>CM042482.1:59598158-60798158 GCA_023621385.1 Quercus gilva
ATCTTTACTCTCACATGAGGGTGGACCCCACGCTTGTGGAGTTCACCCTCATGTGAGAGGGAGGATGTATGCATCGGAAACACCATATACCACCTTCTTTCCAAGAAGCTGGTGAACACACATTTCTAGTAGAAACTCTTGTACCATTTGCTCCACTTTCCAAAGGTCACCACACGTGTAAGGTTAAATAACCACACACTTATTTCTACCCCGAAAAAAAAAAAAAAAAAAAAACCCATAAAGCTAAAAATCAAAAATTGATAATTTAATATCGGTTTGCACCTTAACTATGGTGCCTTTTCTTAAGGGTGGCAAAATTGGACACGACCTGCGAACCCAACACAACACGACATGAAATTAGCAAGTTATGAGTTAAGGCTTAATGAGTTTGTGTCATATTCGGATTGACATGACTGACCCGTTTAATAAACGGGTTGGGTTAGTGTTGAACATATAGAACCCGTTTGACCCATCTAATCCATTTAATTAAATGACATTTTACCAATGTACCCTTCAAACTCTAGGTATATAAATTTATTAGTTGTTGTGGTTTATTTTCTTTGACATATATTGTGATATGTTTTAGTTTTGAATGATTATTTGTGATGCAATTACTTGTTAGTTATGAATTTTATATTAAAAATATTTACTTGTTTGTTTTTTCATAAATTTTTTTTTCATTTTGATAAAGTCTGATAAACAGGTCGACATGATTGACTCGTTTAATAAATGGGTTGTGTTAGGGTTGAGGAATCTTGACCTGTTTAATAAACATGTCGGGTTAGTGTTAACCTATATCGTCGAATACTCATGAGTTGACACAACATGAACCCGACACGTGGACATAAATTGCCACCCTTACCTTTTCTTTAACTGTTAGTTTTTTTTTTAATTAAATTGATAAATATATACTATTATATAACATATGAACATAATATATATTATTAATTTAAAAAAATGATTGGTTATATGATTATATTACTTTATGCAAATGATTGTTGAATTGTATTTATAAATTTATTTTAGACTATGAAAAAGTTTATGGACACAATTTTTGTGTCACAACTCTTACATACAATCTTGATATATATGACTGTGAATTATAAGTAAAAAATTGTAGATTCATATACAAGTAATGGTTAACGAATAATAATCACATATCATCAAATTTTGACAAAAATTGTGAAAAAAGTGTGTGGTTGTAAAAAAATTGTTAGATTATTACTAATTGTCAGAGAAAAAAAAAGTTTTTTTTTTTTTTAATCAAGAATAAAAAAAAGTTGATTAATTGTTTCATTTTTTATGCGCCCCCAAGACAAATTCCAGGCCCCACCCCTGTTTAAAAGCAATTAAAATGTAATTTGAATTATTGATTGAGCCACTATGCTTTCTCATTCACTTCATTCCCATATTTCTAGTGGTTTCTACTTTCTAACTTTCTATCTACACTAATTACCTGCCTATCCTTAGGGAAAAAAAAAAAAAAAAAAAGAATGAAAATTACATTTTAAATCTCATAGTTTAGGGAGTGTACCAAATAAATTAAATCACATAGTTTCAAAAGCAATAAATTTAGTCCTATGTTTTTTAAATTAACAAAGTTAATGTATGGTTTCAAAAATTACAAATCTAACATTGATGTTTTTTAAAGTAACAAATTAAATCTCAACCATTTAATTGTATCTCAACCATTTAATTGTGTTTGGGGTTTAATTTAGGATGTGGGTTAAATTTGTAACTTAAAAAAGGAAAAGCAAAAATATGTTCCAACTACAAGTCATTAGCCCCCTTGAATTGTTGGGTTCATGCATCCTTCTCCTTCAAATCACTATCAACACGTTTGACAAGTTGGAACACGAGGTAGGTTAATTAAGCAATCCATTCATGTCATATGTTTAGAAATTCGTGTGTCTTACGTGTGATAATAATAGTTATCTCATAAATTCATCTTCTGATCGTATAGTATGTGAATTTCGAATGTGGCTTTTGTCTAGTGCCTCTAGTGCACTGAATCTATTGTAATTATGACACGTGTTTGAAATGTCATGATGGTAGCGAATCTAGTGTCATAGGACATTGGACAGAAGCCATAACCGTGAATTTCGCATGGCTGTATGATTTATATGATGTGAGAGAAACAATGCATATATGTGAAGCATTAATTACCTCCAACTTATATACTTTTGAGGCAATGTGAAACAAACTCTCTGACACAAACAAAATAACTCTAATTTCAACCTAACTATACCTTAGAGAAGCCTGGTCTAATTTACAACCACTAGGAATTATTATTATTATTTTTTGGTACAACTCAACTAGTCTATTCTTTTAACATCCTTTAACACGTAATAGCAACCAGTCAAGATGGGGGATGGGAAAAGCTTCCTCAAACAGAGATGTCTAAACTATTTAATATCATGGCATTGTCTCTTTGATCATGAATCCCTGCTCCTCCATCTGATTGAGAGAGAGAACATTGCAAGAAAATGGAGAGGGAAACTCATATTCTAGTGATTACTTACCCCATGCAAGGTCACATAAACCCTATGCTCCAATTCTCCAAGCGCCTTGCCTCAAAGGGTGCTAGAGTGACTTTAGTCACTACCAGCACCATTAGAAACTCCATGCAAGCCTTGCAAGGTGCTAGGTCTGTCAACATTGAGATAATCTCTGATGGCTCTGAGGGAGACGAAAACTTAGAAAACTTAATAGCAACTCTGGATCGTTTCAGAGTGATAGTTTCACGAAGCTTATCAGAGTATATTGAGAAACTAAACAGCTCCAAATACCCACCAAAGTTTATTGTGTATGACTTTGTTCTACCATGGGCTCTAGACGTGGCTAAGAAATATGGCCTTGATGGAGCTCCATTTTTCACTCAGTCTTGTGCAGTCAATGTCATCTATTATCACTGGAAGCAAGGAACAATAAGGTTGCCCATAGAAGGGCCAACAGTATCACTACCCTCGTTGCCAAAACTAACAATCAGTGATATATCTTCATTCCTTTCTAACCCAAGCTCGTACCCAGCTCTACTAAACCTTACACTGGATCTATTTTCCAACTTCCTAGAAGCGAAGTGGCTCTTTTTCAGCTCTTTCATGGACTTGGAACTCGAGGTAAGTTCACAATCTCTACGAATATTTACCATACTCTTTTGACTCATGATAGAGTTATTACATAATTTTTCTATTTTTATAAGGCTGTTTTACCGATTGATATGGCATCAGTTAAAAAATTTTAAGAAAGAAAAACGTATGATATTTATTTACTATATTGTTGAGATTACATCAATTCTACATATATTCTATGAATTTAATAAATACACCTTACCATAAATATGAGAATAGAGACCATTCTCCATGTTCCAAAGTAATTAAGAAATACTCCTTTTTGCCTGAAACTCTCTTAGAGGTTTGAATAGTAGATGACTGTCTTTGTTAATCATTTCTTCTTCCCATAAAGACTGAAAAAAAAAAAAGTACTCCTTTTTCTGCCCAATCGCTCCCTACATCTTCATAGTTGGACGCTTTGTCCCGTTCAAATAAGCGAATTAAATAATTGTGCAATTTGGAACAACTTGACAAAAGGTACAGATATGCTCAAGTACTCAACCATAGGTGTCTATCCAAGGCATATCTAATCTAAGCTACATGCCAATTTGCCAATGATTAAAACATTTTGTGTTTGACACCGATAATATCGGCCAATGCCACAAACAAATGAATCATTTTATATTCATCACCCCTAAAAATAACTATGTTGAAGATATAAAGCCCTCATGTAGTGAATCATTTTATATATAAAACATATTGATTAGTTAAAACGCTTTAACAAAAAGAAAAAAGTTTGTCCCTTGACATGATCATTAAAAAAAAAAAAAAACTTGAGTATCACCTCATGCATACATATCAATGAATGTATTTAAAAATAAAAACATATATGCATATTAAAATTTCTACCTAAAAACATATATGCATATTTAAAAATAAAAACATATATGCGTATTTTTTTGAATAGGCAACTTTCATTCAATTATAAAAATGAAGCATCATGAGACAAGGCCGCCACAGCGGGTGGAGGAGAATCCTCAATCCAAACTAAATCCTCCTCTAAATTTCTAGCAAATTGGGCAAGAACATGTGCCACTGTATTCCCTCCCCTCCTAGTTTGATTAGTCCTAGCCCAATTTAACCCATGTATCAAGTGGCGAATATCATCCACCACGCAGCCAAGAAAGGAATTGCTAGGCAGAGATGAAGAAATAGCTTGAATAACATTAGCATTATCACCCTCAATAATCAAACTTGAAAACCCAGTATCAACGGCAAACTCCAAGGATTTTCTGCAGGCCATCAACTCAGCTTCTTCATTGTTTTCTGCATCTGGTCTGATAGCAGACATTGCAGCCATGACCACCCCCTTCTCATTTCGAATAATAGTACCTATACCTGTTCTGTTCAGCCCCGAAAACACAGCAGCATCAAAATTTAACTTGTATGCACCCAACGGTGGAGGTTGCCACTGGTTAGAAATACTTTGCTCTGTCCGAACTACTGTCAACTGCACCTGGGCTTGCTGAATTTCCAGAACAAAGTCCTCTGCTCGTTTATTAAGGCATTTAGGATCCTTTAGTTGACCGCCATGCACAACACAGTTCCGCTGGTTCCAAATAATCCAAGCCTGGATCCAGAACAGTTCCAGCTCTTCAAGCGTTAACCTGTCCACTAGAAACTCCATTAGTTGAAGTGTATCATGAAAGACAGAAGGACCTTTCTGCAATTTCGAAATGCTACCAGCCCATACGTCTTGCACCGTAGCACATTCCCACAATGCGTGAGTTGTTGTCTCTACCTCCCTGGTACACAATTGACATTTATCTTCAGTTATGACCCTCCGACGTGATAGATTGTAGAATGTTGGTAAAATATCATGGCAAGCTCTCCATCCAAATATTTTAACTTTATTTGGAATTTTAAGCTTCCACAATACTGACCAAACTATTTTCCCAGCACAACCACTTGAAGTCTCGGCCCTATCTCCATGAAGTTGAATTTGTCTAGCAAGCTTATACGCGGATTTAACAGAAAACTTACCGCTTCTGTTATGCAACCAAAAAATTGAATTTGGAACAGATCTTCGACTAAGGGGGATTCTACAAATAGCTCTGGCATCTTCTCTGTGAAATAGTCCCATAATCATGTCTTTTCTCCATATATGTAACTCCAGATCAATCAAATCTGATACTACTAAGTCTTCAACCAGCTCATCTCTTGGGTACATAATTTTATTTGTGGGATGGTTAGGGAGCCACCTATCCCCTACAACACTTATTGAAGCCCCATTACCAACCCTCCAACAAGAACCCAATTTAAGAATAAGCAAGGAAGCCAATATACTTCTCCACACATAGGAGCAACCAGGTGAATCTTTGGCCTCTAGAAAAGAAGACCGAGGGAAATATCTTACTTTGAAACACCTATAAAGCAAAGAATCATTCGCTTGGATCAAACGCCATCCTTGTTTAGCCAGCATGGCCAAATTAAAATCTCTCAAATCTCGAAAACCCATACCACCCTCCTTCTTTGAAATTGACAACTTATCCCACCTCTTCCAATGGATCTTCCTTTCATCACCTACTTGACCCCACCAGAATCTAGCACACATGCTATTAATTTCATCACATAGTTTCATAGGAAGCTGGAACACACTCATTGTGTAAGTGGGGATAGATAGGGCCACCGCCTTTATCAGAATTTCCTTTCCGGCTCTAGATAACAACATTCCTTTCCAACCTTGCAGCTTCCTCCAAATTCGGTCTTTTAAATAAGAAAAAGTATGATACTTGGCTCTTCTAATCAATGTTGGCAGCCCTAGATAAGATTCAAATCTCTCCACCTCTTTCACCCCCAGGATCTGCAGCATCTGTTGCCTCTGAATGTCTGTGGTATTACTGCTAAAATAAATTGAAGATTTCTCCAGATTCACACATTGCCCAGAAGCCTATGCATATGTTTGAAGAATTTCCATTACAGCTTGCCCTTCATTCTGTATAGCTTGACAAAACAATAGAGAGTCATCAGCAAATAGTAAATTAGTAATTCTGGGTGCTCCTCTACAGATGGAAACCCCTTTAATCCTCCCTTCAATTTCTGCTTTTGCCAACAGAGCTGTAAAGCCTTCTGCACATAAGAGAAACAGGTATGGTGATAATGGACCACCTTGTCGTATTCCTCTTGATGGGTGTATTATACCATAAGGTTTACCGTTCACCAGAATAGAGAAAGTTGGAGTAGTAACACAACTCATCACCCTCTCTATCCATAATGCCGGGAAACCCATCTTTTCCATAATCCCCTTAAGAAACTGCCACTCCACACGATCATAGGCTTTGCTAACATCCAATTTCAATGCCAAAGCCCCTTTCTTCCCCTTCTTCCTAGCATGCATTGTATGTAGTGTTTCATATGCCACCAGGACATTATCCGTAATCAATCTCCCTGGTACAAAGGCACTCTGGGTGGGCGATATTATATATGGAAGCACCTGTTTCAATCTGTTTGCCAAAACTTTTGACATAATCTTATAAATCACATTACATAAACTGATAGGTCTAAAATCAGACATTTTATCAGGATTTTTCACTTTAGGAATAAGAACTATGTTTGTGTGATTTATCTCAGATAACATGCGACCATTATTTAAAAAATCCAATACAGCCATAACAACATTATCACTCACTATGTGCCAAAATTTTTGAAAGAAAAAGGCATTCATACTGTCTGGTCCAGGAACTTTTGTAGGTCCCATCTGAAATAAGGCCACTCTCACTTCTTCTACAGTAAACTCCCTAGACAGAGCCTCCTACATTTCGTCAGTCACCATTTGTGGAACAGCATCTAGGCACTCCTCCATCTGGTCACATGCTCCTGCCTGGAATAGGTTTTCAAAATAATCAGAAGCAACAGCCACCACCTCCTCTGTTTCTTCCACCCATTGCCCTTGGCTATTTTTGATACCCTGGATATGATTCTTTCTCCTTCTTTGTGTAGCCTTGGAATGAAAGAACTTAGTATTTTTATCACCATGCTTCAACCAAGAAATTCTAGATCGTTGGGCCCAATAAATTTCCTGTTTTTGGAGAAGCTCATCCATCTTTTTGTTCAACTCTAAATATTCAGCCTTGCTATCAGAATTCATCTCCTCTTCATTTAATCTGTTCAGCCTCTTCTGAATTTGTTTGATTGCCTCCGCATCTGGAGTTGTTCTTGCTGAACCCCACTTCATTAATTCTGAACCACAGACTTGTATCTTCTTCAATGTTGAAGCCAGTCCCTGCTCAACAATCAACTCACTATCCCAAGCCTCCCTTATCGTAGCCTCACAATCCTCCATGAGTAGCCAAGACTCCTCAAATTTAAATCCTCTCTCCTTTCTTTGTGGAACAAAAGATTGAACCTGCAAAAGAATTGGTAAGTGATCCGAAGCATTAGTGGAAAGGTGCAAAACTTTGCTCATTTGAAATTTCCCAATCCATTCTTTATTGGCCACAGCTCTATCCAATCTTATTTTAGTATTTGCCTCACCCAATCTCCTATTATTCCATGTAAAATGATATCCTTTATAACCCAAATCCTGAAGCTGACAAGACTCCAAAGCAGCCCTAAAAGCATCAACCTGTGAATATTGTGGTGGTCTTTTACTTTTCTTCTCAGAGGCATGTAAAAAAGCATTAAAATCTCCTACAACCAGCCAAGGTCCTTCCACAAATGTCTTCAAATATTCCAATAATCTCCAAGACTTTTCGTTTTGTTGAGCCTCCGGCCATCCATAGAAACACGTCAAAAACCATCTAAAGCCGTCTTCCTCTGTAACTATAGCCAAAACATGGTTCACCGTGTAGTTTATGACCTCCAATGTGATAGAATTTTTCCATAAAAATGCTAATCCTCCACCCGAATTAGGATGCTTCACAATAACTTTATTTTGGTACGGCAAATTACCATATAATTTTTCAAAACCATCTCTATCCAGTCTAGTCTCGATCAGAAAACAACCTGTGGGAGCTTGTTCCCTCACAATCTTGCGAAGGCTACGACCTGTCCAAGGGTTCCCAAGCCCTTGGTAGTTCCAGCTTAATAGCCTCATTGCTTCCGGCAAGGGTGGCTGTCCACCCCCGCCGATAAATCTTCTGAAAAACCATCCTCATTGTCTACCTTCCCTCTCTTATGTTCATTCCCATCAACCTGCTCATCACCATCATCTCTCAAGTCTCTCTTCCCAAGAGTTGGGAGTGTGATTGCACGGGCTAATCCACCAAGCCCAAATTCCATTCTATTAAACCGGGTCCATGTAGATTTGGGCTTAAAATTTGACAGCCCAGCTCCTTCCAAGGATGGCTGATTATTGTATGGCACATGCTCAGTACCCTCCTCTGATCTGGACACCACTTGCACCTCATTCTTATTGGCTCTTTTAACTTCCTTCTCATTCCACGTATTCAAATTAGGCCTACCATTTAATACTAGCTGAATATCCGGTTCTGAAATTACTACCCCAGTATGCTGCTTCTCCACGTCAGCTCCTTTTGCACCCAACACAGCATCAGTTTGCATGGAATCTGTAACTGGTCCAGAATTTTCGACTTCAACTTCATCAACTACCCTAGGGTTTTCATCACTTACTTCAGCCGCCGTCTGCATGGAGACAGCCACCGGAGCTTGTACCTGACCGCCACTTGCGCCCTCTTTCATGGAATAATTATGTACTGTGTCTCTGCCATCTCCAGTGACTACATCGTGACTGGTCTACCCAGACCGTTCCTTTCGCCAGTTCAAGTCTACTTCAGCCTCTTCCCTTCCATACTTCCCACGAGGAGGTGATCTAGTTCGTCCCCCCAAAGCTTTAAGCCAATCCCCATATTGACAAATAACCTCCCCATCGTTTTTGGTTACTGCAAAATAAGGAGCACAATGCTTTAAATCATGGCCAAGTAAACCACAAAAGTGACAAAATAGAGGGAGGCGCTCATATTTAAACGTGACCCAGTGACTCATGCCATCAGAACCAGCCAAAAAAGCCCCTCGCCGGACCGGCTTTGCTAGTGGAATAGCAACCTTAACTCTCATAAAGTAACTTTGTCCCTCAAGCTTCTGTTTTTTCTCAACCTTAACCACTGACCCTAATCTGCTTCCCACAGTTTCTGCAATTTTAGGCGACACCAAGTCAAATGGGGTGCCCCAGATTTGCACCCAAAGGGCAACCGAATCAAACCGAACATTATCTGCCGTCATCCCTGCTTTCCAACGAGTCAACAACAGAACCTGATTATCAAAGGACCACGACCCTCCCTTCAGCACACGATCCATCTCAAACTCAGTTTGAAACTTGATTTGGAAAAGATTTGTTCCCACTTCTATCATCTGAACTCCTTCCTCCAAACCCCATGCCCTTTTCAGCGTAGTTATGGCTGCCTTCCTATTGAAAGACCGACAAGTAAGAAACTTCCTAATTAGACTAAGAACGCAACTCTCCATCCCTTCTTTGCGCCCTTCCTTTGGAATCTCGATAATCTCTTCCTCCTCCGAAGTAAACTTCATTTTTTCCAGTATACTTGTAACATCGTCTGCCATGATAGCCGGAAAAAGAAAATAAAAGGCAAACCCTTAAGAAACCCTAAGGGAGGAATCTCTCGTAGTAACGAGAGAGAGAGAGCTCCTACAAACGAGGAGTAATATATATGCGTATTTAAAAGAAGACTTAAGTTGAATTGTTTTCTCTCTGTGTGTCCAATTTACCTTGTTTTTATTTTTTCAATTCAATTAGTTTGACTTGGTTTTTAAAGTATACTAGTAAAGGTGTCCACAGAAGACAGTTTAGTAAAAAACAAAAGAAAAAATTTAGTATCACAACTTATCTTATAATTTTTTTTGTAAATGTGGTAGACTATGAGTGATAGAGAAAAAAATGGTGAGTCTATGTTTAAGTGATAAGCAATCACTCACAATTTGCCACATCAAAATTATGATAAAAAATTATAAAATAGTGTGTGATCCTAGTACAACTCTGTGAGAGTACTTTTTTTCTTAGCACATAGGCCCACGTAGAGACAAGGATCCTAGGCCAAATTATACTTGTTTTGGTGGACTAGGCTTGGTTCACCACAGCTAAATGAGAGCTGATTATAAACCAAGTTGTGCGCAAGTTACATAAATCTCGTCAAGACAAAAATGCGATTCCTCCTAAGAAATAAAATATCATTATAAGTGTTTTAATGTTATAAAATGACCATTTACTCTTACAAAATAAGTAAAATAAGTATTCATAATATTCACAATGAGAAGGAGATTGAAATAAAGTATTTGAGGCTTATCTTTTATTATGTGAACATTTAAAAGAGTTCCTTCACTTGGTACCTCGGGCGTACTGTCGGGGGATCTCGGGCGTACTGCTGTGGTATCCCAGGCATACTGTCATGGTTCCCAAGGATACTAGGCCTGTAAGAACCAATGCTGATTCTCTGAACTATATGATCTTTCTCCATGCTTATTATGCAATAGAGTTTTGTCATTTCCCTTTTCCTCTACATGTCTTGCATAAGAACACACTACACAATATACATATCTTCAAATAATTGTTAGTTTCTTAGATTAGGATATATATTTTTAATGCATATACATATATGTAAATGAATTTTATGAGAATGATTCAGCCACGAGAATCCTGGCCTCAATTCTCACAGACTTAGTGCTTTTGCACAAGACTTGTGAGATTTGGAATTCAAATCCAAGTGGCTTTGCTTGAGCATTGCCTTCTAAGATAGTTAGGTGATGAGGATTTTTGTGGGAGAGAGTGATATATGATGTGTGCATGTTTTGACATATGTTTCTTTGGAGGCTAAGTGATATTTTGAATGATTTCAAGGATATAGGACAAATTCCTCCACCTTGGCTCTCTTATTTTCTTTCTTTCTTTCTCTTCCTTGCTAGGCTTTAAAGCTCTAAGAATATATGTTTTGAACCTCTGAACTCTTCCCCTGAATCCCCATTTTTGTCCCCTCCGAATCCTCCTTTTCTGCTATGCCTTAGAGTTCTTTTTATAGCAAACCTGGTCTGGTACCCCGGGTGAGGACGCCGTAGGTCTGCTAGGTAAAACCATGTCCTCTGGCACTTGAAAATGTTCATTGGGTAGAGGTTTAGCTTATTTAGGCAATTACAACTTAAAAGGGGCATTTGACTTTAGTTACAAATGGAAGATTCCTTCTTGGACAATCAGAACAGTGGGTGGGCTGTTCGATGTACTATGACAGCTTTGTTTAAAATGACAATTAAGAGGAAATTGTGGGGAGGTGTCTTGCACATAGGGGAACTGAGTTTTCCATTGGTTCATGCATTCCAAGAAAATTTATGAACTAAGGGAAACCGTCGGGATTTTCCTTTCATTAGAAATCACTCCCCTACTGACCAAACCATTTCTCCCTTACTATCCACTTGGGATCCCACGGGTTTAGACCATGGGTTACAAAGGTAATACCTGATTTTTTGCTAGATTTTTAATGGCTTTTGTTGGAAATATGAACATACATCTTGCTGCATATCCTCTGGTCTAACTGGGATCCTTCTTCTTGTTGCATATCCTTTGGCCCGACCGGAATCCTTACTACATGTCCTCTGACTGGGATCCTTGCTGCATGTCCTCTGACCTAATCGAGATCCTCTTCTTTTTTCTTTATTATTATTATTATTATTATTATTATTATTATTATTATTATTATTATTTCTTTCTTTTTTTCATTCTTTTTGGAATTTTGGGCCTTCATGTTCCTTCTTAACTTCATGAATTGGGCTTTCTTAGTTAAAGCCCATGGTCTTTCTTTACTTTTCATGGAATGGGTTTTCATGTGAAATTTTGGCCCTCAACAAACTCAAAAAAATAATGTTCTATTTGTTCCAATTTTCCAAGAGGCCGGTGACCACACATTTCTAGTAAAAAATCTTGTACCATTTGCTCCCCTTTCCAAAGGTCACTACACATGTAAGGTTAAAAAACCACACACTTATTTCATTTTTTTTATTTTATAAAAAAACCCTTACAGCTAAAAAACAAAAATTGATAATTTGATATCGGTTTACACCTCAACTATAGTGCCTTTTCTTTAACTGTGCGTTTATATTTTTTATTAAATTGATAAATATATACTATTATATACCATATGAACATAATATATTATTAATTTAAAAAAATGATTGGTCATATGATATACTATTTTATGCAAATGATTGTTCTATTGTATTGATAATTTTATTTTAGACTATGAAAAAGTTTATAAACATAATTTTTGTGTCACAATTCTAACCACAATTCTGATATATATGACTGTGAATTATAAAAAAAAAAATTGTAGATTCATGTACAAGTAATGGTTAATGAATAATAATTACACATATTATCAAATTGTAGTAAAAATTATGACAAAAGTATGTGATTGTAGAAAAATTATTAGGATATTGCTGTTGTCAGAAAAAAAAAAAAGTTGATTAATCGTTTCATTTCTATATGCGCCCTCCAAGACAAATTCCTCGCCCATCACTGTTTGAAAGCAATAAAAATGTGTAATTTGAATTATTGATTGAGCCACTATGCCTTCTCATTCGCTTCATTCCCTTACTTCTAGTGGTTTCTACTTTCTAACTTTCTATTGACATTAATTACCTGCCTATCTTTAGGGTAAGAGAAAAGAAGAACCTCATAGATTAGGGGGTGTACCAAATAAATTAATTTTTTTTTGAGAAAGAGTGTACCAAATAAATTAAACCACATAGTTTCAAAAGCAATAAATTTAGTTCTATGTTTTTTAAATTAACAAATTTAATCGTATGGTTTCGAAAATTACAAATCTAACATTGATGTTTTATAAAGTAACAAATTAAATCTCAACCATTAATTGTGTTTGGGGTTTAATTTAGGATGGGGGTTAAATTTGTAACTTAAAAAAGAAAAAACAAAAATATGTTCCAACTACAAGTCAATAGCCCCCTTGAATTGTTGGGTTCATGCAGCCTTCTCCTTCAAATCACTATCAACACGTTTGACAAGTTGGAACACGAGGTAGGCTAATTAAGCAATCCATTCAGGTCATATGTTTACGAATTCTTGTTTTGCGTGTGATAATAATAATAATTATCTCATAAATTTATCTCTTGACTATATTGAAAGCTCAAAAATGTGTTGAAAATACAAGAGCTGTTTAGACCCCTAAATTAAAATTACAGCTCGACAGATTTTACACTAACTTAATACTAAGTGCAGAATAGTATAAATGTGAGCGGATAAATAAACAAGCTACTCTAATCCATAAACTAAGCGAATAGCAGTAAAATGGAATATAAAAGAGTAGGGAAGAAAGATGCAAACACAAGATAACACGCCAATGTGTTATCAAAGAGGAAATCGAAGAACTTGGCGAAAAACCTCTCCGCCGCCCTCTAAGCAGAAATCGATCCACTAGACAATCAGTTGGGATACATTGGTTAGCAAGAGACACTCCAAGCCTAATCTACCCGAAGTACCTAAGCCCTTCAAGCTCCTACTCCAACAAGGCTTCTTGGAACCGTGTCTTGTCTAGTTCTCCGGATCCCGCAACAAGCTTCATGTTGCATTTGCCATCCTTGATTTCTTCCAATACTTCCCAGTAGCACCAAAACGTCACTTGACACTCAGAAATGGTGTGGTAAGTGTTTGGGCTATCAACCTATTAATGGTATGGAAATGGAGAGGTAGGAGTTTGAGGAAATACCACAAGCAAGTGTGTAGAGAATTGTGGGTATGACAATCTCTAATTCTCAATGTGTTTGGCTAGGGTTTTCTCTTAGAAGTACTCCTCAACATTTGTGGGTAATGTGGGTATAAATAGTGTAGGCACAGAAATTGTGTATCAGAATGGACAGGCTGGCAGAACAGAATGTCTCGCGGGTGTCTTAGGGGAAGGCCTTACCCGCAAGATACTCGCGAGACACAACTGTCTCCATCCTGGCCTGACTCTTCGCATTCCAGCACATGCAAGGCACATGGGTCACTTCGCGGGACGCTTAGTCGCGAGCTACCTGCGAAAACACTTCAGTCTTCAATTAGCTCGAGTCTTCACACTCTCTCTCCATCACACACCCCTTACAATCAAATCCCACAATAAATACATGGTACATAAGATTGAATGCAATTACAATCAAATTTGGCACGGAATAAAAGCCAACAAAATACATAGTTGTAAATAACAACTTTACATGTATAATATGTAAATTTCGCATGGTTGTGTGGTCTACATGATGTGAGAGAAACGATGCATATATTAAACAACCACTAGGAATTTTTTTTTTTTTGGGGTACAACTCAACTAGTCTATTCTTTTAACATCGTTTAGTACGTAATAGCAACCAGTCAAGATGGGGATGGGAAAAGCTTCCTCAAACACAAATGTCTAAACTATTTAATATCTTAGACCCATCCCAAATCATTATTAAATTTAGGAATTTGTATTAAAAAAATTCAATTTGTGTTGAAAAGAAAAGTTCCAAACCTATTTGTTTACTTACCATTCATCGGCTTTAACAGGTCAGGTTGGATATGGTTTAACTAAAATTAAACTTCCAAAATATTTTAAACTAATTAAGTTAGACTAACCATTGAACCTCCAAGCACTAATCGTTAGAAAGGTACCGACTCACTCAACTGGGCAGTGAAATTAGAAATTGGGAACAAGGGACATACAGGCACAAAAAGTTATAGTTTACATTTCACATCAATGCAACATAGACAGCAAGTCCTGAACTTCACATATTTTATATAGCATGACACAACAATTTTCAATATACATATGACTTTATAAATGGTTATTGAAACAATACTTTCATTCTTAATATTGATGGGCTTTGGTTATATACTCGGTAGGTCCTCTAGAGGCTCTCATTGCAAAACACTAATGTAACTCAATAGAATTCATGGTAATAAGCAACTTATTGAGTATAGTAGATTTGATCTTATACCTTTTTATAAGTATTAACGTATATTGTAAAATTATTAAGCTAATATGATTGCACAAGACATCCCTACGTTTCCTCTATTTGTTTAGTAAAATTTTAGATTTCAACCAATTTTTGGTATCTTCTTCTCTTTTGTTTTGACAAGCCTTTCTTCTTTTTAATTGTTGAACAATATTGTTTATTATTATTATATTACCTATGTTTCAAAATTCCATTATTCTATATTAGGTTCTGAATTGGATGGCAAGCCAGCAATGGCCTATAAAAACAATTGGACCAACTATTCCATCAATGTACTTAGACAAGAGGTTGGAGGATGACAAAGAGTATGGCCTTCATTTATTCAAGCCTGATGTGGATGCTTGTATAAAGTGGCTAGACACAAAGGAAACTCACTCAGTCGTTTACACATCATTTGGAAGCTTAGCATCCTTGGGAGAAGAGCAGATGCAAGAGCTAACATGGGGCCTAAAGAATAGCAATTGCTACTTCTTGTGGATTGTTAGAGAAACTGAACAAAAAAAGCTTCCTACTAATTTTCTACAAGAAACAGCGGGGAAGGGACTTGTTGTGAGTTGGTGTCCTCAATTAGAAGTATTGGCTCATAAGGCCATTGGGTGCTTCATGACTCATTGTGGATGGAACTCGACTCTTGAGGCATTGAGCTTGGGGGTGCCAATGGTTGCAATGCCACAATGGACGGATCAATTGACTAATGCAAAGTTCATTGTGGATGTGTGGAAGGTAGGGGTTAGAATTAAATTGGATGAAAGGGGCATAGCTACCAAAGAAGAAATAGAGTTGTGTATAAGGGAAGTGATAGGGGGAGAACGAGGAAAAGAGATGAGAGGGAATTCAATAAGATGGAAAGAATTGGCTAAAGAGGCAATGAATGAAGGTGGAAGTTCAGATAAAAACATAGAGGACTTTGTGGCAAAACTTGTTTGCTCGTGAAGTTAATGCAAGCGGCAACTCTTCATTTGAATAATGATCAAGAAAATGATTTCACTTTAGGAGGATTTGTTTTAGTGATGGCAAGCATCACCAAGTGTGAGGAATTTTATTTTTATCAAAACATTACTTATGTCTTTTCACTATATGGAATGCAACAGTATGTTTTTAATATGTAATAGCAAATTTAATTTTAACTAGGAGTAGACTCTTCTTGTACAGCAAGAAAAAAAATAAAAAAAATAAAAAAAGCATAGAGTGAGAAAATTAGTTTTAAATGAATGTAGAATAGTTTTAAATAGATTGGAAATATTACACATTCCTAGTGTTATAAAAAAAATTTAGTTGTTTTATTTTTTATTTTTTATATAATGTATAGATTCACGAATTCAGTAAAAAAAAAAAAAATGTTTAGATTCATGAATTTACATGTAAATACATTTTACACGAAATTAAAGATAAAATGACTCTTGGCACAATTTTATTTTATTATTATTATTTTAGATAAGGAAGGATGTCTTATTCTTTAATAAAACTATACTACTTCATACCTATGAGACACCACAAAAATTTCATTGACATACAATGGTGGTGGATTGAACCTAGGATCTTTGAGTTTACATCAGGCCTCAAACCAATGAGCCCACTATTTGGGTAACTCCGTGGGGGTGTTGCCACAAATTGAAGTGCATTTAGAGTATAAAGATACATGGCATCAAATTAGAGTGAAACTTAGGACATTTGACACAAAATTGTGATACAATTAAAATCTAATTTGAATTCTGGATTGAGCCATTATAGTTCTACATTGACTTTAATTACCTACTTGTAGTGGTTTCTATGGGAATTACTACATGCCTGTCTTTGGGGTGGTGAGAAAAAAGAAGCATAAAATTACATTTTAAGTAACAAATTAAACCATATAATTTCAAAAGTAATAACTTCCGTCCGAAGGTTTTAAAAAGTAACAAATTAAATCAAACCATATAGTTTTTAAAATAACATATCAAATCCCGATTTTTTAAAATAAAAGTTAAACATTTATATAAGTGGAACAACATTGCATTTGAGGTCAATATAGGATAAGGATTAAATTTGCAACTTTGTAAAAAACTGAAAAAAGAAAAAGAAAAAAGAAAAAAGAAAAAAAGAAGGTATGGTCAAAGTCCAACTACAAGTCTGCAACACCCCCCTTGAATTTTGTGTTTATGCATCCTTCTCCTTCAAATCACCATAAATTATTTATCTTCAAAGACAGCAATCGTACTAAAGATAAGAACTTCTAAATAATAGTGCCCACAGTTGTCTTTACTTTTAAGGAACTGATTAGTGTCGAAAATATTTATCACGTTGAATTGAATAAAATCAGTAAAAGCTCCCCTGTAATTTTAGTTCATGAATTATTCACCCTCTTACTTCCATAGAGAGAAAGCATGGAAAGAAAATGGAGGGACGAGATTAGATTAGAAATTGTGATATACAATGCTAATGGTGTCGCGAAAGCCTAGAAAAAGTATACACGATACTCTTTTGATGGAGTAGAAACTAAACTATTAGCTTTTGGTAGTATACCTCGAATCCACGGGGGATTTTCCTAAATCCACAAAGAGAGAGAAAAAAAAAAAAAAACTGGACTTCTCCAGAGAAAGAATTTGACAAAAGTCTGTATTTATTGATAATAATCTATTAGGACATATGTGATTTAATGTTAGGAATATATGTCATATTAGAATTGGCTAATCCTTTCAGAAAACGCATTTTACTTGTAATTGGGTAGATCTAAGATGTGTTTAATACTTCAAGGAATAAGGTTTCAAGATCAAATATTAAAGCAATGTAAGTCTGTCCAAGAAACAAGTGAAGAAATGCTAGTTTTTAAATCTCGACAGTTAGTATTTATCGAGGGTTAAAGAGCTGTTGAAACCCGATGCTCGACAGCTATCTCGATAGATAAACTATCTATCGAGGTTTATGAAAAATAGATTTTCAGTTCTGATTTTCATCCAATCCGTGAGTATGTGTTTAGGCTTTCTTTTCTCACAATCCTAAACATATATAAGGATTATTTTAAGGGCCGTCAAAGGTTGCGCGAGTGTAGAGCAAAGTCTTGCTCATGTAGATTGTGATCAAAGACAAAATTTGCCATAGTTAATCTTTTTCTTGAAGAAGCTGCTGTATTTGTACACCGTAGGGTTTTGTGACCAAGGAGCTTCTTGATCTTTATCGTGTGATGAATTGAAGAACTTTGCAGCCAACATCTTTCTCAAGTTGGTGATTAAGTCGCGTACTAGGATCCATGCATCTATTGGTTAGTCACGTATTGGAAGCCATGCATTGAAAGAAGAGATTGTTACTACAGAATAAGTCCAATTGAGTATTGGGGTAAGGGTTTAACTGTAGGTTGGTATTAGGTACTGGAATTCCTTTACTTGTAACCGCTTGTTGTGATAATAGTGAATTCTCGGGAGTGGTGACCTTAAAATCACCCTGTAGGGTTTTTGTCGTGTTGATTTTGTTGGAAATAGAAATATAGATATGCGCAGTGAAAAAAATTAACGGATCTACTTCATTCACAATTGATAACATGCATAGTAAGTTTTAGAATATAGAACAAGAGAGTGTATCTTAGTGCGGTGAATTTCAAAACAAAGATCAGAAGTTCTCAGGAACACTTTCAATCTTCACTCTAATTCCACTAACGCATAAGATGTGTGGTTTCTTTATCAGTTATATGTGTATGTTCTAGAGAGAATGAGAGTGTCCAACACTCACATACAAAATGTTTCATGCACTTGTGATTAATACAAAATTCTGTATGTTTCTCTCATAATAACTGATTATCTAATTGGCTCAGCCTTTTGGGCCTTTCCAATTAGGCTTTAATATGTGACTTGGAGTGGGACCAAAAAGGAACAAATAAGACATTAACTCCAATAGGCCTTGGGCTTTTCTGTCAACTCTTGACAAGTCCAAAGTTACCATTAATTATATTTAATACCACTATATAAATATAATTGCACTCTAGGACTTATTAATGAATTATATCCCAAAACTTTATTGTACATGCAACCCTATCATAAAATATTCGTAGTAACACAAAGTCATGAATGAAGACTGCCATTTTATGAATTACTATATCTTAATCCTTGAGTACCCGGTTTAATCCTTTAAGTTATTAATCATATATTTATGAAATCCAATTTCATAAATATATACTTTAGTAACTATTTACTAAAGTAGTTAGGCCTAACATTCTAAATAACAAAATCATTAAACTTATCTCAAGGGAATATTTTGTATCTCCGTTAAGAGACTATGAATTCCATCTTGAAAATATATGTTCCATTAACACTAAATGTGGCTGTCCAACATACTGAGATTTTGACCATTACTTAAGATCTCACTCCTGATATATTAAAGTAACCTACACTTCATGATCAGGTCCATTACTTTCTCAAGATTAAGAGTTCATGAAAATATAAGTCGTGAGATTTATTATTCAATTGACAGTCGTTAGGAGAATAATAAATCTCACAGCGGTCCAATTCAATATTTCTTACCTCTTAAAACATATCAACATATCAACTAGAAGTCATCACTTCCATGATCAAGACAAATCATCGTAGTTAATATGTTATAGTCTTCGCAGATGAAATTCCCAATTTCATCACCGACTATGAACTAACATTTTGAGTTTATAAAGAACTTGTGATTTATATCTTTTGTGACTTTTCATATAAATCACATACTATGCATCTCATGGACTATATGATAATGTCCAAATATTCATGTTACTATTATTTCAGATAATAATAAAACAACTTTATTAATTACAATATTAAATCATATATAATGTCATACATAATATAATACATAGTATCATACAATAGGATTTAAGGACACTAATCCTAACAGATTTTTCCCATTCCTAAACAAATCACTGTGTCCATTTAATTTCCGCTGCATATTTAGTTATTTAGTGATTTTTTTTGTACTGCCACACATATTGTATGTTAATCTGATTAATTAATCAACTTGACTAATTAATCGGTTAATTAATAACAAGGGGTCAATACATTCTTGGCCTATTAAGTGGTATCGGAGTAGGCACACTATGATTATGTTTTAATCTTTGCTATGTGATCCATTGACTCCTGTTTTTCATGGATAAAGGACAATCTCTTATTATACCTCATTTGTTTAATGGTACTAACTATGCATACTGGAAAGTTCGCATGAGAGCTTTCTTGCAGTCTTTAGATGAGAAAGTGTGGCAAGTTGTAGAGATAGGCTAGACCAAGCCTATGGAAGCGCCGACTGACTGGGATGATGCTCAAGGTGGCAAACTTCAACAGCACGGCATTGAATGCTTTATTCAGTGCAGTCACGAATGAGGAATTCAAGAAGATATCCCCTACTGAAACTGCTAAAAAAGTATGGACTATTCTCCAAACAACCTATGAAGGAACCAAGGCTGTCAAAGATTCAAAACTTTAGAGGCTTACTACGAGTTTTGAAGAGATTAAGATGAAGGAGGATGAGTCATTTGATGAGTTCTATGCCAAGCTCAAGGATATAGCGAACTCAGCCTTTAATCTTGGGAAAACCATTTCTGAACCCAAGATTGTGAGAAAGGTGCTCAGATTTCTACCTGAGAGATTTCATGCCAAGATCATCGCAATTGAGGAATCAAAGGATATTGACAAAATTCCTTTGACTGAGCTGGTTATCAATATGCAGACTTATGAGTTGGGTTTGACAAGGGTTAGGAAATCAAGCAAGAGTAAGAGTATGGCATTGAAAGCCAAGAGTAGTGACACTGATGAGTCTTCAGATGATGAAGATTCTAAGATGAAATCCTATATCACGAGGCAATTCAAGAAGTTTATGAAGAATACCAATGCGAAAGGATTTGACAAGGACCGAAAGTAATCTAGTTCTTCGCAGTTCAAGAGCCAAGACAAAGGGAAGAAGGAAGTTAGGGATGGCAGTCAGTACACTATTCCCTCAGGACCAAAGTGCTTTGGGTGTCAAAGCTTCAGTCACATGAAACAAGAGTGCCCTACATGTCTTAAGACCATTGGGAAGAGCAAGACACTTGCTGCTACGTTGAGCGACATTGAGCCTGAGGACAATTTCGATAATGAGGATGATAGAATCCTAAACCCTAAACGTTTTGAAGATCGACAGCTAGCTTGATAGCCAGTATCCATCAAGGCTTAAAAAGCTGTTTCAGCTAGATGCTCGACAGTTAGCTCGATAGATAAACTATTTATCGAGGTTTATGAAAAACAAATTTTCAATTCTGATTTTCATCCAATCCGTGAGTATGTGCTTAGAATTTCTTTTCTCACAAACCTAAACATATATAAGGATTATTTTAAGGGCCGTTAAAGGTTACGCAAGTGTGAAGCAAAGTTTTGTTTATGCAAATTGTGACTGGAGACAGAATTTTTCCAAGTTCATCTTTCTCTTGAAGAAGCTGCTGTGTTTGCACACCGTAGGGTTTTGTAACCAAGGAGCCTCTTGATCTTTATCGTGTGATGAATTGAAGAATTTTGCAGCCAACATCCTTCTCAAGTTGGTGATTAAGTCATGTATTGGGATCCGCGCATCGAAATGGTTAGTCACGTACTAGGAGCCATGCATTGAAAATGAGAGATTGTCACTACAGAAACTGTTATATGTAGCCAACCAATTAAATAAAGTTTGAAAGAAAAATAACTTGAGTTTGAAAGAAAAAAAACACCTACTATTTCTCTCCTTCCAAAGTCACCACATTAAGCAATGGGGAACAATTAACCAAATATGACCATTTTAATGACAACCAAGGAATGTGTAAACTATTATATATCCCAAACCAGTCCCAAATCACATAAAATTTAGGAATTTCATATTAAAATAATACCATTTTTTTTTTTTTTGAAAATAAGAGTTCAAAAGCTATAGTTTACTAACCATGGATTGTATTGAACAAGTTAGGTTGGATATGGTTTAACTAAAATTAAAAATCTAAAATATTTTAAACTAAGTTCAAGTATTACTAAGTATTAGCCTACTAACCCCAAAATTCTCAGCACAACCAACTTCATATAAGACCCAACAATCAACATGTTTCCAAGTAAATAACCAAAGCCCAACATGTTTCCTCTATTTTTTTTTTAAAGATTTTTTGTTGTCATTGTTGCTATCTTTTGTTTTAAAAGGTCTTCTTTCTTCAATCATTGATTTTTTTTTTTTTTTTGTTATAACAATTGTAAGGTTTCATTTTGGATCCGAAGCGCGAAAGATAAAAGGATTAAGGTCCAAAGAGCCCAACACAATGAATTTGTAGAGAGTGTGCTTGAAACTAGACTTCAATGAGTTGGACAACAATCAGACTGGGTTAAAGATGACAAGAAAACCAAAACAAACAAGTTTTGCGTAAAGAAAACCTTCCTCGGCAAAGTCCATGGAGAGTAGTTCTTGTATATATTTCTCTTAGACTTTATTACAATTACAATTCTTAGTGCTACAATGTTTTTTTTTTACAGATTCTCCAATGATCCTCTTGTAATGGTGTCTTTCTTCCATATATTCTCTTGTTTTGCTTCATCTCCACCCTCCACGTGTAGGTCAAGTTGCTTGTCTTGATCCTTGTCCTATTAGCACCTTCTTGAAGTCTTTAAAGGTAGCTGTAAGGCTGAATATCACTGTTCAAGTATCACATCCACATTAATGCAGCCAGAGAGTTAGTTACAGAGCATTTAATGCAATGGTAGCAGCTTTCTATAAGATATTTCTTAGCTTCCCTTTGTCTTATTCCCTCATGATGTTTATCCTTGCCAATAGAATTTCCCGGAGTATTGCTCTTGATGGCAGGTCGACTCCTCTAACCTCTACTTTGTTAAGCTGAGGAGGCATTTCTCCTTGGACGATCTTCCCGAACCTTCATGAGTAGGACCCTTCCATAACTCAGTGATTTGTACTTCTTTGCTAATGTTTACCTATCCTCGGACTAATAAATGTCTTCGGACAAGGCACAGGGCCCAATATACATTCCTAAGCCTTTCATCCCTACAATAATCCCTTGAAATTCTCAACTTTTGCTTCTCGGGAAAAAATGAGGATTTCGATATTATAATAACAATTTTGCTCTTCCCTTACATCATCTCTGTCTATGTAGGAGTCTTTTCAACTGCCTAAAAGCACACTACTGACGTTTCGACATCTTGGACGTGCTTGCATTTAATTTCTGTGGCTCTATGCTCCCCACGTTCTACGGTATGATGAAGATCCAACGACTAAAGATTTTATGGAGACTTGGGTGGGAATTCTCCCGCTTGCTTTTCCCTTTCATACATATATTGCTTGAAGACTTCGTTGGCTTTACTTTTTGCACTTCCCAAACCTTCAGAACTAGTCCGAGGAGCCCTACTTCCCTTCTGTAAGTCATTTTCAGTATTCTTTTCTTCTCATTTTCTTTTCTATTTCTTTTTATTTAGAGCCCTTTTTTTCCTTGGCCCCCCTAACTTCACCTAGTCTCCCTACTATCTTTAGTTTTTCTTTCACATGGGTAGATTTGCTTACCTAGTAGACACCCCAGAGGGTATAGAGAGCTTTAAGGCTCAATACCAAATTCCCCAGGGAGTTTCCATTAGGTATTGTAAATAGGGGAAATGGCATACTATGAGGCAAGAGGGAGAAGTAGTAATCTCTATGATCGCCTTTATAGAGGGAGGGATGAGAATCCCTATGGGTAAAGTAACTAGGGATTACTTAATTGCTCACAGACTCTCCTCCACCTAGTGTGCCCCCAATATGTTTAAGATCCTAGGTAGTATAAATGCCCTTAATGAGAAGATGGGTGTGAACCTCACCCATCATGACGTTAATTGGGTTTACAATCGTCATAAACTAACAGGGCAAGGGTATTACTTAAAAACTAGAGTTCCCGAGGTTAGGCTCATATCGTGTCTCCCTGAGTCCAACAAGAGTATGAATAAGGACTATCTAATCATCTTAAGGAAGTGGCACGATGGGCTTCATTGTCCGACCAGAGAAGAGACACCAGGTGGGGTATTTAGGCCTAGGTTTATTATTCTAACAATCCCTTTTTTTTCTTTTATACGCACTGCTTTCTGACAATATCTTTGCTTCTAATGAACTTGTAGATAAGTACTCTGCAATCCCGAACTTTAGCCTTGTCAATGAGCCAAACTTGACAAAAATACTCAAAGCTAAGATATTCCTTCACACAGACGGGCAATTAAGAGTAGCCCATCTCATCCTTGGCTACAATCCCCTATCACCCAGCTTCTAGGCACTCAAGTACGTGATCAAAGCAAAAGACCGTCGCCTACACTTGATCAACGTTGCCGACTAGGTTTTTTTAACCTAGGCCCTGCTCCAGAAGGTGTGCAGCAAGTAGAACTACCCTTCCAGTACACATCCGAGGAAGAAGCAACTCCTTTTGAACCAGCAATCAAGGAAGAAGAAGAAGAAGAAGTGGTTGAAGTCTTAGACTTTGAGGACGACTTCGAGGTCTTCAACCAGCCCTAATCCCCAGAAGTACCAGCTGGTGATTTTAGCCGCCTCCCCCCAGCCCAAGTAAGCCACCTCTAGGAAGCTTCAATTGTTCCTGACGCCATGGTGCTACAGTGCAAAACCAAGTCAAGCCTCATGGATTTGCTGGAATCTCACGCAGGAGGCAATGTGTCTAAAAAGGCAATCTAGACCAAGCCTCCCACCCTTCCATCTACTTAGGCTTCCCAACCTGATATTGCTGACAAGAAGAGGAAAAGGGTCCAGAAGGGTAAATAGATGGTGGAGGAAGGAAATGGCCTTCCCTCTAAGGAAGCTGAGCTCCAGAAGGGGGCCAAAGCAGCCAAAATTGCTCACATAAGGTCCTCAAGTGAAGGATCTATGGTGGAAAGGGAGCATGAGCTCCAAGTTAAAATGCTAGCCTAGAACCCCTCCTTAGTGTTGGACAGAGCACCCCTTCCAACAAATGCGTCTATAAGGGACTTCCAGCATGGAAAGACCGGGAATATGGCCAATGCTGTAGAGTAGGCCCTTTTGTTGCCCCGGGATGTGGCCGATCTACTTAGGCTTCCCAACCTGATACTGCTGACAAAAAGAGGAAAAGGGTCCAGAAGGGTAAATAGATGGTGGAGGAAGGAAATGGCCTTCCCTCTAAGGAAGCTGAGCTCCAAAAGGGGGCCAAAGCAGCCAAAACTACTTACATAAGGTCCTCAAGTGAAGAATCTATGGTGGAAAGGGAGCATGAACGCCAAGTTAAAATGCCAGCTTGGAACCCCTCCTTGGTGTTGGACAGAGCACCCCTTCCAACAAATGCGTCTATAAGGGACTTCCAGCATGGAAAGACCAGGAATGTGGCCAATGCCGTAGAGTAGGCCCTTCTGTTGCCCGGGGACGTGGCCGATCTCAGGTCCATGAAGAGACACGAAGTGTTTCTCAGTCTGAAAAGGGACCTTGCACTAGTAAGTCTTTTAATTAGCTTTCTTTCGCTTAAGGTCATAATTTCTTTTCTCTAATCAATATATATTTTTTCTTGAAAGGCTGTTCAAGCTATGCATAGGGTCGAGGTGTTGGTGAATAGCTCCTACAAGCAAATGAAGGTTAAGGAGGGGAGGCGCATTGCCGCTGTTTACGCCTTTAACGTAGCCGAGAAAAGGATTCAAGAGTTGAACACCAAACTAACCGAGGCTGACAGAGATAAGAAGAGTGCCGAGTCTGCCCTACAAGGAGCTGAGAGGTAGGCGAAGAGTCAACGCAAACAGTTTCATCAGGCCAAGGACTAGTTAATTGCAGCGAAAGAGCAAATTGGGGTCCTAAAGAAGAAGTTGGAAGAGGCTGAGACAAGGTTGAACAGGATGGCTACAATGTGGGGGTAGCAAAGACTAAGGAAGTGCTCAAGACTAAAGTCTCTAGGGTGTGTACAAGTTACTGCCCAAGTGTGGAATGAGGCCCTTAACCAGGCTAGGGTTGAGGCTTCCTCTGCCTTTAGGAGAGCAGAGAATGTCCACTATCCCCTTGCCATCCATGTATCAAACTCCCCGGGCTCCAAGGTTGACACTACCTCTGAAGAGACAGACACTAGCAAGGATTCACCTACCAAGGCCCTCCCCTCTTCCAACAATCCTCCCAAAGCAGCAGAGCAACCTGGAGTTGCTAAAAAGGAGAAAGACATAACTAAAAGGGTGGCCCTTGAAGCTATCAAGCCCCCACTTGCACCCAAGGACCCTTCTAAGGACAAAGAGGTATCTCTAGAAGTACCAACTAGTGATTTTAGTTGCCTCCCCCCAACCCAAGTAAGCCACCTCCAGGAAGTTTCAACTGTTCCTGATGCCATGGTGCTACAGTGCAAAACCAGGTCAAGCTTCCTGGATCTGCTAGAGTCCCACGCAGGAAGCAATGTGTCCGAAAAGGCAATCCAGACCAAGCCTCCCACCCCTCCATCTACTTAGGCTTCCTAACTCAATCCTGCTAACAAGAAGAGGAAAAGGGACCAGAAGGGTAAATGGGTCGTGGAGGAAGGAAATGGCCTTCCCTCTAAGGAAGCTAAGCTCTAAAAGGGGGCCAAAGCAGCCAAAAACTACTCAAATAAGGTCCTCAAGTGAAGGATCTATGGTGGAAAGGGAGCATGACCGCCAAGTTAAAATGTCAGCCTGGAACCCCTCCTTGGTGTTGGACAGAGCACCCCTTCCAACAAATGTGTCTTTAAAGGACTTCCAGCATGGAAAGACCGGGTATGTGGCCAATGCCGTAGAGTAGGCCCTTCTGCTGCCTGGGGACGTGGCCGATCTTAGGTCCATGAAGAGACACAAAGTGTTTCTCAGTCTGAAGAGGGACCTTGCACTGGTAAGTCTTTTAATTAGCTTTCTTTCGCTTAAGGTCATAATTGCTTTTCTCTGATCATTATATTTTTTTTCTTGAAAGTTTGTTCAAGCTACGCACAGGGCTGAGGAGTTGGTGAATAGCTCTCACAGGCAAATGATGGTTGAGGAGGGGAAGCGCATTGCCACTGTTGACGCCTTTAATGTGACCAAGAAAAGGATTCAAGAGTTGAACACCAAACTAACCGAGGCTGACAGAGATAAGAAGAGTGCCGAGGCTGCCCTGTAAGAAGCTGAGAGGCAGGCTAAGAGTCAACACAAACAGTTTTGTCAGGCCAAGGACCAGCTAACTGCAGCCAAAGAGCAGATTGAGGTCCTAAAGAAGAAGTTGGAAGAGGCTGAGACAAGGCTGAACAAGATGGCTACAATGTGGGGGTAGTAGAGACTAAGGAGGCGCTCAGGGTTGAAGTCTCTAGGATGTGTAGAAGTTACTGCCTCCAAGTGTGGAATGAGGCCCTCAACTAGGCTGGGGTTAAGACTTCCTCTGCCCTTAGGAGAGCAGAGAATGTCTACTATCCCCCTACCATCTGTGCGTCAAACTCCCCGGGCTCTAAGGCTAACACTGCCTCTGAAGAGACAGACACTAACAAGGATTCACCTACCAAGGCCCTCCTTTTTTCCAATAGTCCTCCCAAAGTAGCAGAGCAAGCTGGGGTTACTGAAAATGAGAAAGACATAACTAAAGGGGTGGCCCCTAAAGCTACCAAGCCCCAATTGCACCCAAGGACCCTTCTAAGGACAAAGTGGTATCCTAAAGCCTAGAGATTATCCTGGCAACCCTTCCTAGTCCTACCAAGGAAGACTTCAAGGGTAAAGGTTCAACCTCTACAACAGCTACAACTGCCAAACCTCCCAAGGTCACAGCAAAAGACAACCCCCCATTGAAGATTAAGTAGTGCTTAGTTACAATTTGTAATGTTTTATTTTATTTTATTTTATTATTTTTATGCAGTTGTAGTTTGTGTTTCTGAAGACTGTACTTCGTGTTCTTCAAGGCTTTAATTAATGACAAGTTCTAATTTCTTTCGTGTTTTATTGTACTTGTGCAAAGTTAAATATAATTTCTGCCCTACTCTACACTTAATCGACCTAAGTATAAGATGTAATTCCTTTCAGTTCATGATATACTTCCACTCTGGACCTTAACAACTGCTTACATAAGTGACAGCATAACTACCACAATCTATGCAATCAACAACATAATAAATTAAGTCTTCCAAGCCTACAACCTTTAATAAAGGGTAATTTTGACTTCAAAAACATACCTTATACATCTGAGACAAGTAATTCACTTGACTATACATGCTTTAGGCTCTTCTCTTTAACCTTAAATAATGGTAGACCATGTACTTACTTACAGTTTCACCTACTTATCCACTTAACAGCAGATCAAGACTGTAGTAGGTGTTAATTTACCCATGGTATATGGCCGAGGAACCAAATATTACTCTGGTTTTTTTTTTTTTTTAACTCCTAAAGAGATAATGAGTAGTGTTAATTTACCCAAGGTGAGTGGTTCGAGGAACCAAGCATGACCAAGGTTCTACTTAACATTTGAATATTTGTTAGGGAATATTAATTTACCCAAGGTATTTGGTCCAAGGAGCCAGACAAGATCAAGGTTCTATTTAATACTTAAAAAAATAATAAGAAGTATTAATTTACCCAAAGTATGTGGTCCGAAGAGCCAAGCATGACCAAGGTTCTGTTTAATACTTAAACAAATAATAAGAAGTATTAATTTATCAAAGGTATGTGGTTCGAGGAGCTAGACATGACTAAGATTTTGTTTAATACTTAAACAAATAATAAGAAGTATTAATTTACCCAAGGTATGTGGTCCGAGGAGCTAGCCGTTTAATACTTAAACAAATAATAAGAAGTATTAGTTTTCTCAAGGTATGTGGTCCGAGGTGCTAGATATGACCAAGGTTCTATTTAATACTTAAACAAATAATAAGAAGTATTAATTTATCCAAGGTATGGGGTGCGAGGAGCTAGACATGACCAAGGTTTTATTTAATACTCAAACAAAAAAATAAGAAGTATTAATTTACCCAAGTTATGTGGTCCGAGGAGCCAAACATGACCAAAGTTTTGTTTAATACTTAAACAAATAATAGTAAGTATTAATTTACCCAATGTATGAGGTCCGAGGAGCTAGGCGTGATTAAGGTTCTGTTTGATACTTAAAGAAATAATAAGAAGTATTAATTTATCCAAGATGTTAGGACATATGTGTTCACATGTTAAGAACATATGTCATAATGTTTATGTAAATTGGCTAATCCTTTGACAAAACGCACTCTACTTGTAATTGGGTAGTTCTAGGTGTTTTTAATACTTCAAGAAACAAGGTTTTAAGATCAAGTGTTGAAGTCATCAAGTCTATCCAAGAAAAAGCAAGCTGAAGTGCACAGTTTTTAAAGCTCGACACCTGCTCGATAGCTACCTCGACACCTGCTATCTGTCGAGATTTAAAAAGTCAGAATTTCAATCTGATTTTCTTGGGATCCGTAAATATGTTTTTGGGCCCTCTTTTCTTCTAACCCTAAACATATAAAAGGATTGTTTTAAGAGCCGTCAACATAGACACAAGTTGCAGAAGCATTGAACAATCCTTGTTCAAGCAAATTGTGATCAAAGACGAAGTTCTTGACCTAGTTCATCTTCTCTGAAGAAGTTGCTGTGTATTTTGCACCATAGGGTTTTGTGACCAAGCATCTTCTAGATCTTCATCGCATAGAATGAACTGAAGAATTTTGCAGCCAATCTCTCCTTCTAAAGTTGGTGTTTGAAGTCGCGTACTGGGATCCGCGCATCTGGTTAGTCACGTACTTGGGAGCCGTGCATCAAAAGGGGGAACTGTCACTACAGATCAAGTCCGATTGGGTATTGGGGTAAGGGTTCAACTGTAGGTTGGTAAGGTACTTGGGATTCCTTATTTGTAACCGCTTGATTTGATAATAGTGGAGTTTCGGGAGTGGTGACCTGAAAATCACCCGGTGGGGTTTTTGCCGTTAGGGTTTTCCCCATTCGTGAACAAATCACCGTGTCTTTTATTTTCCGCTGCATATTTAGTTATTCGGTGATTTGTTTGTGCTGCCATGCGTTTGCATGTTAATTGAACCTAATTAATTCACTTAGCTAATTAATTGGTTAATTAATCACAATGGGTCATTCAGTTTGTGGCCTATCAAGTGGTATCAGAGCAGGCACACTCTGATTAGGTTAATCTTTGCTGTGTTGATCCATTGACCCCTGTTGTCATGGATAGAGGACAATCTCTCATTATACCTCCTTTATATTTGATGGGACTAACTATGCCTACTAGAAAGTACGCATGAGAGCTTTTTTGCAGTCCTTAGACGAGAAGGTGTGGCAAGCTGTTGAGATTGGCTGGACTAAGCCAAAAGAAGCGCCGGCCGATTGGGATGAAGCCAAGATCAAGGCGGCAAACTTCAACAGCAGAGCGTTGAATGCCCTATTTAGCGCTGTCACTAATGAGGAGTTCAAGAAGATATCCTCAACAGAAACTGCTAAGGAGGCGTGGACCATCCTCCAGACAACCTATGAAGGAACAAAGGCTGTCAAAGATTCAAAACTACAGAGGCTCACTACTAGCTTTGAAGAGATAAAGATGGAGGAGGATGAGTCGTTTGATGAGTTCTATGCCAAGCTTAAGGACATAGTGAACTCAGCCTTCAATCTTGGGGAAACCATCCCTGAACCCAAGGTTGTAAGGAAGGTGCTCAGATCTCTACCCGAGAGATTTCATGCCAAGATTTCGGCAATAGAAGAATCAAAGGACATTGACAAAATTCCTTTGATTGAGTTAGTTGGAAACTTGTAGACCTACGAGCTAGGTTTATCAAGAATTGGCAAGTCAAGCAAGGGCAAGAGCATGGCCCTAAAAGCAAAGAGTAGTGATACAGATGAGTCTTCCGATGATGAAGATTCCAAGATGAAGTCCTACATAACTAGGCAGTTCAAGAAGTTTATGAAGAACGCCAATGGGAGGAACTTCGACAAGGACCGCAGGCAATCCAGTTCTTCTCAGTTCAAGAATCAAGAAAAAGGAAGAAAGGATGCTAAGGATGGCGGTCAGTACACTGTTTCGGTAGGACCGAAGTGTTTTGGGTGTCATGGATTTGGACACATGAAGAATGAGTCTCCTACATATCTGAAAAGCATTGGGAAGAGCAAGGCTTTTGCTGCAACCCTCAGTGACACTGAGCCTGAAGATGATTCCGATAGTGAAGATGACGGAATCTTGAATGCCTTCACTGCCACAGTTAATCCTACTGAAGGGATTGTTGAAGAAGTGGAACAGGAAGAAGAATTTGTGGATACTGAATGTGAGAAGATGGATGACAAAGATGATATCCATTCAGCCTATGAGAAGCTTTAAAAGCTTTCTGAGAAGCATGAGAAGTTGTACAGGCTGGCCACCAAGAAGCTCAGTGATGTGGAACTTGATCGTGAAGAATTGTCCACAAAGTTTGATGAAGCAAATCAAACTATTGGAGCACTGAGGTTTGAGAACAACTTCCTGGCTGAGAAGACCAAGAAGCTTGAAGCGGAGCTGTTTCAAGTCAGAGCTCAACTGGAGAGGACTTCAAGTGCAAAACTTGATGAGATACTCAGCAACCAGAAACTACTTCAGATCGAACAGGTTTAGGGTATGGTCTTTCTTTCTCAAATTCTGCATCTACTAGTTCTACTGTTTTTGTTCCTCCTGCTAATGCTGTTAAAATTGAGAACATTGATGATAAATCTAAATTAGCTAGTGAGAACATAGACAAGGGTAAATCCATCTTAGGAGCACCCCCTAAGTTAGATAAGAAAGATGCTAAAAACCCTAGGGCTAAGAAGGCTAACTCTCAAAAGTCTAAACAAAAGAAGCAGCATCTCTGTCATCATTGTGGAGCAGCAGGTCATACTCGACCAAATTGCTACAAGTGGCTAGCCACCCAACAGAGCAACAGTATGACAGCATCTGGAAGCCAAAATCAGCTTCAATCCTCTCTTGCTCCTCTTGGAGATCTTCTGAAAGCCCTCATGTTCCTTTCGAACTTGAACGGGTTTAATTCTTCCCCCTCACCGTCGGTTCAAGGATTTAATCAAAGGAAAGGTTCTTCCAAGGTGTGGAAGAAAAAGAACTCTAAGTGATTTTATCACTTTCTTCTCCCTTCTTGTTTTTCTTGTTTGTTGCATTGCTTGTGTGTTTTGCATTTTTGCTAAGTCAGTCTAGTTTTATGCATTGTTTTTGCTTTGCTTAACATGTTTTTGTGTGTTTACTTTCAGTTTTGTTTATTTTGTTTTTCATATAAAAAATAAAATAAAAATAAAAATTGAAAAATTGAAAAATACAAAAACAGTGTGTGCTTTGTGTACTTTGGTACTTGTGTACCTTGGATGGCCAATGAAACAAAGTTTTCTAAACTTTGTATCTCTTGTAGCTTAGATGAGCATCTTTATGCACAACTAAGCAAGTGAGCTTTGTGGCTCTTGTTTGTGATGAGTAAGATTAGGTTATTTCTTTAAACTTAACACTCATATCACTCTTTTTGACGGGTAGGACTAAAAAATCCTAAGAGAAAGGCATAAATAACCATCTCACCACTGTTGCCCGCCAATCATTAATGACATTTGTATGTTTCGGCATAGCAAAAGTGTGATGTCAATGACATTTGTGTGCTTAGGCATAGCAAAATTGAAATGTCAAATATCAATGGGTATTTCTTTTTTTTCTCATAAGCCCATGTATGATATGTTTTAAAAAAAAATATGCAAAGAAATAAAAAGCAAAAAGATTAAAAATGCTTTAAACATGGTTGCAAGCGTGTATTCTAGGAGATGTGGGAGTTATAGGATGTACCTCGAAGGTGATAGTCCCCATCAAACAGTTATGATTGTGTGTGAGTTAAAGTTATTTTCTCATATCTCAGATTGTCATAACATGTATACACATATGCAATCTTGCGATGTTTTTCACACACAACACGCAATATTCTTTGCTACTTTTGATACATGTGTAGGTACAATGTGATTTGGCCATCACAAAGGTTTTACATGTACTTTTGTATGCTCACTAAACTATCATGACTTATTTTTGAAATATAAAATTTGTTAGACTTGTTTAGTGTGTGTGTGAGTTTTTGGGAGATCCATGTGCTTAAATTTTCATTGAGAGATGATTTTTGAGAACTTATTATGTTAGTTGGATCATGGTTGAGGTGCATGCTTTGATTGCATTCATTTTTGTGTTTTTCACTTCTCGAAAAACTGCTTTGAAAAGCTGGCTCGACACCTCCTCGACACCTCCTCGATACCTGATCATCTATCGAGCTTCTCAAACTTTTTCTAATCGCAATCTTGACACCTGTCTCGACACTTGATGGATCGATCGAGATTTCTCCTGTCTCCTCGATACCTCCTCGACACCTAGTCGATCGATCGAGCTTCTGATCTTTGAAATTGATCTTGTACCTCGACACCTCCTCGACACCTTCAGCTGTCGAAGGCTATTCTCCTCGATACCTTCCTTGACAGCTTCCTCGATACCTCTCAACACCTCAGCTGTCGAGATTTACTGAGGTGTCTATTTAAGCTGTGATCGCGATTTCTCTCTCACTTTCTCGATCTCTCTTCGATCTGTCCGAGGCTGTTCATCTCCCATAACCACTTTTCTCACTCAAAACCTTCATCCAACGTGATTTTCGGCCCTTCCCTACTTCAAATCACTTGGTATGATCTTTTTACCCTTCATTCTTCATGCATTTCATGATTTTGAATCTTAGGTTTTGAAGTTTTTGAAAATTTTGGGGTTTTTCAAAATTGATGAGTTTTTCTTGAAATTTTGGGTTGGTCTTTCACTCAAATGTTTTTAAAATGTCATACATTGCATTCCATGTGCATTAGAATGATATTTTCATGCATTTAGATGTGTGTTTCTTGTATGTGTGCTGCTAGGTTTGGATTGGGCTGAGCCCATGATGCTTTTTAAGTTTGCATGTCACATGTCCATGCATTCCCATGCATACGTACTTTTTGTTCAACATATTATCATATTTGAACTGTTTGGGACTTTTCTGATTATCTCCCTCTCTATCTCGTTCTCATTCTTTTACGTTAGTAGTGTCTATGGCACCCAAACGTAAATCCACTCCAGCTCGGAACCCTCTGCGTTCTAGAGCTTCCTCTTCTTCTGATTCTGCTCCTCTTAACCTTCGGTTCCGTGATGGAGATGCCCACAAGGCATTTACTGAGAACTTTTCTAGACGAGGTGTTCATTCGGAACGCCAAGTCATTCTGGCGGACTTCGCCAACACTGACCTTCCCTCTGTCATTCACAGTAGGGGATGGGAGTCACTGTGTGACGTCCCGGTCACCTGTCCTCTCGTGCTGATTCAGGAGTTTTACTCCAACATGCACGGGATTGATCGTTCAGTACCTCTCTTTTTCACTCGCGTTCGAGGTACGCGCATCCCTGTCACACTGCAGCTAGTGGCGGATGTGCTTAAGGTCCCTAGGATAGAGTTTCCTGACTATCCTTCATGTGAGCGACTGAGGACTGTACCCAAGGATGAGCTCATCTCCGCTTTTTGTGAGCGCCCTTCTGACTGGGGTGAGCATCAGTATACATCATGTAGACCTTTTGCTAAAGGTCCTAGATTCCTAAACATGGTGATGAATTTTGTACTTCATCCTCTCTCTCACTATAACTCTATCACTGAGCCTTGTGCTCGATTTTTGTTATCTCTACTTGAGCATCTTACGATAGATTTTCCTTCACACTTCATTTTCTCTATCATAGATGTTCATTTAGATGCGGCGTCCCGTGATAAGCTCATTTTTCCTTCCGCTATCACGAGGATTCTACGTCACTTTTCCATCCCTTTTCCTGCGTCCGACCACTTCACACACATATCTGCCATAGATGCCGCTACCGTAAAACGTAGTGAGGCACAGTTTAGGTCGCGACAGCCGGATTCCACTCCTCCCTCGCGTTCGGCTCCATCAAGATTAGCTCCATCTACATCGGCTCCTCCTTCTTCTTCAGGCGATGTATCTCTTGGAGATATTATGGCGCAGTTGCAGCGCATGGATGCTTGCCTCGATACACTCACCACTGAGTTGTATCAGGTGAACGTTCGTGTTGGTCGTATTGCACGACGGCAGGCGACCATGGGTGGTTTTGCTTCTGAGGCTTCTCCTCCACCACCTCCTCTAGTTGCTTCAGATTCTAATACTGAGGATGATGCTTCGGATGATGATGATGGAGATGATGCTTCGGATGATGATGATGGAGATGCTAGCTCTATTGATGAGATGTCTACATGACATTCTACCCTTTGTCACTCGTGACAAAAAGGGGGAGTAGTTTTGGACTATGAGAGTAATCATCTTAGGGGGAGAGCTAGTATAGGACATTTTTTTTAGGGGGAGTGTTCATATTTTTGAGGGATGTAGTGAGGTCTTGATGTATCTTTTCTTTTCTATTCTTGTTAGATACATTGATTTTGTATATGAGGTCTTGTGACCAGTTTACATACATTGTACTTATTTCTCTCTACATGTGGTTGTATGTTTCTTTTTCACCTATCTTTTCATGTGTTGTTTCTTTTCTATCTTTAGACACATGTTCTTTATAATTGTATGCAATCTAATTATTTATGTTTCACACAAGATGCCTTGATGAGTTTTGTTTAAAAGTGTTTCAGAAATACAGGTTGTCAAAGTCTACTTGCCATAAACTCTCTTCTTGCAAAGTTTTTCAAGAGTTTGTGTTAGGATAGATTTTATTGTATTCAACAAGTGAATATGAGTTTAATGATTTATGACTTCTCTCATATGTTCATTTGTTTGTTGTGGTTTTATCACGGATTGCCAAAGGGGGAGATTGTTAGGACATATGTGTTCACATGTTAAGAACATATGTCATAATGTTTATGTAAATTGGCTAATCCTTTGACAAAACGCACTCTACTTGTAATTGGGTAGTTCTAGGTGTTTTTAATATTTCAAGAAATAAGGTCTCAAGATCAAGTGTTGAAGTCATCAAGTCTGTCCAAGAAAAAGCAAGCTGAAGTGCACAGTTTTTAAAGCTCAACACCTGCTCGATAGCTACCTCGACACCTGCTATTTGTCGAGATTTAAAAAGTCAGAATTTCAATATGATTTTCTTGGGATCCGTGAATATGTTTTTGGGCCCTCTTTTCTTCTAACCCTAAACATATAAAAGGATTGTTTTAAGAGCCGTCAACATAGACACAAGTTGTAGAAGCATTGAGCAATCCTTGTTCAAGCAAATTGTGATCAAAGACGAAGTTCTTGACCTAGTTCATCTTCTCTGAAGAAGTTGCTGTGTATTTTGCACCATAGGGTTTTGTGACCAAGCATCTTCTAGATCTTCATCGCATAGGATGAACTGAAGAACTTTGCAGCCAACCTCTCCTTCTAAAGTTGGTGTTTGAAGTCGCGTACTGGGATCCGCGCATCTAGTTAGTCACGTACTTGGGAGCCGTGCATCAAAAGGGGGAACTGTCACTACAGATCAAGTCCGATTGGGTATTGGGGTAAGGGTTCAACTGTAGGTTGGTAAGGTACTTGGGATTCCTTATTTGTAACGCTTGATTTGATAATAGTGGAGTTTCGGGAGTGGTGACCTCAAAATCACCCGGTGGAGTTTTTGCCATTAGGGTTTTCCCCATTCGTGAACAAATCACCGTGTCTTTTTATTTTCTGCTGCATATTTAGTTATTCGGTGATTTGTTTGTGCTGCCACGCGTTTGTATGTTAATTGAACCTAATTAATTCACTTGGCTAATTAATTAGTTAATTAATTATAAGGGGTCATTTAGTTTGTGGCCTATCACAAGGTATGTGGTCCGAGGAGCCAGACATGATCAATGTTCTGTTTAATACTTAAACAAATAATAAGAAGGTTCTGTTTAATACTTAAAGAAATAATAAGAAGTATTAATTTACCTAAGGTATGTGGTCTGAGGAACCAGGCATGACTGACGTTCTGTTTAATATTCAAACAAGTAATAAACACAATACATAATGTGAAAGATAAAAACATGATAGAGTTGCCTTTCAAGGATGTGGTATGACATTTTCATCTAAATCTTCTAGGAAATAAGCCCTTATACCAGTTACTGAGGTGATACGGTATGGTCCTTCCCAATTGGGCCAAAACTTCCCCCTTACTGGGTTTTTTGTAGTACCCACAACCTTTCTCAATACCAAGTCTCTATGTGCTAACGGTCTTAACCTCACATTTGAATCATACCCCTATTTGAGCTTCTGTTGATAATATGCTAACTGAACAATGACAATTTCTCTTCGCTCTTCAATCAAATCCAAGCTCTTTTCTAATAGGCTGTCATTGCTGTTTGGAGTGAACAAGCTTGTCCTCAATGTAGGGAATCCAGTTTCTAGAGGAATCACAACCTTGGCCCCATAAGTCATTGAAAATGGTGTTTCCCCTGTTGACCTACGAAGGGTAGTCCAATATGTCCAGAAAACATGTGGCAGTTCTTCCACCCATTTGCCATTTGTATCATTCAACCTCTTCTCGAGGCCATTCACTATGACTTTATTGATAGTCTCGGCCTGTTCGTTCCCCTGTGGATAAGCTGGAGTTGAATACCTATTCTTGATGCCCAATTCATAACAGTATCTTCTAAAAGTTTTGCTATCAAATTAAAGCCTATTGTCCGAGATGAGAGTATGAGGAATCCCAAATCGAGTGACATATTCTTCCACGCAAACCTCTTGGCATCCAAATCCCTAATATTTGCTAATGGCTCAACTTCAACCCACTTGGTGAAGTAGTCAGTGCAGACCAACAACCATCTCCTATTTCCTACTGCCTTAGGGAAGGGCCCAACAATATCCAAGCCTCATTGAGAAAAAGGCCAGGGACTAGACAGAGGATTAAGGACACCCCCCTGAGTAATGAATGTTTGGAGCAAATCTCTGACATTGGTTACACTTCTTCACATATTCTTGTGCTTCCTTTTGTATACTTGGCCACCAATATCCTTGAGTGAGGGCCCTGGGAGACAGTGATCTGCCTCTTGTATGACTTCCACATATCCTTTTGTGTAATTCTTCTAGGAGTGGCTCTATTACCTCAGGATGGATGCATAGCAAATACGGCCCTGAAAAGGAGCGCTTATATGACTTTTGATCCTCGGATAACCAAAAACGAAGAGCTTTTCTTTGCACTTTATCAGCCTTCCCCTTCTCCTTGGGCAAAATGTCATCCTTAAGGAATAGAACTATGAGGTCCATCCAACTAGATCCCACTCTAATTTGATGAATCTGGGCCCTCTCTCTCTCCTTATCTCAGTAGGCTTACCTAAATCCTCAACCAGGATAACTCGAGGTAAACTCTGCACCGAGGAAGTTGCGAGAGTGGCAAGAGAGTCAGTATGCGTATTTCTGCTTTTAGGGATTTGATGTAAAGTGAAAGACTCAAATCTTGATTGCAAGTGCCTAACCTAGTTCAAATACTCCTACATTCTCAAATCCCTAGCCTCCAACTCTCCTTTCACTTGGCCTACAACCAATCTTGAATCCGAGAATACCTCCACTGCTTTTTCTTCTATTTTCTAAACCTTAGCCATCCCTACCAACAAAGCTTTATACTTAGGCTCATTATTTGTGGCCGAGAAGCCCAACTTTAAGGATTTCTCAATAGTAATTCGCTCAGGAGATATCACAACTAGCCCCACTTCAGATCCTCTTTGATTAGCCGCTTCATCAACGTATACCCTCCAAGATAGAGGTCCTTGTAAGGAAACCATCCTAACCGATTTTCCATCCATGTTCAATTTTTCCTTGTCCTCTTCCAGTGGAGACTCAGTAAACTCGGCCACCAAATCTATAAGGACTTGGCCCTTAATAGAGGAGTGGGGCATATACTTAATATCAAAAGCCCTTAGGATCGTTCCCCATTTTGCAATTGCCTCAGTGTAATTACTCTTCCACAGTAGTGATTGAAGAGGAAGTTGGATTAGAACCACAACTGTGTGAGCTTGGAAGTAATAAGGAAGCTTCCATATAGCATGCACCACTGCCAAGATGGCCTTCTCTAATGTTAGATAACAAAATTCTGCTTCATGCAATAATTTGCTCACATAATAAACTAGTCTTTGCACTCCAATATCAACTCGTATCAGTACTAAGCTTACTGCATGAGAGGCTACAACAATGTAAGCAAATAGAACCTCCTCCTCCTCAGGCTTGGACATAGTGGATGGCCGAGAAAGATACTTCTTCAACTACTGGAAGGCCGAGGCACACTTTTCGGTCCATTCAAATCCTTTCCACTAATGCAACAACTGGAAGAAAGGCCTACATGTGTCTACTGGTCGAGAGATGAATCGGTTTAGAGCAGCAGTCATTCATATTTATTTCTGGACTTCTTTGGGATTCTGAGGAGGTTGCAAATTGTTAATTACCCTAATTTGGTCAAGGTTAACCTCAATTCCATGATGAGTGACCATATAACCCAGAAATTTGCCTGAGCTAATGCCAAAAGAACATTTAGAAGCGTTAAGGCGTAGATTGTGCTTTCTTAGTATTTCAAAAGTATTCCCGAGGTCATCCACGTGCTCGAACTCTATCTTACTCTTCACTACCATGCCATCTATATAAACTTCTATATTTTTACCTAGGTAAGGCTTGAACATCCTGGTAATCGTCCTCTGATAAGTAGATCCTACATTCTTTAACCTAAAGGGCATCACCTTGTAGTGGTAATTTCTAGTCGGCATAACAAAAGTTGTCTTCTCCTGATCGTCCAAAGCTAATAGTATTTGATGGTACCCTTGAAAAGCATTTGAAAAGCTCATCCGCAGATGACCTATAGTTGCAGCTACCAATTGATCTATTTGAGGCATGGGGAAGGGGTCCTTTGGACAAGTTTTATTTAAATCTGTGAAGCCTACACATACTTGCAACTTCCCATTTTTTTCTTCACCACCATTGTATTGGCCAGCCATTCTAGGTAAACTACTTCTTTTATTGCCCCCGCTCACTTAAGCTTAACCACTTCCTCCTTTATAGCATCAGAATGCTCTTTAGAGGAGTGCCGAGGTGGTTGTTTTTTGGGAATAACAAATGGATCGACATTTAAACGATGGCAAATAAAATCTGGATCCACTCTAGGAGACTCATAAGCACTCCATGCAAACACATCAACATTCTTCTTGAGAAATATCATTAGCTCTTCCTTCTCCTGTGGAGGCATCTGAACTTCAACCTGGAAAAACTTTTCATCATCATCACTAATAATAACTTTTTCTAATTCCTCACACTTTGCCCTTTCTATCACCACATCCGTAGACAATACTGACATCCTTGATTGCTATAAACCCTGCTTGGCAGAGGCCGAGGACACACCTCCAGTTTGATGTCTAATTTTAGCCATTAAGCACTGCCTAGCCATAAACTGTCTCCCAACTAGCTCCTCAACCTGGTCCCTAGATAGATACTTCACCTTCAAGTGTAGGATGGAAGAAACGGGTAGTCTACCTCCACCATTTTTGAGCTTGCTTGCACGGGTAGTCTAATCTAGCCCTTTGGGATAACAATTTTCCCATCCAAACCTACCAAAGGTGAATCATAGCAGGCCAGATCCTCAAGTTTCAATCTAAGTCATTTATATAAATCAAGGTACATGATCTCTACACCATTGCCCTAATCTACCAACACCATCAAAACCTACCAAAGGTGAATTATAGCAGGCCAGATCCTCAGGTTTCAATCTGAGTCCTTTATATAAATCAAGGTACATGATCTCTACATCGTTGCCCTAATCTACTGCAAGTTACAAAACGAGCCCCAAACACCCTAGTAAACTCCTTAAAGGAGTTAATAGAACCTTCATCCAAGCCATCGAGCCATCTCATCGCCACAGGCCCCAGACTGTATGGGAACACCTTACACATAAAAGACTAATTCTTTGAGTGAACAACCATTCTCTGATTGAAGTGGCTAATATGCTCCACAGGGTTTGTTTTGTCATTGTACATGGTGAATGTTGGCTGAGTAAACCGCCGAGAAAGTTTTCCTCCTTCAATCCTACATGTAAAAGGTGACTTAGAAATCTGATTTAGAGCCCTACTCATAGCATCGCTACCCAGACCTTTACGAGATGGAGTCTTTCTTCTCCACCCATAATGGTGATCCTTATCGCATGAAAAAGATTCACTAGGAGGAGTCCTTGACCTGGGCCGGTAGCTATTATATCCCTATCATCGTCAGAAGAAGGGTCAGAACTAGAAGGAATTCCTCTACATCGCTTGCGGCGTAACCTCCTTCACAAACGGTCAATCTCTAGTTGCATGCTTCTAGTATTCTCTTCATGAGAGATGTGCTCCCATTTTGAGATTGGCTCCTATTGGTATGTCAGGTATGCACACTAACTTCCTGGTCCCTTCTTTGTTTAAGATTGAGAAACTGATTTTGACATTGGGAACCAACAGACTCTTCTTGGTTTGGCCCTGAACCTACCATAGCTGAACGTTGATTTCACTAAAACTCAAGTTCCCTATAGACGGCACCAATTGTTAGTTCTCGTTTTGGATCCTAAGCTTGAAAGATAAAAGGATTAGGGCCCAAAAAGCTTAACACAATGAATTTGTAGAGAGTGGGCTTGAAACTAGACTTCAATGAGTTGGACAACAATTAGACTGGGTTAAAGATGACAAGAAAACTAAAATAAACTAGTTTTGCGTAAAGAAAACCTTCCTTGGCAAAATCCAAGGAGAGTAGTTCTTGTATATATTTCTCTTAGACTTCATTACAATTACAATTCTTAGTACTACAGTATTTTTTCTATAGATTCTCCGATGATCCTCTGGTAATGGGGTCTTTCTTCCTTATATTCTCTTGTTTTGCTTCATCTCCACCCTCCACGTGTAGGTCAAGTTGCCTGTCTTGATCCTTGTCCCATCAGCACCTTCTTAAAATCTTTGGGGGGTAGCTGTAAGGCTGAATATCACTGTTCATGTATCACCTCCACATTAATGCGGTCAGAGAGTTAGCTACAGAGCATTTAATGCAATGGTAGCAGTTTTCTCTTAAATATTCTTAGCTTTCCTTTGTCTTATTCCCTCCTGATATTTATCCTTACCAGTAGAATTGCCTAGAGTATTACTCTTGATGGTAGGTTGACTCCTCGGACCTCTACTCTGTTAAGTTGATGAGGCATTTCTCCTCAGACGACTTTCCCAAACCCTCATGAGCAAGACCCTTCCATAACTCACTGATTTGTACTTCTTTGCTAACGTCTATCTGTCCTCAGACTATTAAATGTCATCAAACAAGATCCACGGCCCAATATACATTCCTAGGCCTTTCATCCCTACAATCACCTTAACAAACATTAAAAAAAATGCATTGCAAAATATGATTTTATCTCAAAAATTAATTTTCTCTATCTTTTATTTTGTTTAAGAAATTTGATAATAAGTTATTAATAGACATTTATTATCATTATGTTTGTATATTAAATATTAAATATGAACTTTTTTAATTATGATAGTTATTAATGAGTATTATTACACCACCCAATAACTTATTTTCAAAATTTCATCGTTAGATTATATGTTCTATATGTTAAAACATGCACGCTTCATGTCACTCAGTTGTTATTTACTATTTGATCTATAAACTCATCTTTTATTCATTATTTTAAACTACAAAAACTTGAATTTAAAAAATTGATTGATGACATGACCATTGATATTTAATTATGTTGATATTTTGCAAGAATTCGCAATCAATTAAAAAATATTGAATGATGTAATACTGTTAAAAGTTACACTACGTATAACTTGAACCAATCCTATAATTATAGTAATTATTAGTCGATAATTATTATTGTACGTTTTTAGACCTCTAAACACATGTTGTTTAACCTAGTTATTTACCCAAGTGATTACTTAGATAAATTATTTAGATCTAGGTTAATACAATAAAATCATATCATGCAAATAATGCGGAAATATAAAGAATACAACGATATGATAACACAGGAAAACCTAACCGGTAAAAAACCTAGGGAGGATTTAACCTAGCTATCCTCAAGGTAAAATAGATCCACTATGAAAGAATTGAAATTTGTTAGTACAATGTAATTAAAAATTTTCCAAAATTCAAATATACTATTGATATGCCAAGAATGTATTGACCCTTTGTGATAAATTAACAATTGATTTAGCCAAGTTAATTAATTAATTCAATTAACATGCAAAACGCGTGATAACACAAATAAATCACCAATTATCTAATATGCAGCAGAAAATAAATTGACATGGTAATTTGTTTACGAATGAAGAAAACCTACACGGCAAAAACCCTACCGGGTGATTTTAAGGTCACAACTCCCGAAAATCCACTATTATCAAAACAAGCGGTTACAAATAAAGGAATCCCAGTACCTTATACCAACTTACAGTTGAACCCTTACCCCAATACCCAATTGGACTTGTTCTGTAATGAGTATCTCTCATTTTCAATGCACGACTCCCTATACATGACTAACCAATAGATGCGCGGATCCAAGTACGCAACTTAATCACCAACTTGAGAAAGATGTTGGTTGCAAAGTTCTTTAGTTCATCCAGACAATGCAAATCAAGAAGCTCATTGATCAACAACAGCTTCTTCAAGAGAAAGATGAACTAAGGCAAATTCTGTCTCCAGTCATAATTTTCATGAACAAGACTTTGCTTTATACTTGCGCAACTGTGCAATCTTTGACGGCCCTTAAAATAATCCATATATATGTTTAGAGTTGTGAGAAAAGAAAGCCTAAATACATACTCATGGATTGGAGTAAAATCAGCTTTGAAAAACTGAATTTCATAAAGCTCGATAGATAGGGTATTTATCGAGCTAGCCATCGAGTTTTGGGTTTCAGCAACTTTTTAAACTTCGATAGATACTAGTTATCGAGCTAGCTGTCGAGCTTTAAAATCCATCACTTCTTCACTTGTTTCTTAGACAGACTTGCATAGATTTAATACTTGAATTTGAAATCTTGTTCCTTGAATTATTAAACACATCCTAGATATACCCAATTACAAGTAAAGTTTTGTCAAAAGATTAGCCAATTACATAAAAATATTGACATATGTTCCTAACATGATTCACATATGTCTTAAGAACTACAATTTCTATAAATAAACAAGTATGTAGGGTACTATGAAGACTATAGAATTCACACATTTAATTTTTTATAATTCTAAATAATTATATGAATTACAAACCTTCATTCACAAAAACAAACCCTAAATGAGATAATAATTTCTATTTTTAGACCATTTGGGAATCCAATAATTATATAAGTAGACCCCAAATTTGAAATACATGTGAAATTTTAAGTGGGAAAGCGACAAGTATAACCAAAAATGGTCATTCCGAAAAATGTTAACAATCAGTCAATGATTGGTTTGAAGAGAAAGGATAAGAAGAAAGAGAATTAACCATTGAGAGAGTGGTTTATGAAAAAAAAAAAAAACCATTAAAGGGTTTTTTTTTTTTTTTTTGGTGATGTGAAGTTTATTTTTGGTAAGTATGTTGAGTATGTAATGGTTCGGAAAACTTTCTTTGCTCTTAAAAGGTTAAAACGTTTTTTTTGTTCCTGAACTTTTTTTTTTTTTTTTTGAAGTCAATCTCACCATATTTTTATTTAAAAAAAAAAAATCAAATTCGTTATATGAAGATCAGATATGGATTGAATATGCCAAACCGACTCTATAGCAATTTTTTTTTTTTTTTTTAAATGAATTTTATTGATATCATTCTGAAACTGTATATTGGACATAAATACAATACTTTTATAATAAGAGGCACCGCCGGAAATTTTCAAAGCGAAAAGAAGACAAAGCAACCTAGCAAAATGATGCTAAATCCATTGACTCCACCTTTTAAGGTAATTGGCATGAGAAGTTTATATATATAAACCATTACAAATACTTATATAATATATATGCTACAACCCCAATAGCTCGAAAGGTACCAACTTCCGCAACTGGGTTGTGATATGAGAAATTGTGAACATGGGACATACGGGCATAAAAAGGTTATAGTTTACATTTCAAATCACAGCAAGTCCTCAACTTCACATAATTTATATAGCATGACACAACAATTTTCAATATACATATGATGTTATAATTTTTTTTTTTTTTTGGATAAAAGGGGAAGTATTATTTAATTATATATGAGTTTATACAACAACATGTAGTTCAAGCCTTAAAGGACACAGTATACTAGTTCCAAGGTTTTCCATATCCCATACAAAAGGTACATATACAAAAGTGGGACAGGTATCATAGATTTTCAAAAGGCACTGTTGTTGGTTTCCCCTCTTTGCTAAAGCATCCGTGCAACCATTAGCTTCACGGAAGATGTGGCGCACTTGGACAGTCCAGTTGCGTTCCATAAGATTCTTGCAATCACAGAGTAACGGAATAGCATCTAGTGACATATCATTTTTAGTGGTTAACCAGTAAAGAACTGTCATTGAGTCAATTTCAAGATGAATAAATTTAAAACCCAGATCCCATGCTAGCAATAGGCCCTGTTCTAATTCCACAATATTATTAGAAGTAATACCCACGTTTAAAGAAAAACTTGAAATCCATGCACTAGCATTATTGCACAACAGACCGCCTGCACTAGCCATTCTAGGATTACCTATAACACTGCCATCCGTATTTAATTTTATAAGAGGTTTTGGAGGAGCAATCCATTTAATGATCCTGGGGATCCTAATTTTAATAGTCTTGTCGGGGTGAGCTAAATAAAGATATTTTGTAGCGAACTGAATTGCTTTGTGGACAATCTAGGATTGGGAGTGGGATTGATTGTTAAAAATACGTCCATTCCTAGCTAATCGTGAGTGCCAATAAAGGAAGGTGAAGTACATTTTCCAAGGAAGTTGGTGGCGGAGGATAATTGTATCTAATGTGGCGTTTGTTTGAAGCCAAATTTGAAGTGGTACTTGAAAAAAAGACAAGGGCAAGATACTCAGAGATTAACATTAGACCGCCTTATCCCACGGGCAATCTCGTAAGATATGGATAGCAGTTTTCGGACTATTGCACCTAGGATAGTGGTTATTGATTTTCGGGCGAGAAAAAGCCAAATAATGACGCATTGACAACCGATTACGCATGGACTTTGTTAGGTTCTAAAGACTTAGGAATTAATGTATTTAGAACTCTAATGTGTAATGTTGGCAAGCCATGATTAAAATGGGTTGTTTAGTTTTGTTTAGACTTGTTCAAAGTGTGGGCGTTGTATGTAAAGTTGGAATCGAGTGGCTGCATAAGTATTAGTGACTTTCTGTCTAGTTTGATCGATCGAAAATCGGGCAGAACATTTTTCTACAGAATTTTCTAACTCAACCTAAGCCCATTAAGGATTAAGGTTTTAGATCTACTTCTCCTAGTATATAAAGGAAACCTTAAGCACGTTTTTAAGAGACTTTTAAGAGAGAGAAGAGAGTGCCTCTTTTGTATTTAGGGTTTTGTACCCAAACCTTTCTAAGGTCTTTGTTGCTCATATTGCTGTTTGTATGAATCTCTTGTGAGATCTGTGAGGAGCTTTTCTTCACACAAGCTTAGGATTATCAAGGAGGAGATTTGTTCAAGAACTTGATGATTATTCAGTTGCTGCCATAAGAGCTTAAAGAAGCACAAGTAAAGGTGCTTGTATTTGCTAGAGAATCCAAGAAAGAAGGAGTCCGTGAATATAGAGCTTGCATGTGGTCGTGTCAGTAAGTTCTACTAGTGGGTAGCAATAAGAAGTTGAGTGTGAAGGCTTGTAAGTCTTATTGTATGAACTTCGATTCTTTCACATAGTGGATTCAAGTTTACCTTGAGAATAGCTAGGTTAATCCTCCCCAAGTTTTTACCGGTGTGGTTTCTTGGGACATCATATCTTTGTGTTATTTATTTTTCTGCTACTTTATACATGATATGATTGTTTGATTGTGATAACCTAAATTTGTATAATTTGACTAAGTTAATTACTTCGCTAATTAACTAGGTTAATCCAATTGTGGTTTAAGGGGTCTAAAAACCTATCAGACTTCCAAATGAAAATTTGGATTTTTTTTTTGGGCAGTGGAGTTTCTAGATCTAGCTCCAAAGAGATTTCTCAAAGGGGATATTAGCTAGTTGGTATCAGAAGTTCGAGGCAGATTTGACCGAACAAACTCCATTATTTTGAGGCCAGACAAAGGAATCAGACAACCTGGTCAACTGAACCACTGGAATTCCTTGAATAAGTTGTTCTAATTGCTTCGGGAAGGGAAATTGTAAATCCTCTAATCGCCAATTATGTTGTTCTTGTGGAGAACTAACTAGTCTTTGTTCCTCATTTGGCATAAGAGGACCTTAAATACGACTTCGAAGCGGTCCTCCAGGAATCCAATGGTCCTCCCATACTCAAATAGTTTGACCATCCGCTACTATCCATTTCATACCTTAGTGAAGCCATTTTTTTCCAACATGAATGGCTTTCCAAATATGAGACGCTCTGGGGTTTATGTTACTCTTGAAAAGGTTCGTATGGGGAAGTATTTGGGTTTTAATACTTGAGCCCAAAGTATGGATGGCTGCTATTGGATTTTCAGGGCCTGATTCATAAGCAAAGCCACATTCATGTGGCCCATGGATTTAAGACCCAAACCTCCCGCCTCCTTAGGGGTAGTGATGGTTTCCCAACTAATAGTATGACAGTGCCTATGTTATAAATGGTTATTGAAACAATACTTTCACACATTATATTTATGGGCTTTATTTATATACTTGGAAACATTTTGGGCCTATATGAACTTGGTAGGCCCTCTTTAGGCTCTCATTGCAAAACACTAATGTAACTCAATAGAGTTCATGATTATAAGCAACTTATTGAGTAGAGTAGATTTGATCTTATACTTTTTTTTGTTTTTTAAATATTAACATAATTTCAAATTATGAAGCTAATATGCTAATGCAAGACATCCTTACGTTTCCTCTATTTGTTTAGTACAATTTTAGAATTCAACCTATACTTTTGGTATCTTCTTCTTTTTTTGTTTTAACAAGCCTTTCTTCTTTTCAATTGTTGAACATTGTTTTATATTACCTATATTTCAAAATTATATTATTCCATCAGGTTGTGAATTGGATGGCAAGCCAGCAGTGGCCTATAAAAACAATTGGACCAACTATTCCATCGATGTTTTTAGACAAGCGGTTGGAGGATGACAAAGAGTATGGCCTTCCTTTATTCAAGCCTGATGAGGATGCTTGCATAAAGTGGCTAGACACAAAAGAAACTAACTCAGTCATTTACACATCATTTGAAAGCTTAGCGTCCCTAGGAGAAGAACAAATGCAAGAGCTAACATGAGGCCTAAAGAATAGCAATTGCTACTTCCTATGGGTTGTTAGAGAAACTGAACAAAAAAAGCGTCCTACTAATTTTCTACAGGAAACAGCAGAGAAGGGATTGGTTGTAAGTTGGTGCAGTCAATTAGAAGTATTGGCTCATAAGGCCGTTGGGTGTTTCATGACTCATTGTGGATGGAACTCAACCCTTGAGTCATTGAGCTTGGGAGTGCCAATGGTTGCAATTCCACAATGGATGGATCAACCAACGAATGCAAAGTTCATTTCCGACGTGTGGAAGGTTGGGGTTAGAATTAAATCTCATTCATTAAGGAAGAGTTTGGACACACGTGAGGGAGTGTAAGAATAATAGTTAAACATTTAATTGCAATACAATTTTACCCAAACGTAATAACTTATTAGCTCATGATATAGTCACGAGAATAACAATATTATATATATTTTTCATTCTCTTTTGTCTCAAATCTCACCTTATTTATTTATTTTATAATAACCTCTCAAATCTCACATTGGCTATGACAAACAAAGAAAGCGGACATGATCTTAGACCACATTATGATTACAATCTCTTGCACTGTCCTATGATGTTTACATAAGCAATGATGTCAAGGTTTTGTTATTTTACACAGTACCTTCCCAAGCCTTGAGTTTGAGGTTGAGGGGGTATCGCGTTCTACCTTTAAAAGAGCAATTTAGGATGTATTAGAATAGATTTCTAATCAGTTCAAAAAAGAAGGAGAAAAAGAAGATTGATAGGGGTCTGAAACCATAAGGAGAGTTTAAGAACACTAATTATATGATTAAATTTACTTGTTAAACTTTTTAACCATAGGTAATTTATTGATTATAATAAAAATTCACTTATTATAATAAAAATCTAATTTTTTTATTGTAATAAAATTTTATCTGAATATAATAATCCTAGCTTATTTAATACTATATATAAAAGCAAAAGCCTCTATGGAGGTGCTGCCATGTTAGGAAAAATGTCTATCTAAAATTTTGATATGTATAAGCTAAAAAGCGATAAATTACATTGTTTGGCAATTCTATAGCACCGTTTAAAAGCCTCTCTGTATGAATATAATAAAACTCACTTTTATTTAGTATAACAATTTAACCTATTTATTTCTTCCTTCTGTCTCAACTCTCACACTGACCATATAAAACAGACAAAGAAAGCTGACATGATATTAACCTCATTGTAATATCTTGTATTGTTCTTATAATGTTTACATAAGCAATGATGTCAAAGGTTTTGTTTTTTTTCCACGATCATAGTGTCTATCCAAGATTGAAGAGGACAAAGATGTATAATGATATTACATGAGGGCTGTCTCTTTACAGCAATTGAATGAATAATGAAGTGACGTCGTAGTGTACTATCCAGATCAAGCACGACATTTTATTATTTGAAGCTTATTAATCTCATCGAAAGAGACATGAATATGACAATGTGTGACCCACCGGGAATCCACCCTTTAAATAAAAGTATCATTTCATTCGATTCCCATAAAATTTTTAAAACTTTCTTATTTGTTTTTATAAGTGTTATATCTTATTGGAGGGTATAAACTAATATTTTTACATCGAATCCTAATAGAATTCAATATCTTTTGAAAATTTAACAAATAAATTGAAATATTAATTAATTTATAGAAGAAATTGAAATCTTACCCATAAATCATACTTAATGGTAAATATGGTATTTTCACCTATATCCAAATACAACTTTAATATCTTATTTCACATCATATTTTATAATTTTTTTTTAGAATCTATAAAGTGTAAATCATTAACTTGTTATTAATTTTACTTAGACCTATCACAGTATCACTAACACTAATACACTACTTTATTGTCTACGCCATTCATTTATATATATATATATATATATATATGTAAGGTTGAATTTAATCAACTATCTTGTTGGCTATATTCCGTGCCAAATTTGCTTGTATTTTAGCAATTAGTAATCCTGTATTTAGGTGGGATTCATGTAAGGGTAGTGTGTGAGAAGACGTAAAGAAAAACTCAAGTTTGTGCAAAGAAGCAGATTTTTGCAGCTAGGACTCGCGGCTGACTCGCAACTGGCAAGCCGCCAACTGCAGGCACGTGAGAAGCACACAGGGGAGCTGAAAGGTCGCGCCAGCTGTTGCACTATAGGACAAAAGTTCCAGACTGGCCAGGTCGTTATTTTGCAGCTTAAACTCGTGACTCAGACCAGTCGCGAGGCCAAGCCGCCAATCTGCCCTGTTGGGGAAAAATTGACTCTTCGCATTCCTTTCTCACCCCACTATATATAGACCTTTATACCTACCAAATGGACAGAGCTTCCAGAGAGAATTTTGTGAGAGAAACCCTAGAGAAAAACAAGATTGATTCATCCACAATCTTTACCTTAGAGACTCTTCAAATTCCTCTACTCTCCTCCTTTCCATTGTTAAATCATTGAGAGGTCTTTAGCCAAATCCTTTTCTCACCATACCCATATCCGTGAGAAGGTTTATTTGGTGCTTTGTGAAGTAGTTAGGAAGGTTATGGTTTAGTAACGGAATCCTGTAAGCTAAAGAAGAAATAGGTTCGGCGCAACTTCGTTGGAGCAAGAAGCTTGGAGGGCTTAGGTACGTTGGGTAGATTAGGCTTCGAGGGTCTTCTACTGTTCATGTATCACAACTACATTCTTTAGTGGATTATTTATCGCTTGGAAGGCGGCAAAGAGGTTTTATGCCGAGAGTTTCGGTTTCCTCTTCGATAAGACATCGTGTGTTGTCCGTGTATTTGCATCTTCCTTCCCTTTATCTTTGCTTTATATTTACTGCTGTGATTGTGTTTATATTTGGTTTAGATTGTTTATCAATTCTGTGTTTGGCTTATGTTCATATTCCGCACATTAATTGTTTGATAATAAGCTTGAATTGATAATTTGTAATTTGGGGTTTAAACGTTCAAGGGTGTTTCATACCCATTTTGAACATTCAATATATATATATATATATATAACAGAATCATTGACTTTAATTTGGTTGACATTTCCACAGTTTTATACATCAGAATTATTAATAATTAATTGTAATTTAGAAATAAAAACACACCAAGTGAGGAAGGTAAGGGTTTGAACAAAGCACAAAAAAGAAACCAATTAGAAATAGAACACTATTTTTGTTTTTTTTTTGAGAAAGAGAAATAGAACACTTAGGTAGACAAAAACCAAATAGAAATGAAACACTTAAGAGAACTTTGATTTATCTATGTGGTTGAGTGCAATGGGGTTTATGTTTACTCATAGTGTTTGTATACTTATATACATGATGGTATATACAATACGAGATGAGTATGAGATAAGCAAAAGCTGTAACACGGAAGCGCATGAGAAATAACTTCATACTCTTGGATCATGCTCACTAGCATCTTTGATAGGGCTAAATGCATAACAATGACTCATTCAGATCCTCTGCTCTTGTAGACTTGGGTCCAACGGTTAGAGTGTCACTATAGTAACAGTAGGTGGAAGACGCTGGTGCGTTTGGATACAACTTATTTTGCTAAACTGAATTGAAAACACTGTAGCAAAATAATTTTTAAATGTGTGAATATTGTTGTGGGACCTATTTTTAATATTTTTTAAATAAAGTGTTCATGATCAGTGAGCGCACAGTGTGTGAACAGTGCGCGCACAGTGCATAAACAATGTATTTACTGTTCATGAATAGTAAAATTTGTCTCTAAACAGTCTGAAAATGCGTGTGAAAAAAAAAAAAAAAAAAAAAAAAAAAAAAAAAAAAAAAGGCAGCAAAACGCAAATGCCAGACGCAACTTCCTTTCCAAACCCAGCCTAACTTAGGTTGACCCTCTACCAAATTTTTTTTTTTTTTTTTTTTTTCATAAAAAAGAAGCAAAATCTGTAACGCAATGCAACGAGATTCGAGGGCTGATTGAAAAAATAAGAAAGAATAAAAGGAGATTAAATAAAAAGACAGGAAGAAAGTACCATTGTAGCTAGGTGAACCTGAGTGATATGCTATACAGTTGAACAAGAGCTAGGTTAACTTTTTGCACATGACATATGGATATAAATAACAATCTGAGATTGCCAACTGGGGCAATTTGTCGACTACCCACCGGTTCAGTCTCTTATGAAAAAAGATTCTTATTTTTTTGGATCAGTTTGATTCATTGTTGGTATGACTAAGAAAAAAAAAATGTAACCCGGTGGGTGGAGCCTGGATCTGACTTGAGGAGGGGCAAAAATTACACTTGATATCACATTTACACACATGCAAGCAAATATATATATATATATATATATATATAGTATTTGAGATCAATTTGTAAAATAACAATTCATTAATGTGTATATTAAGCAACATTTGAATGCAAGAAAATTCAAAATAAAATAACATATTCATTATATTATTTATCTATTAGGGGTTTATTTACATAAAAAACCATTTTGAAATTGTAATTATAAAAATGTTATATAAGAGGGTTTTGGTTTTGGTTTAAAAACCATCCTATTTATTAACAATTTATTTATATAATTTTTAAATGCATTTATTGTATTATATAAAATAATAGAATAAATATTAATAGATTTTTTAGGTGGGGCTGGGGGAAGTGCCCCCTCAACCCCCCTGACTCCGCCACCATGGGTGACGAAGATGAAAATGTTAAAAAGCTACATATAAATAAACCCCCCTCAACCCCCCTGAGCCCACATCCTCCTCATTTCTCACGTTTTGGATCAAGAAATTGAAAGGCATGCGAAGTGTGAACCTTTATAAAGTAATAATAACAATAATAATAATAATAATAATAATAATAATAACTCATTGTTATTTTTAAAATGATTAATATAATGATTTCCTTAGAATAATAAAAAAAGATTGATGTTACATATTACAGTTAGTATTCAATAAAAATAATGGTAGTAATAAGTTTATGTGTTGTGTTAGTTATAATTTATCACCTTAACAAACATTAGAACCAAAAAAAAAAAAAAAAAAAAAAGGCATTATAGAATATGATTTTATCTCAAATTTATCTCAATTTTTTATTTTGTATATGAAAATTTATAATAATGATAATATTAATTGACATTTATTATACTTATGTTTTTGTATAAAATATTAAATATGAAATTTCTGCCTTCTCAAAAAAAAAAAAAAAAGAAGAAATTTCTGAATTATGGTAGTTATTAACAGGTATGTATTAAAATTTTCTTTCCAATGAAACAATTAAATAGTAGATAATTATGGTAATTATTAATGACACAATGCTAAATGATAAATTATTAAGGGTGGGTGAAAAAAAAGAAAAAAAAAAATTAGCTGTGAGCTTAAATGAGAAACCCCCCTAACATAAAATTTAGCTTGCATATTAAGAGCAACAAAAGCATATAGTCCAATTGTCATATTTCTAAAATATTATGTTTTCAAAAGTTATGGAATGATGTGACACTCCAATTTTTATATATAAATATCATGGCATTATCTCTTTGATCATGAATCCTTGCTCCTCCATCTGATTGAGAGATAGAACATTGCTAGAAAATGGAGAGGGAAACTCATATTCTAGTGATTCCTTACCCTCTACAAGGTCACATAAATCCTATGCTCGAATTCTCCAAGCGCTTAGCCACAAAGGGTGCTAGAGTGACTTTAGTCGCTACCAGCACCATTAGAAACTCCATGCAAGCCTTGCAAGGTGCTAGCTCTGTCAACATTGAGATAATCTCTGATGGCTCTGAGGGAGACGAAAACTTAGAAAACTTAATAGCAACTCTGGATCGTTTCAAAGTGATAGTTTCACAAAGCTTATCAGAGTATATTGAGAAACTAAACAGCTCCAAATACCCACCAAAGTTTATTGTGTATGACCATGTTCTGCCATGGACTCTAGACGTGGCTAAAAAATATGGCCTTGATGGAGCTCCATTTTTCACACAGTCTTGTGCAGTCAATGTCATCTATTATCACTTGATGCAAGGAACAATAAGGTTGCCCATAGAAGGGCCAACAGTATCACTACCCTCGTTGCCAAAACTAACAATCAATGATATATCTTCATTCCTTTCTAATCCAAGCTCGTACCCAGCTCTACTAAACCTTGTAATGGATCAATTTTCCAACTTCCTAGAAGCGAAGTGGCTCTTTTTCAGCTCTTTCATGGACTTGGAACTCGAGGTAAGTTCACAATCTCTACGTATATTTACCATGCTCTTAACTTTTGATTCATGATAGTGTTATTACATAATTTTTCTATTTTTATAAGGCTGTTTTCCCAATTGATATGACTTCAGTTAAAAAAAAAAAAAAAAAAAAAACAAAAAACAAGATCATATGATATTTATTTATATTATATAGTTGAGATTATATCAATTCAATGAGTAATTTTTAGGTACTCTAAGAATATAGAGAATTGTGCTTCTTCATCTCACATTTACGGGAGAATTTACTCATCAAATTTATGACAGGGTTCACTATGAATGTAAAAGGAGGAAGCACAATTTCTCCATACTTTTAGAATATTTAAGAATTTTCTCAATTCCATATATATTCTATGAATTTAATAAATAGACTCTATTATAAATATAAGAAAAAAAAAATATCATCCTCCATATTTTAAAAATACTGAAAAAGTACTCCTTTTTGCCTCAAACTCTCTTAGAGGTTTGAATAGCATGTGACTGTCTCTGTCAGTCTTTCCTTCTTCCAATAAAGATTGAAAAAAAAAAAAAAAAAAAAAAAAAGTACTCATTTTTCTGCCCAACCGGTCCCTGCATCTTCATAGTTGGATGCTTTGTCCGGTTCAAAGAAGCGAATTTAATAATTGTGCGATTGGAATAACTTGACAAAAGGTACAGATATGCTCAAACTCAACCATAGGTGCTCAACTTTTCTTTTTCTGGTAGATTTTCATATCTATCCAAGGCACACCTAATCTAAGCTACATGCCAATTTGCCAATGATTAAACATTTTATGTGTTTGACACCAATAATATCGGCCAATGCCACAAACTAATGAATCATTTTATGACTATGTTGAAGATATAAAGCCCTCATATAGTGAATCATTTTATAAATTAAACACATTGATTAGTTAAGACGCTTTAATATAAAAAAAAAAAAAAAAAAAAAAAAGTTTGTCCTTTGATATGATCATTATAAAAACAAAAAAATACTTGAGTATCACCTCATGCATATATATGCATATTAAAATTTTAATTTATACATATTAAAATTTCTACCTAAAAACATATATGCATATTTAAAAATAAAAACATGAGTATTTAAAAAAAAAAAAACTTAAGTTGAATTGTTTTCTCTCTGTGTGTCCAATTTACCTTGTTTTTATCTTTTCACTTCAATTAGTTTGACTTGGTTTTTAAAGTAAAGGTGTCTACGGAATAAAAAGAAAAAAGAAAAAAAAATCTAACACCACAACTTATCTCACAACTTCTTTGCAAATGTGGAGAGTCAGTGGCAGAGGAAGAAAAAATGATGGGTTTATGTGTAAGTGATAAATAACCACTCATAATTTGTCATATTGAAATTATAGTAAAAAAATTTTAAAATATTATATAATCTTAAAACAACTCAAAAAAATATTGTTCTGTTTATTCCACTTTTTAAAGAAAAAATACATAATTTTTTAAATGCATGTATTTTCTCTCCCACGTAAAGGTGAAGTCCACACCCATGAAGATCACCCTCGTATGAAAGAGAAAATGGACACCATATACCACCCCTTTTCCAAGAGGCTGGTGAGCACATATTTCTAGTAAAAACTCTCGTACCATTTGCTCCACTTTCCAAAGGTCACCACACGAGTAAGGTTAAAAAACCACACACTTATTTCTACCAAAAAAAAAAAAAAAAACCCCATAGAGCTAAAAATCAAAAATTGATAATTTAATATCGGTTTACACCTTTACTATGGTGCCTTTTCAGCTTTTCTTTAACTGTTTTTGTTTTTTTAATTAAATTGATAAATATATACTATTATATAACATATGAACATAATATATATTATTAATTTAAAAAAAGGATTGGTTATATGATTATATTATTTTATGCAAATGATTGTTGTATTGTATTTATAATTTTATTTTAGACTATGAAAAAGTTTATAGACACAATTGTTGTGTCACAACTCTTACATACAATCTTGATATATATGACTGTGAATCATAAGTAAAAAATTGTTGATTCATATACAAGTAATGGCTAACGAATAATAATTACACATATCATCAAATTTTGATAAAAATTGTGAAAAAAGTGCATGTGTGGTTGTAGAAAAATTGTTAGATTATTACTGATTGTTAGAGATTTTTTTTTTTAAGAGTCAAGAATAAAAAAAAGTTGATTAATTGTTTCATTTTTTATGCGCCCCCAAGACAAATTCCAGGCCCCACCCCTGTTTAAAAGCAATTAAAATGTAATTTGAATTATTGATTGAGCCACTGTGCTTTCTCATTCACTTCATTCCCATATTTCTAGTGGTTTCTACTTTCTATGTACGCTAATTACCTGCCTATCCTTAGGGAAAGAAAAAAAGAAAAGAAAAAAAGGAATAAAAATTACATTTTAAACCTCATAATTTAGGGAGTGTACCAAATAAATTAAATCACATAGTTTCAAAAGCAATAAATTTAGTCCTATGTTTTTTAAATTAACAAATTTAATCGTATGGTTTCAAAAATTACAAATCTAACATTGATGTTTTTTAAAGTAACAAATTAAATCTCAACCATTTAATTGTGTTTGGGGTTTAATTTAGGGTGTGGGTTAAATTTGTAACTTAAAAAAGAAAAAGCAAAAATTAATATGTTCCAACCACAAGTCAATAGCCCCCTTGAATTGTTGAGTTCATGCATCCTTCTCCTTCAAATCACTATCAACACGTTTGACAAGTTGGAGCGCGAGGTAGGTTAATTAAGCAATCCATTCATGTCATATGTTTAGGAATTCGTGTCTTGCATGTGATAATAATAATTATCTCATAAATTCATCTTCTGATCGTATAGTATGTGAATTTCGAGCGTGGCTTTTGTCAAGTGCCTCTAGTGCATTGAACCCATTGCGATTATGACACGTGTTTGAAAATGAATACGTGTTATGATCACAGCAAATCCAATGTCACAGGACACTCAATAGAAGCCATAACCGTGGATTTCGCATGATTGTGTGATTTACATGATGTGAGAGGAATGATGCATAAATGTGAAACATTGATTACCTCCAACTTATATACTTTTGAGGCAATGTGAAACAAATTCTCTGATACAAACAAAATAACTCTAATTTCAACCTAACTATACCTTAAAGAAGCCTGGTCTAATTTACAGCCACTAGGAATTTTTTTTTTGGTACAACTCAACTAGTCTATTCTTTTAACATCGTTTAGTACGTAATAGCAACCAGTCAAGATGGAGATGGGAAAAGCTTCCTCAAACACAAATGTCTAAACTATTTAATATCTTAGATCCATCCCAAATCATTATTAAAAATTAGGAATTTGTAGTAAAACAATTCAATTTGTGTTGAAAAAAAAAAGTTCCAAACCTATTTGTTTACTTACCATTGATCGGCTTTAACAGGTCAGGTTGGATATGGTTTAACTAAAATTAAACTTCTAAAATATTTTAAACTAATTAAGATAGACTAACCATTGAACCTCCAAGCACTAATCCTTAGAAAGGTACCAACTCACTCAACTGGGCAGTGAAATTAGAAATTGGGAAAAACGGACACACAGGCACAAAAAGTTATAGTTTACATTTCACATCAATCCAACATATACAGCAAGTCCTGAACCTCACATATTTTATATAGCATGACACAACAATTTTCAATATACATATGATTATATAAATGGTTATTGAAAAAATACTTCACCCTTAATATTGATGGGCTTTGGTTATCTACTCGGTAGGCCCTCTAGAGGCTCTCATTGCAAAACACTAATGTAACTCAATAGAATTCATGGTAATAAGCAACTTATTGAGTATAGCAGATTTGATCTTATACCTTTTTATAAATATTAACGTATTGTAAAATTATTAAGCTAATATGATTGCACAAGACATCCCTACGTTTCCTCTATTTGTTTAGTAAAATTTTAGATTTCAACCAATTTTTGGTATCTTCTTCTCTTTTGTTTTAACAAGCCTTTCTTCTTTTTAATTGTTGAACAATATTGTTTATTCTTATTATATTACCTATGTTTCAAAATTCCATTATTCTATATTAGGTTGTGAATTGGATGGCAAGCCAGCAATGGCCTATAAAAACAATTGGACCAACTATTCCATCGATGTACTTAGACAAGAGGTTGGAGGATGACAAAGAGTATGGCCTTCATTTATTCAAGCCTGATGTGGATGCTTGTATAAAGTGGCTAGACACAAAGGAAACTCACTCAGTCGTTTACACATCGTTTGGAAGCTTAGCATCCTTGGGAGAAGAGCAGATGCAAGAGCTAACATGGGGCCTAAAGAATAGCAATTGCTACTTCTTGTGGATTGTTAGAGAAACTGAACAAAAAAAGCTTCCTACTAATTTTCTACAAGAAACAGCGGGGAAGGGACTTGTTGTGAGTTGGTGTCCTCAATTAGAAGTATTGGCTCATAGGGCCATTGGGTGCTTCATGACTCATTGTGGATGGAACTCGACTCTTGAGGCATTGAGCTTGGGGGTGCCAATGGTTGCAATGCCACAATGGACGGATCAATTGACTAATGCAAAGTTCATTGTGGATGTGTGGAAGGTAGGGGTTAGAATTAAATTGGATGAAAGGGGCATAGCTACCAAAGAAGAAATAGAGTTGTGTATAAGGGAAGTGATAGGGGAAGAACGAGGGAAAGAGATGAGAGGGAATTCAATAAGATGGAAAGAATTGGCTAAAGAGGCAATGAATGAAGGTGGAAGTTCAGATAAAAACATAGAGGACTTTGTGGCAAAACTTGTTTCCTCGTGAAGTTAATGCAAGCGGCAATTCTTCATTTGAATAATGATTTCACTTTAGGAGGATTTGTTTTAGTGATGGCAAGCATCACCAAGTTTGAGGAATTTTATTTTTATCGAAACATTACTTATGTCTTTTCACTATATGGAATGCAACAGTATGTTTTTAATATGTAATAGCAAATTTAATTTTAACTAGGAGTAGACTCTTCTTGTACCGCAAGAAAAAAGAAAAAAAAAATAGAGTGCGAAAATTAGTTTTAAATGAATGTAGAATAGTTTTAAATAGATTGGAAATATTACACATTCCTAGAGTTATAAAAAAAATTTAGTTGTTTTTTTTAATATTATGTATAGATTCATGAATTTACATGTAAATACATTTTACACGGAATTAAAGATAAAATGACTCTGAGAACAATTTTATTTTATTATTATTATTTTAGATAAGGAAGGATGTCTTATTCTTTAATCAAACTATACTACTTCATACCTATGAGACACCACAGTCGTGGTGGATTAAACTTAGGATCTTTGAGTTTACATCAGGCCTCAATCCAATGAGCCCACTATTTGGGTAACTCCATAGGGGGTGTTGCCACAAATTGAAGTGCATCTAGAGTATAAAGATACATGGCATCAAATTAGAAGGAAAATTAGGACATTTGGCACAAAATTGTGATACAATTAAAATCTAATTTCAATTCTTGATTGAGCCATTATGGTTCTACATTGACTTCAATTACCTACTTGTAGTGGTTTCTATCAGAATTATTACATGCCTGTCTTTGGGATGGTGGGAAAAAAGAAGCATAAAATTACATTTTAAGTAACAAATTAAACCATATAATTTCAAAAGTAATAACTTTTGTCCTAAGGTTTTAAAAAGTAACAAATTAAATCAAACCATATAATTTTTAAAATAACATATCAAATCCCGATTTTTTAAAATATCAAATAAAAGTTAAACATTTATATAAGTGGAACAACATTGTAATTGAGGTCAATATAGGATAAGGATTAAATTTGCAACTTTGTAAAAAAATGAAAAAAGAAAAAGAAAAAGAAAAAAGAAGAAGGTATAGTCAAAGTCCAACTACAAGTCTGCAACACCCCCTTGAATTGTTGTGTTCATGCATCATTCTCCTTCAAATCACCATCAATTATTTATCTTAAGAGAGAGCAATCGTACTAAAGATAAGAACTTCTAAATAACAGAGCCCACAGTTGTCTTTACTTTTAAGGAGCTGACTAGTGTCGAAAATCTTTATCACGTTGAATTAAATAAAATCAGTAAAAGCTCCCCTGTAATTTTAGTTCATGAATTATTCACCCTCCTACTTCTATAGAGAGAAAGCATGGAAAGAAAATGGATGGACGAGGTTAGATTAGAAATTGTGATATACAATGCTAAAGAAACAACATTTTTTCACAATTTCATAAGATGTCAAGTAACGATTGGAGTAAGGTTATTTTTTTGTAAGCCAATTACTGATAGAACTTTTATTCTGCATTAATCATAACAATATTTTATGTGGAAAAAATAAATGAAAAATGTCACCAAATTTATTATTTACAAAACCCTAAGATCTTTTTAATGAGAAAGAAATGGCTCACATACTTTAATATAATTTTTATTCTTTAAAATAAAATTAATAAAAATGTTATTTTAATAATTCAAATGCAGAAGTCATGTTTGAATAAAATAACAATATTTCTTTACTTTTTTTTTTTAATAAAAAAATTTCCCTTTACATGCTTAAATGATGTCACAAAAGCCTAGAAAAAGCACACACGATACTTTTTTGATGGAATAGAAATTAAACTATTAGCTTTTGGGTAGTGTACCTCGAATTCACGGGAGATTTCCCTGAATCCACAAGGAGAAAAAAAAAACTGGAATTCACCAGAGAAAGAATTTGACAAAAGTTTGTATTTATTGATAATAATCTAATTTGCCTCTAATGGCTACAAAACATATAAATACTGAGAAAAAACGTCTGAAACTCTAATTCGCACTAATTACGCGATTAAGTGACAAAATATTGAAATTTACCAAAAATTGAGATAAATGCAGAATCATAAACTATTGACCTTAAGGGTTGTCCCAAACAAGCGGGACCTTATTCTGATTTTTTGGCAAAAAGTTATTAAGAAAATAAATATTACTATAAACGGCAAAATCATAGTTTTTGGGGCCTAAATGAAGGAATTCACCATTTTCAAGGAGTACTTTGTGGCGAAGTGATGATTATTGCTCAGAAGGCCGTTTTGCTTTAGCTTACCAAATTTCATGCGATTTCAGCTCCGAGACCCACGATTTCTACTAGTGCCTTTTTGCCTTGTGTTTTGATCTCAAGTGTGCGTGAGAGTACAAGAAGGCCATGATGGTTTATTCTACATCATTAAATATTTCCATCTATTATGCTTCTTCATTTACTTCAATTCCCTACTTCTAGTGGTTCCAATTATCGGTAATTGTCTGCTATCTTTAGGGTATAAAAAAGTGTATAACATAATATTTTGAAAATTGTTCAAATTATTACAAATTAAGAGATATTAAAAATACTTCAATTTTTTACTAATACGTTTTATGGTTTTTTTGATAACTACTGACATGTTGTGACTGATGCATAATAACTAATGAAAATAACGTGCTTTAATCCCAACTAGGGGTGTCCACGGGTCGGATCGGTTTAGGTTTGGACTCAACCTAAAACCGACTTGATCTTGTCGGGTGGTAGGACGGCGGACTCGTTGCTGACTACAAAAAACCTCGGGTTGAGTTGGATCGAGCTCGGGTGGATGGCAGTCAAATCCGACTTCGACCGAAAGACACAGATCAAAGACCAAACTTGTTACAAATTTCACAAATCTAAAAGAACAAATCTGCACTAAAGAACAAATCAACAAACCCAAACGCCAGTAGCACACAAATCTGAAGAACACAAACAGAAATAGAGAGAGATGATAACAGATCTGAAGAGATTGAAACCCAAATACCAGTAGCCCACATGGAAGAGACTAAAACAAAGAAATAAAGAGAGAAAATGTTTGAAAATCAAACCTAAGAGAGATGATTATAGTTTGGTGATGGAGGAGAATCGCAGATCAGCGATGGTGGATGTTTGCAAATCAGCGATGGTAAAGGTTCGCAAATCTGAAGATTCTGAAGCAGAGGTGTTGGCTGTAGAGAGATCGATTGATCGAGGAAGTGTGAGAGATCTAGAGACTGAGAGAGAACGAGGGAACAGAGAGAAATTGAGGGTGGGTCTGATTTGTCTGAACTGGAGTTTGGAGATTGTAAACTAAGTTGTGTGATATAAAATCACAATAAGGTCGGGTTGACCGGGTTTTGGAAGGAAAGACCCGTCACTCGACCTGCCGGAATTGGGTTGGGATGGAAGGATCCCGCCGTCGACTGTCAGGTGGTCAAATCGGGCGGCAGACGGTTTGAGTCCATTCGGTTTGGCCGAGTGGGTCGGGTTTGCGGTTTTGTTGGACAGGTCTAATCCCACATATCAAGTCAAACTAAAAAAATGCACATCAAGTGAAACTATTCTTCTAATAAAAAGTCAAACTATTATTTTAAATAGAAAAAGGTTGGATTCTTAGCATTTTTACTAAAAACCCAAAAGTATGGTCCAAATACTCTGTAACACCACTTGAATTGTAGTATTCATGCGTCTCTTGATCCTTTCCCTTCGCAGCCGTAGTGAAGATAAGCACAACTATCAAAATTAGTTGCCCACATTTATCATTACCACTTTCTCTTAGGAAACTGACAGTCGCGGAAAATCTTTTCCACTTGAAATTGAAATCAATATATAAATTCAAATCCCCTGTAATTTTAGTTCATGAATTATTCACCCTCCAACTTCCGTAGAGAGAGCTTTGAAAGAAAATGGAAGGAGAAACTCATGTCCTAGTATTTCCTTACTCTGTACGTACTAGGTCACATAAACCCAATGCTCCAATTCTCAAAGCGCTTAGCCTCAAAGGGTGTTAGAGTGACATTTGTCATTACCACCTCTAGTAGCCAATCCATACAAGTCCATGCCAACCACTCTATCAATGTTGAGATAATCTCTGATGGCTCTGAGGAACCCGAAAATTCGGAAGTCATAGAAGCACATCTCGAGCATTTCAAGCTAAATGTCTCACAAGGCTTAGCAAAGCTTATTGAGAAACATAATACCTCCAAATACCCTCCAAAGATTCTTGTGTATGACTCAGTTTTGCCATGGGCTTTGAACATAGCTCGGCAACTTGGACTTGATGGAGCGGCATTCAGGGGTGGCTCTAGAAATTTTTTTTAGGGTGGTCACTAAGAAACTTAAATTATGCAAAATTTATTAAAGAGACAACTTGAATATATCAATGTCACCAAAAAAAAAAAAAAGACTAATAAGAGATAAAGTGAAAATTGAAAATGCTAATATGAGAATAATAATGTGACCACAACAATTTCATGACAAGTCTTATACAACAAGTTGTCATTGGTGGGTAAAACATGTCAATATTGAGCCAAAATTAGAATTAGTAACAGCTTACCACATAAGATTTATTGTGAAAATATTGTGGATGTAGCATTACTATTATTTTTGCTGAATTCAAATTCTTGTGATTCTCAGGTCGTGTTGTTTAACATTTTTATTAGAGTGGTTAAAATAAGTTAATATAGTATATAATTTTTTTTTTTGTTAAGTATATATACATATATATATATATATATATTTTTTCAAGTTAGGGTAGACATTGAACAGATTAATTTAAACTAATTATTTAAATATTTTTTTGCTAAGTATAAAAAAAAAAAATTTTGGCAAGTGAGGGTGGTCCTGTGACCACCCTCACATACAAGTAAAGCCACCACTGGCTGCATTTTTCACTCAGTCTTGTGTGGTTAAGACCATCTATTATCATGCACATCAAGGAACAATTCAGATGCCCTTAGAAGAAGGGTCTTCAATTTCGTTGCCCTCGATGCCATCACTAGGGGTCAATGATCTACCTTCCTTTCTAAGTAAAAGGGGCTAGCTTGTACCCAGCTTTGCTAAACTTCGTATTGAATCAATTCTCAAATTTCCGGGAAGCAAAGTGGATCTTGTGCAACACTTTCGATAACTTGGAATATAAGGTAGGTAATTAAGCAGTCCATTTATGTCATGTTTCTTGTGTGTGACAATAATAATTATCTCATACATTTCATCTACCTCACACAGCATTTGAATTCCACATGACTGTGGGGTTCACATGAAAAAAAAGAAGAAGAGAAAATGATACATATATTTGGTATATATGATATATGAAATACCTCTAACTTATCTGCGTGCAAAGCAATGTGACCCAAATTCTTAGATGGAAACAAAATAATACTAATTTTCACCTAACTATATACCTTAGAGAAGTTGTATGGTCAAATTTACAACCACTTGCATAGTTGCTTTTGTTTTTTTGGAACCAGATGCATTGTTCTTTTTGTACAACTAGTCTATTGAAAGAATATAGTTTAGTAATAGCTACCAGTCAAGATGGGGGTATGTAAACTTTTTTATTTTTTATAAGTAATAAGTTTTATTGATATAAAAAATAGAACACCCTAGTACAAAGGGAGTGTAAAAGGGGTCAACAATTCAAATACAAAAATTACAAGAATAAAGGAAATCAAGAAAAAAAAAAAGAAAAAAAAAAAAAAAGAAAAGAATGATTGGTTTCGCATAGCAGCCAACCAATCCAATAAACTTTGAAAGAAAAATAATACCATTTGTTTTTTTGAAAATAAGAGTTCAAAAGCTATTGTTTACTAACCATGGATTGTCTTGAACAGGTCAGGTTGGATATGGTTCAACTAAAATTAAAAATCTATAATATTTTAAACTAAGTTCAAGTATTACTAAGTGTTGGCACTTTAACATTAATTGAATCAAATTTATACGTAATCTGTAATATAATCAACACTTAATTCATATATTCTGCTAGTATTTTAACAGCAAAATAATAAAGGTTGTGATTTGGTACATGTGTGAAGTTTAGTGGGTGAACTGGCCAAAATAAAAGTTCAGGGAGTGTAATGATCAATGCCTTATGGACGTTTTTTAGACCTCTTAAAACAAATTGTTTAACCTAATTATTTAGCCAAGTGTTTATTTAGATAAATTATTCAGTTCTAGGTTAACACAATAAAATCATATCATATAAATAATGCAGAAATATAAAGAACACAACGATATGATAACCCGGGAGAACCTAACCGGTAAAAACCTTGGAGATGATTTAACCTGACTATCCTCAAGGTAAAACAAATCCACTATAAAAGAATTGAAGTTTGTTCAATAGAACTTAGACCACTAACATCCTATTGCTATCTCAAGTAGAAAACTTACTATCATGACCACGTGATAACTCCGAGTCCACGGCCTACTTCTTTCTTTGATCCACTACAACCACAAGTTCTCCTACTTATGATTTTGAGACTCCACTCAAAGGTTTTAGATCTTCTTTAAAGTTCTTTATGTAGCAACTGAAGAGATCATCAAGTTCTTGACACGAATCTTGAACTTGATAATTCTAAGTATGCGTATGAAAGTAAACATCTCTAGACCTCACAAAAGATTCAACACACAACTCTTAAAAGACTTTTTAAAACGTGGCTAAGATTTTTCCTTTTATACTTGGAGTAAAACACAAAACCCTACACATCAAACGGGCTTGGACTGAATTAGAATTTTTGCAGAAAAATAAATCTGCATGTGGTTCGATCGATCGAGTCTTGCATATTTAGTCTAATAATTTCTGCAATCACTCGATTTCAATTTTACAAGTAAAAACACTTTGAGCAAGCCTAATCCTACACTCTATGTTTAGATCATGGTTTGCCAACACATTACAAATTGAAGTTCTAATATATTAGTTCCTAAATTCTTATAACCTAACACCTTAAAAGTTTAGGGGTGTGTGCATTTTTCCTAAAACTATATATATATATATATCACTTGCTACAAAGAACTCTATTGTGTTACATACATGCACTAGTGTTTTGCAATGAGCACCTGTAGAGGGCCTACCAACCCCAAAATTCTCAGCACAACCAACTTCATATAAGACCCAACAATCAACATGTTTCTAAGTAAATAACCGAAGCCCAACATGTTTCCTCTATTTTTTTTTAAAGGTTTTTTGTTGTTATTGTTGTTATCTTTTGTTTTAAAAGGTCTTCTTTTTTCAATCACTGATTTTTTTTTTTTTTTGGTTATAATAATTATTATTATGTTACGTATGTTTCAAAAGTATATATTTTTTCAATCATTGAACATTGTTTTTGTTATAATAATTATTATTATGTTCATATGTTTCAAAATTTCATTAGGTTGTGAACTGGATGGCAAGCCAACAATGGCCTGTTAAAACAATTGGACTAGCTATTCCATCGATGACAGAGTATGGCCTTCACCTATTCAAGCCTAATGTGGATGCTTGCATAAAAGTGCTTAGACACAAAGGAAACTCACTCAGTTGTTTACACATCATTTGGAAGCTTGGCCTCCTTAGGAGAAGAGCAGATGTATGAGCTAACATGGGGCCTAAAGAAGAGCAATTGCTACTTCTTGTGGGTTGTTAGAGAAACCGAACAAAAAAAGCTTCCGACTAATTTTTTACAAGAAACAGCAGAGAAAGGACTGGTTATGGGCTGGTGCCCTCAGTTAGAAGTATTGGCTCATAAGGCCATTGGGTGCTTCATGACTCATTGTGGATGGAACTCGCCTCTTAAGGCATTGAGCTTGGGGGTGCCATTGGTTGCAATGCCACAATGGACGGATCAAACAACCAATGCAAAGCTTTTTATGGATGTGTGGAAGGTAGGGGTCAGAGTTAAATTGGACGAAAGAGGCATTGCTACCAAAGAAGAAATAAATTTGTTTATAAAGGAAGTAATAGAAGGAGAAAGAGGGAAAGAGATGAAAAAGAATTCAGTAAAATGGAAAGAATTGGCTAAAGAGGCAGTGGATGAAGGTGGAAGTTCTGATAAAAATATAAAGGAGTTTGTGGCAAAACTTGTATGCTCTTGAAGTTAATGTAAGCAATAACTCCTCGATTCATTTGAATAATGATCAAGAAAAAAAAAAAAAAAAAAAAAAGATTTTAGCCAACTCTTTCAGTTTGCTTTCCATTCAATTCAAGTTATTGTCTGAGAGGGTTAACCACTTCGACTCTTGACATGTATATATCATATATCGAAATATTCAATAACTAGTCGCTAACCCGTGCGATGCATGGGATAGTTAAATAAAAAGACAATTAACCAACATCACGTTGAGGTAAAAGAATTAATGAAAGACTGATTTGCCCACCAAGAATTTAAAAGAAAAAAAGATTGATATAATAAAATCTAAGAAATTTAGAAATAGAAAATTGAGTTAATAATATGCATATTATAGACATTTTGCTAGTTAGCTTTTAAAAAAAAAAAAAAAAACTATCATAATTAAATAAAATACAATGGGAAGAAATATTTAACTTCTATGCTTTTCTATAGTTTAGAAGTGTTGTCTAACGTAGAATGTTATTGGGTTGTAAGAAAGATTTTTATAAAATGTTAATACCATATATATATGCTTATATTGTCAACGTCTCACTGTAGGTCATAGTTATTGAAACCTATAAAGTAATTTACAATTCTTAAATTAATAAAGCAAAATTCCCAAAAGTTATATATATATATATATACACACACACACACACACTCAAAACTGATATAAACTATAAAGATAAAAACAAATCTTACTTAATCGTAGTAATAACAATATAAACAATTCAAAACATGGAACATTATCAAATTTATAACACCTAATTCCATTATCTTTTACGTTGAATCCAAAAAAATAATTAATTAAAATTAATCCAAACAAATAATTAATCAACAAAAAATCAAAGCTTTAATTAAGAAAACAAAAAATCACATGAACCCAAATAAAAATTCTCAATAAAGCAAAAACATATAAGGTAAAGAATTAAGATCAACCTATTGAGACGCAAATACCAAAAACCCCAAAACTTAAAGCTTCCAAATTTTATAGAATCTCCAAATTCTACTTCAAAACCAAACAAAACCCTTCAAATTCAAAAAATTCATATATAATATACCAAATAAAAATTTACCACTCCTTGGGCTGGAAGACATAGGTTGCAACTTTGATTTTTCTCCAAAAAATAGAGTTGCTTCATCTGCCATATACAATATAAAATAATTATTAGAAATTTCAACCCAAAAACCAAGCCCACAAAAACACTATCAAAATATAAAGATTAACCCAAATATTTAAAAGAAAATCAATTCTAAACATAACAAAAGAATAAGATAGAATGAAAATTTCAGGCACATATGAAAGAAAATAAAAAAGAAAAAACCTATGTTTTTTTTTTTTTTTTTTTTACGTGAGTCTCTCTTCTTCTTATTTTTTTAATCTTAAAGTGAAGTTAAGTTTAGTGTTTTGAGATGGTAATTGTTAGGATTTTAAGGAGAGAAAAGAGAGTCCTACCAGGAGTCTCTCTCTTTTTTTCTTAATCCTAAAGTTTTTTTTTTATTTTTTTTTTAATTCTAACGTGTTATGTGAGGTTTTTTTTTTTTTTTTTTTTTTTTTTTTTTTTTTTTTGAAACCAAAAGTGAGTCATTTTAAAAAAAAAATTCTAACGTGAGGTATCTTAAAAAATTAGAATTAATTTTTAATCTTCAATTTTATATCTAATAGAGTTTTACTTAAACTAAACTATTGTAACACTGAAAAGATAATTACACGTTGAAGAGAAATAATAAATATAAGAAGATATAAAACCTAGAATAAAAGGAATCTAAAATAAAAATAAAAATAAAATAGTAGTGATATGGAAAATTATGGGAGCTTTAAAGGTTTCAGTTTTATATATATAAATATATATATATATATATATATATATATATATATATAGATTACATTGGTGTAAAATAATAAGGCAAAAAAAAAAAGGGATGCTATCAACATTACGTAAGTGGGAAAAAAATAATAATAATAAGGACAAGTCCTCCTAAGCCTTATCTCTGTAAGAGTCTTATGTAAGTCACTTGCCTAAGCTTAAGTAAATTAATAAGAACACCAATTTCACCAAATAACCCTTTATCTCTATAAGAGTCTTATGTGAGTCACTTGTCTTAGCAATAAGCATAAGTCAATTAATGAGTCATGAGACCTCTTAATAAGTTCTGAGATACTTATTAAAATATAAATAAATTTAACAGCTAGATTGCGTCTTTAGTATGGAAGCCCCTTACATATATTTGGCTAAATTTCAAAACTCACTCTTTAAGTTTCATTACTTTTCATTTCAGTCCTTTAAGTTTTGCATCTATCATTTAAGTCCTCTAAGTTCAAAACACTCAAATTTAGACTTCTGTTATCTTGTCATCCACTTCTGTCATTAAATTAACAAAATTACGTCATTTTGCCCTTAAATAAAAATTTAATTTTTATTTTATTATTTATTTCCTAAAAAACATTAATTAAAAAAAATCCAAAAATTAAAAACAAAAACCTATTCTGTAAACCCACCCTCCCCGTAAAAAAAAAAAAAAAAAAAAGAAAAAGAAAAGAAAAGAAAAGAAACCCCAGCCCCATTCCCAATCTTTTGCCAGTTAGAACCCATTAAGCACTGTGAGATTGTAACATATTTAAGAATTTAGTTCCATAGAAGGCATGAACTTTGCTATCCCTTCACCAACAGCTTTCTTGTAGATAATGTCAGTGGAGTGAAACTCATTGCCAGACTTGTCATCACAGGCAAGTTTCTACACTTTCGTGAGTGGGAACTTCACCATGGATCTTATGGTAGCTGCCGTTTATGGAGGAGTTATATAACTCAATCTCAATCTCCTTCTCCGTCTCAATCTCGGTCTACTTCTCACTCTTCTTCTCTTAATTTTCGAGTTAGGGTGTGCTTTTGGGGGTGGGGTTTTCTTTAATTTTTTATGTTACGGGGAGGGTGGGTTTACCGAATAGGTTTTTGCTTTTAATTTATGGATTTTTTAATTAATTTTTTTAGGAAATAAATAATAAAATAAAAATTGAATTTTTAATTCAGGGCAAAAGTAATGATATAGATTTGGTAATTTAACGGCAGGAGTGGATGGCAAGATAACGGAATTCTAAATTGGGGTGTTTTGAAACTTAGAGGACTTAAATGATAGATGGCAAACTTAGAGAATTGAAATGAAAGATAGTGAAACTTAGAAGGCGAATTTTGAAATTTAGCCTAAAATTATTGAAACTTCTATGCCAACTAAAGATGGAGTAAATACTAAAAAACAAAGCTAGAGGTAATAGATGCCTCAAATTATTTAAGATTATAGTATTGAATAAAATAGAGACATTTAGCATTTGCTAATTATCCAGTGCATCACACAGGTTAGACTAAAACACCAAACTATTTTTAGTGTATGCAAGGTTTAAATCACAAATATTTGATTTGACAACAAGATACTCTACTAATTGAGCTAAACTAGAACCCACTAGTATTTAAAATTATATATGAACAAAAACTACCTTATACAAATCACCCAAATGAGAAATCATTTTCAATTTCTTGGCCATTTGGGAGCCTCAAATGAATAAGTAAACCCCTAGATTGAAATCTATGTGAAAGTACGAGTGGGAAAGCAAATAGTTTTTTTTTTTTTTTTTTTTTAAATAAAAAAAAAATCATTTGGGAGAAAGTCAATTATCAGTTGTCAATCAACGGCTACTACAAAGAAAGGAGGGGGGAGATGGGGGAGGGGTGATGGAGAGAAGAGAGAGAAGTTACCATTTGAAAGTGTTTTTTGAATGTTGAGTATATAACTTAAAAAAAAAAAAAAAAAAAAATCACTTGTTGAATTTTTTTTTTTTTTTTTTTTTTTTTTTTTGCTTGCCTTTATTGTGTTACTTCCAAGGTAGTTGATATTGTACCAGTACCAACCATACTAGTAGATATGTATCGTACCAATACGTATATCGGTATCGAAATGCCAACATTTCGTATTGAATTAAATACCAACCGTACCGGCCATGTACAGGCCATACCGGCCAATACCGGCCAGTACAGAAAAAAAAAAATTTATTATTATTATTATTATTATTATTATTTATTTATTTAGTTTTGTAATTTTTAAATTCTTATAAGGGCAGAATGATAACTTATTTGCATTAACTTATTAATATTATTTGTTTTCTTAGTATGCAATGAACAACTAAGCTTTCTATTTTTTATATTGTGTTTTTTTTTTTTTGTTCTTTTTTTTTTTTCTTTTAATTGATGCTAAAGTCTAAAATCTTGAATTATTTGTTCTGAATTGAGATAATGTTTTATGATAAATTTTTATATTTATTATAATACACACACACACACACACACACACACACACACACACACACACACATATATATATATATATATATATATATATATATATATATATTTATAAATATAAAAAATAATGGTAAACCCGAAACGGTACACCAATATTGACCAGTGTTGAAATATATCGTTCCATTGATCAAATCGGTACAGCCTCCAATACAAGATTGACTCCCTTGGTTACTTCACACTTTTGTAGAAAAGAAAAGATTTTCAGTGGAGAACCTTTTCGGTTCGATGTTTTCTTTTCCTTCTTTATTTTTCTACCCAATCAATCGCAACCTCTTCATATTACATGTAGGTTCTAAGACTTTAGGAACTAAATATATTAGAACTTCAATTTGTAATATGTTGGCAAACCATGATCAAAACTTAGAGTCTAGAGTTAGGCTGCACAAAGTATGTTTATTTGTAAAGTTGGAATCGAGTGAATTGCAGGATTTATTGGCTAAATCTGCAAGGCTCGATTGATCATAAATTAGGTTCAATCGATCAAACCTCGTGTAGATTAATTTTCTGCAGATTTTTCCAACTCTTTGACATGTAGGGTTTTATATTTTACTCCTAGTATAAAAAGGAAAAACCCTACCTACGTTTTAGAAGTCTTTGATGTGCTGTGTGTTGAATCTCTTGTGAGATCTAGAGGTGTTTATCTTTATACACACTTAGGGTTATCAAAATCAAGATTATTTCAAGAACTTGGTGATTGCTTCAATTTCTGCTTAAAGAATTTAAAGAATATCTGAAACTTTTGAGCAGAGTCTCAAAGTCACAAGTAGGAGTACTTATGGTTGCAGTGGATCAAGGAAAGAAGTAGTCTGTAAACTCGGAGCTGTCACATGGTCATGGTAGTAAGTTTTCTACACGAGGTAGCAATAGGATGTTAGTGGTCTAAGTTCTATTATAAAAACTTCAATTCTTTCATAGTGGATTTGTTTTACCTTGAGGATAGTTAGGTTAAATCCTCCCCAGGTTTTTTACAGGTTTAGTTTTCCTAGGTTATCATATCGTGTTATTTATATTTCCACATTACTTACATGATATGATTTGATTATGTTAACCTAGATCTGAATAATTTATCTAAGTAATCACTTGGTTTAATAACTAGGTTAAACAACTTGTGTTTTAAGGGGTTTAAAAATGTACAAGTGGTATCACAACAGGTTAGCTCTTGTATTTAGATCATTTTATCTAAAAGTTGATCCTTGACCCCTATTGTCATGGAACATGGTCACTCTCTTGTGATCCCACCTCACTTTGATGAGAACAACTATGCCTACTGGAAAGTAAGGATGAAAGTATTCCTAAAATCTATTGGTAAGAGAGTTTGGAATTTCGTTAAATACGGATGGGAGAAACCGACTACTTCTGTAAGCGAGTGGTCAACTTCTTAGAAAGAAGCAGCCGCTTTAATAGCAAAGTCATGAATGCTATTTTTAATGCTGTTTCTATAGAGGAATTCAAGAGGATCTCAAATGTTGAGGTTGCTCATATTGTATGGAATATTCTCCAAACTGTGCATGAAGGCACAAAGGCAATTAAGATTAACAAACTATAGTAGTTAACTACTAGATTTGAAAGAATTAGAATGTCTGATGATGAATGTTTTGATGAATTTTATGCTAAACTGATTGATATTATTAACTCTGCTTATAATTTGGGTGAAATTTATAATTAACCTAAGATTGTTAGAAAGAATCTTAGATCATTGACTGAGGACTTTAGACCAAAAGTGATTGTCATTACTAAAAGTAAGGATGTTGACTCCATCCCTATTGTTGAGCTTGTAGGATCTCTCTAGTCCTATAAGCTAGACCTACCTAAGAAAAAAAATTCAAATCAATGGCTCTTAAGTCAGTTGATGATGTTGTTGGTAATGGATTTGAGGATGAACTCTCTTCTACAGAGATTGCATATCTTGCTAAGAACTTTAGAAACTTTCTTATGAATAAGAACAGAAGGGCAAGAGGTAAAAACAATGTTGAACCTAAAAAATTTAAGAGGAATGAAACGACTAAAGCTAATAATTCTGAAAAATCAAAAGAAAAAGTTGGTCAAACCTCCAGTAACTCTCTAGGTCAACAATGTTTTGGTTGTCAAGGGTACGGTTATGTGAAATCAAAATATCTTACGTTCTTGAGATCAAAAGGGAAAGTTATGGCTATAACTCTTAGTGATGATGAAGTTTCTGATCATGAGTTTGGTAGTGATGAGGATGGAAATTTCATTGCTTTCACAACTACTGCTCTAGTTGATGAAAATGTTGTGACTGATGAGAACCCTTCTAATAGAGAACTCTTTGAGAATGCTAATTTGTAAGAAGTTATAATAAGTTTTGCAAGGTTGCTGCAAAGGATGCCATGAATGTTGACTTAGGTTTGAAGAAAATTGCTTCTCTTGAACTTGATAAGAAAAATTTGCTGTTGAAATCGTTTGATGCTAATGAATTGATTAATAAAGTGAAGACTGAAAACGTGCTGTTGCTTGATAAAGTTAAGAATTTGAAATTAGAATTATCTATTGTTAGAGAACAAACAAATAAGTCTGCTAGTTTTAAACTTGATCACATGTTGAGTATTCAAAAGTCTCCCTTAGACAAAACTAGTTTAGGTTTTGGAGATAGCATCTCTGTGTCTGAAACTCATTCTACTAATTTTGTTTCTTCTTCTGAGCCCCCAAGAGTGAGATTGTCAAACCAGTAGAAGTTACACCACCTCCTAGGAAGATTAGGGTTAATATTAAAGAGTCTAAGTCTAAAAATCCTAACCTCCCTAAGGATAAGAAGCATGATAGACTTTTGTGGGTTTGTCATTTTTGTGGAAAGGCTGGGCATACTCGCCCTAACTATTTCAAGTTGTAAGCTGCAAAATGAGCAAATAAGCTAAGAGTACTTGTGCCTCAAGCACAAGATTCTATGGTACTTATTGATGAGTTGGTAAAGGCGTTAAACCTTTATACCAATCCTGGAGTTGCTCATCATTCTAGTATGAACAATAATTCCCATGCTAGAGTTGCATCAAAAATGTTTTGGATAGAAAAGGCTCAATCTAATTGAGTTTTTCCAACAAGGTCTTTATGCTTCATCTCAATATTCTTTGTGATCATTCTTCTTTTGCTGTTTTGTTTTTATTTTTATTTTTTAGAATTTGCATTGCATAACATTGATGCATTTCATGACAGATTGTTTTTGTTATTCCTTTTAAAAATATATATAAAAAAAATGGAAATAAAGGAAAAATGTGTTTTGCATTATTTTTCTTGGATTTGTAATCAAGGCTGGCCATATTATTTTTACATAACATGCTTGTGTACCTTGTTTAGCTTAGATGAGCTTATTTTACTGTATTTTGCTAGTTTTAACTATGTAGTGCATGTTGTGTGGAAGTTATTTATAGTTTTTGATCACATGATCTTGATCTTGTAGTCACATTCTTTTAATCGTAAGACAAAAAAACCCTAAGAGAAAGATATAAATAACCATTTTATCACTGTTTACTAGTTAATCATGAACACCTTAGTGCATATCATAAGATTTTATGCTTGAGAAAGTATAACACATGCACAAAAAGAACATAAAGTGTAGCATCGGAAAAAAGCTAAAATTAGTGTATACATTATTAGATTATAATAAATTCACAATAAAATAAAATTTGTGTGTACATTATGAGGCAAAACAAGAAACTTACATGATTGCAAGCTTGTTTTCTAGGAGATGTGAGAGTTATATTATGTAATTCTTTAGGTGATAGTCTCTTTCAAATTTATGAGATGAATTTTGTAGAAATTGTGATTGATTACTATCTACTTATCACCTCATATGTATCTCATGCTTTTAATAGTTGCACATACTACATAAGTTAGATTTTGCTAAACTTAGTACATGATATTGTGTGTGAATTTGTTTTGGCCATCCAAGATTATATATTTCTTGATTTTAATGCAAAATGTGTTTAATGTTTGTGTTTTTGATGAAAATTTGTTTGAAAAATTTGTTTTTGGAAGATCTGGGTTGCATTCAAGTTTTTTTGAAAAGCTTTTAATCTCATGCTCATACATCTCATTCATGAAACACTATGCTTTAAGGAGTTCTTGCATTAAATTGCTCTGTTTTTCAAAAATTTGAGTTTTCTAGATTTTCGACTAATCGAAGCTGTTGCTCGACTGATCGAAAATGCGATTAAAAAAATTGGGTTTGAATCTGCCTGGCTCGATCAGTGCTTGATTGATGCTAGATCGATCGAATCTGTTTTTCAATTGATCAAGGCTTATTTTCGACCAATCGAAAGTTGGTCAGAAGGTGTTTTAAAAAGTCTTTTCTCACGTGTTCTTCATACTTTTTCAATCTTTTCAAACACTTTTTCACTGTTTTTCTTTGACTGATCCAATCTAAACTTTTTTTTTCATTTTTTTCCTCAAATTTCTCAAGGGTTTTTGTCCTCAAGTGCAGGTGTAAAGTTGTTATTTACAACTATGTGTTTTGTTAGCTTATATTCCGTGCCAAATTTGATTGTAATTTTATTCAATCTTTTGTATCTTGTATTTATTGTGGGATTTGATTGTAAGGGTAGTGTGTTAGAGAGAGAGAGAGAGAGTGTATGAAGACTCAAGCAATTGAAAACTGAAGAGTTTTCGCGGGTATCTCGCGAGTCGCGACTAAGCATCCCGCGAAGTGACTCATGTGTCTTGCACATGCTGGAATGCGAAAAGTCAAGGTAGGATGGAGACAACTGTGTTTTGCGAGTATCTCACGGATAAGGCCTTCCCGCGAGATACCCGCGAGACGTTCTGTTCTGCTAGACTGTCCATTCTAATACACACTTTTTGTACCCACACTATATATATCCATATTACTCACAAATGTTGAAGAGTGCTTCTGAGAGAAAACCCTAGTCAAACACCTTGAGAGTTAGAGATTGTTATACTCACAATTCTCTACACATTTGCTTGTGAAATTTCCTTAACTTTTACCTCTCCATTTTCATACCATTGAGAGGTTGATAGCCCAAACACTTACCACACCATTTCAGAGTGTCAAGTGAAGTTTTGGTGCTACTAGGTAGTATTAGAAGAAGCCAAGGATGGCAGATGCAACATGGAGCTTATTGTGGGATCCGTAGAACTAGACAAGACACGGTTCCGAGAAATCTTGTTGGAGTAGGAGCTTAGAGGGCATAGGTACATTGGGTAGATTAGGCTTGGAGGGTGTTTAGCTAACCCTTGTATCCCAACTGATTGTTTAATGGATCGATTTCCGCTTGGAGGGCGGCGGAGAGGTTTTTCGCCGAGTTCTTCGGTTTCTTCTTTGATAACACATCGGCGTGTTATCTTGTGTTTGCATCTTTCTTCGCTACTCTTTTATATTCTATTTTACTGCTGTGTTGCTTTGTTTATGGATTAGAGTAGCTTATTTGTTTATCCACTCGCATTTACACTATTCCGCACTTAGTATTAAGTTAGTATAAAATCAATTGAGTCGTAACTTTAATCTGGGGGGTCTAAACAGCTCTTGTGTTTTCAACACATTTTCGAGCTTTCAGCAGGTAAGACCTATTTACCCCTTTTTTTTCATTAAAATTACAATTTTCATGCATTCTTATGCATTTTTATTGAAAATTTCGAACCTAGAGATTTTGGGATTTTTGTTCAAATCAGTTGTTTTTAATCAATTTTGTTTAATGGGTTTTTGTTCTTGGATGTTATTAACATGATTCCCATGCTTTAATTTGATTAATTTTGTGATTTGAGAAAAAATTGAATTTCTAGGGCTTGAAACTTTGTGAAATTGGGGATTTTGTTCAATTGGACTAAAATTGGTAAAATTGACTTGTGTAATTGATTGATTAACTCATTATATGATGTTTTCTAACTAGTATGATGATTAATTGCTCAATTTGGTTTAATTTTTGAAATTGAGTTTTTTCAAAAATTGGGGTTTTTGCTCTAAAACTTTGTGTTTAAGTCAATTGATGGTTTATGAAGTAAATTTGAACAAATTTCAATGCATTAGAACATGCATCATATGTGCATTCATTACATGCATCATATAGATTGTTATTTATTTAGTTTTTTTGTGCTCTAACCCTTTCTAATGCAGCCTGCCCTTATGTTTCTTTCTTTGTTTTTGTTTTCCTTTTATTCTATCTCCTTAGCATCATGGTTAGGAAAACTAGAGCAAATAAGAAAACCTCCTCTTCCTCTAACTTCATTTTTGAGAGTGATAGGTTTCGGTTTGAGAAAAACCAAGAGAACTATGAGAAACTCTATATCTATAGATCTTTGTGGGTTGAGCGTAGAGTTATCCTAGATGAATTAGACCCTGAGATACATAGGATTTTTGAGAGTCGGGGTTGGTTACCTCTTATGGACATTGACCATGCTCCTCCTGTTGCCTTGATTAGAAAGTTCTATTCGAACCTCTCTGTCCAATCCGATGATTCCAACACTCAATATGTGATAAGTTGGATAAAGGGTGAAAAGTATGTCATTACACCTCAAGTAGTGGCCTCTACTCTTGGCGTACCTTTGGTACGACAACCAGTCTATCCTTACTTCGAGGACCCTCCCCTTGATGAGATTATGTCTCACATTACCGATACTACCATTAGATGGGGTTCCGATCCTCGTATCACTACTCATGAGCTTACTAAGCTCAATTATTTGTTTTTCGAGATTGCTTGTCATTCTATTTGGCCTATCTCTCACTTGCACACCATTCTTATTGAGAGATATGCATTTTTGTATGCCTTTGTGACTGATGCTCTTATGAGTTTTTCTACTCTTTTCATTCGATCTCTAGTTGAGGTTCATAGGAGTAGTTCTAAATCACATGGTCTTTTCTTTCCGGTCTTTATTCATAGGGTTTTGTTACATTTAGGATTAGATGATTTTCCCATATTTGAGCCCGTACATATTATAGCTCTCATAGGTGCCACCTTTCTTCGGCAAAGAGTAGCTTAGATGAAAGCTAGCTCTAAACGCCCTAAAGTCGAGTCTTCTACAGGTGCATCTAGACGTCCTACCTCTGGCGACCCCACTGTTGAAGAGTATGTCGATCCTACTACCGTTGTTGATCCTTCACCTTCTTCATTGAGCAATTCTTCTCTACAGAGTATGTTGGACACTGTCATGACCGTTCAGGCAGCGCATGGACAGATTTTGGTGGATGTGCTTACAGAGCTACAGGCTTTACGTACTAATTTGGCGAGTGCTTGATGGTCTCCTCCACCACCTCCTTTTGATGATGGGCCTTGATTGCCTTTTGGCAATTCATCATAAAAAGGGGGAGTACATATTGTGCATGGAGATAAGGGGAATTTTTGTTTTGGGGTACATAGATTGTATTTAGGAGCTTTTTTGATGTATTTCTTTTTATTTGGCTCTTGATTTATTTATTTTTTATGGGTTGTATATTTTAGGAGGAGACACTATGTTTTATGTTTCTTTTATTGTTTCTTGTTTCACATGTGATACATTGGTTATTGATTTATATTATGAGATTATTCATGGTATATGTCTTTTATTTTCTATTTTGTGAAATCAAGAATTTTCTTTTGTTTTACTTGTATTTTCCACACATGCGTTTATGTGTTTGTTGATTGTTTCAGGAATTTACAGGTTAATTTAGTCGTGCTGTTGTCTATACTGGCAATTGATTGATAGTAGTTAGGTTGAATTGTTTTTGGGCATTTTAATTTAAATGAGTTGTTTTGTAACTTCGAGCATTTTATATTTGTGTTGTGTTTTGTCACCGATTGCCAAAGGGGGAGTTTGTTAGGTTTCAAGACTTTAGGAACTAAATGTATTAGAACTTCAATTTGTAATGTGTTGGCAAACCATGATCAAAACTTAGAGTCTAGAGTTAGGCTGCTCAAAGTGTGTTTATGTGTAAAGTTGGAATTGAGTGAATTGCAGGATTTATTGACTAAATCTGCAAGGCTCGATTGATTGAAAATTAGGTTCGATTGATCGAACCTCGTGTAGATTAATTTTCTTCAGATTTTTCCAACTCAGCCCAAGCCCAGTTTGACGTGTACAGTTTTATATTTTACTCCAAGTATAAAAGGAAAAACCCTACCTACGTTTTAGAAGTCTTTGACGTGCTGTGTGTTGAATCTCTTGTGAGATCTAGAGGTGTTTAAAGAAGATCTGAAACCTTTGAGTGGAGTCTCAAAGTCACAAGTGGAAGTACTTGTGGTTGCAATGGATTAAGGAAATTAAAGAAGTAGTCTATGGACTCGGAGCTGTCATGTAGTCGTGAAAATAAGTTTTCTACACGAGGTAGCAATAGGATGTTAGTGGTTTAAGTTCTATTGTAAACACTTCAATTCTTTCATAGAGGATCTATTTTGCCTTGAGGATAGTTAGGTTAAATCCTCCCTAGGTTTTTTACCGATTTGGTTTTTCTGGGTTATCATATCATGTGTTATTTATATTTCTGCATTACTTATATGATATGATTTTATTGTGTTAATCTAGATCTGAATAATTTATTTAAGTAATCACTTTGCTAAATAACTAAGTTAAAAACTTGTGTTTTAAGGGGGACTAAAATCGTACATTACAGTTTACCTGTTAAGAACTCAAGATTATTAGTCATCCTCTTGGCAAGAGATTCAGCTATATCACAGAACTGTCCAAAAACAACATGGTAATTAGCCAGTCTAGGATGCTCAACAAACTACTGTAGAAGCTTTGCTCGGTTCAAATTAAGAAGTGAATTTAATTATTTTGCACTTTGTAACAACTTCACAAGAAGAACAGAAATGATAAAACATAGGTATCCAACTTTTCTGTCTCTTTTCTGATAGATATTTTGACTAGCAGTATGTCCAAGTCACATCTAATCAACATGCAAATTGCCAATGTTAATTAGGAGAACAATGATTTAAGCATTTTATGTTTTTGATATCAATATCATAAGTCAAAGCACGCATCTAATCGATATGCTAATGCCACACGCAACCAGCCGACTCTATTGAGGTGGTATGTGGCAAAGCAAAATTGAATACCTATTGTGTAGCAATATTGAAAAGTGAAAGAGAGTTCAAGCCACGGCAATTTATGTTTGTGAAAGAGAGCCTTTTAGGTGTATTTGAGATTTGAGTTTTATGAGAACGTTTTTGTGCTACCTTCTTAGGCTGGGTTTGGATCCACGTTTGCGGATCCAATGTTTGCGTTTGCCTTTTTGTTTTTTTGTTTTTTTTTTTTTTTTTTTCATTCACCCGTTTTAAAGGTTTGCGGCTACTGTTCACGGTTACTGTTCATGAACAGTAGCTGCAAATGCTGACATTTAGTAACTTTTTCATTAAAAATGAGTTCTATGGTACTATTCACATATTTAAAAATTATTTTGCTACAGTATTTTCAGTTTAGTTCAGCAAAATAAGTTGTATCCAAACGGACCCTTAATCTCACTATTTTAGTATTGAAACTTTCTTTTAAACGCTGCCGGTAGATGTAGGATTAAAGTAAAACTAAATAAATCTTTGTGTTTTATGTGTGATTTTTTTTTTTTCTATTTCTAAATCCACCATTACTTGGTTATTACATACTTAACAAATAGGTACAAAAAATTATGTTACCTCGTATTCCTTGTGGTAGAGCAATTGGTAGCATGATGTATGCTATTATTTGCACCCATCCATGTATTTATTTCACATATATTAGTGTGGTTATTAGCAAATAAATGGCTAATATTGGTAAAGAAAATTAACAAGCTGTGAATGGGTTCTTCAATATTTGGCAACTATTGTAAAGGTTGATTTGGTATATAGTAATTAGTAAAGCTTCTACTAATAGTAGTAGCGTTGTTCAATTTGTACATTTGGAATATGCTCGTGATTTGGGTAAGAGAAGATCTCTAATAATATATGTCTTCACATTATATGATTATGCCATTAAAAATATATATATATATATATATATATATATATTCAAATTAGGTTAGAAGATGAGCCACTTTTCTTTGAAAACTGTGGCTATTCAAATTGTGTCAAGAAAAAGGGGAAAAAAAAAAAAAAAAAAAAAAACTCTTTATACTTTACTTTTTTTTTTTTTCCACAAAATTTCCCTTTGACTAATGTGCTTACTTATTTTCATCCATTATGCTTCCTCATCCTCAATTCCCTACGTCTAGTGGTTTCTATTGGCATTTACCACCCTATCTTTAGGATGGAAAAAAATTTATATTTTATACCCTATAATTTAGGGGTGTAACAATTTAAACTATATAGTTTCGACAGTAGGAAATTATTAGGACTAAAAAGAAAAGAAAAACTAAACTTTTAAAAGTAATAAACCAAATAATATATTTTTAAAATTAACAAATAAAACCTTAACAAAAAAAGAAGAAGTTAAATTCTACTCCAACTAAAAATCTATTAATATTAAAATTTTCAAATTATATTTATTTAGCTATGGTTTTTCAATATAATCTCTCTTAACTAATAATTCATCCCTATAATTAAATCCCACACAATATATCCAAGGTTGTTGTATTTTTATTTTCAAAATGCAACTTACTCTCTACTTCTGAATTTGCATGCAGGATATTATGCTAAATGAAGTTTACTATAAAGAAGCAAGATAATAGACACCTATTTAAATTCTTGGTTCTCTTATGTAAGTTTTTATTTTTTATTATTATTTTATATTCTCAATTTTTGAATTTTTTGTGTATGTTTCGTTTTTGGTTTAGTTATTGTATTTAGTTTGAGAGTGTGTTGATTTTTTTCAATTAGACTATCACTAGGAAAAAATCGATATTAAGGAACTATTTTATTTATTATTGTTTGTGCTGACTAGGGCATAAATTAAACCTAACCCAAATAAGAATGATCAAACTCATTCCATATCTAATATTAAAAAATTAACATAAGGTACAAAGAGAATTTTAAAATATAAAAATAGATAAACACTTATAAAGTCTAAACTCTAAACAATTAGAACTTAAAGTGATTTTTTTATTAAATTATTTATGAATTTTATAATTTATTATTACTATTTATTTAATAATTGAATTTTAATTATTTTAAAATTTTTGAGCTTATATATAAATCTTCATCAAACCATAATAATACTAGTCTTTATGTTAAAGTCATAGCTTATAACTCTACCAAAATAACAAAGAAAAGAGAAAACCCTATTCTTATATTGCAGCACAAATTATACACTAAACAATAGCCACATAACTAGTGTATGTATATATTAGCATAAAATGTACGTCGGCTAGCTAGTAGCTAGGGTTGCTTTACATGTCCTACACGGAGTACAACTCAAAGTACAGGTAACCAAGACATCATGGGTTATAATTCCATGCTATGCACACACAAGTAAACTTATTTAAGCCACCAATCATAACAATATGCATTAATTCGGCCAGCTCTTAATAGGAAAGACAAAGAAATCTGATTTGTATTAAATCACTTAAATCAGAATTTCCTTCTCAAAAAAAAAAAAAAAAAAAAAAAATTTGCATTTAATAAAAATATCCTAACAATCATTTTTGATCGATTCTTTCAAATTTACAAGATTTGATTTGATTTTCGCAAAAAAAAAACAAAAAAATGTGGTCCAACAAGAAGTTTTCCTAGAATTGTTCTTTTCATGCTTTCAAATTAATTACTTTTGATCTAACGTCTAACAAAAAGAGCCCACATATGTCGTTTCCTCGTCTTTTTCAGAGTCTTAATTAATGGTGTGGAAGCATGTTGAAATTGAAATCAATATATACATCACTATCTCCTGTAATTTTAGTCCATGAATTCTTCACCCTCAAACTTCAATAGAGAGAGTCATAGAGCACTGGAAAAGAAAAATGGAGAGAACAACTCATATCCTATTGCTTGCTTACCCTATACAAGGTCACATAAACCCATTGCTCCAATTCTCAAAGCGCCTAGTCTCAAAGGGTGTTAGAGTAACATTTGTCACTACCACCTCTATTGGCAATTCCATGCAAGCCCTTCCTAACCATTCTATCAGTGTTGAGATCATCTCTGATGGATCTGAGAATGGCAAAGATTCGGAAAGTTTGGATGCAGCTCTTGAGCGTTACAGGCTACATGTCTCACAAAGCTTGGCAAAGCTTATTGAGAAACATAATAGCTCCCAATATCCTCCAAAGATGGTAGTGTATGACTCATTTATGCCATGGGTTTTAGATATTGCAAGGCAATTTGGCATTGATGGTGCTCCATTTTTCACTCAGTCTTGTGTAATCAATGCTATCTATTACCATGCGAATCATGGAGCAATTCAGATGCCCATAGAAGAAGGGGCTTCAATATCATTGCCCTCGATACCATCACTAAGGATCGATGATTTACCTTCATTTCTTTGTGATAAGGGCTTGTACCCAGCTTTGCTAAAGCTCGTATTGAATCAGTTCTCGAATATCCTTGAAGCGAATTGGCTCTTGTGCAACACTTTCAATGAGCTGGAGAATGAGGTAGGTTAAGCTATAAATTCATGCATGTTCAGGACTAGGTTACAATTTTTTTACATTCTTATAGTTTGAGTTAATTTGATATTTTTCGCCTAAGTTTCATTTTCGTGAGGTGACTATTAGGTATCAAGTATCAACTAACCTCAAAATGACATTATTTTTTTTCATACAAATTTATGTTTTTTAATCAAAAGTATACAACATTGTTTTGAGCTAAGATGGCGCTTAAAGGAAAACTCATCACAATGCATGAAAAAAAGAAGTAATGTTCATCCCAATTTTAGAATAATTTTGGAAGAAATCAAGATTACCCCAAATAAGAGTGTAAATTGTAATTTAGTCTATATTCTTTTTCTTTTTCTTTTTCTTTTTTGGAGAAATTTTTTTTAGTCTATATCAAGAGATACATATGTGGGTGGTTGACTGGTTGTGTGTGATACTTAAAAAGAATTAATTATCCCATACGTTTAATATATGAAAAATGCTACATTCATAACATTTTTACAATAAATCTTAAGTAGTAGGTTGTTACTTATAGTTATAGTAGTGGGCAAGAAAGTAATTTCTTTGGTAGATTTAAATTAAAAACCAATAACAATTTGCTAAAGAGAATTTGTTCTGAAAGTATTGTAAAAATATAGTACAAATGTTATGGATGTATCGCTTCTCCTAATATATACATCACAGTACACATAATTGTGAAACCCAAATTCTCTTGCATTGTTATCAAAACAATATGGTACCGATGATTTCTACTCTGATATACCTTTGAGAAGTGGTCCAATTACAACCACAGAATCACTTGCATTGTTATCTTTGTACAACTACTAGTCTATTCTCTCACTTCTTCTTCTTCTTTCTTTCTTCTTTTTTTTGTCTACGTGTGAGTGATAAACATCTAGTCTATTGTGTTAACATCTTTTAGTGATAGCTAAGCTACCAGTCAATTGTGTAATATCGGGCAAAGCTTTCCCAAACCCTGTAAAAGATATCAAAACCATTCAAATTATAATTTTTTAAAAAGGAAAGTTCAAAAGTTATTGTTTACTTATCATGAATTGGCTTGATCAGGTCCTAAGTTGAATACAGTTTAATATATTCGTAACCACGTTCAAGTATTAATAATTCTCTCCAAAAAAAAGTTCAAAGTATTAATAAGTACTTTTATACTAAATTATATAATATTTATCATTCGATATATAAGTTAATCAAAGCGCTTAATCCATATATATCATGTTTCCACATTTTATAAACTTTTTTTGTTTTTTTGTTTTTGGTTTTAAGTATCATATAGACAATTCTTCCGAAAAATTATACAAACTTATTTATATCATGTTTTCACCTATTTGCTTGTAATAATTTTAGTATCACACTTTTTCGTACACATTTTATCACAATTGTTCTATGTGACACATTATAATTGGTTGTCTATCACTGTTATATGGATCTATCATTTTTTTCTACTATTCACAGTTTGGTCTGTCACATAAGACAATTATGACAAAGTATATGTGAAAATATATGATAGAATTATACATTTGCTTTGCATTTGTATTTATAGTGAGATCCAGATAAATTGATTATGTAACCGGTGTGAATTAAAAGTTCTGTGAATTTAAGAGAACCATTTTTCTTGCATCAGCAAATGATTAAATCCATTTTTATACCCCGGTTTATTTAGCACATGCCCATATTAGAGAGGGGAAGTCATGTTCTAAAGTTTCTATTACCTTCATTATTAAATCCATTCTTATACCCGGCTTTATTAAGTATGTGCGTTTAGTAGTTAATTTGTTTCTCAAAAAATAAAGTGGGTGTTGTCTCACATCGCTTGAGTGTAACTCTTTCCCATTGCTTAAAACCCCACTCTACTACTACAAGAGTTAGATCATTTTGTAGTGGTACTTTGGATTAAGTAATGTGTTTGAGCTTGGTGAGAGGGTGTAATTAAGTGTGTGTTTTTAGCAGTAGTTTAATTAGTTTTTTACTAAGCGTCTAGCAATTAAAAAAATATTTGTATTTTAAAAAAGAAGAAAAATTGAGATTTTAAAAAATTATACACAAAAATTAAAAAGCACAAATTTTGCTTATAACCTAGTTACAATCACACGGTATAATGAATTTCTTTGAAAAAAAAAAAAGAAGAATACAGTTGATTTCATCTAATACAATGTGATAAGTATTTGCATCTTGTCAAATTACGTATATTCCTGTTTTCTTTTTGTTTACAAGTTATTTTATTTCTTCTCAAAAAAAAAAAAAAAAAAAAAAAAAAAAAAGAAAGAAGCTATTTTATTTGTCTTCACTCTTCTCAACTTTGACTAGTGAGTTAATGGCAAAACTACAATTTGCCACCAAAGGTACGTTGGATAAGGCCCGGTGTTACGTAGTTACCGACTACAGAGCCTACAACTTATTGAAGTATGAAAATTTTATCAGAATTGGTTTTTTATAAAAAAATAAAAAAATAAAAAAAAAATAAAAAAATATTTCGGTTTTGTAGCTCTGCTTCCTAAGATGCTTACACAACACATCCCTGTACGTTTCCTCTATTTCTTTGAGATAATTTTATATTTCCACCTATTTTGGATATCCTGTTCATCTTTCGTTGTTAATGTGAACATTGGTTTATTATTTAATATTCTGATTTTGTTACGTATGTTTCAAAACTCCATTAGGTGGTGAATTGGATGACAAGCCAGCAATGGCGTGTTAAAACAATTGGACCAACTATTCCTTCAATCTACTTAGACAAGCGGTTGGAGGATGACAAAGAGTATGGCCTTCACCTATTCAAACCTGATGTGGAAGCTTGCATAAAGTGGCTAGACACAAAGGAAACTCACTCTGTTGTTTACACATCATTTGGAAGCTTGGCATCCCTAGGAGAAGAGCAGATGGATGAGCTAACAAGGGGCCTAAAAAATAGCAATTGCCACTTCTTGTGGGTTGTCAGAGAAACTGAGCAGAAAAAACTTCCTCCTAATTTTTTAGAGGAAACATCGGAGAAGGGACTAGTTGTGAGTTGGTGCCCTCAGTTAGAAGTATTGGCTCATAAGGCCGTTGGGTGCTTCATGACTCATTGTGGATGGAACTCAACCCTTGAGGCGTTGAGCTTGGGAGTGCCAATGGTTGCAATGCCACAATGGACGGATCAACCAACTAATGCAAAGTTCATTGTGGATGTGTGGAAGGTAGGGGTTAGGATTAAATTGGATGAAAGAGGCATTGCTACCAAAGAAGAAATAGAGCTATGTATAAGGGAAGTAATAGAGGGAGAAAGAGGGAAACAGATGAAAATGAATTCAGTAAGATGGAAAGAATTGGCTAAAGAAGCAGTGGATAAAGGTGGAAGTTCTGATAAAAACATAGAGGAGTTTGTGGCAAAACTTGCGCAATCTTGAAGTTAATATGAGCAGTAGTTCAGCAACTCTTCATTCAAAGAATGGTCAAGAAAAAAATTTATGATATCACTATTGGAGGATTTGTTGCAGTGATACCAAGCGTCATCAAGTTTTTAGAATTTTACTTTTGTCAAAACATTACCCATACGATTTCTCTAGGAGGAATACAATATTATTTATCTAACGAGCAATAACTAATTTTCCTTTTACAATGAATAGATTCTTCTTGTGCAACAAAAAATAAAAACCAAGTAAGTTAAAGTAAAAAATTTCATACAACAGTAGTAAATAATTTACTGTATAATAGAGAATGATAACTGATAATGAATTATCATGTAACCATTTCAAAATATGACTCATAGAAGAAATTGTAAAATTTCATGTATTTGCGTATTTTTTTCTTCTTTGTTCAATAACTCGATATATTCAAGTTATTTTTTTATTAAATTTTGTTTAATTTAAATTTCTTAATGACCTCCTAAAAAATTTTTATGGAGCAGGCACTAAGTAAAATTTCATAAATATCCCAGTGACGCCAATGGATGACACATGACCCCTAAAGTTTAAGACACTCTTGTATCAAGTGATACAGCTAAAACAATTACAATTAACGTTACCCTATTTATTTATTTGACATAAGTGTATTTGCCAAAATAAAGTATACTTCTTCCCTTAAAATTTGAGATTTTTTTTTTTTTAAATTTGGCCATTTATGTTTCAAAATTTTCATTTTCACATTTTATATTTTATTTAGTTTTCATATTTGTTTTGTTCTCCATTTCATATTTTCATTTTTATAATGCTCTCTCTCTCTCTCTCTCTCTCTCTCTCTCTCTCACATTAGGAAATGAAGAAAAACGGCCCATATTTGGGTTGTTGGTGTCCAGATCTAGAATTTTGTGACATGGGTTGTCATTGCTTAGATCACTATCAGGATCCAAATCACGACATAACATGACCCAGCAATCAGCCCATTACGATCCAATTCGCCAACATCTGAAGTTGCCACCAGGCCCACCACTAAACTAACACTACTGTCCCACTTCCACTTTTTTTTTTTTTTTTTGGGTCTGTGTGTGTGCTTCTCTTCTAGTGTGTTGATTCTAATGGTGGGTTTTGAGGTAGATACTAAACATTTTAGCTATGAGTTTTTGGCTTTGTTTAGTTGCTAGGGAAAGTGATGAATGGATGAAGAAAGTTTTTTTTTTTTTTTGAGAAACTGGATGAAGAAAGTTAAAATCAATTATTTATGTATTTAATTGAATGGATTTTGTCTAAGGTGGGTTTGGCTTGATTGGGTTCAAAGAGGAAATTTATGCAGTTGGTTGGGTTGAGTGTATTTTTTTTTTCTTGTGTATTTGGTTGCATTAAATCAGTTTAAAGACTAAAGAGAAATTTTGTAATGATAGAAATTTTTTGTTGAATTTATGAAGTTGATATTTTGATGATAATTTTTGCATAGAAATTTTGTATTAAGATGTCAATTTTTTCAAGATTGTTACAAATATTCTTTAAAACAGAATCCAAAATAAGAACGTCCAATAGATTCAATAAAAGTTCAGATTTATTTTAGACAATATGAGCTAATTTTTTTCTTTTTTTAAAAAAAAAAATTGTAGAAAAAAACGTTTGTTTTCATTAGTTGAATTTTTAAATTTAAAAAGTTAAAAAGAAAAAATGATGTCATTGTTGGACACTTAACAGCAAACCTCCAAATTGACGAAACAGAAGTTAGAGTATTAAAATGAATAAAAAAAGAAAAAAACATAGGATTGATTTGAATTTTGGATAATGTAAGCGGGTGTAAATTGTAAATATTTTGGATTTTTAAATATTTTTTGATGTGATATATTTTAATTAATGTATAATAAAAATTGATCTTGATATAAAAAAAACTTGGTTGCACTAACATAAGTTATCCATTACAAAAGGAATCGTCCAATTAGCGACATCGAAAATTTTGCAAAACTGTGGCAGTATTGCTAAGGATCTATATTTCTTAATTAATGAATTGATCTTACTCTCATAAATAAAAACTAAATAAATAAATAAAGATTTTTTTATTTTTTTATTTTACTTTACTCCCCCCACCCTCCGATCCCCCCCCCCCCCCCCCCAAAAAAAAAAAAAACCTTTTACTAACATGCTTACCAATTTCCATTCATCCATAATTCCCTGCTTCTAAGCTTTTAAAAGTAATTTTTATAAAAAAAAAAGCTTTTGAAAGTAATGAAAGTAATGAACTATATAATATAGTCTTATAATTAACAAATAAAGCCTTAATATTTTAACAAAATAAAAAATTAAATCTCAGCCATTTAAATGGAACAACATTATGTTTGTAGTTTAATATAAGATGAAGGCTCTGTTGCTCTTAAAATCAAGAGTTTTTCTTCTTTCTTCTTTCTTTTTTTTTTTTTTAATAAATTTTTTATAAAACTTTTAAATTTACAATATTTGACTTGTTACCCCATTAAATAAAAGTGTTTTAAATTTCATTTTCGAAAAAAAAAAAAAAAAAAACCAAAAATTGTGGTCCAACAAGAAGTCAATTCACCCTATAGCCCCCCTTGAATGGTTGTTTTCGTGCATTAAAATCACTATTGAGCATTTATGTTGCACTGATTGAAGATAAAAATTTCTAACAAGAAGAGCCCACATTTGTCTGTCATTTCCTCTCTACCTTTTCAGATACTTAATGGAGTGAAAAATCATTACATGTTAAATTGAAACCAATACACACACACACACACACACACACCACTATCTCCACACACACACACACACACACACACCACTATCTCCTGTAATTTTAGTTCATGAATTCTTCAACCTCAAACTTCCAAAGAGAGAGTCATAGGGCGTTATTAGAAAAGAAAATGGACAGAGAAACACATATCCTATTATTTGCTTACCCGGTACAAGGTCACATTAACCCAATGCTCCAATTCTCAAAGCGCTTAGCCTCAAAGGGTCTTAGAGTAACATTTGTCACTACCACCTCTATTGGCAATTCCATGCAAGCCCTTCCTAGCCATTCTATCAATGTTGAGATCATCTCTGATGGATCCGAGAAAGCCGAAGATGCGGAGAGTATAGATGCATCTCTCGAACGTTACAAGCTACATGTCTCACAAAGCTTACCAAAGCTTATTGAGAAACATTGTAGCTCCAGATATCCTCCAAAGATTTTGTTGTATGACTCAGTTATGCCATGGGCTTTAGAAATTGCAAGGAAAATTGGGATTGATGGGGTTCCATTTTTCACTCAGTCTTGTGTGGTTAATGCCATCTATTATCATGCAAATCATGGAGCAATTCAAATGCCCATAGAAGAAGGGGCTTCAATATCATTGCCCTCAATACCATCACTAGGGTTCGATGATCTACCTTCATTTCTTTGTGATAAGGGCTTGTACCCAGCTTTAGTAAAGCTCGTATTGAATCAATTCTCGAATTTTCAGGAAGCGAATTGGCTCTTGTGCAACACTTTCCACGAGTTGGAGAATGAGGTAAGTTAAGCTATCAATTCATATATATTGAGGATAATAAGTTACAATATTTTACATTCTAAAAGTTTGTGGTAACTTTGATTTTCTCCTAAAATTTCAAAATTGGGATACATTTTGTTTGAATTTATAGTCCACCCTTCATTTCACAGTTTTCACTGTGATGAGATCGATGCCTATTGCTAGATATCAACTAACCTCAAAATTACATTACTTTTTTCATTCAAATTTTGAGGTAATTTTTGGTTTGCCCCATAAAGATTCAAAATCGAAGTTCAGAACAGAATGTTGTTTTGAGCTAAGGTGGCACTTAAAAAGAGAACTCATCACCATGTATGGAATAAAGGCTTAAATCAAAATAATATATAACATTAGGGATACATATCCAAATTTTAAAACTTGAAAGCAGAAAAATCAAGATTATCCCAAAACTTATGAGTTTCAATTATAATTTAGTCTATATTCAGGGATACATATGTGGGTGTTTGTGAGCCATACATAAGAAAAAAATAATTATATCCTACATTTAATATATGCATCCCCAGTCCACGTAGTCAGGGAACCCACATTATCTTGCCTTTTATTATTATTATCCACACAATCTTGCTTGTATACGATAAACAAAATCTTAGACCCAAGCAATATGATACTGATGATTTCCACTCTGCTACACCTTTGAGAAGTGGTTCAATTACAATCACTTGTATTGTTATCTTTTTACAACTACTATTTTATTCTATCTCTTCTTCTTGTTTTTCCTCTCCCTCTCCCTCTCTCTCTAACAACTAGTCTATTATGTTAATATCGTTTAGTGATAGCTGCTAGTCAATTGGGTTTATTAAAAAAAAAAAAAAATAAATAAAATACTAGTCAATTGTGCAATATCTCTAAAAGCTTTCCCAAACGGACCAAACCCTATAAATATATCAAAACCATTCCAATTATATTTGAAAAAAATAATTTTCAAAAAACTATTGTTTACTTATCATGAATTTGCTTGACCAGTTCAAGTTGAATATAGTTTAAAATTTTATATAGAAAAAAGAATGTAGTTTAAATTATTCACAACCAAGTTCAAGTATTAATAAGTACTTTTACACTAAATTAAATCATATTTATCATTTGATCTATAAATTAATCAAATGTTAAGACACTCTAGTATCATTTGATCTAGAAGGCAACGCTGATTGTTGTTGTTTTAGTCATATAACCCTTTTCTTTTTTCTTTTTTTTTTTTTTTTTTTTTTTTTTGTGTGTATAAAAAGAAAGGTGATAAGGCTAAAACAATAGCAATCAGCATTGTCTTATTTATTTATTGACGTAAGTGTATTTGTTAAAATAAAGTATACTTTTGACCTTTCAAGTTTGAGATTTTTTTTTGGCCATTTATGTTTTAAAATTTTCATTTTTACATTTTATATTTTATTTCTCATATTGGCCCTTCAAGAGTTTTTAAAATTTTATTATTATTATTTTAAAGTCACAAGATTTGATTTGTTACCCCATTAAATAAAAGTTTTTTAAATTTCATTTTCAAAAAAAAAGAAAAAACCCAAAAAGTTTGGTTCAACAAGAAGTCTATACACTCAATACAATAGTCTATATATAGCCCCCATTGAATTGTTGTTTTCGCGCATGCAAATCACTATCGATCACTTACATTGCATTGACTGTAGATAAGGATACATCATACAAGAAGAGTCCACATTTGTCTGTCATTTCCTCTTTTATCTTTTCAGATACGAGTGGAAAATCCTTATCACAATGAATTGAAATCAATACATATACACCATTATCTCCTGTAATTTTAGTTCATGAGTTCTTCAACCTCAAACTTCCATAGAAAGAGTCATAGCGCATTGGAATAGAAAATGGAGAGAGAAACTCATATCCTAGTATTGACTTTCGCTGTACAAGGTCACATAAACCCAATGCTCCAATTCTCAAAGCGCTTAGCCTCAAAGGGTCTTAAAGTAACATTTGTCACTACCACCGCTATTGGCAATTCCATGCCAGCCCTTCCTATCCATTCTATCAATGTTGAGATCATCTCTGATGGATCCGGGGAAGCCGTAGATTCGGAAAGTATGGATGCAGTTCTCGAACGTTACAGGCTACATGTTTCACAAAGCTTAACAAAGCTTATTGAGAAACATAATAGCTCCAAATATCGTCCAAAGCTTATGGTGTATGACTCAGGTATGCCATGGGCTTTAGAAATCGCTAGGCAATTTGGCATTGATGCTGCTCCATTTTTCACTCAGTCTTGTGTAATTAATGCCATTTATTACCATGCGAATCATGGAGCAATTCAGATGCCCTTAGAAGAAGGGTCTTCAATATCATTGCCCTCGATACCATCACTAAGGATCGATGATCTACCTTCATTTCTTTGTGATAAGGGCTCGTACCCATATTTCCTAAAGCTCGTATTGAATCAATTCTCGAATTTCCTTGAAGCAAATTGGCTCTTTTGCAACACCTTCGATGAGTTGGAGAATGAGGTAGGTTAAGCTATCAATTCATGTATATTCAGGACTAAGTTACATTTTCTTTTTACAGTATTTTACATTCTTAAAGTTCGAGGTAATGTTGATTTTTTCTCCTAAACATTCAAAATTTGGATAATTTTTGTTTGATAAGTGGTTCAATTACAACCACTTATATTGTTATCTTTGTACAACTACGAGTCTATATATTTTGTCTCTTCTTCTTGAGTCTAAATCTTCTATCTTACTTTTCCTACTCCACTATATATTCCATAAATAAAAACATGCCACATGTACATCTAATTTATTAAATGCTAAATTTATATATTCTCTTATTTCAATTTCCTAAAATAAATAAATAACCCATCATATTTAGGTAATTGAAAAAATATAAGGCATAAATTTAGCATTTAATAAATTAAATGAATATGTGGTATGCTTTTATTTATGAAGTATATAATAGAGTAGGAAGAGTAAGGCAGAAGATTTGAACTCCTTCTTCTTGTACTTTGTGTGTGTGTGCGTGTGTGTGTGCGTGTGGGGAGGGGGGGTTGTTAGTGAGAAACAACTAGTCTATTGTGTAATATCAGGAAAAGCTTTCCCAAATGGGCCAAACCCTATATATATATATATATATATATATATATATATATCAAAACCATTCCAAGCAATTATATTTGAAAAAAAGAATTTTCAAAAACTTATTGTTTACTTATCATGAATTGGCTTGATGAGCTCAATTAGAATATAGTTTAAAATTATATATATATATATATATATATTCAAATTTATCATTTGATCTACAAATTAATCAAACCACTCTTTTTTTTTTTTTTTTTACTAAATAATTAATCAAAGCACCGAATCCCTATATATCATGTTTCCACATTGTTTAGATATCATATAAAATAGTTCGATAAGTATCATATAAACATGTTATACCCAAAAAGTGTGTGTATATATATATATATATAAACCAAAAAAGTATTTATAAATGTTGGTGATGAAGCGTAAGTTCGTCAGTATAGTAAGTTCGTCAGTAGAGCAAGTTCGTCAGTAGAGCTATAATGATGGAAGCAATCCTCAGCCCTCAAGGGTGGTCACCGGTGTGGTGCCTGCCACAATGCCTCCGATGCCAAAGTCAGTATAAGGAACTTTCTTGGGAATAAACTATGTAATTGAACAAAAATGAAAGAGATCTCTTAGTATCTATGTGTGTATGTACCTTGCACTTGGCAATGTGGAGACTTTATATATGCAGTCACAGCTCCTAGCCGTTGGGGCAATTAAGGTGGTTTTAATGCTCTTCTTAGTAACGTTTCGTGCCTCATAATGTGACTTCAATGTGCTCCAACGGCTCACACAGCTGGATCTGTAACTGCCCCATGTATTAATTAGCTGTATTGAATGGCTGGCTTTACCCTCGTCAGTATTCCCTCGTCAGTATGCCATCGTCAGTATGCCCTCGTCAGTGTGCCCTCGTCAGTGACGTGGGCATTGGTTTTGTTCGCCCAAGTATGCCCTCATCTGTATTGTTAAGGTCGTCTTGGCGAATGAGTTCGTCAGTCTTGTCAGTAGGTATTAATTTGCTCGTCCAGGGATGTCTTCGTCGGACTCATGGTCGTCGTCTTCAGTAAATGAGTTCGTCAGTCCCATCAGCTGCCCCCCGATTCTGTGGTCGTCGTGACTTGTAATGACGACCGTAGAATGTGAAAGGTTTTGGGCTGTAAATAACTCCAATTCATGTGACCATTGGGTTTCCCGCTAGTTTTCAGTTTCCTGAGCCTTTGTTTCTAAACTTCTCCCCTTCTCTTCGTCAGTACCTTTTGTCTATAACTTCGTCAGTACCTTTTGTGACTTAAACCCTATTAAGTCATTTTTGGCTTAACCAATTCTGGCTTTTGTGACTTACACCCTTTTAGGGATCTTGTCATCGTCAGTAACTTACATCCGTCGAGGCGGAATCTTATTACTTAGCCATTTTTTGCTTTTGTGACTTACACCCTTTTAGGGATCTTGTAATCGTCAGTAACTTACATCCGTCGAGGCGGAATCTTGTTACTTATCCACTTTTGTGACTTACACCCTTTTAGGGATTTTGTCATCGTCAGTAACTTACATCCGTTTAGGGATCTTGTCATCGTCAGTAACTTACATCCGTCGAGGCGGAATCTTGTTACTTATCCGCTTTTATGACTTACACCCTTTTAGGGATCTTGTCATCGTCAGTAACTTACATCCGTCGAGGCGGAATCTTGTTACTTATCCGCTTTTTCGACTTACACCCTTTTAGGGATCTTGTCATCGTCAGTAACTTACATCCGTCAAGGCGGAATCTTGTTACTTATCCGCTTTTTCGACTTACACCCTTTTAGGGATCTTGTCATCGTCAGTAACTTACATCCGTCAAGGCGGAATCTTGTTACTTATCCGCTTTTTTGACTTACACCCTTTTAGGGATCTTGTCATCGTCAGTAACTTACATCCGTCAAGGCGGAATCTTGTTACTTATCCGCTTTTTTGACTTACACCCTTTTAGGGATCTTGTCATCGTCAGTAACTTACATCCGTCAAGGCGGAATCTTGTTACTTATCCGCTTTTTTGACTTACACCCTTTTAGGGATCTTGTCATCGTCAGTAATTTACATCCGTCGAGGCGGAATCTTGTTACTTAGCCATTTTTGAGACTTGTAGCTGCTCAAACCTGCTTGTTATAGAGACATTAGCTAAATAGTTCATTTATTAATTTCAATGACGAATACATTTTCTGTTACATCTATTGGTGGTATTTCTTCAAGTGCTTGATGTTCCATGGCCTCAAGAGCCTCTGTCCGTCTAGGATTTCCAGGTGATGGCTACCTTGTCTGGAGTAGTGGGTGACTCGGTAAGGTCCTTCCCATGTGGGCTTACGGAACCACAGCGAGAACCCCGATGGGATAAACCCCATTTAGACTCACCTTCGTCATTGAACCGACGATCTGGGCGGTCCCTTTTCTGTCCTCTACGTTCGTCTTCCTTTCTTTCCTTGTTCTCTGGTTTTTCCACGTCCCTTATGGCAGCCAGTGCTTCTTCTACGTTCATGTACTTCTGTGCTTTCAGGAGCATCTCCGCCATTGTTTTTGGAGGATTTTTTGCGAGTGAAGAAATGAACTCCCTGGATCGCAGTCCAGCTTTGAAGGTCGTCAACTGCACCTTATCGTTAGCTTCGTCCACCTCCAGGGTTTTCCGAGTGAAGCGTTTCACATAGGACCTCAAGGTTTCTTTCTCTCCTTGTTTGATGGTGAGTAAATGATCCGCGGTCCTCTTTGGACGTTGTCCTCCAATGAAGTGACGCAGAAAGGCGTTGCTCAACTGCTCGAAGGTGTCAATGGAAGATGTTGGCAACTTTGTGAACCATTCCCTTGCAGCTCCCTTGAGAGTGGTTGGGAAGGAACGACATAATATTTCGTCTGGGGGCTGCTGGAGCCCTAGTGTCGTTCTGAAGGTGTTAAGGTGATCCTGAGGGTCCTTTAGCCCATCAAAGGGTTCAAGTTGAGGTAGCCGAAATTTCGACGGCACTGGACAGTCAAGGACTGCTGTGGTGAACGGCGAATCCGTTGCCCTGACCATTCGATCCACACTCCGTTCTGTTTTTCCCTTGATGGCGTTCCTAAGTTCGTCCATCTCCCTCCTCATCTCCTGGAGCAGGTCCGAGTTCTGCTCGGTTGGAGTAGTAGGCCTTCGATGGTCACTTCTTCTATGGCTATCTCCCTCGTCATCCCGATTCCCCTTAGACCGATTCTCCTCCTGCTGAAGCCGTAGTTTCATTTCCTGATTTTGTCTGGTTAGTTCTTCAACAGTGGCTGCAAGAGCTTGAACTTGCTGTGCTAGGGCTGCAGAATCTTGATTGGACTCCATCTAAGAGAAATAGTTTATCGGAAACTACTTTTTCGAGATTGAACACGAAAATGTCGTTCCCCACAGACGGCGCCAAACTGATGAAGCGTAAGTTCGTCAGTATAGTAAGTTCGTCAGTAGAGCAAGTTCGTCAGTAGAGCTATAATGATGGAAGCAATCCTCAGCCCTCAAGGGTGGTCACCGGTGTGGTGCCTGCCACAATGCCTCCGATGCCAAAGTCAGTATAAGGAACTTTCTTGGGAATAAACTATGTAATTGAACAAAAATGAAAGAGATCTCTTAGTATCTATGTGTGTATGTACCTTGCACTTGGCAATGTGGAGACTTTATATATGCAGTCACAGCTCCTAGCCGTTGGGGCAATTAAGGTGGTTTTAATGCTCTTCTTAGTAACGTTTCGTGCCTCATAATGTGACTTCAATGTGCTCCAACGGCTCACACAGCTGGATCTGTAACTGCCCCATGTATTAATTAGCTGTATTGAATGGCTGGCTTTACCCTCGTCAGTATTCCCTCGTCAGTATGCCATCGTCAGTATGCCCTCGTCAGTGTGCCCTCGTCAGTGACGTGGGCATTGGTTTTGTTCGCCCAAGTATGCCCTCATCTGTATTGTTAAGGTCGTCTTGGCGAATGAGTTCGTCAGTCTTGTCAGTAGGTATTAATTTGCTCGTCCAGGGATGTCTTCGTCGGACTCATGGTCGTCGTCTTCAGTAAATGAGTTCGTCAGTCCCATCAGTTGGAATATTGAATTGGCTGGTGATATGAAAGAATGAAAAGAAATAATAATGAAAGAGTGGGCTAAAAATTACTAACAATGTAACTTCCTTTGATAAACCCTTGAGTGGTTAAGAGAGAGGGAGAGAGAGAGAGATTAATTAGAATAGAAATGTTGACATACAATGTTAGACACTAATTTTTTCTTAACTTATTAAGGAATTAAATTGTGATTAAAGTTGCATAATTTCACATAAGCTTATGACTAATATCACTTAGATTATTTATCAATCACAATAAGTGATGTCAACACTTGTAAAAAAAAAAAAAAATTGTGTTATTAGATTTTTTATATACATAAATTGAGAGAGAGACACTCACATACTTTTAGTATGTAATTTCTATTTTCTTTAATAAATTAATTAATAATGATGATATTTGAATAATAATAATAATAGAAAGCTATGCTTGAATACCGAATTATATAAACTCAAAAACATCCAAAAATTGATATTGAGTTTAAAATTTTGAAGTCAATCTCATTTTCATGTCCATTCTATAAGATTAGATTTGGCCTTTCTTTCAAACCGACCCACTACATTTCTAATACGACAACTTTGAATGCACTAAAAATTATACAAACCTTATCACCTATTTGCTTGGGATAATTATAGTATTATACACTTTCACACACACACTTTGTTATAATTGTCCTGAATAGTAGATTATAATTAGCTGTTTGTCACTGTCACATGAATCCACAATTTTTTTTCTTTACTATCATAGTGGATTTCATCTAATACACTTTGATAAATTTGATAAATATTAGCATCTTGTCAAATTACATATATTCTTGTATTCTTTTAGTGTACTAGTTATTTTATGATTCTTCTCTACTTTGACTTAGTGAGTTATTGGCAAAGCTAGAACTTGCCACTTCTGTGTTATTTACTTACTGACTACAGAGCCTACAACTCATTGAAGTATGAAAATTTTATAAGATTTGTTTATAAGAGAAGTATTTCAGTTTTGTAGCTTTGCTTGCTAATATACTTACACAACACATCCCTGTACGTTTCCTCCATTTGAGATTATTTTATTTATATTTCATCCTATTTTTAATATCCCCTTCATCTTCCGCTTTGTTGTTAATCAGTGAACATTGATTTATTGTTTACTATTCTGATTTTGTTACATATGTTTCAAAATGCCATTAGGTGGTGAATTGGATGACAAGCCAACAATGGCCTGTTAAAACAATTGGACCAGCTATTCCATCAATCTACTTAGACAAGCGGTTGGAGGATGACAAAGAATATGGCGTTCACCTATTCAAACCTGATGTGGATGCTTGCATGAAGTGGCTAGACACAAAGGAAACTGACTCAGTTGTTTATGCATCATTTGGAAGCTTGGCATCCCTGGCAGAAGAGCAGATGGATGAGCTAACAAGGGGCCTAAAGAATAGCAATTGCTACTTCTTGTGGGTTGTCAGAGAAACTGAACAGAAAAAACTTCCTCCTAATTTTTTACAAGAAACATCGGAGAAGGGACTAGTTGTGAGTTGGTGCCCTCAATTAGAAGTATTGGCTCATAAGGCCGTTGGGTGCTTCATGACTCATTGTGGATGGAACTCAACCCTTGAAGCATTGAGCTTGGGAGTGCCAATGGTTGCAATGCCAATATGGACGGATCAACCAACTAATGCAAAGTTCATTGTGGATGTGTGGGAGGTAGGGGTAAGGATTAAATTGGATGAAAGAGGCATAGCTACCAAAGAAGAAATAGAGCTGTGTATAAAGGAAGTAATAGAAGGAGAAAGAGGGAAAGAGATGAAAATGAATTCAGTAAGATGGAAAGAATTGGCTAAAGAGGCAGTGGATGAAGGTGGAAGTTCTGATAAAAATATAGAGGAGTTAGTGGCAAAACTTGTGCAATCTTAAAGTTAATGTAAGCAGCAATTCAGCAACCCTTCGTTCAAATAATGGTCGAGAAAAAAAATTTATGATATCACTATTGGAGGTTTTGTTGTAGTGATACCAAGCGTTAACAAGTTGGAGGAATTTGATTTTTAATCAAAACATTACCCATGTGATTTCTCTAGAAGGAGTACAATATTATTTATCTAGCAAGCAATACCAAATTTTCATTTTACAATGAATAGATTCTTTTTGTTCAACAAAAAATAAAAACCATAAACTAAGTCAAAGAAAAATTTTCATACAACAACAGTACTCAATTCCATAAATATTCATGTGATGCCAGTGAATGGCGCATGATCCCAAAGGTTAAGACACTTGTATCAAGTGATATGGCTAAAACAACAACAATCAATGTTATTTGAATTTTTTTTTCAATTTATTTTGACTATTTATATTTCTAAATATTCATTTTGACGTTTTATATTTTATTTAGTTTTCATAATGGCCTTGTTCCATTTCATATCTTCATTTTTATAACTCTCTCTCTCTCTCTCTCTCTCTCTCAAATTAGATTATAATTGCTGCTATACTATTACTATAGAAATAAAATAGGATAAAATATCATTTTTGGTCCCCAAATTTTCACAAAAATTCGTTTTTCGTCCTGAAATTTTGCAAAACATTTTACTTTTCGTCCTTTTGTCTATGTTTGTTAGTTTATGTCTTAGTGAATAACAAAGTGCTAACCTAGCATCAATTAACTTAAAAATTTGGCGTAAATGCACTTTTAATTCCTACATTTTGACTTTTTTCCATTTTAGTCATTACATTTTATTTTTACTACTTTTAGTCCCTAAACCAATTAATGCAGGACATTTAAGTCCTTGAAGCACTATTCTGTCAGCCAACTAACGGAGAAATTGACACTCGCATTAAAATATTATTAAAAAAATTATTTAACATTTTTTAATGTCAAAATTAAATAAAAAAAAATTTAATTGCTCAATTTTAAAAAGAGATTCATGAGATCTGAATAGAAACCCAGCAAAGAACATGAAACCCAGCAACCAAAAACCTCATACTCTCTCTCTTAATTCTCTCTCTCTCTACCCTCTCTCACTCACTGCTCGCCCTCTCACTTCATCCTTCTTCGACGACTCGCCCCCGATCCCACCATTCCTCATGACTCGTCTGAGTGGGACAAGTTCGGCTCCGAGTCCCACTAACCTCACAAGTCCGAGGATGAGCTCGACCCTAGCTCCTGGAGCCCGATCTTCGAACCTGACTCCTCCTCCTCCTCCTCCACCTCAGCCCCACCTAATCCAGTCCCTGCCTTGAAGTCCGATTCACTCTTGATAGGGTGGCCATGGAGATCGATGCCTTGTAAGGTATCCTTGGCAGCCTTAGCGACTTCGATTCACTTGAAGAAGACGAAAGCGTAGCTGAGAGAAGAGTAGGAGGTGATGCTATTAAGCGCATCGTATTGGGCAAAGAGATCCATGAGATCTGAGTCCGCAACGTTGCTGGCTAAGTTACTGAACCAGAGATTGTTCAATGGCGTCTCCGATTCGTTGGAGTCGTCACCAATTCTTCTTGGTCTGGTGTTCATCATCATCGATTTATTGTTCGGAGGCAGCATTTGCAGATCGATTAGGAATTAGGGTCTCACCACAGAGAGAGAAAGAAAGAGTGATTGGGTTTGGAAAGAGAGAGAGACAGAGAGATTTGATTTTAGGGAATGGTCTAGAGAGAAAAAAAAGAGAAGTGGATGAGACTGAAAAGAGGGGCGGATGAGATTTGATTGGGTTTGGTGGTTTTGGGTTGCTGCTGTGTTTATTTTAAATTTCTGGGCTTTTTTTTTTTTTTTTTTTTTTCATGTGGATTTTATTATTTTTCTAGGTTTATGGGTTTGATTTGTTGGAGGATTTAGTGGAGGAAAGGGATTTTGAATGAATTTTTGCGTGTGAATTTTTTCATGTTTAATTTTCTAGGCAACCTTCATGTTCTTTCCCAAAGAACATGAGGAACATGTTGCTTTGTTCTTCCGAAAATAATGAAAAGAAAAAAAAGAAAAAAATTTAATTACTCTTTTTAATTGGTTTATATTTGTGTAGACACCCTATTTCGTTCCTTAATTATAATGCATACCTTTTGCGCATGCGTCCCCCCAATGATGAACTAATTGAATGATGTGCATAAATCTCTAATCTCTCTCTCATTTGACATGTTTTTATTTTATTTTCAACTCCTTTATTTATTCATTCATAGTTTTTGCTGTCGGTCTTTATTTTGAGTGCATTTGAAGCAGCCATTTTTAATCCATGCATGCTTAACTTTTTTTCCCTTTTCCACAAAATCCTCAGTTTTTTAAAGTTGTCCAAAAAGGCAAGTTATGTCTCTCAAGCTCCTTCTGTTAATTTAACTTAAAAAAAAAAAAAAACAATTGCATTATATTTCAAATATATTGGCAAACCCAGATTTAGTGGTAAAAAAGGAAAGGACAAAAAACAAAACAGAATGGTGAATGGTGAGACGTACATTTTGGGTACAGAGGACGAACACCTCCCACACGAAGCAGGTCCGGCGTGCCCTTTTCTGTCGTGCCCTCCTTTGCACGATTTTTGTCTTGGTTGTCATTCCACTGTTCTAGTAAGGCGGTAGAGGGTGTGCAAACAAAAACGGACAGTGGGGTGTGCACACAGAAAGGGGTAATAGGTGGATTTTGAATTTAAAAAGAGAGAGGGGAGACCATATAAAGGAAAAAAAAGGGGGGGGGGGGGGGTTGACGAGATTCCAGAACTAGGATGGACCCATCTATTTCTCATCTACAAAAATCGTTTTGATTACACCTCTTTGCATTCTAATTTTCAAAAGAGCTTTCAAAAAAGAAAAAAAAAAACATTGAGAGATTGAAATTTCTTGGGAGAAAACCCGGTCCTGAGGGGGGACAAATCCCACATTGTACACAGCTAGTTCAGCACCTCTCCGTCAACCATCGCCAATGGAGCATCGCGTGGTGGGAGGACCATCCATCAGAGAACGCCGTTGTCATCACCGTTCGTCTCAGTGGAGTCACCATCAAACTCGTCCAAGGCTGCTGGGTATGTTTTAAACCTTCCCACTCTTTATTCTTGTGTGTTTCAGTTGTTTGAAGCTTGGTTGCTTTGCTGGGTATTTTCTTTTCAGACTGAATGTTAAAACTTGAAACTTGGCTGTCTTGTGAACAAAGAACAAAACTTAGTCGTAATAAAAGAAAGCTAAAAGTGAAAGGTGGGGTTAAATCATGTCAACATGTGACTTCTTAAAAGGTGGATCCAGCATTGAAAGCTTATGATGAAGACATAGTTTTATTTTTTTTCTTTTACACCGTAGCTAATCTCTACAAGGTGCCTAGACCCATGTTGTTTCCAACAACCTCCATGATTTCAGTCTCCACAAACAAAATAAAAAAATATACTTTATTTTTTATTTCAAATCAAAAGCTAGTCCATGATTTCAGTTTCCACAAACAAAAATAAAAATGTGCCTTTTTTTTTTTTTACTTCAAATCAAAACTAAGTTACAAGCTAATTTGATTAAGCCCTACTCTTTTTTTAGAAAATGTATAATTCCACTGGTTCTCTTAAAATGAAATCTTCCCTTGTTGCTCAGATCATGACTTGGAAGAGTTTAAACTTACACATGTTTTTTTTTAGCTAATAGTTGTTATATCAATTGCTTGACATGACATGCTTGTTGATTTCTTTGTCATCATTTTGTTTTGTTATTAACTTGCTACTTCTTTTTATTATTGTTGTCTTGTCTTGTGATTTAGCTTTAGGCCACCATGTCATAAAATTAACTACTTGCTTGATTTGGTGTAATGAATTCGATTAATAATATTGTGCCCATTGAACAATTAATTGAACATCAAATAGTCCTTACTTATTTAGTAGAGACCGGTAGACATATCAAGCGTGCGTGGGTGCCTCATACCTTCCCACGGCATAATTTGACCCCCGAACTTGTCCCTGGTAGACGTAGACCATTTTCCTATTCCATTGAGTCAATCAAATAAAAAAGAAAGGATTTTTATTTCTTATTTTGTTTTCCCTAAAAAAAATAATAAAATAAGTGGCGACTCCTCAACTTTTTTCATACTCATGATTTTTCTAGTAAAAAATACTCTCAAGATCAATCCTTCATTTTCTTAAAAACCCATCCCGAGAGGCGTCATGTAGCCGTGTCCACAATTTGTTATTGTGTTCTTTGTGATTGTGATCTTGTGTTAATTTTTAAATTTGAGTTTGTGTTTTTCGTGCTTGGTAAGAATTTGAATCACATACGGGGAAGAATATAAAGAACATGAATATGTTCTTCTGAGTTCATAAAAAAAGAATATGTTCTTCTGAAAAAAAAAAAAAAAAAAAGAAAAAAAAGAAAAAGAAAAAAAAGTAAGTAATAAAAAAATTCATTTTAATTAAAGAAAGTAAATTTTTTGTTTGAAAGAAAATAATTTTTTTTTGTTTATTTTTTAATTTTTTTAATTAAAATTGAGTAATTAATTTTTTAAAATTTTTGCATTTAAAAATGTTAAATAATTTTTTTAATAATATTTTAATGTGAGCGTCAGATTATCTGTTAGTTAGCTAACAGAATAGCGCTTCAAGGACTTAAATATCCCGCCTTAATTGGTTTAAGGACCAAAAGTGATAAAAATAAAATATAATGACTAAAATGAAAAAAAAAAAAAAATCAAAATGTAGAGACTAAAAATGCATTTGCGCCTAAAAATTTATGAACAAGTGATACACAATTATTGGCACATATGGAATTGAGAGTGATATTTCAATCAGACGGGTATACCCCTCACATAGATTCCCATTGTTCAGGCAAAAATCAAAACCTCCAACGTGAAAGTTGAAACCCCAATGCCAAGTTCAACTGTGAAATCCTCACCCTCAATCGGTGACCGCCGACCCAAACTGTGAATCTCCACCCAAAAGAGAAGGATTTGCAGATCATTCAACATCTCTATTCTTTGCCAACTTTAATAATTCTAGAGCAGCTTTGTTCAAAGTAAAACGAATTCATTTAAACAAGTGTACAACAAAGACCAACCTTTTATCAGAGAAAAACAAAGAGAGTTCAAAGCAAAGCCTATAATTTTGAGAAGCATTGAATCTGATCCTTCAAAACGCCATAGCTCATATATCTTTGAATCCAATAGCAAAAACCGACAATGTGAGAAACCCATAAACTTCTAGAGAGATGAAAGAGTCGAGATTAGAGAGAGAGAGAGAGAGAGAGAGGTGTCGGCCACCCTTGGTGGTGGCATCAATGAGGAAAGCACGGTTGGACTTGGCGTTGGAGTTTCACATTGGGGATATTGATTTCTGCTATAGTGAAATTGAGGGGTATATTAATGTTTGTCTTGCTAAAATATTTATCCCATAAGTGCCAATGATTATGTGTCATGTGTCCATTATTTTGTTAAATTAAATGATTTGGTCCAAGTTAAATACCATGTCAGCATTCCATTAGCCACATAGGACATAAATTAACAGACATAGATAGAAAGACAAAGAGTAAAACATTTTGCAAAATTTAGGATTGAAATAAGACTTTTTAGAAGTTTAGAGACGAAAAATAAGCTTTTGTGAAAGTCTAAGGATTAAAATGATATTTTACTCAACAAAATATTTCATATATAACTTATTAAGGTATGATTTTTTTTTTTTTTTTGATGAACATAAGGTATAAAGTTGTGATTAGAGTACTTTTTACTTTTACATAAACTTACTGTTTATATCACTTTTTAGTATATAATTTCTCATATATATATATATATATATATTAATAAATAAAATTAATAATGATAATATTTTAATGATTCAAATGCATATGCTAGTCATGTTTGAATACCAAATTGTATAAACTCGAAAACATTCAAAATCATATTGGGTTTAAAATTTTCAATCTCTTGACATTTGCATTTTTTTTTTTTTTTTGGGTTCAAACCTATTATATAAAGATCAGATTAGGTCTGAATCTTCCAAACTGACCCATAGCATTCCTAATACAGTAAGTTTGAAGACACAGGAAATTTCAGACATTTTCACTGAATTGGTTTGCATTTGTGTTTATGGTGGAATCCAAGCGAACTGAATATGTGAGTGGGCGTGAAAATTTTTGTAAATCTATATGTGTCTGTAGCAACACTATGTTTAGTTGTACTATTTTTTTGCATCAGCAAATTATTAATTTATTATAAGTGGCACTGACTGCCGGAAATTTCAAAAGCCAAACTTAGTGAAGACAATTAGACAAGGCTACCGAACAAAATGGGACTATTTTTTCACTCCTGCTTATAAACAATTTGTTACTATTATTATTATTATTTTTTGAAATGCAGAGGCATAAACAAAATAATTGTTTGCATTTCACATCCAACATACAAGAAATGAAAATATTCAACTTCACCATGAATTATAAAATTTGATTTCTAGTTCATGATCCAAAGATACGCACACCCAAATTAGAGAGGGAAAGTTCAATCCTAATATTTCAATTACCCTTCATTATTAGAATAATAGTTAAAATGGAGCTCCCATTTTTTCTCACTCAGGTGTACTAATAGTCTAATACCATCTATTATGAAGCCCAACGAGGAGCAATACAGTTGCCCTTTGAAGTGCATATAGTATTAGTATCACTGCCCTCGATGCCTTCACTAGGAACCAATGTCGACCTACCTTCTTTCCTGTCTGATTCGAGATTGTAACCAGGTTTATTTAGCATCTCATTCAATCAATTCTCAACTATATACACGAAACAAATTGAATCTATTATAACACCTTTGAGAATTTGAAAGATGGGGCAGGGTAAGAAATTCATATATATTTATAAAAGGTGTCTTGCATTGTATTGATGGACTCCAATTATATACTTGGAGATGTACTGAGAATTTAGGGGTTGGTAGGCCCTCATTGCAAAGCCCTAGTGTATGCAATGCAAAAGAATTCTCTGTGATAATTAAGTACACGTTGAGGGTTCATTTAGGATTTGTTTATTTTATATTATATTTTATTATATAAATATTAGCATCTAGTCAAATTATATATATTGAGTACTAGTTATTTTATTAAGGTACATTGGATAAGACCGTGTGTTATATATGTACCTACTAACTACAGAGCCTCCAACTCATTAAGTATGAATACGAATCGTTTATAAGAAAAGCATTTCACTTTTGTGGCTTTGCATACTAATATGATTACACAACACATCCCTAAATGTTTCCTATATTTGTTTTAAATAATTTCAGATTTCATCCTATTTTTGATATCCTCTTTGTATATCTTCGTTGTTAATCAATGAACATTATTTATTATTTTGATTTCGCTACATATATGTTTCAAAATTCCATTAGGTGGTGAATTGGATGGCAAGTCAGCAATGGCCTATTGAAACAATTGGACCAGTTATTCCATCGGTGTACTTGGACAAATGGTTGGACGATGACAAAGAGTATGGTCTTCACCTATTCAAGCTTGATGTGGATGCTTGCATGAAGTGGCTAAACACAAAGGAAACTGGTTCTGTCGTATATACTTCATTTGGAAGCATGGCATTTCTCGGAGAAGAGCAAATGGAGGAGCTAATATGGGGTCTAAAGAATAGCAATTGCTACTTTTTGTGGGTTGTTAGAGAAACAGAACAAAAAAAGCTTCCTAGTAATTTTCTAAAGGAAACGGTGTTGAAGGGGCTAGTTGTAAGTTGGTGCAGTCAACTAGAAGTATTGGCTCACAAGAGAATTGGGTGCTTTATAACTCATTGTGGATGGACCTTGACGGTCGAGGCATTGAGTTTGGGGGTGCCAATGGTTGCAATGTCACAATGGACAGATCAAACAACTAATGCAAAGTTGATTGTGGATGTGTGGAAGGTAGGAGTTAAGATTAAATTGGATGAAAGAGGCATTGCTGCCAAAGAACAAATAGAGCTGTGTATAAAGGAAGTAATAGGGGGGAGAGAGGGAAAGAGATGAAAATGAATTCAGTTAGATGGCAAGAACTAGCTAAAGAGGCAGTGGATGAAGGTGGAAGTTCTGATAAAAACATAGAGGAGTTTGTGGAAAAACTTGTAAACTCCTAAAGTTATTCTAAGTAGTATCTCTTCATTATATTTCATTTAAATATTTATTCTTTAAATTAATGGGTAGGCTTTTGTAGTAGCGTGAAAATTAACTCATTTTCTTTATTCAAAATTACGACTCTTTTTTTTTTTTTTTTTTTAACCCGTGTCAAATATTATTTTGACAAAATTGTAATTTATACCCTTAAAGTTTGGGTTAATTTTGATTTTGCCCCTAAAATTTTTGAATTTGAATTCATAAAATTATGTCATTTTTTATTGAGGTGATAATTAACTGACAACTCATTATTTATGGCGTATAAACAAAAGAGCTTAAATCTAAATGATATGTAACATTAAGGGTATGGGTCCAATTTTATAAATTTTAAGGGATAAAATCAAAATTATTCTGAAGTTTAAGGGTGTAAATTGCAATTTAGTTTTTTTTTTTTTTTTTTTTTTTAACATAAGAATATGTTTTCTTAAAGATCAAATATTCATCTCTTCGGAACTCTGGTCGAAACATTCAAAATTAATAATAATAAAAACTGCGCATGCATTTATCCTAAAATTGTTGCTTTTTAAAATCAAGTAAAGATTTTGAACAATGAGGACATAAATGCATATTAAATCTTGCTCCATATTCTACACTTTGTATATCTTCGTAGTTAATCAATGAACATTATTTATTATTTTGATTTTGTTACATATTGTTAACAATATAAAGTAAGAGAGAGAGAGACTAAATAGTTTGTATATTGTGTGTGTGAACAATAATGTACAATAGAAAGCCTTATATAGTCTAGGTATGTATGTAGTAAAAGTAACATGAGTAAACTACAAGTACAGTATATTGGGCTAAGCCCAATGGTCTAATCTAGTCTAAGCTATACAATAACATCCCCCCTCAAACTTGAGGTGGCAAGGAGGGAGCCAACTGGAGTTTGGATATAAGATCTCAAAAACGACCAGCTGGATGAGTCTTGGTGAAGATATCAGCAGGCAGGTTAGCAAAGGAGATGGAAAACAACTTGAGATTGCATTTCTTGAGATGCTGGCGAGTGATATGGCAGTCAATCTCAATGTACTTGGTGCGTTCATGGAAGACATCATTATGAGCAATGTAGATAGCACTACGATTGTCACAATAAAGAGGAGTGGCAGTGGGCTGTGGAGCAGTCATGTTAGCCAAGAGGCAGCAAAGCCAGACAAGCTCGCAGGTGGTGTTAGCAAGGGCACAATACTCAACCTCAATACTGGAACAAGAAATCACATCCTGCTTCTTACTACGCCACAAGACAAGAGAAGTATCCAACAAGAAATAGAAACCTGTGATAGAGCATCTATCAGTCGGATCACTTGCCTAGTCCGCATCTGAATAAGCATGAAGCTCGAGAAAAAATCGAAATGAGTAGTGGAGTCCATGATAAAGTGTGCCCTTGACATATCGGAGAATTCGAAGAACAGCAGCATAATGGACAAAAAGAGGGGCATCCATGAACTTATTGACCATACCCACGGCATGTGAAATATCTGGATGAATAACAGTGAGATAGATCAAACTACCAACCAACTGACGATAGCGAGTAGCATCGGATATAGGTTCACCATCCAAGGGAGTGAGCTTTGCATTGTATTCAAAGGGAGTGGAAACAGTCATGTTGTCAGTGATATCGACTTTGGAGAGAAGATCAGAAGCATATTTAGCTTAGGAAAGATAGTAGCCATCAGAGGATGAGGTAACCTCAAGCCCAAGAAAATCGCTGAGAGTGCCCAAATCTTTCATCTCAAAATGTTGACTAAGGAAGTGCTGAAGAGAGCAGATACCTATAGAATCATCTCCAGTAATAATCATATTATCAACATAAAGAAGAATAAGAGTGATACCAGTAGAGAATCTAGCAATGAGATATCTGACAGATGTAAGGCGAGCAATAGGAGTAAATGTTTCCTCATAGTCAATGCCATACTTTTGAGTAAAGCCCTTGGCAACTAGGCGAGCCTTACACTGTTCAACAGATCCATCAGCCTTGGTCTTGATCTTATAAACCCACCTATAACCTACTATAGACTGATCAAGAGGCAAATCAACCATATCCCAAGTGTGATTCTTATGAAGGGTATTTAGTTCTTCGTTCATAACTTTCTGCCAAAGAGGGTCAGTATGGGCCTCACGATAGGTGTAAGGTTCATAAAGGGTGGCAAAAGCAAAAGAGCAGTGATAATCAGTGAGATAAAGGAGAATGAATGCTTACTCGAGTGGAACGATGAAGTTTAGCACCAACAGGAGGCTCAAGAGAGGGTGGTGCCACAGGATCCAAGACAGGTGGGTCATATGCTGGAGACAGAACCGAAGATGGGTCGTCTAAAGAGGCAGCCGATGTTGAAGAATCCTTTGCAAGTTCAGGATAGAGAGGAAGGAAAAGATCAGTAAAAATGGGAGACTCTGAGGAAGAGGACACAGTAAACTGTTGAAGACTCGTGAAAGGACGATGTTTCCAAAACTCAACATGATGGGAGACACAAAGTTGATGAGAAATGGGATCATAGCAGCAAAACCCCTTTTGAGATACAACATAACCAAGAAAACAACAGAGACGAGCATGAGGTTGGAGCTTTGTTTATTCATGAAGAGGAAGAGAAAAAAAACAAGCATAACTAAAAACCCGACGAGAGGAGTAGTCAGGAGTTTGACCGTAGAGAAGCTCGAATGGAGATTTGTTGTGTGTAGTTGGTGAATGAATACGATTAATGGTGTACACAGCAGCAAGTGCGACCTCACCCTAAAAGCACTTAGGAAGAGAGGTAGAAATGAGAAGGGAGTGGACAACATCAAGAATGTGACGATGTTTTCGTTCTGCACGACCATTTTGTTAAAAGGTGTAAGGACAAGACCACTGAGGAATGGTACCATGATTGTCTAAAAATGATAGGAAAGATGTATCATTATATTCTTCAGCATTATCTGATCGAAAGACTTTGACTGTGCGATTGAACTATGTTTAAATCATTTTATGAAATTTTTGGTAAATAGACATAAGTTCAGACCTATGATAAAGTAGATAAATCCAAGTATATCGAGAAAAATCATTCACAAATATGACAAAATATCTAGATCCCCCCTTAGTGGGAACAGGTGCAGGACCCCAAATATCAGAATGTATAAGATCAAAAGGTGTAGAAGAAAAGGAGTCACTATTATTAAAGGGCAATTTTGTTTGTTTGCCAAAATGACAGGAAGTACAATCAAAATTTTGAAATTGAATTGAACCTAAATGACTAAGACGAGCATGCCATAGATCAGGTGAGGGGGTGGCAATGGTAGCAGCTACATAAACAACTTGTGAAGGAATCTCCAAGTCATGAACCTCAAACATATGACCAACATACAGCCTGTCCCAAGCACTTGACCCGTCCGGGGATCTTGCACATCCACACCATGATTAGTAAATTGAAGATCTATGCCTGATTCACAAAGTTGACTAACAGAAAGTAAATTGAGGGATAACTTTGGGATATGAAAAGTGACATTAAGGGATAAACAAGGAGAAGAGATTGTTCCTTTATGACCAACAGGCATAGGAGTTCCATCAGCAGTGTAAATGGTGATTGGATGTTCTAAAGGTGCCTTATCAAAATATTGGAATTTATCAAGAGTCATATTGTTACAATATGCAGTATCAAAAAACCAAGGTTGTTTACCTGAGGTGACAGAAAGGGCAGTGGAAGTGCAGGATAAAACCTGTTGAACTACTACTTCAATATCAGCTGTAGTAAGTGAGGAAGCGAAAGACGGACCTGTAGGAACCGATGAATTTGAAGAACATGCAGTAGTTACCCGAGGAAGAGAAGCTTTATTCTGCCCTTACATAAATTTCTACAGTTTGCAACAAATTGAGATGTCATGGCTTTTGGCACGACAAAACTCACAGCAAGTACCTTTGGAAGACTAAGAGGTAGAACGCTCAAAGTTTATTCGTGGAGAAGTAGTGAATGTAGCAATGGGAGGCTGTGGAAATGGTGTAGCCAATACATGATTAGATGATGACATGTGATGAGTAGGCCAACAGTTCTCCTCGAAAATGAGCTCCTTAACTGTAGCAATAAGAGAAGGAGTAGGAGATCGGCTAAGTAGAGAAGCCCTAGTAGGCTGAAAATCCTCACGTAAATCCATCATGAAATGCATAAATTTACGGCGATCTCGATATTTGACAAAGAGCTCAATGTCCTTAGAACGCACTAATTAAGGATCTGCAGCAGAAAGTTGTTCCCACATAGTATAAATCTGAGAATAAAAATAAAAAATAGACTAACTTGTCTCTTGGCGCATTTGATAAAGTTTTGATTTAATGTGGAACTCCAGGCTTGAATCATTAGTATAATTATAGCGATCGCCAGAAATTTCCAAACAGCCTCAGCAGTCTCAAGATGAGGAAGAAGATTATGAATAGAGGGAATAGAGGTATTGATAAGCCAAGACAAGATCTTACTTTGAATACTCTCTCATTCCTCTAGGCATTCTTCATAATCATCTGTTATAACAGCAGTCTTGAAGGCATCTTCAGTAGCTATGGCTTTGGACTTAGGGTTTGGTACTGGCTTAGGAATTGAACCAGTCACATATCTCCACAATTTACAACCCTTGAGAACGATAGTTATATTCTAAGACCATGCATGATAGCTAGAAGGACCATCCAACATAATGGTGATAGGACGAATGATATCTCGTTCGTTTTGTTGAGCCATAATGAAGAAAATGACCAAAAAGTGGGATTTAGAGACCTCAAGTGAAGAAACGGGGCTCAAAATTGGAATCTACATGAAAAACTGAGCAGGATAAGCCCCTTTGAAAAATTTTGACCTCGATCAACGATGGCAGTCAAAGTTAACGGATGCTGATGTCACTAAGGTTGATGTCACAGGGATGACATGTGCTGACATCACTAAGGGTGATGTGGCAACGCAGTAGTGAATGGCGTGTGGGCTCGTGGGACGTGTGAGGTGCATGAGAGCATGTGAGATTGGGCGGTGGCGTGTGTTATGGCAGGTAGAAAATTTGGGCAACATATGAGGGCGCGTGGGAACTCCTTTGGGGCTGTTTCTAGCTGAGTTTTGATCGGAGAAGTCTGATCTATCATGTCGTAATTCTGGTTCGACGATTTGATTGATGAATAGACTAGATCCGAGAGGTAGTGGTTGGGTGTGATGGCGGTGACTCGCTTCTGACGGTGGCTACCGGTGAAGGTGATAGCAGCGAAAGAATGCCGAAAAATACCACTAGGTTAGAGCAATGGCTCTGATACCATGTTAACAATATAAAGTGAGAGAGAAAGACTGTATAGTCTGTTTATTGTGTGTGAACAATAATGTACAATAGAAAGCCTTATATAAGCTAGGTATATGTGCAGTACAAGTAATATGAGTAAACTACAAGTATAATATATTGGGCTAAGCCCAATAGGCTAATCTAGTCTAAGCTATACACTAACACATATGTTTTGAAATTCCATTAGGTGGTGAAATGGATGGCAAGTCAGAAATGACCTATTAAAACAATAGGACCAGTTATTCCATTAGTGTACTTGGACAAACAGTTGGAGGATGACAAACAGTACAGCCTTCACCTATTCAAGCTTGATGTGGATGCTTGCATGAAGTGGCTAAACACAAAAGAAACTAGCTCAGTCGTTTATATTCCATTTGGAAGTATGGCCTCCCTCGGAGAAGAGCTAATGGAGGAGCTAACATGGGGTCTAAAGAATAGCAATTGCTACTTTTTGTGGGTTGTTAGAGAAACATAACAGAAAAAGTTTCATGGTAATTTTCTAAAGGAAACGGAGGAGAAGGGGCTAGTTGTAAGTTGGTGCCGTCAACTAGAATTTGTATTGGCTCACAAGGCAATTGGGTGCTTTATAACTCATTGTGGATGAAACTAGACACTGGAGGCATTGAGTTTGGGGGTGCCAATGGTTGCAATGCCATAATGGACAGATCAAACAACTAATGCAAAGTTGATTGTGGATGTGCGGAAGGTAGGAGTAAAGATTAAATAGGACGAAAGAGGTGTTGCTACTAAAGAACAAATAGAGCTGTGTATAAGGGAAGTAATAGAAGGGGAGAGAGGGGAAGAAATGAAAAGGAATTCAATGAGATGGAAAGAACTGACTAAAGAGGCAATGGATGAAGGTGGAAGTTTGTGGAAAAACTTGTAAACTCCTAAAGTTATTGTAAGCAGTAACTCTTCATTATATTTTATATAAATATTTTTCCTTTAAATCGGTAGGATTTTGTAGTAGTGTTAAACTTGACTCATTTTCTTTATTCAACACTATGTCCTTTTTTTAAACACATGTCAAATATTATTTTTACTAAATTATGTTAGGTTCTAAGGAATTAGGAACTAATATATTAGAACTCTATTTTGTAATGTTGGCAAACCATGATCAAAATGTTTTAGTCTTGTTTAGACTTGCTCAAAGTGTATGCTTTTTATGTAAAGTTGGAATCGAGTTACTGCAGAATTTAGTGTGCAATTCTGTCTAGCTCGATCGATCGAGAATTAGACTCAATCTATTGAAAGTTGTGCAGATTTTTTTTTTTTTTTCAAAATTTCCAACTCAACCCAAGCCCATTTGACATGTAGGGTTTTGTGTTTTGCTTTAAGTATAAAAGAGAAAACCCAAGCACGTTTTAGGTTACTCTTTATGCTGTGTGTGTGAATCTTTTGTGAGACCAAGAGATGGTTGCCTTCACACATACTTAGGGTTTCCAAGGTTCAAGATTATGTCAAGAACTTGGTGATCATTTAGTTGCAAATTCAAGAGCTTAAAGATACATAAGCGAGAGTGCTTGTACTTGCTGGGAATCCAAGAAAGAAATAGTCCGTAGACTCGGAGCTATCACGGGGTCGTGGTAGTAAGTTTCCTACTCGAGGTAGCAATAGGATGTTAGTGGTCTAAGTCACTATTGTGTAAACTTCAATTCTTTCATATTGGATTCAGTTTTACCTTGAGGATAGCTAGGTTAAATCCTCCTTAGGTTTTTTACCGGTTTGGTTTTCCTAGATCATTATATCTTTATGTTCTTTATTTTTTGCACTTTACATTGATATAATATATTTGTATTAACCTAGATCTGATAATTTGACTAAGTAATTACTTGGCTAATTAACTAGGTTAATCTGGTTGTGTTTTAAGGGGTCTAAAAACGTACAAATTGTAATTTATATCCTTAAAGTTTGGGCTAGTTTTCATTTAGCTACTAAAATTTTAGAATTTTTTTTAAAGAATTTGAATCCTTAAAATTATGTCATTTTTAGTTGAGGTGATAGTTAACGGACAACTCATTATTATTTTTGGTGTATAGACAAAAGAGCTTAAATCTAAACAATATGTAATGTTAATGATACGGATTCAAATTTTAAAATTTTAAGCGATAAAATCAAAATTACACCAATATTTGTGGGTGTAAATTGAAATTTAATCTTTCTTTTTAAAGCATAAGTATATGTGCTTTTAAAGATCAAATATTCACCTCTTCCGAACTCTTGTCGAAACATTAAAAATAATTAAATAAAACTGTGCATGAATTTATCCTCAAACTGTCTCTTTTAAAAATCAAGTAAAGATGATGAACAATGAGTACATAAATCCGTGTTAAATATTATCCTCTTCACACTTTATAGTTTATAACTTTGACATAACTACTAGAATTATTGATATGAAAGTATTAATTTTTTAATGTATTTTGTCAAAAGTCATACTTTTTTAATAGAAAGAACCTCTCTTTGTTGTCGTTGAAGAAGACAAAAGATGAAGGAGTCACCATTTTGCCTCCAAGAATGACAAAAACATACGCTTGTCTCTAATCTATATGCCTCCGACTAGCATTTCTCCCTATGCACTTCTTCTTATTATTATTTATTTTAAACAACCTCAACCCTCCCCAAGTTTATGAATCAATAGTAAATACAACCTCCCCCGTTCATTTATGTAAGCAATGATCTCATGTTCACATTATTGACTACTAGTATGTAACACACACTATGTACACAGTTACAATTCTAACTATGTACACTAAGATTTTTATATCATATGTTTAGTTATAGTATTTTAATATTTTTAGGTTGTATTTTTTATTTTAAGTCTCTTTTAACTGTTGCTTATATTTAACTTAAATCATGATAATTTCATGTATATTTTTCTTAGCGCTTATTTTACATATTCTTTCATACAATTTTAAGGAGGTGTTTTCATTTTAATTAACCTATATATACTTACAATTTAATCAATAACAAATATTTATCAAGTTTTTAGGCACTAAAATGAAACTTATCAATTGCGCACATACTACTTCTACATGTTACATAGTTCACAAATGCCGCATATTATCCTAAGATCAACAACCTTAAGGTGGTTTATTTTCCACAATTGGTGAAACATAAAGTAGATCACAAAACTGAGATCGAAGATTTGTATTATTGATCTGTCCCACTTTTTATGCTCTACTTTTCATTGTCAATAAATTGTTTTTTAGAAAAATAATCGAACTATTTGGTGATGAAAATTTTCGTCACTAGGACATTTGGTGATGGGGATTACATGACGAAAGTTGTTTCATTGCCAAATGTCATAGGTGACAAAATTAGAACATTTGGGGACGAAAATATTCATCACCAAATATACATTTTGTTGTAGTGTTGCCTCACATTCTTATTATTTTCCTTATAAACAAACAAAGTTAAAACAAAAAAAACAAAAACAAAAAAACAAAAAAAACAAAAAAGAAAAGAAAGAAGAATGAAAGAAAGAAAAGAAAAAGACATTAGACATACCACAATTGGTAGAGCATAAAGTGAAACACAAAAGTAAGATACCGAATGATTTGAATTTAGAAATATTTCATTCCCTTAACCAAACAGAAGTAACCTTTAGTATGGGTATTGAGTACCTTGGTACTCTAAACCCAGTTTTCCAAAATGTTGGCCAGACAGTCGATTAGAGTTTTTCGGAAATGAGATCCCACATGCTGTTAACCTTAGGCTGGTAATAATGTCAATTAGACATTAGGTGGTTAATCAACTCCTAGATAATTCTATATATGATTATACATAGATAATCCTATGATTGGTGGAGACTACCCAATCCTTCTAAACTCAACACCTCACAAAGGAGTTGATTCGACAATAATTTTTCAGAATAAAATTTGCAATAACATTATGAATATAATTACTATATATTGTAATACACCTTTCATAATCAAAGTCTTAAAAACTAATTATAACAAAATAAAAAATAAAAAATAGAAGAAAGAGAGGTAAACTTGAAATGTACTTGGCTTGGATCTAGTACCCTGGAGGTACTGGACTCAAACTTTACCCAATATTGGAGCACTAAATCTGTTGTGTTGGTATCATACATCATCATTGCAACGGATCTAGCACACTAGAGGCACTAAACTCAAGTGAGTCAAGCGTTGCACACTTATAATTACTTTATGATCCGGCTTTCTCCATAAAATCATCAAGTTATTCGCAAGAAGAAAGAGAGAAGTAAAGATGAAAGACGATAGATTATAAATAATGTAATACAAAACACAGTAGCATCACTCATTCCAAATAAATTATCATTTTTCTTGCATCTACAAACGTAGCAATAAGACTATAAGAGGCAAAGCTGGAAATCTCAGAGGTCATAACGTAGCGAAGATAAGGCCGCCCAACTAACAAAAGAGCTTAAATCCGTTGAATCGCCAAGGTCATTGGACTGGAAGGTGGGAAAAGGCATGGGACATGCATAATTTCATCAAGAAAAAAAAACTGTGTTTTTCAGTCATGTGTTGTTGACTTACTTTTGCACATCAATTTAATGTGCCCTCAAATTCTTTGAACCGGACTTTCTTTTTCTCTTTGTTTAGTTCCTTTTTTATTTGTTGTTGACTTCCTTCACTAGGTGTCTATTTAATGTTTTGTCATAAAGCTTTGCGAACTGAAACTCCTAAAGTTTTTTTTTTTTTTTTTTTGCTGAATGAAACTCCGAAAGTTATTGTAAGCAGTAACTCTTCATTATATTTCATATAAATATTTTTCTTTTAAATGGGTAGGATTTTGTAGTAGTGTTAAACTTGACTCATTTTCTTTATTCAACACTATGCCCTTTTTTTAAACACATGTCAAATATTATTTTGACCAAATTGTAATTTATATCCTTAAAATTTGGGCTAGTTTTAATTTTGCTACTAAAATTTTAGAATTTTTTTTAAAGAATTTGAATCCATAAAATTGTGTCATTTTTAGTTGAGGTAATAGCTAATGGACAACTCATTAATTTTGATGAATAGACAAAAGAGCTTAAATCTAAACAATATGTAGTGTTAATGCGGTACAGATTCAAATTTTAAAATTTTAAGTGATAAAATCAAAATTACACCAAAATTTACGGTTGTAAATTGAAATTTAATCTTTCTTTTTAAAGCATAAGTATATGTCCTCTTAAAGATCATATATTCATCTCCTCCGAACTCTTGTCGAAACATTGAAAATAATTAAATAAAACTGTGCGTGAATTAATCCTAAAACTGTCGCTTTTTAAAATCAAGCAAAGATGATGAACAATGAGTACATAAATCCATATTAAATATTATCCATTCCACACTTTATAGTTTATAATTATAACTTCGACATAACGATCGACTACAATTATCGATATGAAAGTACTAATTTTTTAAATGTATTTTGTGAAAAGTCATACTTTTTAAATAGAAAGAACCTCTCTTTGTTGTCGTAGAAGAAGACAAAAGATGAAGGGGTCACCATTTTGCCTCCTAGAATGACAAAAGCATATCTTTCTGTCTCTAATCTGTGCCTCCGACCAGTATTTCTCCCTGTACACTTCTTCTTATTATTATTTATTTTAAACAACCTCAACCCTCCCCAAGTTTATGAATAAATAGTAAATACAACCTCCCCCGTTCATTTATGTAAGCAATGATCTCATGTTCACATCATTGACTACTAGTACGTAACACTCACTATGTACACAGTTACAATTCTACGTACACTAAAATTTGTATATCGTATATTTAGTTATAGTATTTTAATATTTTTAGGTTGTATTTTTTATTTTAAGTCTCTTTTAACTGTTGCTTATATTTAACTTATATCATGATAATTTCATGTAAATTTTTCTTAGTGCTTATTTTACATATTCTTTCATACAATTTTAAGGAGGTGTTTTGATCTTAATTAACTTGTATATACTTACAATTTAATCAATAACAAATATTTATCAAGTTTTTAGGCACTAAAATGAAACTTATAAGTTGCCCACATACTGCTTCTACATGTTACATAGTTCATAAATGCCACATATTATCCCAAGATCAACAATCTTAAGGTGGTTTATTTTCCACAATTGATGAAGCATAAAGTAGAACACAAAAGTGAGATTGAGGATTTGTATTACTGATCAATCCCACTTTTTGTACTCCACTTTTTATCGCCAATAATTTATTTTTTTTAAAAAAATAATCGAACTATTTGGTGACGAAAATTTTTGTCACCAGGACATTTGATGATGGGTATTATGTGACGAAAGTTGTTTTGTCACCAAATGTCATAGGCGACAAAATTAGAACATTTGGGGATGAAAATATTTGTCACCAAATATACATTTTGCTATAGTGTTACCTCATATTCTTTTTATTTTCCTTATAAACAACCAAAGTTTGAAATTTCTTAAAAAAATAAAAAAAGAAGAAGACATGCTATACCACAATTTGTGGAGCATAAAATAGAACACAAAAGTGGGATATAAAATTTGTATTTTTGATTTGTCCCACTTTATGTGCTTCACTGCTTTATGCTCTACCAATTACATCTTACCACATTTTTTTCCATTTAAAAAAAAAAAAAAAAAAAAGACATGAGACATGTCGCAATTGTGGAGCATTAAGTGAAACACAAAAGTAGAATAGTGAAGGATTTGAAATTAGAAATATTTAATTCCCTTGACCAAACAAAAATAACCTTCAGTATGGATATTGAGCGCCTTGGTACTCTAAACCCAATTTTCCAAAATGTTTGCCAGCCAGTCAATTAAAGAAAGAGCTTTTTTTTTTCATAAAAATAAAAAATAAAAAAACAAGAAAGAGCTTATTTGAAAATGAGATCCCACATGCTGTTAACCTTAGGCTGGTAATAATGTCAATTAGATATTAGGTGGTTAATCACACTAGATAATTCTATATGTATATATATGATTATACATAGATAATCCTATGATTGTTGGAGACTCTACCCAATCCTTCCAAACTCGACACCTCAGATAGGAGTTGATTCGACAATAATTTTTCATAATAAAATTTTCAACAACATTATGAATATAATTATTATATATTGTAATACACCCATCATAATCAAAGTCTTAAAAAATAATTATAACAAAATAAATAAATAAAAAACATAGAAGAGAGAGAGGTAAACTTAAAATGTAATTAGCTTTGGTCCAGTGCCCTAGAAGTGTGGAAGTGCTAGACCCAAACTTTACCCAATATTGGAGCAGTAGATCTGTTGTGATGGTATCATGTATTATCATTGCAACAAATCTAATACACTGGAGGCACTGAAGTCAAGCTTTGCCCACTTATAATTACTAATGATCTGGCTTTCTCTATAAAACACAGTAGCGTCACTCATTCCGAATAAATTATCATTTTTCTTGCTTCTACAAATGTGGCAATAAGATTATAAGAGGCTAAGCAGGAAATCTCAAAGGCCATAACATTGCGAAGACAAGGCCACCCAACTAACAAAATGAGCTCAAATCCGTAGACTCGTCAAGGTCATTGGACTGGAAGGTGGGAAAAGGCATGGGATATGCATAGCATATAGGACAACTAATTAATACCATTATTCAACTTCACCAATGAGTTATATAATATATGTTTGATTCCCGGTTCATGAATTCTTCATCCTATGTTACTTCACACACATACAGAGATCAACAGAGAGAATGGAGAGTCAAACTCAAGCAAAACCTCAACCTCATATCCTAGTACTTCCATTTCCTCTACAAGGTCACATAAACCCAATGCTCCAGTTCTCAAAGCGCCTGGCCTCAAAGGGTCCTAGAGTCACATTAGTAGCTACCACCTCTATTAGTGAGTCAGTGAAAGCCATAGCCAGCCCCACTATCAACATAGAAATCATCTCTGATGGCTCTACAGAAAGCAAAACTTTGGACACCAGTACTGACAGTGATGCATTCTTTGAAAACTTCAAAGTGACGGTCTCTCAAAGCTTGATAAAGCTGATTGAAACCCAAAAAAGTTCCAGACACCCTCCAAAATTTGTTGTGTATGACTCAGCTATGCCGTGGGCTCTAAACTTAGCTCGGGAACTAGGCTTAGATGGTGCTCCATTTTTCACTCAATCTGGTGCTGTTAATGCAATCTATTATCATGGCTATAAAGGAACACTAAAGTTGCCCTTAGAAGAGCCTACAGTATCACTGCCCTCGTTGCCATTACTAGGAGCCACTGATCTACCTTCTTTCATGGCTGATACTGGCACATACCGAGCTTTATTTAGCACCTTATTGAATCAATTATCGAATATTGATGAAGCAAATTGGATCTTTTGTAACACCGTCTACGAGTTGGAAGATGAGGTAGGCTAAGAAATTCCTTTTATATTGATACATATTTGCTTAAGTTTCTCCAATAAGCCTGCAAGAACACAAATATATAGGCTTAAATTATGTAAATATGATGAAACTTTTTCTAAATGATGTATATACCACTTAAACACATAACAAAAAAGTAATTAAAAAGTTATGAGAAATAATATGTCTACAACATTTTCATAACATTTTTACAACAAATTATAAGTGTTAGGTTGTTACTTATTGTTATTGTTAAGATAAAAAAGTAATCTTAATATTAAATTCAAATTTGAACCAAAAATAATTAACCACCTATAATTTGTTGTAAAAATATTGTGGACGTAGCACCTCTCAAAAGTTATTTGATTATGTTATTAAGGTAGCACTAATTTTATTTCTGACATTAGTTTATAAATTCTTCTTCTTCTTCTAAAAAAAAGTTTATAAATTTTCTATATCAAAATTAGTAATAGTATCTTCAAAAGTTTTCTTTCCATTTTTAGCTTCGCTTACTTTACAGAACACATTCCTTGCGTTTTCTCTTTCAAATAATCCCAGATTTCATCCTATAATTGCTATCTTCTCCTTCTTTAGTAATTTACAAGCTTTTATAATTGAAAGTTGATTTTGTTGTTATTATTATTATTTACTATATTATTATTATTATTATTATTATTATTATTATTATTATTAAAGGCATTGATTTATGAGTTATTTTTAAAAACATTTTATTAGAAAAATAATAAAACAATAAATATTATTGACAGCTTTCTATATTTTCCATAAAAGTAGTGTCAAAACTTTTCTATTATAGTTTATTAACAATTGTCTTAATGGTATCCGTTAACATGAATAGCAATTTTTGTAATCCATTAGGTATTGAATTGGATGACAAGCCAATGGCCTTTTAAAACTATTGGACCAACTATTCCATCAATTTTCTTAGACAAACGGTTGGAAGATGACAAAGAGTATGGCCTTAGCTTGTTCAAGCCCGAGGTGGATGCTTGCATGAATTGGCTAGACACGATGGAAGCTGGCTCAGTCATTTATATATCATTTGGAAGCTTAGCATCCCTTGAAGCAGACCAAATGGAGGAGCTAACATTGGGATTGAAGAATAGCAATTGCCACTTCTTATGGGTAGTTAGAGATTCTGAACACAAAAAGCTTCCAGCTAATTTTGTACAAGAAACAACAGAAAAAGGGTTGGTTGTGAGTTGGTGCAATCAACTTGAAGTATTGGCTCACAATGCCATTGGGTGCTTCATGACTCATTGTGGATGGAACTCCACGCTTGAGGCATTGAGCTTGGGGGTGCCAATGGTTGCTATGCCACAATGGACAGATCAAAGAACTAATGCAAAGTTTATCGTAGATGTGTGGAAGGTAGGGGTTAGGATTAAACTTGACGAAAAAGGGCTTGCTAACAAAGAAGAAATAGAGTTATGTATAAGGGAAATAATGGAAGGAGAGAGTGGGAAAGAGATGAAAAAGAATTCAGTGAAATGGAAAAAAGTGGCTATAGAAGCAGTGGATGAAGGTGGAAGTTCAGATAAAAACATTGAGGAGTTTGTGGAAAAGTTATAAATTTTGGCCAATATGACCAAAATTTATTAAACCAACCAACATTTAGTAAATTTATTCCTTAGAAATATATACCCACTTAAAAACCAGTCTATTATGAACTATTTCGATTGTTCAGCATGTGTCAATTATTTCGGCCGATACAAATCATTCCATCTTTTTTTATAATTGTTTATCCTTATTATGTAATGAATAAATTAAACTCTTTGCTTGTGTGTTTAATTTTTTATTTTTTTTCATTAATGTTGATACTGAGAACCCTGTTGAGACTTGTAAAGTCTATATTTTTAGGTTGGCAACAATGAACAAATTGTAACCTTAGAACTTAGTTTGTCTGGTTGTTTAGTCTACAAATATTTAGTTGAACAGGACAAATGAAGTTCGGCACAATTAAAAAGTCAAAGAAATTAGAAAAGCATGTGCAAATAAGTATTACTTAGTCACAGGCATTATTGTGATTGGACTGCTTTGTTTGCCTGTAATTGGACCGCTTTGTTTGTCTGGAACTTTCTTCTCTATTATTGGTTGGAGGGCTATGGCCCTCATTGTCATCATTGTTTCAATGACGCTGGCGAGGATTGGGCATATTGCTATTCTCATTGGAGAGGCGTTGCCTCAATTCCTTATTATGCTTGGTCAATTCTTCAACACTCACTGCTAGTGTTTGAATCTCCTGGGTCATCTGCATTGGATCAAGTGAGACTGCTAAACTTGGATCCATTGCATTGTTTGGATAGTAAAGCTACGAAAATCTGAATAATTTAGATTTACGTTTCCCATAGATAGTGTTAAACTGATGAAGCCCAAAATGGTCGTCATGATGACCTCGCCAAAGCTTATGACAAGGTAACATTCCATGAAAAGATGAGAGAGAAAGACACCAAAGTTGCATTAGCCAACGGTCCTCCAATAATAAAGACAATAGAATTCTCAATATCTCTTAGAGAATAATAATGTAATTCTGTAAGTTTGAATTGTGTACCTTGTTTCTAGTGTTTTGTGGCTTATTTATAGCCTTCATATAGCCATTGGGAGCCTCATTATAAGTGTGATTGTCATCGACCTCTTAATGGCTTTTTTGGCTGTTTGAGTAACGTCTGCCTGAGCTTAAATGAAGGTTTGATTAGCTTATGATTGGCTTTTCTGACCATTGGAGTTCGTCGGTTACAAGACTAGTGATGGTTGTGTCATTAATTTGTATGATCGTCTTCTTTGTATGACGACCATATGGACCTTATGCTTGTCCTCAGTATGGACGAGTTTGTGGAGTGAAGGTTTGTCAACTATACGATGAACCCGTAATTTTGGTACTCGTCATATATATATATATATATATATATATTAATTAATAAAATTAATAATGATAATATTTTAATGATTCAAATTCATATGCTAGTCATCTTTGAGTACCAAATTGTATAAACTCAAAAACATTCAAAATCATATTGGGTTTAAAATTTTCAATCTCTTGACATTTGCATTCTTTTTCTTGGGTTCGAACCTATTATATAAAGATCAGATTCTGTCTGAATCTTCCAAACTGACCCATAGCATTCCTAATACAGTACGATTGAAGATACAGGAAATTTTAGACATTTTCACTAAATTGATTTGAATTTGTGTTTATGAAGAACCCAGGTGAACTGAATATGTGAGTGCGTGTGAAAACATAGTGGGTCAGCAACACTATGTTTAGTTGTACAAGGCTACCTAACAAGGCTACCTAACAAAATGAGACTATATATCCTTGACTCCTGCTTTCAAGGTTATCTGCATGCGATTTGTTACTACTATTATTTTTTTGAAATGCAGAGGCATAAACAAAATGATTGTTTGCATTTCACATCCAACATACAAGTAATGAAAATATTCAACTTCACCATGAATTATAAATTTGATTTCTAGTTCATGATCCAAAGATATGCGCACCCAAATTAGAGAGGGAAAGTTCTATCCTAATATTTCTGTTACCCTTCGTTATTAGAATAATAGTTAAGTATAAAATTTAGTTACAAAATTGGTTGTAACCTAAGACTACAACTTTACTTAGTATCTTTTTATTGGAGGTGAATTTTGAGAATTTCACCATTAGATTATATCTTCTTCAGATATTCTCTATACTTGCAAAATTTTTAGAAAATTAAAGATCTATAGCTATGTCATCAATAAATTGTTTAAATTGTCAGTTTTTGTAGTTTAAAATTATGTATAAAATATAAACTTATAGATCATATCTATATATAATAATAGGTGAAGCAGAGAGAAAATTCAATTAGATTTCAATTGGATTCTCAATTTTGCGCCACTTGTCCTAATCAAAACTCAAAAAAAAATCTAATTAGATTATAAATTTGACTCTAATTTTGTGTCATGTATCTTATCTAAATTTTCTAATTTTTGTGCCCAAATAAATGATGCATTAACATTTAACACGGAAGCCAAGAAAACCACAATGATAATGCTCATTAGCCTAAGCAAGAACATCTTACCTGCACACTTTTATGGAGATTATAAATTGGACTTCAATTTTGTGTCACGTATCTTATCTAAATTTTTTAATTTTTATGCCCAAATAAATGATGCATTAACATTTAACACGAAAGCCAAGAAAACCATTATCAACTCATTGGCCTAAGCAAGAACATCTCACCTGCACACTTTTATGGGTGATCTCAATAAAGTTTGGAGCTCTTCTAATCCCACAACTAGAACCAAAGAGTCCAACGAGAAAGACTATAAAAGTAAAACATCATCTCCTCCTAATTCCATATCGTCATCCCATGTCTCCTCCTCTCTCAACCTTTACCAACTAGATCCACACACTACCCTCTCCTCCTCCTTACGGATTTCTCAGAGTAAGGCCGGGTTCAAACACAATGTTCAATCCCACTTTTCCTTGCTTCACACTCTCATACATTAACGCTTCATTGGCGCCTCCGAGAAGATTCCAAGCTCAATGACCAGTTTTTATTTTTTAATGTCCCTTTATATTTTTTAAATAATAAAATGCAACATTCTCTTTTTTTTTTTCCACTGTAGCATCACTTAAATAATAAAATGTAATATTCTCTTTTTTTTTTATTCATTGTTTTATCTAATGATACCCTATGTATGATAAACCAAAAAAAAAAAAAAAAAGAAGACCAATAGCATTACTTAAATAATAAAATGTAATATATATTTTTCATTGTTTGATTTAATTCTATCATCCGTGTGATAAACCCACAAAAACAAAAATAAAACAAAAACAAAAAAATTGGCCAATAGCATCATTACAATTAACTAGTCCCATGCAGTAGCACGAGATTACATACTAGTTGTATATAATATCCGACTAGTATAAAATTTGACATGTATATTAAGAGTGTAAAAAACATGCAATTTTATGGTTAGATTTTCAAAACATATAGTAATAATAATTTTATTGAGTAAGGTTGTAGTCTTAGGCTACAACTAATTTCGTAACTAAACTTTTTCCAATAGTTAAAATGGAGCTCCCATTTTTTCTCACTCATGTATAACTAATAGTCTAATACCATCTATTATGATGCCCAACGAGGAGCAATAAAGTTGCCCTTTGAAGTGCCTATGGAATTAGTATAATAGTATCAATTCCCTCGATGCCTTCACTAGGGATCAAGGTCGACCTACCTTCTTTCTTGTCTGATTAGAGATTGTACCCAGGTTTATTTAGCATCTCATTCGAATGCTCGAAAATGTGTTGAAAATATAAGAGCTGTTTAGACCCAAAAATTAAAATTACGGCTCAATAAATTTTACACTAACTTAATATTAAGTGCAGAATAGTGTAAATGCGAGCGGATAAATAAACACGCTACTCTAATCCATAATCTAAGCAACACAGCAGTAAAATGGAATATAAAAGAGTAGGGAAGAAAGATGCAAACACAAAATAACATGCCAATGTGTTATCGAAGAGGAAACCGAAGAACTCGGCGAAAAACCTCTCCGCCGCCCTCTAAGCGGAAATCAATCCACTAGATAATTAGTTGGGATACATGGGTTAGCAAGAGACCCTCCAAGCTTAATCTACTCAATGTACCTAAGCCCTCCAAGCTCCTACTCCAACAAGACTTCTTGGAACCGTGTCTTGTCTAGTTCTCCGGATCCCGCAACAAGCTCCATGTTGCATTTGCCATCCTTGGCTTCTTCCAATACTTCCTAGTAGCACCAAAACGTCACTTGACCCTCAGAAAGGGTGTGGTAAGTGTTTGAACTATCAACCTCTTAATGGTATGGAAATGGAGATGTAGGAGTTGAGGAAATACCACAACCAAATGTGTAGAGAATTGTGAGTATAACAATCTCTAATTTTCAATGTGTTTGGTTAGGGTTTTCTCTCAGAAGTACTCTTCAACATTTGTGGGTAATATGGGTATAAATAGTGTAGGCACAGAAAGTGTGTATCAGAATGGACAGGCTGGCAGAACAGAATGTCTCGCGGATGTCTCGGAGGAAGGCCTTACCTGCGAGGTACTCGCAAGACACAACTGTCTCCATCCTGGCCTGACTCTTCGCATTCCAACACGTGCAAGGCACATGGATCACTTCACGGGATGCTTAGTCGCTAGATACTCGCGAAAACACTTCAATCTTCAATTAGCTTGAGTCTTTACACACTCTCTCTATCACACAACCCTTATAATCAAATCCCACAATAAATACAAGGTACATAGGATTGAACGCAATTACAATCAAATTTAGCACGGAATAAAAGCCAACAAAATACATAGTTGTAAATAACAACTTTACATCATTGAATCAATTCTCAACTATATACACGAAACAAATTGAATCTTTTATAACACCTTTGAGAATTTGAAAGATGGGGTAGGGTAAGAAATTCATATATATTTATAAAAGGTGTCTTGCATAGTATTGATGGGCTTCAATTATTACTTGGAGATGTGTTGGGCCTAATTGGACTTGATTGAACTGAGAATTTAAGAGTTGGTAGGCCCTCATTGCAAAGCCCTAGTGTATGTAATGCAAAATAATTTTGTGTGATAATTAAGTACACATTGAATATGGTGGATTTCATCTTATACTCTATTGTATAAATATTAGCATCATGTCAAATTACGCATATTCCTGTATTCTTTTACAGTACTAGTTATTTTATTAAGGTACATTGGATAAGGCCGTGTGTTATATGCCTACTGACTACAGAGCCTTCAACTCATTGAGTATGAATACGAATCTTTTATAAGAAAAGCATTTAACTTTTGTAGCTTTGCTTACTAATATGATTACACAACACATCCCTAAATGTTTCCTATATTTGTTTTAAATAATTTTAGATTTCATCCTATTTTTGATATCCTCTCCAAATTTCTTCGTTGTAATCAATGAACATTATTTATTATTTTGATTTTGTTACATATGTTTCAAAATTCCATTAGGTGGTGAATTGGATGGCAAGTCAGCAATGGCCTATTAGACAATAGGACCAGTTATTCCATTAGTATACTTGGACAAATGGTTGGAGGATGACAAAGAGTACGGCCTTCACCTATTCAAGCCTGATGTGGATGCTTGCATGAAGTGGCTAAAACACAAAGGAAACTGGCTAGTCGTTTATACTTCATTTGAAAGCATGGCATCCCTTGGATAAGAGCGAATGGAGGAGCTAACATGGGGTCTAAAGAATAGCAATTGCTACTTTTTGTGGGTTAATGTTAGAGAAACATAACAGAAAAAGCTTCCTGGAAATTTTACGAAGAAAACAGTGAAGAAGGGGCTAGTTGTAAGTTGGTTCCCTCAACTAGAAGTATTGGCTCACAAGGCAAGTGGATGCTTTATGACTCATTGTGGATGGAATTCGACACTCGAGGCATTGAGTTGGGGGGTGCCAATGGTTGCAATGCCACAATGGACAAATCAAACAACTAATGCAAAGTTCATTGTGGATGTGTGGAATGTAGGAGTTAAGATTAAATTGGATGAAAGAGGCATTGCTACCAAAGAACAAATAGAGCTGTGTATAAGAGAAGTAATAGAGGGGGAGAGAGTGAAAGAGATGAATATGAATTCAGTTAGATGGAAAGAACGGGCTAAAGAGGCAATGGGTGAAGGTGGAAGTTTTGATCAAAACATAGAGGAGTTTGTGGCAAAACTTGTAAACTCCTAAAGTTATTCTTAGTTGTAACTCTTCATTATATTTTATTTAAATATATATTATTTAAATGGGTAGGCTTTTGTAGTAGCGTGAAACTTAACTCATTTTCTTTATTCAAAATTATGTCTTTTTTTTTTTTTTTTAACCCATGTCAAATATTATTTTGACTAAATTGTAATTTATTTCCTTAAAGTTTGGGCTAATTTTGATTTTGCCCCTAAAATTTTTGAATTTGAATTCATAAAATTATGTGATTTTTAATTGAGTTGATAATTAATGGACAACTCATTATTTATGGTGTATAAACAAATTAAAGAGCTTTAATCTAAATGATATGTAACATTAAGGGTATGGGTCCAGTTTATAAATTTTAAGGGATAAAATTAAAATTTTCTGAATTTAAGGTTATAAATTGCAATTTTTTTTTTTTAACATAAGTATATGTTTTCTTAAAGATCAAATATTCATGTCTTAAGAACTCTTGTCGAAACATTTAAAAAATTAAAAAAACTGCGCATGTGTTATCCTAAAACTGTCGCTTGTTAAAATGAAGTAAAGATGATGAAAAATTAGGACATAAATCCAAATTAAATCTTGCTCCATTCTACACTTTATAGCTTCAACATCACTTCAACAATTATTGATATAAAAGTATCGCTCTTTTTTTTTTTTTTTTGATAGGAAAAGTATCGCTCTTTTTATTTTTTTTCCCTTCTCAAAAAAAAAAAGGTATCACTTTTTTAATGTATCTTGTCCAAAGTCATACTTTTTAAATAGAAAGAACCTCTCTTTGTTGTCTTAGAAATAGACAAAGATGAAGGGGTCACCATTTTGACACCTAGAATGACAAAAACAATACCTTTCTGTCTCTAATCCAAGCCTCAACCCTCCCCGAATTTCTGTATAGATACAACCTCCCCCGTTCATTTATGTAAGCAATGATCTCAAGTGCTAATATTATTGAGTTTTTATATTGCAAAAGTGGATGAGACGTACCCATTTAAGATTCCCACTCAATTGTATAATTCAAGGAAATGAAGTGTAACTTTAGGTAGGAATCTTTGAAAAAAAAAAATTTTCTACTAAGAAGAATGATCTATTTGTTGCATTTATGGAAATTAGGTGCGTGGGGGAGTAGGGACTAGGGAGTGTCATTTATACAAATATTTTAGGTTGAGACTAAGAGAGGAACATCATTTAGATACATCTCATGATCTCTTTTATAAACAGTGTGTGTGAAACCTGACATGTTTAGCAATAAGAACCCAAAAAGAATTCAGATGACTATAGGATCTCTCCAACACCTTTTAGATTTGTTTCAATTCAAAAATAGAATAAAAATGTAAAAAATAAAGTTAAAAAATTCTGATTGTAGCTTCAAAAGAAATGTCAAAAGAAAAATAATTGCACAAGATGCAAGCACTAGTTGATAGCCAAGTTAATGCAGCAATTCTGGATGGTGGGTCTGAGACTTAAATAATTCTTGACCCAATTGAAGAAAGTGAGACCTGAAGAAGAATTAGATTGAAACCTCAACAGAACTTTGAAAAAAAAAAAAAAAACTAGCAAATCCTCTTCAGTTCTTGAAGGAATCATGGTTATCAAGGAAAAATGTAATTTAGTTTTGACCGGTGAAGTGGCGGAGCGACATACAAGAGGTGGGTTTGAGCGGCAGAGATTGGATGGGCTGGCAGTGGAGACAGAGGAGGGTTTGAGGTGGGCTGGCGATGGAAACAAAGGATGGTTTGGGTGGGCTGGTGGTGGAGGGAGAAGAGTGATTGGGGTGACGGGCAGTGGAGTTTTGGATTTTCGGGTTATGTTTAAGAAAGAGAGAGAGAGAGAGTATACTACATCTGTATAGGTATGGATTTTTTAGTTTTTATTTTTTTATTTTTTTAATAAGCAGTGTAGTTAACTAGGATTGGTTGGATTAATTGTACTTAAGTAATCATGTGCAGTGCACATGTCATTTTTTACACATGTCAATTTATTAGAGCAATTTGTAGCCTTATGTTACAACTGGTTTTGTAGCTAAATTTTGTCATTTAACACACACACACACACACACACAGTTAATACTTAAGGGCAAGGATTTGTTGCAACCTTGGTTACAACAATTCCTGCATAATGGTGATGTGTCAAGCTGTTAAATAGACACTTGTCTAAATATTTCTCTTTAAATGCTTCAAGATTTATACAATGTGGCAAATTATTTATGTGGGTTCCACTTTTACTTTATTAGGTCTGATCTCCACCATTGATTTTTTTTTTAAAACAAAATAAATACAATGATTTATGTAGGAATTGTTACAACCAAGGTTGCAGCAAATCCTTGCCCAATACTTAATACCTTTCTATAATCTATTGGGCAATGTAGTCTTTTTAATATAGTAGGGCCCTCTCTTCCAAGACTTAACCACAACACTGCCCCCCCCCCCCCCCCCCTGCGGGGAGGCAGCTAGCCCAAAGCCTAGTTCAACCCAAAAAACCTAAAATCCCATTAAAGCCCTTTTAACCCATGCTTACATACAAACCAAATTCAAGAAAATAAAAATGAGAGAGAGAGAGACCCCGAAAGATAGAAGCTAGAGAGAGTAGAGACTAAAAAGTGAGACCAAGGATGTGAAAATAAAAATAAGGACAAAATTTAGCTACAAAATTGGTTGTAACCTAAGACTACAATTTTACTCAATATCTTTTTATTGGAGGTTTTGACAAATCCACTATTGGATTACATATTCTTCTTATATCCTCTATGCTTGAAAAATTTTTAGAAAATTAAAGATCAATAGTTATGTAATTAATAAATTGTTTAAATTGCAAGTTTCTGTAGTTTGAAATTGTGCTTAAAATATAAACTTATAGATCATATAATAAATAATATCTGATTGACACGAAATTTGACATGTATATTAAGAGCATAAAGAACATGAAATTCAACAGTTAGATTTTCAAAATATGTAATAATATTTAATTTATTAAGTAAGGTTGTAACCTTAGGCTATAAACAATTTTGTAGTTAAACTTTGTTCTAAAAATAATGAAGAAAATGAAGTTAGAGAGAGGCATAGTGAAAAGAAACATAGAAAAGAAAGAAGATAAAATGATGGGAGATTTAGAGGTGGGTTTGAAATGGTGAAATAGTAGTGTTGGGTGAGATAAGAAATGAATATAAAAGAAAAGAGGAGTAGAGTCACATGGGTAGGAGTGAAAATGTGAGTTTGGAAACTTCTTGGAAATTATGTACTTTACAAATACCCTAAAGATGTTTGCTTATTTACAAAAATACCAATATATATATATATATATATATCTGTATGTGTGTGTGTGTGTGTGTGTGTAGGGACAAGGGCCCAAAATTGTATATTGGCCCTTGGGCTTTGTCCGAGGAGGTTGATTGGTCCAAGGACTAATAAATAGTAGTGAGAATGTCAAGTTCAGAATCTCATGAGTAAGATGCCAACGGAGAGAATGGGAAAGGTAGTCCGAGGAGGCTCACATCCTTAAATGAGCAAAGCACAGATCAAATACATGTCCTATTATTCAAGGTGACCTTCCAGGATGTTTTACTGACAGGGACGTGTATCGTAAACACACAAGAGAGATGGAAGTTCAGAAATATCTAAGGAAAACTGCCAGCGCATGTTCTGCAGCTAACTTGTTAGCTGCATTTATGTGGAGAAGACCCCTAAACAGTACTGCCTTGGCTATCCCAACTCACAGAAAACTAGAGAGGGTGTCCAATGGAACAAGCACTCATGTAGTGGCTTGGATGATCAACAAATGGAGGGCCAAGATTATTAGAAGAGAGAAATATAATGTTAGAGACCCCTAGAGGAAGGGGGATGGAAAATCAAGAAAAGAAACACTATAACAATCAAGAACCAAACTTGTAACCATACTTAGGAGCAATATATAAGAACAGTCTCCTAGGACTTCGCCGAGGACCTTTTTCTTCAGTTTGAACTTGTTTATTTTCATTCTTTTGTCATCAAAACCTATCTAATTTGTTGTTTGGTTAACTAAAACTCAATTTTCTAACTCATTCTCTACAAATTCATTATTTTAGGCTTTTTGGGCCCAAGTCCATCCACACCTTGGGGGCTAAGAGTCCAAATCTGGTCCTTACACAATATATATATATATATATATATATATATATATATAATTATAATATATAGAGAGAAAAGTGTCTATAGAGAATATATAATATTGTTTGGTATTTGACTGTTTGTTTGTAGTGGGGCAACAGTAAAGAATAGGCAACTAATAGAGATGCAAAAAAAAAAAAAAAGTCTTTTATTTTTGTTGGTAGAAAATTATATCTTAATATATTAAAAAGCAATGATATTGTGTATTTGTCTTGGTTGATAGTTTGTTAATTCTATATGATTTTTTTTTTTTTTGCTTATAGTGTGGCCTCCCCTAACTTGAAATTCTAAATTCGTCCCTGAAGGCATGCTTCACAATTTTTAAAGACTCTAGGTAGGACTAAAACAGTGTATATGAAGTTGGAAGTTATTTTATTTTATTTTTTTAAAGACGTGAAGTAATAGTTTAGTAAAGTATAAGGTTTTTTTTTTTTTTTTTAAGAAACAAACATACACATATAAGGAAAAGGAAAAAGGGTTCTAACATAAAGGCATACTATAACTCCACTCAAAAGTCATGGTAACTTTTAAAGGAGGAGTAGATTATAAAGTTGAACACAACAATGGGTGGAAGATTTGTATTCTTGATCTGTCCCACTTTTTATGCTTCAGTTTATACTTTACCAACCACAACTTGTCACTTTTTTTTTTCTTTATTAAAAAACATTTAAACTAGAATATATATATATATATATATATATATATATATATATATTATGACATATGTTACACCACAATTGGTGGAGCATAAAGTATAACACAAAAGTGGGATAAAGGATTGGTATTTTTGATTTGTCCCACTTTTTGTACTCCACTTTATATTCTATTAATCACAACTTGCTAAGTATTTAAAAAAAAAAAAAAAAAAAAATCAGGTATTAAGACATTTATAGACACCCCAGTTGGTGAAGTATAAAATAGGACACAAAAATAGGGCAGTAAATTAAAGGAGTTGGATTTAAAAATATTTAATTCCCTTGACCAAATGAAAATAGCATTCAATATGGTATGTATTGACTACCATATTGAATAACTTTAGACAACATTTATAATAGGATTTTTTTAATACATATCTCAAGGACATTCGTTTAGGAAAAACTTTTTGAAATTTTTTATGGGAAAGGAATAAACTATAACTGATTTTTTTTTTTTTTATATATAGTTTTTTGTTTCAAACATAAAAATGGTATCAGAATTCCTAAAATGATTTAGGGTCATGTTAATAAGTACTCTTAGAGCATCTGTTAATGGAAAATGTTTCTAGTTTGGAGAGAAACCCTTCAAACTACTCATATATCTTTTTATTGAGTGTTAGTTTTGAAAATATAACTGTTAGATTACATCTTATTATCATATCCTTCATTTTTGCAAATTTTCAAAAAGATTAAGATCAATTGCTATGTCATCAATCATATGTCTAAATTTCAAGTTTTTGTGATCTAAAATTGTACGTAAAAAAGTTTTATTGATTAAATAGTAAATAGCATCTAATTTGAACAAAATTTAACGTGCATGTTAAGAACATAAGGAACATGCAATCCAACAATTAAGCTTTCGAAATTGATACATAGTAAAAAGATAGATGACAAGTTTGAAAGGTTTCTCTTCAAAATAATTTGGATAAAAAAAAAAAAAAAAAAAAACCTTATCCTTTGTTAATGAACCATTTTAGGAAATGTTTGATACCATTTTTATGAGAAATAGAAAAAAATTGTCAAAACATTAATTTTTTTTTCTTTTATCATAAATTTTTTTCTAAAATAGCTTACTAATAAATACCCTTAGGATATCCATTAATTTTTCTCAATGATTTATCAACAAATCCTCTAAAAACACCTATTAATTGGACCCTTTACAATAATCCTAATAACTTTCTTAACTTCTAAGCAGTTCTACGTAGTTATAAGAAGGAAACCCAACCTAGGTTAATCACACCTAGACAATTCTATATATGAATAATATGATTGCACATAGATAATCCTATGATTGGTCGAGAAACTACCCAATCTTTCCAAACTCAACCCCTCGCAATCATATGTCATCATCCAACAGATCCGATTTATTAGAAGCATGGAACCCAAGTTTTGCCCACTTATAACTTTTTAAGTTATAATTACTAATGATCTGGCTCTCTCTATAAAATCATCAAGTTGCACTTTGAATGACGAAAAAAAAAAAAAAAAAAAAACTAGAAATGAAAGATTATAAATGATGTTATACAAAACACAGTATCATCACTCATTCCAAATACATTTGTTAGGTTCTAAAATTTTGGGATTAAATGTTTAGAATCATATTTTGTATGTGTTGGTAAGTCACAATCTGCCAAACTCGGTCGATCGAGAATTAGGCTTGACCGATTGAGAATCAGAGAAAAAGTAATTCTGCTGAATTTTAAATCAGGCCCATGCTCATAAAAACGTTTAGGATTTCATTCTAACTTGTTCACAAATAAAAGGGAAACCTTAGCTACGTTTTTCAGACTTATGGAAGACTTGTGTGTTATTCTTTATGAGAACTAAGAGGTTTTGTACCTTCTAACTATACAAGAATCTACTGGAGCAAGATCTACAATCAAGCGATGGTAGAACCTAGTTGCTACTACAAGATCAACTACTGGTGGTAATCTAAAACCTTTGAGTGGGATCTCAAAATTACAAGCATAGGTGTTTGTGTTGCAATAAATCCAAGGAGGGAAGGAGTCTGTGGATTCGAAACTTGCGAAACTTGCATATGGTTGTGCCAGTAAGTTACTACTGGAGGTAGCAATAGATTTAGGGTTCAATCTTATTGTAAAAATTCCAATTCCCTTCTAGTCAATTTGCTTTACCTTGAAGATAATTAGGTCAGATCCTCCCTAGGTTTTAACCTTGAAATAGTTCGTTTCATCGATTTTTTTGGGTCATCATATCGTGCTATTATTTACCTTTCTGCTGTTTTGCATGATATGATATGTAAGATTAAATTTAATTAACCATTCTGTTGGCTTTATTCTGTGCCAAATTTGCTTGTAATTCAGCATTTAGAAATCCTATATTTAGGTGGGAATCATGTAAAGATAGTGCGTGAGAGAGTGTGAAGAAATGCTCAAGATTGTATAATGAAGTAAGGACTCACGACTAGATCTCACAGATAGCTCGCGATTGGTAAGCCGCCAGAAGATGCACACAAGTGAAGCATGCAAAGAAACTGAACCGTTGTGCTAGCTATAGCACTACAGGACAAAAAGTCCAGACTGGCCATTCAGTTAACTCGCAACTCAGTCAAGTCGCGAGGCCAAGTCGCCAACCAGCTCTGTTTTGGAAAAATGACTCTTCACATTCCAAACACACATCACTATATATAGACTCTTATACCCACGAAATGTAGAGAGCTTCCAGAGAGAATTGTGAAAGAGAAACCCTAGAGAAAAACAAGATTGACTCATCTACAATCTTTACATAGAGACTCTTCAAATTCTTCTACTCTCACCCTCTCTATTGTTACATCCTTGAAAGGTTCTTAGTCAAATCTTTTTATCACCATACCCATATCTGTGAGAATGCTTTTTGGAGCTTTGGGAAATAGTTAAGAATGGACCAATGATCATTGGTTGATGATATGGGCTATAGTGGAATCCGGTAAGCTAGAAAAGACAGAGATTCGGTGCAACCTCGTTGGAGCAAAAAGCTTAAAGGGTTTAGGTACACTGGGTAAATTAGACTTGGAGGGTCTATTACTGTTCATGTATTCCAACTACATTTTCTAGTGGATTATTGACCGCTTGGAGAGCGACGGAGAGGTTTTACGCCGAGGGCTTCGGTTTTCTCTTCGATAACACATCGTTGTGTTATCCTTGTGTTTACATCTCTCTTCCCTTAATCTTTGCCATTTAATTTCTGCTATGGATATGATTTTAATTAGTTTAGATTGTTTATCAATTCTGTTATAAGCTTATGTTCATTTTCCACACATATATTGTTTGATATTAAGCTTGAATTGGTAATTTGTAATTTGGGATTTAAACGTTCATAGTGTTTTTACACACATATTGAACATTCGTGATATATGCTTGTTTGACCTAGATTTGAATAATAAACTTAATAATCAACTTGTTTAATTAATTGGATTAAACAATCTGATTTAAGGGGCCTAAATAGAACAATCAACATTATTATTTTTCTTGCATCTACAAACGCAGCAATAAGAACATAAGAGGCAAAGCAGGAAATCTCAAAGGCCATAACATTGTGAAGATGAGGCCACCCAACTAACAAAATGAGCCAAAATCCGTTTACTCGTCAAGGTCATTGGACTGGAAGGTGGGAAAAAGCATGAGATATGCAAAGCATCTAGGACAAATTTTTTTTTTTGGGGGTGGGGTTTAAAAAGCATCTAGGACAACTTGTTAATGCAATTATTCAACCAATGAGTTATATATTTGATTCCCGGTTCATGAATTCTTCATCCTAAGTTTCTTCACACACATATAGAGATCGACAGAGAGAATGGAGAGTCAAACTCAAACTCAACCTCATATCCTAGTACTTCCATACCCTATACAAGGTCACATAAACCCAATGCTCCAATTCTCAAAGCGCCTAGCCTCAAAGGGTCCTAGAGTCACATTAGTAGCTACCACCACTATTAGTGAGTCAGTGAAAGCCATAGCCAGCCACACTATCAACGTAGAAATCATCTCTGATGGCTCGCTCTACAAAAAGTAAAACTTTTGACACTAGTGACAGTGATGAATACTATGAAAACTTCAGAGTGACAGTCTCTCAAAGCTTGACAAAGCTGATTGAAACCCAAAAAAGTTCCAAACACCCTCCAAAATTTGTTGTGTATGACTCAGTCATGCCATGGGCTCTAAACATAGCACGGGAACTAGGCTTAGATGGTGCTCCATTTTTCACTCAGTCTGGTGCTGTTAATGCAATCTATTATCATGGCTATAAAGGAACACTAAAGTTGCCCTTAAAAGAGCCTACAGTATCACTGCCCTCGATGCCATTACTAGGAGCCAATGATCTACCTTCTTTCATGGCTGATACTGGCACATACCGAGCTTTATTTAGCACCTTATTGAATCAATTATCGAATATTGATGAAGCAAATTGGATCTTTTGTAACACCGGCTATGAGTTGGAAGATGAGGTAGGCTAAGAAATTCCTTCCATATTGATACATAATTGCTTAAGTTTCTCCAATAAGCCTGCACGAACACAAATATATAGGCTTAAATTATTATGTACATAATGATGAAACTTTTTCTAAATGATTTATATACCAATTAAACACATGACAAAAAAAGTAATTAAAAAGTTATTTGATTCTGTTATTATGGTAGCACCAATTATATTTCTGACATTAATTAATAAATTCTTCTTCTTCTTCTCAAAAAAAAAAAAAGTTTATAAATTTTCTATAGCAAAATTAGTAATAATATCTTCAACATTTTTCTTTCCATTTTTAGCTTTGTTTTCTTTACAGAACACATTCCTTACGTTTTCTCTTTCAAATAATCCCAGATTTCATCCTATAATTGAAAGTCGATTATGTTGTTGTTGTTGTTATTATTATTATTATTATTATTATTATTATTATTATTATTATTATTATTATGATAAATTCTTTTGTAATCCATTAGGTACTGAATTGGATGACAAGCCAATGGCCTGTTAAAACTATTGGACCAACTATTCCATCAATTTACTTAGACAAGCGCTTGGAAGATGACAAAGAGTATGGCCTTAGCTTGTTCAAGCCCGAGATGGATGCTTGCATGAAGTGGCTAGACACGATGGAGGCTGGCTCAGTCATTTATACATCATTTGGAAGCTTGGCATCCCTTGGAGCAAACCAAATGGAGGAACTAACATTGGGATTGAAGAATAGCAATTGCCACTTCTTATGGGTAGTTAGAGATTCAGAACACAAAAAGCTTCCAGCTAATTTTGTACAAGAAACAACAGAAAAAGGGTTGGTTGTGAGTTGGTGCAATCAACTTGAAGTATTGGCTCACAAGGCCATTGGGTGCTTCATGACTCATTGTGGATGGAACTCGACGCTTGAGGCATTGAGCTTGGGGGTGCCAATTGTTGCTATGCCACAATGGACAGATCAAAGAACTAATGCAAAGTTCATTGTAAATGTGTGGAAGGTGGGGGTTAGGATTAAACTTGATGAAAAAGGCTTTGCTAACAAAGAAGACATAGAGTTTTGTATAAGGGAAGTAATGGAAGAAGAGAGTGGAAAAAAAAATGAAAAAGAATTCAATGAAATGGAAGAAATTGGCTATAGAGGCAGCGAATGAAGGTGGAAGTTCAGATAAAAACATAGAGGAGTTTGTGAAAAAGTTATAAATTTTGGCCAATATGACCAAAATTTATTGAACCAACCACCTTAATTATAGTAAATTTATTCCCCAGAAATATGTACCCACCTAAAAACCGGGCTATTCTGAACTATTTTTCGGTTGATACAAATCATTCCGTCTTTTTTATAATTATTTATCCTTATTGTGTAATGAATAAATTAAACTCTTTGTTTGTGTGTTTAATTTATTTATTTTTTCATTAATGTTGATACTGAGAACCCTAAATAATTGTTTTAAATTGAGACTATTTCCTTGTATAATGATAAATATTAAGATGAAGTTATATTGAGTTCAGAAAGTAGTAATTTTGAAAGTTTATATTACCATCAAAATCTTCCTCAAAAAAAAAAAAAAAAAAAAAAAAAAATTACTATCAAAATATTTAATTATTTTTGCGAAATCAAAATCAGGCCTCTGATAAAATATTTATTCATGGCAAAAATTATACAGTCTTGATATTTTGTTTGATAATTTGATAATTATAACGAGGAAAGGGAGATTAGAATTCTGGGCACCTTTTCTAAAAACATCAGTAACTAGCTACCAATTTAACTACAAAATTCTTGGTTTATACTCACGATTTTAATGTAATCTGTAACTATTCATTCGATTAATTATCAAGAATGACTATAATTTTACTATAATTTCTTGTTATGTGGACGCAGATTAGATCACTAACTAAAGCCACTTACAAGTACAGGTGACGACCTAATTAAGGTGCGGTGTATCACCTTTTTCTTGTCTAACCTGGACATGCTTAATTGACGTTCTCAAAATGTATTTTTAACACTTAAAAACAAAATCATGTGAGACCAAAAATATAGGTTTGGATGACTATTTTTAAAAATCCATCTTAATTAACGATCATGTGCCAAAAATATTATGCAAATGTGATAATTGAACATCTTTAGATGTTTTCATTTTCAGCTTCGTGTTTTTCACTAAAACGTGGTGGAAATTTAGTAAGAAAATGCCACAAGGGCTATATCATCTTCTTCTCCATCTCTTGAGAGCAAGGGAGTCAATACCGTACCAGAGACTGTACTGATTTGGTCAGCGGTACGATATATTTCGAATACCGGTCAATACCGGTGTACTGTTTCAGGTTTACGCTATTTTATATATTATATATATATATATATATATATATACACACATACACAAAATCTCTAATTACCATAAAACATTACCTCAAAAATCTCTGTTTACTATAAAACATTAGTTCAATTGTTCATTGCATAAAAAAAAAAAACATAATATAAAAATTAAAAAACAACATACTTAATTACTCATTACATATTCATACAAACAAAACTAAAAAATTGCTACTTAAAAAAAAAAAAAAAAAAAAAAAAAAAAAAAAAAAAAGAAGGTTCTATTGATGTGATGCAATTAATGCATCACATAACGTGGGCTCAAAATTGAAAAGAAAGGAAATGCTGAACCATTCAGGCATTCAGCCCATCTTTTATTAAAAAAATATAAGTTTTTGACATTTCCAAGGCTAGTCACGTGTGAAAGAACTTAGGAAATTTCAAATAAGACACAAAACAATGAAAGAGAAACCACATAGCATTGTTTTTGTTCAGCAAAAAAGAGAAGAAGTCAGAGCAACGGAAAAGGAAAACAGACGAGAAGAAGAAAAAAAAAAAGGAAGAAGAAGATCTAATCATCGATGTCAATGCGGTGGCAACTTGCTGCACTAGGGTTTGTTCAAATCATGCATTTCTTCTATTTTTCCTTTTAGTTTTTGTACCGGCCGAATTTCTCTTTTCCGGCTGAAACGTCCAGTATATTCCGGTACGGCCGGTATTGTCCGATATAGGCTGGTATTTTGAGCGGTACATTTTGAAGGTGTTTCGGTACCGGTTCATCGACCAGTACGAAGAATTCCGGCCATACCGGCCAGTATGGTACGGTATCAGCTTCCTTGCTTGAGAGATGATACCCTTACGAGCCACAAGTAGGGGTGTCAATTCGGGTTAGTGTGTCGAGTTCATGTCGTGTCGATGTAGGGGTATTTAATTAAATAACTCAACTCTAACCCGACCTATTTAATAATCGTGTTATGATCCTTCAACCCTAACCCGACCTGTTAATAAAGCGGGTTGACCTGACCCAACCCATTTGACCCACTTAATAAACGAGTCATGTTGGGTTGACATGAATGTAACACAACCCATTTCAATCTGCATAATATTAAATATAACATCCATCTAGACATTATTTTTTTTACATCCCAAAAGCAATGCATGCGCTTCAAGTTTTCAACCTACTTTCAAAATAATATAGTTCAATAAAAATATAACATTCCTCTAGAAATAAGTTCTTTACACTCCAAAATAAGTGCGTACACTTCAATCCAAATTCAAAATCACATAGTTTAACAAAAATAAAATAACATAATTCAACAAAAATATAATATCCTTGGAACTCGCCAAATACTAAGTATCAATATTGAAAGAATTGGAAAAAATAGTAGGCCAATCCCGACTATGACTAGGATTATCATCCATAAATTCTAGTTTATAAACTATCTTAATAAGCCCACTTGCAAGATATGCAGATGGTATCCAACACTAATACAAACACACACCAAAAAAAAAAAAAAAAAAAACACAGCACAAGACAAAAGCTACAATCATGGCTTTAATAAACAATTAATATATCTCATATATTAATAATAGCACATGGGTTCAAAGTATATAGAACAAAAAACATTATGCAGAAAAAATTACTGCAAAATTTTGAAACACCAAGAAAATGGTTTTCGTTAATTCTAAAACTCACTAAACACCTTAGAGAGAGAGAGAGAGAGAGAGAGAGAGAGAGAGAGAGAGAGAGAGCAATAACCGGTTTGAGACTTTGAGTTTGAGAATTAGGCATGAGACTATAAGGTAGTAGAGTGAGTAGTACGGCTGAAATTAAAAATATATATATATATATATATATATATATTTATAAGAAGGTTTAGAGATTTAGGGTTTGTAGGGTTTAGAGATCTAGGGTTTGTAAAACATTAATTTTCAATTATATCACTTGTAAATTTTTGTAATTACTAACTTTTTATATAAATTTAAAATATATGTTGGATGTAAAAGGTATTTGATAAATCTAAAATAAAATGAATATTTGTTTATTATACAAGTTAAATAGGTTGTGTCAAGTGAGTCATTTTGGGTTGACACAAATAAATTGATATGTCAAACGTGTCTATTGTGGGTTATGCAGGTTGACCCGCTTATGACACGTTTCTAATTGTGTCGCTTTTGAGTTAACCCGTTTATGACCCAAACCTAACCCACAAAAACTCGTATCAAGTTCGTGTTGTGTTCGTGGGTTGGGTCGAACATTGACACCCCTAGCCACAAAGCTCCTTTGTTAACCAAAAAAAAAAAACCCGACTATAGCCCATTTTTTTTGTGAACATTCACAAAGCTCCTTGCAGGCTGACTCATATTATTAATATTCTTACTAAACAAACACTTAGTTTTGAAAATCCATTTAGATCAAGTTTTTAACCTGTAAGAGATATATTAGCTCAATGTAGTATGTCCAAACCCAATCAATTTAGTCCATAGTTTAATCCACTATATATACCCATGTTATATATAATTATATATTAGCATAACCTTTTTAGGTTTATGAAGAAATTTCAAAAACACTATTAGATATATTATGGCCCAAGTGGCCCAAACTAATTGTAGGCTCATATATATGTAGAATAAACATATTAATATGAAGTTAGTTTATGATTAGCTTAAGGTTAGTCAAGTATTCTCTAGCATATAAACCCTATGTTGGATTTATTGTAACACAAGTGCTTAATATAATAATAATAATATATATATATATATATATATAGCAATCAAGGACTTTTCCATTATGGATGTAGGCCATTAGGCTACCACATAAACTTTGTATGTGCTTTCTCTTTCATGCTTCTGCTCATAATTCAATCATCATACACAATCACACAACAACTTTCACAAGCACAATCCAAACAGCTTCTAAACTGGTCGCATTAGTCCATGCTGTTTGCATGAATGCATTTACCGAAAAGAAGAAATAGAATAAGGACCTAAGCCAGAAGCCAGGCAACTTGTCGACAACAATTAGGCTTATCATGTTATTTCAACTGTGCTTTAATCATTTTCATCAAGAAAAGAAAATTCTGTATTTTTCAATCATGTGTTGTTGACTTACCTTTGCACAAAACAATATAATGTGCCCTCAAATTGTTTGAATCCGTCTTTTTTAGTAGGTTGCCAGATGCCCCCAATTTTTAGCTTTGAGTGTTTATCAGTACAAAAACACACTAGACGGTTCTGCTAAACACAGAGCTAGCTAGGGGGAGCAAGTAAAGATTGAAATTGCATTAAGTGAGAGTTTGAATGAACTAATAATTATTGATTTATTTTATTTGAAAAAAAAATAGATAAAAATAAAGTTTTACTTTAAAAATAAGTTGAATTTTAAGAAGAAAAAAGGGCTTAACAATAGATGCAATTTTATGTTTCATAAAACCTTGCTCCTTAAGTTTTAGTTTGGACTTTTGGAAATTTTCAGATTAATTTGTTAAGTTGTATATTTCAATTGTGAAGGTGTCATGTGTCATGTGTAATGTGTACCATTGAATGTTTATTTTATATATATATATATATATATATATATATATATATATTGTAGTTATTAAGACTTTAAGTGAATTGCATCACACTTGTTGTTCAACTTAAAATATTAGGATGGCAAGACTTAAAAGTGATTCGTGGGACACTTGTTTATGGTAAACCAATGAGTACACAATCGCCTTAATAATTTAAAGTTATATCATTGCCGAAATAGAAACTATACCAAACAAACCAATTTTTTTAATTAATTTATTGGATGACTCCATTTCCACTCGCTATAGGCTATAGCGACACTTCAACACCGCTCCTACAATCATCGATACAAAAATATTAATTTTACGTATTTTTGTGCAAATATTTCCAAAATGGGTTGTCACAAAAGAAGACAAAAGATAAAGTGGTCACCTTGAAAATGAAGATTAAAAATTCATTCTACCTCAGAGAGCGACAAAATAAACTCTACTTTCTGGCTCTATGCGTCCGGCAAATATTCCCCCGTTTACGTAAGCAATGATGGCAAATGATGCCGGACTTGTGGTCCAAGTTTCTTCTCATTTTGTCACTCACGGCATCTAAATCTGGCGTGATAGTGTAATGTATAATGTGATTTTTTTTTTCCCTTAAGCAATAGCATCTTGATATTAGTTGATGCTGTAGATTTTATATACTATATTATATTTACAGTAAGGATGTCAGTGGGAGGGGATAGAGCAAGGTCAGATCATAAGTATCACAAATGCCTCGTTCTCTACAAAGAGAAGAAAATTTGTGTAAATATAATTGCGGGTTTAGTTGGAATAGGGGTGGATTAGAGACGTTTTACTAATCTTAAAGATGAAATATAGAGAGAAATCATGACAGTAAGAGTAATAACTTAGAAATAGTGACAAGTTTTTTTTTTTTTTAGAAATAATTACAACATGCTGTTAACTCCGCAACTCGAATTCTTTCCCTTCTAGACTCCCAAGCACTTTGTACATGGAAAAGTGCCAATTCAACTACAAGGCCTTTAATGAAACAAATATTTTCAAGAAAAAAATAAAATATGTATAAAAATACATTTATTAAAACTAGAATAGGATATGTATAAAAAAAAAATACATCATATTTATAATATAGTTGAATATAATAATAATAACAATAATAATAATATTCATGCGGGTCAAGACCGAGTAAGAAAGGGTGGGAGCAATCTATAAGACCGAGCCGATCTAACATGTACATGTAATGGCTCTTCTCCGTCATATATATATATATATATATATATATTTAAACACTCAGAAGTTAATAAATCATGTCGAATTTCTACGTAAAGAACACAACCTTAGCAGAGGATATTCTAATCTAATTGATGTTTGAAATAAAAAATAAAATAAAATAAAAAAGAAAGCATTGAGGTCAAGTACTGTCAACCGTATGAACTAATCCTCCCAAAAAAAATAAATAAATAAACAAATAAAGGTAGTTAGGGATGTACTAAGTAAAATAAAATAAAACAAAATAACTCGATTAATTTGTTGAAAATCACAATTGAATTTGTTGCTTCAAATTCAAACTAGTATAAAAGAAAAATTATAAGAAACTATAACATCATTACCAAAAGATTAGAAATGAGAAATATAAATGAAGTTGATCATTTTCGATGCCTAATTCTTTTCTCTAAATTTTCTTTCTTGCAGAAACATTGACTTTCCATCATGCTCTACAGTCCTACCTCCTCAGGAACATTCTCTACCAAATCGCAAATCCTCCATTTCCTGTTGCAGCTAATTCTCCAGAGACACACTGAGCCTCACTGGCTAGTGGCCCGAATAGCCACTTGGGGCAGCCCACTTTCATTAGCCCAGCCCAAATCAGTCATTCACATCACACTCGATGTACCCAGTTCAACTCAAGTTCAAATCTTCTGTCTCACTTTTCTTGCTCCACTTTGTACTCCATCAATAAAAACTTAACACATGTTTACCTGATTAATTAAATACTACTATTATTGACTTATTAATACTACAATTATTAATTAATGGTAGTATTTAATTTATCAAGTGAACATATGACAAGTTTTTATTGGTGGAGTATAGAATGAAGCAGAAAAAGTGAGACAGAAGATTTGGACTCGTTCAACTTCAAATCGAATTAACAGATGTCATACCATGATTAATGAAGTATAAAGTGGAACACTCAAAATAAGATAGAAAATTTATTTTATGTTTCAATCCTCCTTTTTTTTCTCTCTCTCTCTCTCTCTCCCATCCTCATCAAAGTTGTATATTTTGATTAAAAAAGACTAAAATGCAGACTATACCTCTAAAGTTTGGATCTTTTTAAATTTATATATTGAAGTTTCAAATTTTGGATTTTATCCTCTAAAGTTATATTCCATTTGCATCAACAACACCTCTGCTCATTTTTATGTGGCATGATTTTATTGAACGAACAAAATACTCGTGGCAAGGCTATGTGACACTCAACGGAAAATATGGACAAAATGACAGCTGATGCATGCATAATATAACTTATGGTGGTAAAATTCATACTCTAAAACTTCATAGTATAAAATTCAAAAACTCACAAATTTTAAGGGTGTAGTTTGCACTTCTGCTAAAAAAAAAATGTAAGAACAAAATTTTCATTCCACTTGTATGAGAAGTGCTAATTTTGTCTTGGTTTTTTCAGAATTTCTTTTTCTGTGCTGATCGAGATCGCAGTTCAACTAGAGTTCATTGGTCAATGTATCCTGGATTGGGCCCATTGAAAATCTGATAAGTTCGAGGGTGGCTAAGCTAATAACTCAAATGAAATAAACTAACGTAAAGAACTAAATAATTCTTGTCATTTAGAAATTGCTTGGTTTCTTGAGGACATTTCAATAATTTGCGAAAGTTTTGGTTCTAATTGTTTTGTTAGTTATTTGCGAGTGTTTCTATTATAAAATGTAATTAACATAGTTCCTAACTCTTTTTAGTGTTGCTAAAGAGAATGAGAAGGCCAATAATGTTCCTCCTTTCTCTTTTTCATTGTAAATGATATTGAATAAATATATCTGCTATAAACGTAAAATGTAAATTAAACAGAGATTTAAAGTACTGAAAATTCTTGAATTAACTTGATGGCAAGAGCCGGGGTTCAAGTCTCTAAGAATGAATTTTACACACATATACACTTAAATTATATTAGATTAGAGTAGAAATTCTATCTTGTATTCAAAAATAAAACATGATGGCATAACTACACACAGACCATATTTATAAACTATGGCATAACTACACTCAAACCATATTTATAAACTAAGTATGTTAGGAAGTAACTTATTGGTTTCTTTTCCGATTGTTTCTTCTCTTTTTTGGTTTTCTTGCCGACTTCCATATGCTAGTTCGACAAATTGGGCAATTGAATTGAATACGCAGCCACTGCCTAATGCAATGGAAGTGGAAGATATGGTTGCAGATAGGGAACTTTTGGCATTGCCCTCCGGGTTCAAAGTCTTCCAAGCATATGACACAATCTTTCCCACTTGGTGTTTCTAATTTATCCATCTCAAAGATCGAAATTGCAGGCAGCCTGGCAAGCGCACGCTCCAGTTTCTGATCCGCCGGATCCAATTCTTTTATATCTGAGGAAGGTGGCTCGAGGTGACTTGAACGCCGATAAGCCTGAACCAATTCTTCTATGTTTAAGGAGAGGTGACCAAAATTTTGAGCCTGAACCGATTCTTCCATGTCTGAGGAGCGGTGACTAAAATCTTGATCCACCTCGCCTGTACTCCACTCTACTCTCCCTCCCTCTCTATCCTTCCAAACTAATACTATGCAGTAAATGCAAAATCCACACAGAAGCACTGCAAAACAAACTAAAATGGTGTTTTCCATAATTGACTCGAAGGGTGTCAAAGGACGAGGAGGGGCTTCATTTTCATAATCAACTGAATAAAATAAAAGCTGATCCATTATCAAGAATTTTTGTAAATGTTGCAAGAATTTGGTCTCTAACGCTGAGGGCGAAACCCCATTTATATTAAGACAAAGGTAGCTAATTTGGTGGAGATTTCATACCTTTCGAATTTTCCCCTCCACTACTTATACGCGTAATTTGGTTTAAAAATCATTGATGGAGAAATCTCAACTTAACAACTTATTACTGTCAAAACTTACACACAAAGGACATTACTTAACTGTTGCTTAATTCTATAAAATTGTTATTAGTGAATGCTCACTAACAGTAATTCGTTATCCAATTTATTTTTAGCAGACCTAAATAAGGGATTTATATAACTAAATCTGGAACTAACTATAATCAACACGTTTTATTAATTAAAAAAAAAAAGGATTTATGACTAATCAGTGACTTAAGATATCAGATACCGGACTCAATATTCTATTAATTTTCAGAACTGTTTTGTTTTAGACTTAACAAAACGGACTCATCCGACCCTCCTTAAACCTTTTGGAGTGAGCTTAAGAATTTGCTTATGAGACTCATCCTACCCTCCTCTCATTCTCAAATGAACCTTGGTTTTTAAGGAAAAAAAAAAAAAAAAAACGGACGGAATGCATATTCAAATGCCAGGTCTAAAGTAAAAAAAAAAAAAAAAAAAAAAAAAAAAAAAAAAAAAAAAAAAAAAAAAAAAAAAAAAATTTTTTTTTTTTTTTGGGGGTAAACCATGACTAATGCATTAAACTAAGAATTAACCATATGTTACAATGCATATTAGCTAATGGTAGTATTTAATTAATTAGGTGAACACGTGGCAAGTTTTTATTGATGGAGTATAGAATAGAGTAGAAAAAGTGGAACAGAATATTTGAACTCTTGTCAAAAGCAAGGGAGTCAATACCGTACCGGAGGCTGTACCGGTTTGGCCAGCGGTACGATATATTTCGGATACCGGTCAATACCGGTGTACCGTTTCAGATTTACCGCTATTTTTTATATTTATATATATATATATATATATATATATATATATATATATATGTATGTATGTATGTATGTATGTGTGTGTGTGTGTATTATAATAAATATAAAAGTTTACCATAAAACATTTCCTCAATTCAGAACTAATTATTCATGGTTTTAGACTTTAGTATCAACTAAAAGAAGAAAAAAAAAAACACAATATAAAATATAGAAAGCTTAAAAGTTACCATTGCATACTAAGAAAACAAATAATACTAATAAGTTAATGTAAATAAGTTACCATTCTGCCCTAACAAAAATTCAAAAATTACAAAATTTATAAAAAAATTAAAATTAATATTAAAAAAAAAAAAAAAACTTTTTTCCGGTACGGGCCGGTACGCCCGGGTACCGGCCGGTATTGCCCGAAATTGGCCGGTACGCCCGGTACATGGCCGGTACGCCCGGTATTTTTTCTGGTACGAAACAGGGGGGTTTATGTACCGGAATGCTTGCCGGTACGAAATATTCCGGCCGGTACGGCCGGAACGGAACGGAATTGACTTCCTTGGTCAAAAGCCATAATTCTTTCCACCATAGGCGGTGAACTCAAAAATACAACAAAAGATGATGGGAGCTTGCTTCCAATTTGCCCAATGTATCAGCACATTGGTTGGATTCATGATAGGTGTGAGTTATCCGTTTGTTGGGAATTGTCTTCAACAGATTCTTGCAATCAGTTAACAAAGGCTCCATTAACAAGCTTGCAGTGTTATTAATGATTGCTCTACATAATTACTCACTTTTCTTTTTAAGTTTAAAATATAGATTGAATATAACAAGATCTTGACAAACCTAAAATAAAATGAATATTTAATTCTTATACAAGTTAAACGGGTTGTATTAAATGAATTATTTTGAGTTGACACAAATAAATTGACATGTCAAACATGTTTATTGTAGTTCACGCGGGTTGACCCGCTTGTAACACATTTCTTATCGTTTTACTTTCGGTTTAACTCACTTATGATCTAAATTTGCTAAAACCCAATCCTAACCTGAAAAAAACTCGTGTTGTGTTTATGTTGTGTTTACAGGTTGTGTTAAACATTGACTCCACTGGAATATATTTTGGGATTTAAATATATATATATATATATATATATATATATATTTCCTTATCCTAGGCAAATTGACATAGACATGGTCCGTTTCAGCTTTCAACTTTAAAAAAATATTTCACTTGAAAATCAAACAAACAATTTTAAAGAAGTATCAAAATCTAAAAAATGTATGAACTTTTTGCAATTTATTAGTAAGCGTTGGTTGGGTTATATTATTTGGATTGAAAATTTTGTCAACCTGAAGCTATCTTCAACTTTAAAAATAATACAAGACTCACCCAACCCATCAACCCACAAAAACCCAACCTGGGGTGCATGTGGCGTTGATGGGTTGAATGCAAATCCCTAGAATCAATTCAATACTTTCATCTTTCTCAAAAAGAAAAAAAAAATCATTACTTTCATGAATTAACTAATTTGAAATACCGTGCATATGAAATTGTTAGGTTCTAAAGATTTAGATTAAATGTTTAGAATCATAGTTATAATGTGTTGGCAAATCAAGAGCAAAACTAGTCTAGTCTAAGTGTTTAGAGTGTGCTTAAATAAGTGTGTTTCATGATTGCAAAGTCCAGCTAATTGCAGAAAAGAGAATTCAAGTTTTGTCATTTTTGATCGATTGAGAAATAGACCCGACCAATCAAAAATTGCAGATAGGGTTTTCTGTAGAAGGTTATTTCAGTCCAATCACAACAAAAATGCTTAGGGTTTCACTTAAACTTGTACACATATAAAAAGAAAACCCTAGCTACGTTTTGAAGACTTTTGAAAAGACTTGTGTATTACTCTTTGTGAGATTTAAGAAATTTTGTACCTTCTAACTACACAAGATTCTACCCGAGCTTAAACTACAATCAAGGATTGGTAGAACTAGTTGCTGCATTCAAGATCAACTACTAATGGTGATTTGAAACCTTTCAATGGAGTCTCAAAGTCACAAGCAAGGGTGTGCTTATGTTGCTATTAATCCAAGAATAGAAGAAGTCCGTGGATTCGAAGTTTGCACGTGATCGGGTCATTAAGTTACTACACAAGGTAGCAATAGATTTATGGTTAAATCTTTTGTAAAAACTTCAATTCTCTTATAGTAGATTTGGTTTACCTTAAAGATAGTTAAGTCAAATCCTCCCCAGGTTTTTACCTTAAAACGAGTTAGTTTTATTGGTTTTCCTAGGTAATCATATCGTGGTGTTATTTACTTTTTCACAACTTTGCATAATATGATTTATTTGTTTTAACGTAGATTTGAAAATTAATCTAAGCAATCACTTGATTAGTAAATTAGGTTAAACAATCTATTTAAGGAGTCTAAACAACCTCTCAGAAATGATGTAATTAACTAATTTAAATAGTGTATATTTCAAAGTTGTCAAATCTTTTAGCTATATATAAGGAAAATTAGTTCAAGATAAAATTAATATTCTGAAATTAGCCTAAGATAAGAAATTTTCTAAGGTAGGAGCATGGATATGAAATTTAAAAGAAAATTTTCCTAGGGATGGCGACATTTGTTATCCTTATTCTAATTTAATTGCGAGTCATTGACCTTGCTTCAACCACTTTCCATCCGATCACTTTCCATCCGTCGTCTGTTCTAATCCCGCTTTCCCATCTCTTAAAACTTGATATAGTTAAACAAATAAATGTTAAACATAAAATCAACAAATAAAGTGGATAAAAAAAATGTAGAAGAATGCTTTCCATTAAAACGATTAGAATGTTAGACACATAAAAAAAATGTTTTAAGGTAAAAAAAAAAAAAAAAAAAAAAAAAAAAAAAAGGTAAATGAGACAAAACAAATTTATAGTATTTTAATATCACTAAGCATAACATTTTTTTTATAGGACACTAAGTATAACATAGAATTATCGTAATGTAAGGATTGAGAAAGCGCTAACTAAATCTACATTAAAAATCCAAAATGATTAGTCAAGTAGAATTGGAGCTCCTCGTAATTACTTATAAATCCAAGATCCACCTAGCTAGTATATACCTAATATAGAACTCAAGACACTTGCAAACAATACACATTCAAACAATTCAATCCAATCAAATCCACAATTTAGATTATCACATACAATCACAAAGTAATAATGTTTATGAAGAAATTTTATTCTATATCTCACAACTGATATATAATAAGCATGCCTTAGCTTGTGTTTTCAATCTTAATGGGATCTTTCTTTAAGTCCTTCTCCCTCCTCCTCATGTGTGTGTGTGTATTAAAATACTTAGTATTCACCAAAAAAAAAAAAAAAAAAATCTTAACGGGATCAACTCACCCATTGTTGTTGGTGCTCTCTCGTCATTCTTTAGTCGTAGATAATGTCTATAATTAATGATTCAAGAGTTCATAATCCATGCTCACTAAAAGTTCACTTGGTGTGTAAAACACTAGTGAATATTTAGACCCCCAATTTCAAAAATACCAACACAAGCTTATACTCAAACAATATATTTGCAAAATGATAAATATAAGCTATACCCAAATTGGTAAAATGCTCTAAACCATAATTAATCACAACCACAATAGCAATTAAAAGGAAAAATAGTAAGGAAGAAAGATACAAACGCAAAGATAACACTGGCACATGTTATCGAAGAGGAAACTGAAGAACTCGGCGAAAAACCTCTCCACCGCCCTCCAAGCGGTAAAATGATCCACTAGAAAATCAGTTGGGATACATGAATAGCAATAGACCCTCCAAGCCTAATCTACCCGATGCACCTAAGCCCTCCAAACTTCTTGCTCTAATAAGGTTAAGCCTAACTATGTCTTCTATAGCTTTTCAGATCCCGCAATAAGCCCATTGCATCAATCAAATGAATTGGTCCTCTCTGAACAGCTTTCCAAGCACCGAATAACATTCTCGCTGATATAGGTATATGAGATAAGGATCTGGCTTGTTAGGACATATGTAGAACTTGTTAGAACATATGTTATTGTAAATTGGCTAATCTTTTGACAAAACGCACTTTACTTATAATTGGGTAGATCTAGGATGATTTTAGTACTTCAAGTAGCAAGAGTTCAAGTCTAGTATTGAAGCCATGCAAATCTATCCAAGAAACAACTGAAGAAGTGTTGTTCACTAAAACTCGACAGATAATATCTATCAAGGTTTAATGCTTATTCTCGACAGCTGCTCGACAGAAACAACATCTATCGAGAACCCTAGACATATCCAAGTATATTTGTGTAGGGTTTAATGTTTTCATGCATATCCAAGTGTATTTATGTAGGATTTCTTTTCTCACAACTCTAGACATATATAAAGATTATTTTAAGAGCCGTCAAAGGTGATACAAAGTGATGCAACTCAATGCAAATTGATTGTGCATGCAAATTGTGACCGAAGACAGAATTTGCCCTAATTCATCATCTTCCTTGTAGAAGTTGTTGTGTTTTTGTGCCAATGGTTTTGTAACCAAGGAGCTTCTTGATCTTCATCATTTGGATGAACTAAAGAACTTTGCAGCCAACATCTTTCTCAAGTTGGTGTGTTAGTCATGTACTTGGATCCGTGCATCAATTAATTAGTTACGTACTAGGAGCCGTGCATTGAAATGAGAGATTGTCACTACATTACAAGTCCAATTGTGTATTGGGGTAAGGGTTCAACTGTAAATTGGTATTAGGTACTGGGATTCCTTTTACTTGTAATTACTTGTTTTGATAATAGTGGATTCTCAAGAGTAATGACCTTAAATTCATCCGATGGGTTTTGCCTCGATAGTTTTCCCAATTCATAAACAAATCACGCGTGTCAAATTTAATTTCCCCTACATTTAGTTTAATTGGTGATTTATTTGAGCTACCATGTTTATTATATGTAATTGAACCTAATTAATTCACTTGACTAATTAATTGGTTAATTTGCCAAAGGGGTCAATATATTTCTTGGCCTATCATGGTTAAAGATCCTCTCAAGGGTATGTCAATGGAGAGGGTGAGAGTAGAGGAATTTGAGAATCAAAGGTATAAGATTGTGGGTGAATCAATCTTGTTATTCTCTAGGATTTATCTCTCAAAATTCTCTCTAGAAGCTTTCTACGTTTCGTGGGTATAAGGGTATTTATAGTAGGGTATGTGAGGGAATGAGAAATGTCATTTTTCTGCAAAACAGGGGGCTTTGGCAACTCACTCATGACTGGGACAAGTCACAAGTTCTAGTCTCCAATTAACTGACTGGTCAAACTATACTTTTTGTCCTATAATGCTCCAACAATCATGACCCTTCACCTTCCTGCATGCTTCACACATGTGGCACTTTTGGCGAGTCATCAATCGCGAGTCACTCGCAAGTTCCAGTTGCAAGAATGCTCTTGATTGCATACACACTTGAATTCTTCACACTGTCTCACGCATAACCCTTACATAATTCCCGCCTAAATACAAGATTTCTAATTGCTGAATTACAAGCAAATTTTGCACGAAATAAAACCAACACATGGTTGAATGAATTCAACCTTACACTCACGATAATCAAAATTAAGAGATTAATCTCCCCATGACATATTATTCAAGCACTTAGGAGAACTTTTTAAGGGCATGTTTGAATTGATTTCATTAAAAAAATAATAATAATAATAATAAATTCGCATTTTTCACAATTAATTTAAAAAATTATTATTGACAAAATTATACAATCCATCGTAGGAACAATCCAAAATATCAAAGTAGAATATTTAACACATAAATCATCCCAAAATAATAAAAACTAGTAGATTTTAAGTTATTTTAAGTGAAAGTTGATTTTCCTTTTTAAAAAAATGAATTAAATCAATCTTTTTTCACCGTGTTGTTTATAAAAGTTGTTTATAAAAGAATTATAAGAGGCCAAAAATTTATTGACCCCTTGTGATGAATTAATTGATTAATTAGCCAAGTTTATTAATTAATCAAATTAATATGCAAAGCGCATGGTAACACAAACAAATTACCAATTAAACTAAGTATGCAGCGGAAAAATTGACGTAGTGATTTGTTTACGAATGGGGAAAACCTAAACGGCAAAAATACCACCGGGTGATTTTAAGATCATTACTCCCAAGAGTCCACTATTATCACAATAAGCGGTTACAAATAAAGGAATCTCAGTACCTTATACCAACCTATAGTTGAACCCTTACCCCAATACCTAATTGGACTTATTTTATAGTGACAATCTCTCCTTTTGATGCACAATTCCCAGTACGTAATTAACCAATCTGATGCGTGGATCCCAGTATGCGGCTTACTCCTTTGCACAAATCCTAGTACGTGACTAACTCCACAGCAACCCTCTAATTGTTGTAATTGATTTGCAGCAGCTTCATATAGAAACACCAATAAGATATTCAATGTTGGTGCAAGGGACTTGCTTGGTTACAGAATCCAAAGGCGTACAAGAAACGCAGTAAGAACTCTTTCTTTTGTAGGAGAAGGCTAGGATTTCAAAAAAAAAAAAAAACCTTATGAAGCTCTCTAGGGTTAGGGTTTTTTTCTTTTTCGACCTACTTTAAATAGAAGCTTAATGGGCTCTTCTATTCCTAATAGGTTTATACAAACCTTGGCCTTTCCTAGTCCAAAAAGGATTATACAAACCCACAAATAACCTTGGATTTTCCTAGTCCTATGAGGATTATACAAACCCATAAACAAATAATCTTTTAGAATAAAAACATTGTTGGCTATAGACTGAATCCCGTAAGCTCGATAGATCGAGACATCAGTCGAGCTTTAATGAATCTTGACAGATCTAGCTTCTATCGAGGAGGTATCGAGACCTACAAATTGCAATTTTCTTGAGCAATACTTGAGTAATCTTCATGTGTTCAATTTAACCACTTGTAATAATCATCTTAAACCTACTTAGATTTACTTAAATACAAGTAAAGTGCATTTTGTCAAAAGATTAGTCAATTACATAAAATATGTCCTTAACAAATTAAATAGTTTATAACTGTAGCATTACTCTTCTCCATAAATAGGACAAAAAAAAATGTAATAATCAATATATCTATATATTTTATCTATATATATAATAATAGGTGAAGCTGAGAGAAACTCAAATTAGAATTCCAAATTAGAGTTCCAATTTTGCGCCATGTGTCCTAAATTATTTATTTTTAAAAAGTTTTATTTTTTTAATTTTAAAATCAAATGCGGGATCACATCATAAATATTCATCAAAGTAAGTTATTCAATACTGTTAGGTTCTAAGGTCTTAGGATTTTATGTATTTAGAACTCTAATTTGTAATGTTGGCAAACCATGATCAAAACAATGTATTTAGTCTTGTTTAGGCTTGCTCAAAGTTGGTTTAATTTTGTAAAGTTGGAATCGAGAGACTGCAGAAGCATTGGGGCTTCTCGGCCTGGCTCGATCGATCGAATGTAATTCTCGATCGATCGAAAGTCGGCCCAGATGCGTTTTTCTGCAGAATTCCAACTCAGCCCAAACTCTTTTAAACGTTTAGGGTTTTATGTTTTTGCCCTAGGTATATAAGGCAAAACCCTAGCCACGTTTTTAGAGTTGCACAAGTTGTATTGTTGCTCATACATTGCGATTTTGTGTAAATCTCTTGTGAGATCTAGAGGAGCTTTCCTTTACACATAACTTAGGGTTTTCAAGATTGAGATTCTTCTACATCTTGATGATCAACTTGGTTGCTGCCTTTGAAGCTTAAAGATTAACAAGCGAGGAGCTTGTACCTGATTGAAGGAAGACAAAGAAAGAAGTAGTCCGTGGACTTGGAGCCTGCGCGTGGTCGTGTCAGGAAGTTTTATTGGTGGGTAGCATTAGGAAGTCAAGCGGGGAGCTTGTAAGTCCTTTTGTAAGAACTTCAATTCTTTCTTAGTGGATTCCGTTTTGCCTTGAGGATCGGTGGGTAAAATCCTCCCCAGGTTTTTCCGTGTGGTTTCCTGGGTGATCATATCACTGTGTTATTTATTTTCCACTGCTTTATATGTTTTACATGCATGATATGATTTTGTGATTGTTTTAACCTAGAATTGCTTAATTTGACTAAGTAAAAACTTGGCTAATTAATCTAGGCTACGCAATTTATCTGTGGTTTAAGGGGTCTAAACCCTTACAAATACAAAAATCAAAAAGTCTAGAATAAATAAATCATTTAAAAAAAAAAGTGCTTCACAATAATTTTTTTTTTTTTTTTAAATGGACAATTTACATTTTATACCTAATAATATCCTTACAAATTTTTTTAAAGAGTTAACAAAATATAAAAATGAGTATCAATAATATTTAAATTTTATATATAGAAATTGTATTATACATTTGTAGGGACAAAGGCCTAAAGTCACAAAATTGAGCCTTAGGCTCTGTCCGAGGATATAAACTGTTCTGAGAAGGGAAGAATAATTGTGGGGAACTCCAATTTTAAAGTCCCATAAGTAAGGAATGAAAGGAAGGTGGTCCGAGGAGCAGCTTCTCCTCAGATATGACGAACGCGGCCCAAATCTATATTCCAACGATCAAGGTGAGCTTCCAGAAAACACAGGCAATAAGGACAGGCATCATACGCACATAAAGGGTGATGGGAGCTTAGAAATATCTTAAGAAAAGCTGCCACCACCACATTAAATGCACTGCAACTGCTTTTCTGTCCATATTTATGTGGAAAAGACCCCTGAACAGTGTTGTCTTAGTCACCACAACTCACAGAAAGCCAGAGGGGGTGTTTGATGGGACAGGTACTCAAGTGAGGGTTTAAAAGATCAACAAGTGTAGGGTCCAAATGGTCCAAATGGTGCTATATAAGGAGAGAGACCCTCCATAAAAGAGAAAAAAGAAAGAACACTGGAGGAACGAGAGTTGCACTTATAATCAGCTCCATTGATCTACACCAAGATTGGCCTCCTCAGACAACACATTCACCCTACCTTACGTGCTTTTCTCATGTATGATTGTCCTATGAAACCATCCTAGCCGTTGTGATATTCACTAGGGCCTAGTTCTCCAACCCACTCTCTACAAATTTATTGTACTTGGCTCATTAACCCACAATCCCACACTTATTGGGCTTGGGCTGCAAAACGTGACCCTACAATTGGCGCCGTTTGTGGGAAGAGCTTGTGTGATAGTGAGTGCAGCAGTTAACGATGGTAGGATCAAGTCCACACCAAGCGGAATCCATGGCACTCCAACGCGAAAGCCCTCTTACCAACCATGAGTGTAAAGAAGATCGAGAAGGTAGTGTGCACACTACACATACAAGCAAAAGTCACACTCGAGTTAGAAGTCACGTCTCTCAAGACCAGCCCAACAGAGCCATGCAACTGAAAATTGACCGATTAAAGAGGGAACTGCGCCATGCACGACGAAGGTGAACTCCTTCTAACTCTAATGTTTCTTCTGACGGCGAAAAGTACGTTAGTTACAGGCGGAGGTCTCGAACCCCACCCAACAAGTCTTTCTCCTACGAAGAGGAGCGTCGTCACAAACGGAGGAATAAAAGCCCGCCTCATAAAGGCGTGGGAAACAATGCTATAAGCAGGGCCTTAGACCAATGCGCAAGATCGAGGGGGCTAAACTTCCTCGACGATTCACCTAACCTATTTTCACCGTGTACAACGGTAGAATAGACCCCATGGAGCACGTGAGCCATTTCAATCAAAGAATGGCTATCCATTCCAGAGACGATGCCTTGATATGCAAGGTTTTCCCATCTAACCTGGGGCTTGTCATGATGAGATGGTTCGACAGCCTGAAGGCAAATTCTATAAGCTCCTTCAAAGAACTCACCCAGGCATTTTGTTCCCGCTTCGTCACCTGCAATAGGGTTCCTTGGCCCTTGGCTTCCCTACTGTCCCTAAGCATGCGAGAGGGAGAGACACTGAAAGCGTACTTGGATAGATACTGGGAGATATTCAATAAAATAGATTGTGACTTTGATGATGTGGCCATTAGCACCTTCAAGCTCGGCCTCCCTATCTATTATGGTCTGAGGAAATCCCTAACCGGCAAACTAGTCACTAGTGTGCCCCAACTTATGGACCGAATTGACAAGTATAAAAGGGTCGAAGAAGACCAGCAGTAGGGGAAAGGAAAGGAGAAGGTTATCCCTCAAGAGATGAGGGATTTCAAATCGGACCGATACAATAACGAGTGACCACAGAGAGATTTTGCCAGACGGTCAGGGTCTGCTCATCCACAGGCAGTCAATGCTGTGTTCCGAGAATCAGTACATCAGATTCTGGAGAAAATTAGGAACGAGTCATTCTTCAAGTGGCCAAATAAAATAGCAGAAAACGCCGCAAGGCACAACCACAACCTTTATTGCCAATACCACCAAGACCACGGACACACCACAGAAGATTATAGAAGTTTGTGGGACCACCTGGACTAGCTCATCCGTGAAGGAAAGCTAAAGCAACTCTTACACCACTCTAGTGGTCAAGGGGGCCAAACAAACTCGGAGTCCCGAAGAGATGACACCTCGAGGCCTCCCTTGGGAACGATAAATGTCATCTTCGCCGTTCTAGGGAGAACTAGATCTTACCCTTCCAGAGTGATGTCTGTGGCTCGGCTATCCGCCTGGGACGTAAAGCGAGAGCCAAAAAAGGCTAGAATGGACATCCAACTAGTTTTAGGCTTCTCGGATGAGGATAAAATCGAAACTATCCAACCCCACGATGATGGTTTAGTGGTTACCCTCAGGATTGGGGGATATGATGTGAAAAGGGTGATGGTGGACTAGGCTAGTGGTGCCGAGATAATGTACACCGACTTATATAAGTGGCTGAACTTGAAACCAAAGGACTTAACACCCTATAGGTTGCCCTTAGTGAGCTTTGATGAGAAGGTCGTCATCTCAAAGGGTCAAATTTGGCTGCCCATACAGACTGGCTCAAAAATAGTGGAGGTGGACTTCATTGTGGTAGATGCATATTCCCCCTACACTACTATTGTGGGCAGGCCCTAGCTTCTTGCTCTATTGGCTATCTCCTCTACCTTACACTAGAAGGTGAAATACTCGTCGGGGGGAAAGATTAAAGAGATCGTTAAGAGCCAATCCGCGGCTAGACAATGCCTAGTGGCCACCATTTAGCATCAACCCAAAGCCGAGCCCTCGGCCCATACTAAAGAGAGCTTATAGCAATTAACAGACCCGGCATCGTCTGTCAATGGGTCAGCCGAGGAGGTGAAGTTCGAAGATTTGGTGAAGGTTGTTATCAATGACGATCCGGAGAAATTCTTTCAGATGGGGACTCAGCTACCTCCTTCAGAAAAGGAAGAGTTGATAGAGTTTCTTAGATGAAACATTGATGTCTTCGCATGGACTACTTACAAAGCCACGGGAGTAGATCCGAACTTTATCTCCCATCATTTAAATGTTAATCTGTCAGTTGTTCCCAAGAAGTAACCTCCTCAGCGCTCTTCCGGAGAACACTTCGACACTATCAAAGAGAAGGTGAAGAAATTAAAGCAAGCGGGGGCTATCAATGAAGTATTTTATCCTGAATGGTTAGCTAATACCATGGTGGTGAAGAAGAAGAGTGGGAAATGGCGAATGTGCGTGGACTTTATAGATCTGTATAGGGCTTGCCCAAAGGACCCTTTCCCTATGCCTAAAATGGATCAGATGGTAGATGCAACTGTAGGCCATCTTCGAATGAGCTTCCTAGACGCTTTTTAGGGATACCACCAAATACCACTTGCCCTAGAAGATCAGGAAATACCGCTTTCGTCACTCCCATCAGAAACTACTACTACAAAGTAATGTCGTTCGGTTTAAAGAATGCGGGGTCTACCTACCAAAGGATGATGACCAGGACTTAGGGGACCTCGGAGACATATTCGATATCCTGAGGAAATACAAGTTGCACCTAAAAGCCTCCAAGTGCTCTTTTGGCATAGGGTCAGGCAATTTTCTAGGCTACATGGTAAACCACAAGGGAATCGAAGTTAATCCCAACCAGATTAAAGCTATCAACAGCTTACAACCACCTTAAAACCCCAAGGAAGTCCAGAAGTTGACTAGAATGACTACTGCCCTAAATCGGTTCATCTCTCGGTCAGAGGATAGATGCTGACCCTTCTTCCTACTGATAAACAAATGGAAGGGGTTCGAATGGACCAAGGAGTGTGCCTTGGCCTTCCAACAGCTTAAGGACTATCTCTTTCGACCTCCTATTATGTCCAGCCCTGAGGTGGACGAGATCCTGTTCACTTACATCGATGTGGCCACTCATGCTGTAAGTTTGGTCATGATACGAGTGGACAACGACATCAAAGACCTGTTTATTATGTGAGCAGGTCACTACATGAGGCCGAGATCCGTTATCTGCCACTGAAAAAAGCTATTTTAGCAGAAGTACATGCCACACGCAAACTCCCCCACCACTTTCAAGCGCACACGGTCATTGTCCTAACTCAGCTTCCACTCAAGGCTCTGCTCCGAAGCGCTAATTATATGGGGAAGATCGCTAAATAGGCCACAATCTTAAGGGCTTTTGACATCAAGTACATGCCTTACACATCCGTCAAGGGCCAAGTCCTGGTGGATCTAGTGGCCGAGTTCGCTGAATCCCCATTAGAAGAAGAAACGAAAGCACAGCACGTGGATGGAAAATCAGTTGGCATGATCTCCCAGCAGGGCCCTCTACCTTGGAAAGTGCACATTGACGGTGCAGTAAACCAGAAGGGCTCCGAAGTGGGGTTAGTGCTAATATCCCCTAAAGGGATCACCATAGAGAAGTCACTTAGATTGGGGTTCTCGGCCACCAACAACGAGGCTGAATACAAAGCTCTGCTAACGGGAATGACCATGGTGCGAAAAATGGGCGGAAAGGCCATAGACATTTTCTCCAACTCCAGACTAGTTGACGGACAAGTCAAGGGAGAATTTAAGGTGAAGGATGAAAGAATGCAAGGATACCTGAGTCAGGTTAGGCACCTACAATCAAAATTAGAATATTTCAGCTTGTTGCACATCCCCAGAAGTGGAAACACACATGCCGATTCCCTGACCACACTTGCAACCTCCTCGACGCAGAGCTTACCTCGGGTCATCCTCATAGAAGACCTATGCAAGCCCACAGGGACGAACGGAGATGCGGTTCATGTTCATCAAGTTAGGGTGGGGCCTAGCTAGATGGACCCCATAGTACTATTCCTCAAAGAGGACACCCTGCCCGAAGAGAAATCAGAAGAAGACAAAGTGCATAGAAAAACCCCTCGATTCTAGCTGTCCGAGGACCAAAAGTTATACAAATGCTCTTATTCTAGGCTATACCTGCTATGCATGCACCTAGAGGCGACAGAACTACTTCTTGAGGAATTACATGAGGGGATCTGCGGAAGCCAACTGGAGGCAGATCCTTAACGCACAGAGCCATCACTCAAGGCAACTGGTGGCCCATTATGCAAAGTGAAGCACAAGAGTATGTAAAGAAATGCGACCAATGCCAAAAATTTGCACCAAACATACACCAACCAGGAGGAATCCTTAATCCGATGTCCAGCCCCTGGCCATTCACTCCATGGGGCTTAGACATTGTAGGCCCTTTCACTAAGGCAGCAAGAAACAAGAGATACCTACTGGTCGGCACGGACTACTTCACTAAGTGGGTCGAAGCCGAGCCTCTAGCAAACATCAGGGATATGGATGCTAAGAAGTTTGTATGGAAGAACATTGTCACATGATTCGGAGTCCCTCGCACCCTCATCTCAGACAACGGCCTTCAATTCAATAGCAAATCCTTCAGGAGATACTGCTGTGACTTAGGAATTACAAATAGGTATTCTACCACAGCTTATCCTAGGGAAATGGGCAAGCAGAGGCTGTTAAAAAAGTCATTGTAAGCGGACTCATGAAGAAGTTGGACGACGCAAAGGGAAAGTGGGTGGATGAACTGCCACATGCCCTTTGGACATACCAGACCACACCTCTCAGGTCAACGGGGGAAACCCCTTTCTCAATGACATATGGGGCCGAAGCTGTTATCCCTTTAGAGACTAGTTTTCCAACGTTGAGAACCAGCTCATTCAATCCGACCACTAACAACGAGCTGCTGGAAAAAAGTCTAAACCTAATCGAAGAAAGAAGGGAAAATGCAATGGTTCAACTGGCATACTACCAACACAAGCTCAAGCAGGGTTATGACGCAAACGTGAAGCTGAGACCGTTGGCACCTGGTGATCTGGTGTTGAGAAAAGTCCTGAGTACTACAAAGAACTCAGCATGAGCAAAGCAAGGGCCTAATTGGGAAAGACTATATCGCATCACCTTGGTGACTGGTGTAAGAGCGTATTTTTTGGAAGACTTAGAAGAATATGTAATACTACGTCCGTGGAATGTAAGCAACCTGAAAAGGTATTACTATTAATTAATGAAAGTTTCCTTTGTAAAAAATGTGCGTTTGTTGTGTAAAGGCATTGCATTTCCTGTTTTTCTTCCTTTATAAGTGTTTAAACTGAACCTTAGTCATGTCTGAATTCCTCAGACCAGATGCTAAGGGGAAATTAACACACTATCACATTTTAAATAAGTGTTTAAACTGAAACTCAATCATACCTGAAGTCCTCGGACCAGATGATGTGGGGAAGTTAACACTCACTGACAATTTTTCTAAGTGTTTAAATTGAAACTCAATCATGCCTGAAGTCCTCGGACCAGATGATGTGGGAAAGTTAACACTCACTAACAATTTCTCTAAGTGTTTAAACTGAAACTTAATCATGCCTGAAGTCCTCGGACCAGATGATGTGAGGAGGTTAACACTCACTGACAATTTCTCTAAGTGTTTAAACTGAAACTCAATCATGCCTAAAGTCCTCAGATTAGATGACATAGGGAAATTAACACACTTTTGCATCTTTTCTAAATGTTTAAACAGAACCTAAGTTATGTATGCCTCTTCAGATCACTAACTGAGGAGAAATTAACACTCCAAAAAACCTCTTTGTGTCTCACTAAATGTCAAGGCAAAGTCTAAAATTATAGCCAACACCTCAAACTGATAGCTTTAAGTAAGTTAAAATCCTTGAGATACTTATCCAAGTATAAGTTTGTTACTTGTTACTGGATTCAGTCCTCATTATAGAAAGACCAGCTCAGAGTGCAGGTATAGCGTAAATTATTCATTATTAGTACTTAACCTAATTACTTGAATTGACAGTAGTGCACTATTATTAAGGTGTTGTTAAAGGCCAAGTAGTTAGCAATGATAGTAAACTTCAAAACATACAAAGTAATAGTACAAGGGATAAAAAGGAAAAACGTTTTCATTAAACACAAATGGGAATACATCAAATTTGATGGTAGCATTGCCTTTACAAAAAACGTATACATAAAAAGAAAAGTCCTACATCTAGGCCTCGGCTTGGGGAGGATCTTCTTTAGAGCCAGCAGCCTTTGAATGAGCACCATCAACTTTGGACTTAGTCTCCGCGTCCTTAGCCTCGGCGACCACGTCCTTAATAGTGAGGGTATCCTCGGATGGCTTGGCTTTCATTGGTGACTGAGCCCCCTCACCCACTTCGGCCCCCTTGGAAACTTCAGCTTCAAGAAAGGGAGCCTAGGTGGGAGAAAACTACTCAAGAAGAGAGTCTGACTCTGAAATTTCTTGAATATCCTCCAAGAAGAAGATACTCTCAGCCTTCCTCAGCTCAAAGTCTGCAGGAACTCCTGCCCGATCCATGACTACTCCCCATGACTCGGTGCAGTAGTCCCTGCACACTATGGCCACCTCCTTTGCTAGCTGTTTCTCAATTTCTAGCACCCCACGCTCGAAAGACACCTTCACTGCGGCCTCAGCGGCTTCCCTGACCACCCTAGCAGCATCCTGGACTTTCTGCAATTTGGCCTTGAAATCCAAGACCGATTGCTTTTTTGTGGCCAGGTTTATCTTAGTTATGTGCAACTGCTGGTGCTAATCCTCGACCTGCCTCTCTGCAGTCTTCAAACCCGCCAAGGCACTGTTGCGAGCCTTGACCACCTCTTTCAACTACTCAGACAACTCAACCTACTCCTGCTTTAGAGCCCCCAGCTATTTTTCAACCTCCAACCAGGAGTGGGCTTCAACCTTAACCTATTCTTGGGCATTCCTGACCCACTCCTCGGCAACATTGACCTGCTGGGTAAGCTGCATAGAAGTAGCAAAGGGGTCATAAAAAGTATACACGTATATAAATGGACCTACAGCTTGGTGTTTAACAAAAAAGTACTGATTGGCTTACCATTACAAGATCTCTCTTCAATGACATGAAGAGGTCAGGCTGTCTAGTGCGCATGAGGCCCTCCATGTCTTTAGGGGTCATAAAAAGTAGCACGTATATAAATGGACCTACAGCTTGGTGTTTAACAAAAAAGTATTGATTGGCTTACCATTACAAGATCTCTCTTCAATGACATGAAGAGGTCAGGCTGTCTAGTGCGCCTAAGGCCCTCTATATCTTTAGGGAGGAGGAGTGGCTGCTCTAGGGCCTCGGCCAGGATGCTGGCATACCCCCTCTAAGACTCCCATATGGTGGCGTCCTAAGAGATAGGAGCACCTTCCACCTCTAGTTGAGGGTCCCATGAGAGCAGCCCTTGGTGCACTTCAGCGTCCCCCAAACTCTCCACTAATTGGGCCCTCTTGTCTCATGGGTCTTTAGCTTTCTTTTACTGCTTGGCACCTTTCTGCTGCGCTATCTCACCCTTCTCCAAATCCTCTACAGGCCTTTTCTTCTTAAGGTTTAAGTTAGCCTTTAGCTTGGGGTCAACAGGGAGCTGAGGAGGAGGAGGGGGGAGATTGGGAATGACTTGGGTCTTGGGAGCCTCTTTGGAAGTAGACCCCCCTTTATTTCTGTTGGCCATTAGACCTTTCAAGCCGGTCCTTTGCCTCAAATCCATGCCTTCGTTCTCCTCGAAACTAGTGTCTGGCCAAGCAAGTATTAGCCCTGGCTGATGGACAGCAGAAAACCTTTCGGATTCAGTCTCAGAGTCTGATAGTTCCACAGGCCTTTTCGACGCCCCTTCCTCTTCTTCAAAATGGAACTGGTCAATCTCAGCGTCCAAAGAATGGCGGGACAAGGCCGACTCCTCTCTTAAAACAACTACTGGTCGATGAGCAGGTTGGGGTGGCAGCACAACTGGAGGAAGGTCTCTCCGAGCCAAGAACTCAGGCTTAGAGACATATATCCGAGTAAGCTTGGGGCTACCTGCTCTAATTGCCTGGCATGCGTCCTAGAATATGCGCGATATGAGCTCATAATCCAAGATCAGATGAACAGCCCATAATTGTCCGTCTTCGCTTGGGAATATTTTCGACCTCAGCAAGTAGTTGAGCGCTGAAAAGTTGACGAGACTGAGTTTCGGCGAAACGTGATTTTTATCTGCAAAACATCCGAAAAGGAAATTGTGGTCAGATAAGTTACAACTGTTGTCTGAAGAGACGAATGGCTTAGAATGAACATAGGAAAGGCTAAGAAAACTAAGAAAACCTAATCCTGGGATACCCCACCTGCTGCTCTCACCCTAACTGGGTAGTGAAGACCATCATGCCACTCCCTAAAGACAACCAGGTAATCGTCCTTCAAGCCTTTGTTGGATTTGGGAAGGCAGGATACCAACCTCACCTCCTTGGATTGAGATTTGAGGTAATACCTCCCGGCGAGAGAATGGCACTCGTACATGTGAGCGACATCATGCCATGAAAGCCCGAGATTCATCTGGTCGTTTAGGGCATCTACACTCCCTAAGACTCTAAACACATTGGGAGCACATTGGTGGGGACATAATCTATGGTTAAGCAAATATGCTCGGGTTATCCTACCCATAGGAAACGTCATCCCCCATTCTATAAAAGCAATCATGGGAATGACAAATTCTCCCACCTCTTTATTGATCAATATTCGTTCTGGGGGGCAATATTGCAAACCCACTCCCTGTGGGATATAGTATTTGGCCCTAAAACCCTCCATTCCGATCGGAGAATCCACTAGATGCTTAAATCTACCCATCTAAATTAACTTGGATGATTAGGGGAAAGTTCTCTAAAAAAGGAGGAGACCAAGTAACTCAGCCAAGGAGAGAAAGAAAGTTCGAAGACAGAGATACTTATGAAAATAAGTGAATGAGACAAGTCCCAAACCTCTAGACAGATCTTTAAAAATTTCTTAAGAAAAGAGTTACGGAGGCTTAGGTGTTCAGAATGATTCGTGAGTTCGAGCACTGAAGTTCTTTGGAGCACTTGAAAATTTGCGAATTAAAGGAGGAAGAGGGTTCCCTCAAGGCTTTATATAGAGGGAGAAAATGAGTGAGAGTAATCCCACTCAAAATTCTAGGGGAAATGCCCACCGTTGGATGAACGCCCCACCATTGATACAGGGGAACAAAGCGCCGCTTGGAGAAATAAATGACGATTTGCGGACCCTAAAGCATCAGAAGCAATAATGAAGATCGTAAAATGGCACTTCCACAAGTGTAAGCTAGAGAAATGATTGGTAGGGTTCCCTAAAACTCAAAACCCCACTTTTTCTCCTCGGATGAGAGGGAAAAACCGGAGTTTTTAGGGGCTATTGTAGGAACAAAAGCCTAGAGTCACAAAATTGGGCCTTGGGCTCAGTCCGAGGACATAAACTAGTCTGAGAAGGGACGAATAATTGTGGGGAACTCTAATTTTAAAGTCCCACAGGTAAGGAACGAATGAAAGGTGGTTTGAGGAGCAGCTCCTCCTCGGATATGACGAACGCGACCCAAATCTATATTCCAACGATCAAGGTGAGCTTCTAGGGAACTCAGGCAACAAGGATAGGCATCATACACACGAAAAGGGTGATGGGAGCTTAGAAATATCTGAAGAAAAGCTGCCACCACCATATTAAATGTACTGTAATTGCTTTTCTGGCCGCATTTATGTGGATGAGACCCCTGAACAGTATTGCCTTGGTCACCACAATTCACAGAAAGTTAAATGGGGTATCTAATGGGACAAGTACTCAAGTGAAGGTTTAAAAGATCAACAAGTGTAGGGTCCAGATGGTCCAAAAGGTGCTATATAAAGAGAGAGACCCTCCATAAAAGAGAAAAAAAGAAAGAACACTGGAGAAATGAGAGTTGCACTTATAATTAGCTCCATTGATCTACACCAAGATTGGCCTCCTTAGATAACACATTCACTCCACCTTAAGTGCTTTTCTCATGTATGATTGTCCTACGAAACCATCCTAGCCGTTGTGATATTCACTAGAGCCTAGTTCTCCAACTCACTCTCTACAACTTTATTGTACTGAGCTCATTAACCCACAATCTCACACTCATTGGGCTTGGGCTACAAAACGTGACCCTACAACATCTTATTGTATATTTTTAAGTATATCAATGCATATGCATGGGGGTTACAAGCTAGTACTAATTAAATGCAATTAATGACATTAATGGACTTGTAAAAAGAAGAAAAAGAGGGTTAGTTGGACTAGTTCATTTAATAATAGGTGAAACTGAGAGAAACTCAAATTAAAATTCCAAATTAAAGTTCCAATTTTGTGCCATATGTCCTAAAATAATCAACAAAAAATGGATGAGGGACAAACAAGGGTTGAACTGAAGAGGGATGGAAAGTGGTTGAGGAAAGGTCAGTGGCTTGCAATTCAACTAGACTAAGAAAAGAAAATACTATCATCCACAAGAAAACATTCCTCTTGAATTTCATATCCATGCTTCTACCTTAGAAAATTTCTTAGTTTAAGCTAATTTCAAAATAGTAATTACATCTTCAACTAATATGCCGTAGATGCAGCTAAATGATTTGAAAACTTTGAAACCAACACTCTTTAATTTATAAATTGATTTATCTTTCTTAATTATTTTTTTTTTCCAAATAAGCGTTATTTAATAACAGTCAAGTTCGGTCCAAGATAGCTTGAGGCCTAAGGTGAAAATTTAAAATAGGCCTTTTTATATATAAATATCACTTAAATGATATTTATTTTACTTTTTTTATTATGACTTTTTTTTTTTAATTTCAAATCTATTATTAATTCTTACTAATTAATAAGACTAATTCATCCAAAGTGAGCTAGTGATACTTACTATGTAGGTTTTACAAACTAATGAGTCATTAACAAATAAAAGATATTCAAAACATTCATTTATTATATTGTTTGATCAATTTGTAAGTTTTTTTTCATAAAATTTATATTAGTTTTAGCATTTTTATTTACTTAATGGTGAATTAGTGATTGTGTTGTATTTCTATTAATTTATAATTTTTTTTTTGTGTGAAGAAGATGCTAAAGTAATACAAATTTTACTATAAATGAATATTGAATTACTTATTGTGATCGGACATATTAATTTATAAGACCTATGTAATAAAAAAAATTGCAAGTTAGAGAAACTTTTTTAATTAGAAAAAAAAAAAAAAAAAAAAAAAAAAAAAAAAAAAAAAAAACCCTATTACTGGCCCCATTTTAATTTGGGGGCTTTTCTATGTTAGGGGGCCTTAGGCCATGGCCTAAATGGCCTAGGCCTAGGGTTGGCCGGATAACAATAAGTCAAAAGATTTTTGTTAGCTTTCAATTTGAATAGTGCCTTTTGGCTAGAGTCATAAGATTTCAAAATAATTTTTACGTTAATGCATTTTTTCAGAAAAAGACATGTTGGTTCATAAGAGTCTCACAAATTTAAAACTAACATAGGAGGAAGGATGAATCAATAATCACAATATCATATATTGGTTGACATAGTATCCTGTCTACCCTTGTTTTACATGCAAAGTAATTTTTATGCCTTTTGGCTAGTCCTAAGATTTCAAAATAATTTTTATGTTAATGATTTTTTTCACAAAAAAGCCTTGTTGGCTCAAAAGAGTCTCGTAAATTTAAAACTAACATAAGAGGATGGACGAATCAATAATCACAATATCATATATCAGTTAATATAGTATTTTGTCTACCCTTGTTTTAGACGCAAAATAATTTTTACGCCTTTTGGCTAGTGTCATAAGATTTCAAAATATTTTTTACGTTAATGCATTTGTTCACAAAAAGCCATATTGGCTCATAAGAGTCTCATGAATTTAAAGCTAACATCTGAGGGTGGATGAATCAATAATCACAATATCATATGTCGGTTGATGGATATAGTATTTTGTATACCCTTGTATTACATGCAAAATAAATTTTAGTCCTTTTGGCTAGAGTCATAAGCTTTTAAAATAATTTTCATGTCAATGCATTTTTTTCACAAAAAGCCATGTTGGCTCATAAGAGCCTCATAAATTTAAAACTAACGTCCGAGGACGGATGAATCAATAATCACAATATCATATATCAGTTGATATAGTATTTTGTCTACCTTTGTTTTGCATGCAAAAATTCTGATTTAATTCTTAATTGCAAACACAAAATCAAATAAGTGTTGTTTAATAATAGTAACAATTTAGAACAATTTTTAGAACAATGTGCGATTTGCGTTGGGTAGCTTGCAATTTAAGTAATGCCTTTTTGGCTAGGGTCATAAGATTTCAAAATAAGATTTACTCAAATGCAGTTTTTCACAAAAGCCATAAGTTTCAAACTAACATATGTTGGTTCATACATCCTCATATGTTAGTTTTAAACTTACAAAACTCTTATGAGCCAACATTGCTTTTTGTGAAAAAAATGCAATACAAAAAATTATATTAAAATCTTATAATGCTAGCCATAAGGCATTGCTTAAATTTTTTGCTACACCTAACACATATTACCTTCACATTGGAATTAAAGCACCATATTATTAAATTTTGTATAAAATGTACTAATAACTTCCTCCCCTATTGTAATTATCAAATTATAAATAACACTAAAAAAAAAAATCAATTTGTTCTTTATTGCACTATGACCACTTTGATATGGATTTTAGGATTAGGGTCATCCACAGGATCTTCGCTTGAGAGAGAGAGAGAGAGAGAGAGAGAGAGATGAAAATTAGATGTTTACATTCTGATGATATAAATTTATTTAATATTTAAAATTCACAAAGAATTAATGAAAATTGAATTATTATGAAAATATATTAAATTTGAAAAGTCAATTTTGCAATACAAGTATAAATTTATTGAGGTTTATTTTTTATTTAATAATAATTTTGGTAAGAATATTTGATTACTTTCAAATGGATTTGAAGTAATTTTAATAGAGTTTTTAAGTAGAATTATTAAATGGGCCAAAATTAAGTTTAAATAAAAGAGACATTTGCCCAAAATTTAAAGTATATAAAAAAAAAAAAAATTTGTAACAATACTTAGCATGTACAGAGAAGGTGACACAAAAATTAATACATGGTAGCCTGGTAGGTCATTGGTTTATTGCCCACGTTCTATGAATGTGGTTAGTCGACATATAATGTAAACAAAGGTGTTTGAAGGCTGCAGTGATATTGGTTAAGACATCACTTTAAATGTGGCCAAAATAATAGAAAACCAAGTTTGGTTAAGACCTGTATAATCAACCACCGCGCACTCTTGGTGTAGTGGTCAATGCTTGTGGGGTGTGAGGACAAAGGTCAGGGTTCAAGTCTCCAGGAGGGAGTTTCACACATATATACACTTAGATTAGGTTAGAGTAGAAATTCTATCTTTAAAAAAAATAAAATAAAATAAAATAAAAAAATCCTATATAATCAAGTTCAATGCTTGAAACCAAAACCTTCTTCCACCCTTTGAAACATACCCTAACCCTAACCCTAACTTGCTTGCTTACTTCCTTGCTTTCCAAGCAATGCTTAGTTATCAAGACACCACTTTAAATTCAAGATCTTGAGCAGCCCGATGAATTTCTTCTGACTCGATTGCATTGGTGTTAGTGATGTAGAGTTCAAAATCACTCTTGATCTCAGAACTGATCGAATGTATTTCCTAGATGATGATGAAGATCTTGCAAGTTTCAGATTCTATTTGGCCACCTTAACTTAACCTTCCAAGTCTTCCAAATCATTGTGGAGGACTCTTGCTTGTTCTTACGTCTAGCATAATTTTCTTCAATAATTCAAATAAATAGTTGGACATATAGGGGCATGCGTTTCAAAGCCAAACCCGCCTGCGTATATTTCCTTTGGTTTTCAGAACAATGGCAAGGGTAGGGGTGGCAAATAGGCGAATTAGGTCATAAATGGATTGGGTTAGTAATTACCCATTTATTCATTTATGACCTGTTTATATATAAATTAATTATCTATTACAAACCTAACTCATTTAATTAGTAACCCACCCATTTAATCCAATATGACCCAAATACCCCTAAAACTACTTGAATACCCTCTTGACCTCCAAAATTACCAAAATACCCTTAAATATCTAAAATGATACAAATACCCCTACACTTTCAAAATTACTAATATACCCTTGGACATCCAAAATTATGCCCAAAATCTCTAAAATAAGGAAATATCACCAAAATTTCTAAAATGAGCAAAATACTCATGAAACCTCTAAAATAACCAAAATACCCTCGATATCTCTAAAATTACCAAATATGCTCAAAAACCACTAAAATGACCAAAAAATCCTTAAAATCTCTAAAATCACCAAATATGCTTAAAAACCACTAAAATGACCAAAATACCTCCAAAATCTCTAAAATGAGCAAAATACCCCCCAAAACCTCTAAAATGTCCAAAATATCCCCAAAACCTAAAAAATTACCAAAATACCTAAAAAAAACACAAAAAATGACCAAAGTACCCCCGAAACCCAAAAAATGACCAAAATACCCCTAAAACCCAACAAATGACTAAAATATACTCATGAAATTGAAAAAATCACCAAAATACCCTCGAAATCTAAAAATGACCAAAATACCTCCAAAACCAAAAAAATGACCAAAATACCCCCCGAAACACAAAAAATAACCAAAATACCCCTAAAACCTAAAAATGATCAAAATACCCTCAAAACCCAAAAAATGACCAAAATACCTTCGAAACCTAAAAATGACCAAAATACCCTTGAAACTCAAAAAATGACCAAAATATCCCTAAAACCTAAAAATGACCAAAATACCCCAGAAACCTAAAAATGACCAAAATACCCAAAAAATCCAAAAAATTACCAAAATATTCCCAAAACCCAAAAAATAACCAAAATACCTCCAAAACCCACAAAATGACCAAAATATCCCAAAAACCTAAAAATTACCGAAATACCCCAAAACCTAAAAATTACAAAATACTTCTAAACCCTAGAAATTTACCGAAATAACCAAAAAAATATAAAAATTATTGAAATAACCCTAAATCCTAAAAGATGACAGAAATGCCCTCGTAACCTAAAAAATGACTAAAATACCGTTAGAATCTAAAAAATGATCAAAATAACCTCGAAACCTAAAAAATTAACAAAATTCCCTCGAAAGTTAAAAAATTACTAAAATTCCCTCGAAACCTATAAAATGACTGAAATACTCTCAGAACCTTTAATTTGTTGAAAATATCCTCGAAACATCCAAAATACCCTAAACCTCTATTTCGGTAATTTTAGATGTTTCAGGTGTATTTTGGTCATCTTACATGTTTAGGGGTATTTTGGTCATAATTTAGGTTTCAGAGGTTTTTATCAATCATTTTGTTTTTAGGTTTTGGGGTTATTTTGGTCATTTTTAAGGTTTTAGGGTATTTTGATCATTTTTTAGGTTTCAGGGTATTTTGGTAATTTTTTGAGGTTTTAGGGGTATTTCAGATATTTTTTAGGTTTTGGAGGTATTTCGGTCATTTTTTAGGTTTAGGGAGTATTTTCATAATTTTTTAGTTTTAGGGTGTTTTTTTTTTTTTTTTTTTTTTTTTTTTTTTTTTTTTTTTTTTTAGTTTTAGAGGCATTTCGGTCATTTTTTTAGGTTTTTAGGGTATTTCAGTCACTTCTTAGGTTTTGGGGGTATTTTTGGTAATTTTAAGGTTTCAGAGGTATTTCGATCATTGTTAAAGTTTAGGGGGTATTTCGGTCATTTTTTAGGTTTAGGGGATATTTTGGTAATTTTTTGGGTTTTGAGGATATTTTGGACATTTTAGAGACTTTAGGGGGGAGGGTATTTTGCTCATTTTAGAGATTTTGGAGGTATTTTGCTCATTTTTTGGGTTTTGGGGGTATTTTGGTCACTTTTTGGGTTTTGGGTGTATTTTGGTCATTTTCAAGTTTCAGGGGTATTTTGGTCATTTTTTAGGTTTTAGGGCATTTTGGTCATTTTTTAGATTTCAGGGGTATTTTTGTCATTTTCTAGAAATTTAAATTTTATGTTGTTTATTTAAATTTTAGATGGGTTTTAGTAGGTATTAGTGGGTTTATCCATTAAGACCTATATAATTAAATAACCTAATGGGTCTTTTACCCATTTAAGCCAAATATTCAAATGAGTTGGGTTAAGACTTACCCAAATTAGGTGGGTAATAGGTGGGTTCATGAATATGGATAAAAGTTGCCACCCCTAGGTAAGGGCAAGGGCGACAACATGGGGGGTGGATGTTGGTTATGGAGTGGGAAGCAAGCCATTGTGGCCGTGGTTAGGGTACTTAACACTATTTTGGGAATAGGATTTAGGAATAGCATCTAGGATTTTTGTTTTGAAATCGTCTAGGGGCTTTAGGAATAGCAGTTATCACGTACAAAACCCAACATAGGTGCTTTGGTTTTTTTTTTTTTTTTTTTTAATATTAACTTCTTAAATGACTTTTATTTATTATTAATTTGTTTTAAATAAATTATTAATATATTACTAGGATCTGTGTAGTTGAATTTAATTTAGGCATGTGAACGACTAAATTTCGAGTTTGAAATAAATCAAAAAAATAAAACAGTTTCACAAATATGAATTTTTATTAATCAATGTGTGGTACAATTTTCTGTGATTATAAAAAAGTGATCATCTGATTCGATCTCTTTGAAAGACTTGTCGATTGGAATTGTGGTAATGTAATTTTGACTCGAACATCAAATATTATTCAATTTGGCTGAAGAGCGTATTGAAGACCCTTGAAATAGAATTACAACGAATCTCTAGCTATAAGCTTGTTAGAAATTCTTTGTTTTTCGTGTGTTCTTCATATTCTTCACATGTTCTTCGTCTTCGAAGCTTTGGATGGAAATTCTTCAGGGTTTTGGAGGCTTGAATTTGTAAAACTTCACCAATTTGTGGTTTCTTGAAGTTTCTGGAGGCTTTTAAGTTTGATTCTAGCAAACTTTGAGATCTAGGAAGATGATTTGGATTACTTCTCCTCAAATGTTCTTCGTATTCAAAGGTTGAAGTTCTTGAAGTTTTTGAGGCTTGATTCCTGCAAAACTTCTGTACTTCAGAGTGCTTTTGAATCTTCTTTGATTCTGCTTGAAGTGTAGATGTTTGGTGTGTGGAAATGCCTTAGGAAGGCTTTTATTTATAGGAGTTTGGGGGTGGATGAGTGACACATTGCGGAGTCCGATTGGTGACATATGTCACAGCCTAATTGGAGGAGTTTTAAGACTTTTCCTCCAAGACACATGGCTTCATTTGATTGGCCAAAATGTCTTAATTTTCAAGGTGACATATGTCAACACCCGATTGGACTACTTATGTCATTGTTTACACGTGCCTGTGTGTGATTAGCATTTTGCATGATTTTTATGTTTTTATTTCAATGACACTTGGCAAATCTCTCTTGGTTTTCGAATTGTGATAGTAGAAACTAGTAGTAGTACATGATGCTTTATAATTGGCCATGCATTGTAGACTTGATAATATAATGTGTCAACTTGTGATATATTGAGAATTTTCCCTCTCTGCAAGGCAAAAGGCTTTTATATGAAAGAGATTACTCATGTTGTTATTTTAATTGCCCAATTGAACCCAAGACATTAAAGTTAGACACAGCTTGATGGAATTAAAGTGTTTAATTTCTAAGCGTTTTGTCACAAAGCAAATAAAACTAAATGTTAGTGGTTCTTAGGAAGTAATTTAAATAGGAAATTTTTCTTTAAAAAAAAGTTTTAAATAGGAAAATCAGTGCTGCATGTATGTTTTATTTTATTTTTATTTTTATACATGATAGAATTTCTACTCTAGCCTAATCTAAGTGTATATGTGTGTGAAGCTCCCTCTTAGAGACTTGAACCTTGGCCCTTACCCTGCACACCTCACAAGCACTTATACCTATAAAGTGACCATCGCAGCAAGAGTGTGCGGTGGTGCTGCATGTATGTTTTAAAATCATATTTATTTAGGAGTGAGTTAAAAATGCAATAAATAATTAAATGTGTCTTGATACATGACACATAACAGACATTTAACTTGACACTTGGAGAATTAAAGTTGTACAACCCATGCGATGATAATGGTGTGTCACCATTAGAATGATGACCTTGTAGCTGAATTGACACATCCTCATGTACAAAATACTTGGGGATCTAGGAGGAAAAGGGTTCGAGCTGCGGGATTAGCAACATGTTATAATTATTTCTCAAAAAAAGAGTAGTTTTATTGTTCGGGATTTTGGAGTAGTTAATCGTAATTCACCTTGTATATGAAAGAAGAATTATCGAATAATATCCTCTCATATTGTTGTTTGCACTTACGATTTTTATTATTTTATTATTATTATTTTTTAGAAATACTTACGAGTAACTGTAAATTATAAGTTAAGTGTACTTTTTATAATAGAAGTGTACTATAATTTCATATTTATTCAAGAAAAAAAATCTCTCCCATTAGTAGACATTTGATAAGTCAAAATCTAGAATTTGATCAAATTCCACCCAGAAATAATCTAAGATCTTTAATTATTGAGTTGGTTCAATAGATTTAGGAACTCACCCCAATTCACCATATGTTAAAGTAATCGACTAATCTAAGATCTTTAATTATTGAGTTGGTTCAATAGATCTAGGAACTCACCCCAATTCACTATGTGTTAAAGTACTTGACTTTGATTAGTGGGCACTTTTTTATTGACTATCATTTACATTGACTTATTACTTTTTGTCCATCATTCACAGTTAATAGTTCAACATATAGTGATTGAATGTGGATATTCTTGAGCTTCTGCAAGTATAGAATGTATAAGAAGAAAACATGAGGCAACGATGTGATTTTCAAAAAATATTAATACAATCAAAAGTTTTTAGATGGTGGAACGTTGCTTAAAGTTACTATGTGTAACACCTAATTTATTTTAATTTTTACTGGATAAATAGTAATAGAGATATGTTTTATTTATTCAAATAAATTAGTATAGATTTAGATTAATTAGATTACTTTGGATTAAGATAATTGGTTTTATACTTTTATTGATGGATTATAAGAAGTTAGTATTTATCCTAATCTATTTGGAATTTGTCTTGTATAAATTCATATGTTGACAACGAATAAAGAACATTATCGAATTATTAAGTTAAAATTATTAGCTAGTCTAACTTCGGGGTTTAGGCTTCCTCACACTAATTCATTTATCAAATTAGGAGGTCTTATTTCCCTGGACTCAAAGTAACCAATAAAGAAATTGGGAACATAACTTCTGGTATCAAAGCTGGTTATGGAGGACCACCACATGGAGCACTAGGAAGCTGTGGTTTTTTTAACCAATGACAAATGATCAGAGAAATGCAACATATGCTCACTATAATACTTTCCCATCTTGATCAAATTGTGAGTAATCAAAATAACGATCAAGGCTCAGACAATTAAGGTGAGATAGGGAGATCCATCAAGAGGCTCATGAGTTCTAGTTGTATTGTTATTTTGAAGGTAGCAAAACTTAGGGTGTGGCTTTTGTCCAGTGTCCTGTAACATTAGATCCGCTGCAATCATGACACGTGTCCATTTGAGACACTGGACAAAAGCTGCGCCCCAAAACTCAAGGTAGTTCGGATTGAGATCTAGTAAGGCTATTGTACCATACAATAGTTAAGGCTACTGCACCATACAATACATTTTTAATGGTTCAGATTAAAAGTTAACTTTTCATATCAACCGTTGGATCAAGAAAGTTAAAAGTTGAGAGTTGAAATTTTGTGAAAAATAAAAAGTTAAAAATTTTTTAAATTTGAAAAAGTTGAGATTGAATCGTGGGGTATTGTGGGTCTATCCATATACGATTTTATTTTTAATACATATTGTAGCCAGCAACATGAGGTTCCTCTCATTGTTCCTCCCTAGGCTTAAATTAACCAATATAAACAAGGTTGTTTTCTTGGTGCACTTCATTCTAATCTCAATTGGTTTCATAAACGAGGTTGTATTATTATTATTATTATTATTTTCTTTTATTAAAAAAAGAAGAAAAACGAATAAGTCATAAACGAGGTTGTACTTTCCAATACAAATTTCTGATACATAATTAAGAAGCCAACATATGCCAAGTTGCCAACCAGTTATTATTTGTTAATTTTTTTAACCAGTTATTATTTGTTAATTTTTTTAACCAGTTATTATTTGTTAATTACTATAAAATAATAACTAAGAATACGTCATTATCTTATGTTTATCACTTATACGTTTCTTATGTAAATAATAAAATTAAGATTTATAATTAGTAAAATATGTTAAGAAAGACAAATGAGCCACGTTGACTCTCAAATCTCGATGGAAACATGCTTGAAATGACTTCGACATACAAACAAACAATCTGTCGTGTTATCGCTATTATATATCCTTCACCTAAACTGATGATATTGAATATGTACCTCTTCAAAAGCAAATAGTCAACAATTTTTCCTCCTCCAACTTCTTGAGAGCAGAGAGAGCACTAGAGAAAAATGGAGAGGGAAACTCATATCCTAGTGATTCCTTTTCCCGTACAAGGTCACATAAACCCAATGCTCCAATTCTCAAAACGCCTAGCCTCAAAGGGTCCTAGAGTCACCTTTGTCACTACCACTTCTATGAGCAAGTCTATACAAGCCCAAGCCAGCAGCTCTGTCAACTTTGAGATCATCTCTGATGGCTCCGAGGAAATCGAAAATCAGGAAACCAGAGATGAACGTCTCCAGCGTTTCAAGTCAAAGGTCTCAGAAAGCTTAGCAAAGCTCATCCAGAGACATAATAGCTCCAAATACCCTCCAAATTTTCTTGTGTATGATTCAGTTATGCCATGGGGTTTAAACATTGCTCGACAACTTGGCATAGATGGAGCTCCATTTTTCACTCAGTCCTGTGTGGTTAATGCCATCTATTATCATGCACATCGAGGAGAAATTAAGATGCCCTTAGAAGAAGGGTCTTCAGTATCATTGCCTTCGATGCCATCACTAGGGAGCAATGATCTGCCTTCGTTTCTTTTTGATACGGGCTTATACGCAGCTCTGCAAAACCTTGTAGTGAATCAATTCTCAAATTTCCAGGATGCGAATTGGCTCTTGTGCAACACTTTTGACAAGTTGGAGGATGAGGTAGGTTCAATAATACATACATGCTATAAATATAGATTTCTAGGACATACAAAAAAATTTTATAACATATATGTATAATTTATGAATTGATTGCATTAAGAATAGGTTATGAAATATCAACTCGTACGTACACAGTAGTGACTCGGATAAAAATCTTTTATCATTCTTTCGGTGTTATACCATATGAGACATTAATCACATGTTGTCACATTTTCTGTTTTATTTTCTTCTAAAATATCCAAAGTAAAAAAAAAAAAAAAAAAAAAAAAAAAAAAAAAAAAAAAAAAAAAGAAAGGACATGACAATATTTATATGACATATTACAATTAGAAGAAGTATAAAATAGAACACTAAAAATGAAATAGTAGAATTAGACTTGATGAGATCAGAACGATGTCAATTGAGTTACAGTTTACAACCCATTAATTCTAAGACTTGGTAAATATATAGTGTGAAAATATTTTGTAATTATGATCATCAAATACTGAGAGAGCATTATTATTAAATATAGCATATGTAAATTATCTTTGAAGTGTATCTGCCGATGACCGATATATAATATTCTCTATTAGAAATGAGCACACATCTCATATCACTTCTTCTACTTTTTTTTTTTTTCCTTAAAAAAAATTGGTAAAATTTCTTCTATCAAAATATTTCAATTTAGATTAAATGCAAAAAGGCCCTTGTGGTATGGATCATTGCTAAAAACGTCCTTTTTGTTACAAAATTGACATTTTAAATCCTTTTGTTATATGAAATTACTCAACTGACCCTCATGTTATACTAATGTGACTTTTCTTGGACAAAAAATGACCACGTGAGTATCATATGAGCCAAGATATGTACAAAATAACTAAATCTTACCTAACATATTTGTCCACTTGGTCATTTTTTGTCCAATAAAAATAACAGAAGTTTAAAAGAATGCTCAATTGTGTTGAGGACAAAATTTTCCTCTCAAATGGTTTAGCGGAAAGTTCTTAAAAGCATTACATGGCAACTAAAATGAGCACCCATATGAATTATTAGTAACATGATTTACTTAATAGTCATGTGAGACTTTTAAAAATGATTTAATGAATTAATTATGTAATTTAATACACATGCACATCCTTATGAACCACCAAGTAATAGATTGTACAAGATTCCTTCACTTAATTTGGTGGAAAACCCTATCTTGTTTTAAACACCATAAAAAGTTTAAAAAGTAAATTTTGAGAACAAAATGTATGTTTCATAACAACCCCTACCTTTTAATTTTAAATGAAGTCATTTATCAATTATCATCCTAGAAAATTTACATCTACTAATATTTGTCCTAAACAATTTTGCATGCCCAGTATATTTATACTTTATAATATCTATAAATAGAACTTTCATGGACACTTTGTTACCTCTCTCAAACTAATAGTTGTATTTAGAGAAAACAAAATTTTGCCTTTATTTACAAGTAGGAATCATAACCTAACAATGTAAATTGGGGATAAGAAGATATCTTTATGGAGATGACTTGAAGATGGGGGATGACACCTATTTATTTAGTTTTTAAGAGAATTGAGATAGTTATTTTGTGGCGGTGATGAAATATTGCTTTTTAATTTTTTTGGTTAAAATTGTTGAGATTCAGATAACTTTGAATTCAGGTTAAAATTGAATTTAAGAGATAATTTTCATACCATGTTAGAATAATTGTTAGAGTAGAAAGAAAAATTAGATAGCAAAAGTGCATAGGAGGAAAACATATACAATGAAATGCACTTTAGCAACTAAATCTTTATTATCTTAAATTATGTGATACAATAACTTCATTGAGGGTATGTACATTAGACTAAACCGTGCATTACAAGTAGAATTATTTTCCTGCACTACAAGTAAGTTACAGTACATTGAATCTAATTAACTCAGAAACAACGATTTCAGATCATAAGCCTTTATAACTTGAACATTGTTAATATATTCACGCTCTTCTTTTGTTATTTAAATTTGAATTTAAATAATTACACTACATGCATTTAAATAATATGAAAAGAGAAAGTATCATTTGAGTTAGAACAGACATTACCAAAAACAACATATACATTTCCTTTATAATTTTAGATTGCATCCTATTTATGGTACTGGTACTGCTATCCTCTCCATCTTTAGTTAACAATATATATATATATATATATATATATATATATATATTTGTTATATATATATATATATATATATATCATTGACCAAAGATGGCATGGTATAGGAGTTTTTAATACTTCTTTTTCATCTTCTTTTATTTTTCTTTTCCATGGTTTTGTTCAGCATTTATGATTCTACTTTCTAAATTCCTTTAGGTAGTAAATTGGATGGCAAGTCGATGGCCTATTACAACAATTGGACCAACTATTCCATCAATGCACTTAGACAAGCGGTTGGAAGATGACAAAGATTATGGTCTTAACCTATTCAAGCCTAATATGGACACTTGCATGAAGTGGCTAGACACAAAAGAAACTGGCTCAGTGGTTTATATATCATTTGGAAGCTTGGCAACCCTTGGAGAAGAACAGATGGAGGAGATAACATGGGGACTAAAAAATAGCAATTGCCACTTCTTATGGGTAGTTAGAGAATCTGAAGTAAAAAAGCTTCCCATAAATTTTCAGCAAGAAACAACAGAGAAAGGATTAATTGTGAGTTGGTGCCCCCAACTAAAAGTATTAGCTCACAAGGCAGTTGGATGCTTCATGACTCACTGTGGATGGAACTCGACGCTTGAGGCTTTGAGCTTGGGAGTGCCAATGGTTGCAATGCCACAATGGTCAGATCAACCAACTACTGCAAAGTTCATTGTGGATGTGTGGAAGGTAGGGGTTAGGATTAAATTGACTAAAAAAGGCATTGCTACCAGGGAAGAAATAGAGCTATGCATAAAGGAAGTAATAGAGGGAGAGAGAGGGCAAAGGACGAAGAGGAATGCATTGAGATGGAAAGAATGGGCTAAAGAAGCAATGGAAGAAGGTGGAAGTTCAGATAAAAATATAGAGGAATTTGTGGCAAAACTTGCTCACTCCTAATATTATTGTAAGCGAAAACACTTCATTCAAATAGTGGATAAGAAGAAATGCATGATTTCACTATAATCTCTTGCTATGAGGCCACATGTATGCAGATCATCAATAAAAAGGGTATCATTTCATAATAAGAAATATATTGTCAATCTCAAATTCATCATCGTATCCAAATTAAATCACCTATTTAATAACTTTTGTATAGAATCAAGTCATTGTTAACGTAGGATAACCCTATACCTGCATGTCAATATAGTAAGATCACATATTAAACATTCAGATTCAAGCATTTATTGAATAATGATATGTATTTTTTTTATACAAAATAGAAATTCTACCATAACCTAATCTAAGTATATATGTATGTAAAACTTCCTCCTTAAAACTTAAACTCCGACTCTTGCCTCCCACCCTCCACTAACACTGTTTTAATCATGCACACAAAAAGGATCAATCTGTCCTTAATCGCACTACGACTGCTTTGATATGGATTTTAGGGTTAGGGTCATCTAGAGGATCTTCACTTACAAAAGATTATTATTTTGTCCCTAGTGCAAAAAAAGTTGGGAAAAAATGGAAATGGGATGTTTACACTTTGATGTAATTTATTAATTTATTGTTTATATTTCTCGAAGAAGTAATAAAAATTGAGTTATTATATATGGAAACATATAAAAAATAAATAGTCAAATTTTCACTACATGGTAGAAGAAATTTCTGGTTTCTTTTTTATTTAATAATAATTTTTGGTACGAAAACTTTATTTGCAAATGGATCAGAAGTAATTTTAATTTCAAGTAATATTATTAAAGGGCTAAAATTAGTTAAATTGAGGGAAAAAGTTAAAGGATTTCTTAAGGGCATTAGTTTAGTAAATATTTTTAGAAATTTTTATGAGAAAAATGAAAGCTCAGATTTGTGTGTAAGCACGAGCTTGTTTAGACTCCCAATAAAAATTACGGATAAATTGCTTTTACTCTAACTTAAACTAAGTGCGAAATAAGAGTAAATGGGTGCAAACAACCGATAACACTATCCTAAGCCATATTCATCCATTATCAACAATAAAAGAAAAACTTAAAAAGTAGGTAAGAGAGATGCAAACACAAAAAAACACCAAGACATGTTATCGAAAAAAAAATAAAAGAACTCGGCAAAAAACCTCTCTTCGACCCTCCAAGTCGAAATCGATCCACTAGAGAATAAAATTAGAGTACATGAATAACAAAAGACCCTTCAAGCCTAGTCTACCCAATGTACTTGAGCCCTCCAAGCTCCTGCTACCAACTGGCTCCTCGAAACCTTGTCTTCTCTAGATTTCCCGAATCCCGCAATTCAACTTGATTGCATCCGCCAAAGAATGGCTCATTCCAATACTTTCCAATAGCACAAAAATCTCACTTAATACTCAAATTGGGTGTGGTAAGTGTTTAGGCTATTAATCTCTCAAGGATTTAGAGATAGAGAGGTAGAAGTAGAGGAAAACTATAAGAAAATGTGTAGATGATTGTAGGCATAACAATCTCTAACTCTCAAGTGTATTTTTTAGGATTTTCTTTCTGAAAAGCACTCCTTACAATATTTGGGTAATGATGGTATATATAGTGTAAGTAAAGACTTGGTAAAACAAAACATGACATTTTGCCAAACAAAGCATTTTGCAAGTATTTCATGGGAAGGCCTTACCCGCAAGACACTCATGAAATCCTCAAGGCTGGCATGACTCTTTGTCTTCTGGTCATGTGCTCTACACGTGGCTATTATGCGGGTAAGCTTCTTGCGAGACACTCACGAAATCCACTTGTTCATCCTTTTAAGCTTGAGTCTTCACACTCTCCCACACTCATCCTTTACAATTAAAAACTCACATAAATACAGGGAAATATGACTGAAAAAATTACAATCAAATTTGACACAGAATTAAAGCCAACACAAAATAGTTGTAAATTATAACTTTACAATCTTCCCCTTTGGCTATTCCATGACAAAACCCTTAAACAGAATCTAGACTTAAACGTGAATTTGAGAACATAGGCAAAACTCACTCACACCTAATTCTAGAAGCTGTGAATCACTTGCACCGTATACACTTGTATCCTGAAACACTCGCACATACAAAAAACTTTCATTAAGCTTATGACAAGTAGAACACAAGGTACGTATATGAACAAGTAAAATGCAATGAAGATACTATACAAGATATAAGCTATGAAGCATAACTTGATCAAATAAGAATAGTCACTAAGGAATGACTACAATGAACATTTATCTAGAAAATGATCATCCGAACACACAATGCAATTAAGAGCAATGTAAAATCAATTGCATGTCTAACAAACATGATGCATTAAAGAGACTAAATCTAAAAGCGATAGAAAACAATAAGCATGAAAATGGCTATAAAAACCAAGACACAGAAACAATACTAAAGAAAAACTAAGTTTTAAACTAAAGTATTTGAAAGCTTTAAAAGAAAGCAATGTAAATATCCAGAAGCTATAAAAATTTTAAAGTAAACTAATAGACTGTAAACTAAAGAACCACCATAATGAACCAATGCTCTAGGATGCTAAACTATGCTCCCCCTCAAGCTGTGCTACTCCCCCCCTCAAAATATTCCCCTTTTTTTACCAGAATGGCCAAAGAGACTAGAATTGTGAGGATTTCGAATCTGAATCCTCCTGCTATTGGTTCCTCATCATGTCATTGATTTGAGATAAGAGTGCTGTGATCTGACCTTCTAGGTAGGTGAATTGAGTTGAGGAGTGTTACGTGTGGCATTCTAGCATACCATATATATGTTCAACCCTTGCAATTAAATGATCAAGACAATCGGATGCCCGTGCATGTGCTTGAGAAGAGGATTATGTAGTGTCCTCCAGAGCTGATGTGAAATGCTCTATTTTTTCTTCCGCATCTTCACCTTCTTCAGCAACATTGTCTCTTGGAATTTGAGAGACACCAACAAATGGTTTGGGAACATGGGCTTTGCTTTGAGTCATGGTTCGAGCACTGATTGGATAATCCCTTTGCATTACGAGAAGACCACTAGGAATCTTCACCCTTGCCCTTATGATAAGAGCCATGACTAGACTTGGAAAGGGTAAGATCAGTCTCGAATTCCTCTTTGTGATGCATTTGGTGAAGAGGAAGTAGATATGACTGCAAGTGTCGATCTCCTTTTGTGTGAAGAGATCAAACAAAAATATGTCCCTTGGTGTTGACAAGGTAGTAAATTCTTCACTGGGTAGAGGTTGAAGATCTTGACATAGGCTAACGTTCTCATCTCCGGGGTGAATGGAATGGTGTTAAATGCCTTCTTGCAAATTTCACCACTAAGGATGTCCACAATTGGTCCAAGTTTTTCCCTTCTCTTGTCATACTAGAGAGATATGTGTGGACCAATATCTCTTAGATAGACTCCTTTGTGACATAGAACTCTCTCCCTCTCGGCCAACAGTTTATACGATCCCCTTCCACAAAAGCATTAGCAAAGAATTCCCTAATGATTTGGGCATGGATATTCCCCATTAGGTTCAAGAGCTTTGTTCACGTCCTTTCTTTGAACACTTCAGGGATGAAAGTGTGTTCTAGGGACTCTAACTCCACAGTCCTTTCCAAGATGATTGGGGCCCTTTTGTAGTAATCGTTATAGGCCATGTCTGCATCATCGCTTTGGAATGCATCCAAGGAAGTGACGCTTTGAGGATTTCTTTGTGGCTGATTTCTTAAGAGGAGACATCTGCAAAACAATCACAAACACAAAGAAACAAGGACAAAAACAAAAACAAGGAAAGAAACTTGATTAGTTCTAAGTTAGTCCATAAACCAAACAACAAGTCCTAACATAAAAACATAAAACCTAATAACACAAGACCATGTTTTAAGTGCTAAAGATGTAACAATACTTATCTAGCATGAGTGAAGTGCAAAACATGTCAAGTAATCAAGTGTGTGCATTAAGTGTGCATGTGGCGTGCATATGTGCTGCATGATCAAGGCATGACCAAGCACACATGGGTCAAAGTGTGTAAAACACAACCAAAGTTTAAAACATGTTGAGAATGTAAAAATATGGTAATCTCCAAAGTTTGGTACTTATCGAGTCCAAAACAACAACAAAATGCCATTTGGACATTTCATCAAACACATAGTGTGCGTACAAACCACTAACATGTAAAACAATGCATGAACATGAAGAAATCTTGCCTAAATACATGTTAAAATGCCACTTGGGGCCAACATAAATACAAACAAACAAACAGGACACAGCCCAATCAAGAAAAACAAAATATTTTGCAAGAAAATTAGTTTTTCCCAACTCTTTCAAAAATAAACCCAGCCCTATAAATCCTAGAATCTAAGGCTTAATCTAAGGATTCAAATGTAAAAAGATGTTGAAACATAGCAAAATGAGAATGTTTGAAAAACTGTCATTGTTTGCCTTTAAAAACTGCAAAATCGCGCTTTTCGTAGGTAAGCTTCTCGTGAAGTTACTCGCAAAAATGCCACTGAAGCACATAACAGTTTTCGCGAGTAACTATTACTGGTGAAACTCTCTATATGAATTTCAGTGTATTCTTATTTTTGCCATCCTTATTTTCGTGGAAAGAGCTTACTCGTAACTTACTCGAGAAAATGCCTTTGAAAGAGTTTTTTAACAAAAACAAGAAATAGACATTTTGGACAAAAACTCTAAACACACAAAAGCATTAAAAAAAAAACTTTCAAAAACATATAAAATACTCAAAAATATTTTTGGGTTTAATCAACAAGCAATTGAGTATACACATCACATTTGAACATGTACAATCACACAAATAGAATAAGCATTCATTGAACATTAGACTTGTGTGTTGTGTGTTTGGATCAAGTATGAACTAGTCTATAGTTTAGTTTAAAGCTTCAATGATCAATTCAACCAAGTCATACACAACTAGTACGAAGTCAAGTAACATATCTCACTTGTAGAAATGAACAGATATGACCCCTCACTAATATGTTTACAATTGATTGAAAGCTTTTCATTTGGCTTCCATTTTTTTCATACTTTTGATCAAATACAACTCAAATTTTGAGAAATGATGCCATAAACATTTTGATAGAACTTTGACAATTGAGCATTTGGCTTTGGCATCATACATTTTAATACATATTTGCTCCACCTTTTCCTTATCAAACTAGTTTTCGAAGCAAGACTTTTTCAGCTCTTTTCTCCCTTTTAGAGATAAGCATTTGTAGAGCTCTCTGAAAAAGAAAAAAAAAATGTGAGAAGATATATAGGAACAAGTCTACGCATGTATCTAGATCAAACAAGACTATTAACCAATCATTCATGACAAACTTAAAGATTTATTTACAACAATCAAAATGTAGATTTCTAGATGTAACTCGCACTTAGAAAATGTGCATACATAACAAGCTAAGCTCGGAAATGCACTATGCCATTAGTACGGATATACTAGGCCAAACTCACATGTGATATACATAACAGAAGCGATCAAATTTTTTGAGAATTTTCACTTTTTATGGGTTTTTGAATTTTTCAACTCACTCAAAAACAAAACAAGCAAAGGAAGATCAACAAAAACAAGAAAAACTAGAAAAAGAAACCATACATGTGAGACATATATAGCAAGGATGCACCAATGAACAACATAAGGTCACACAAAAGATATGAGTCAGGGGATAACACTGACACCAATGGTCTTACAAAGAGATTCAAACAGTAGACCATCAAGGGGTTTAGTAAAGATGTCTACCTTTTGATTGTCGGTGTTGATAAACTCCAGCCATACAATTTTCTCCTCCACCAAGTCTCGAATGAAGTGATATCGAATTTCGATATGTTTCGACTTTTAGTATTGAATAGGATTCTTGGATAGATTTATGGCACTAGTGTTGTCACAAAATACGCACATGGTGTCTTAAGAGATTCCATAATCACATAGGAGCTTTTTCATCCACTATAGTTGAGCACAACTCCCCACTGCAATGTACTTAGCTTCAGCCATTGATAGAGAGACTGAATTTTTCTTTTTGCTCATTCATGACACCAAATTATTTCCGAGGTAGAAACAACCGCCCGAGGTGCTTTTTCTATCATCAACACACTCGACCTAATCAGCATCCGAGTATTCGGCTGAGCAGTCATTCGAATCTCGAGTACGAAATCCCATAGTTTTAATGTTCCATTGACATAGCGGATGATTCTTTAGACCGTTGTTAGATGAGACTCTTTGGGTGCTACCAATCTTGCTCCTATAAAGTGTTGGATCTACTTCCACACCGGCTAAACCAAAGCTCAGTTTTATAGAGGAACTCATTGGAGTGGATGCATGTTTCTTGGAGTCTAAACCGAATCTCTTTACAAGATTTTTGGCATACTTCTCTTGAGAAATGAATATCCCATCTTTCTGTTGTTTCACCTGAAGGCCTAAGAAGTAGTTTAGCTTTCCCACCATGCTCATCTCAAATTCCTTCTTCATTTCTTCCAAACATTCTTAAGCAAGGTGATCAATTGTTGATCCGAATACAATGTCATCCATATATACTTAAGCAACAAGGAGAGATTTCTCATCTCGTTTGACAAAGAGTGTTCAATCGGCTTGACCTCTCTTGAAACCATGATCTGAAATATATGAGGTGAGACAAGTATACCATACTCTTGGTGCTTGCTTTAGCCCATATAATGCTTTCTTCAATCTTCATACATGGTTCGAAAAATGAGGATCTTGGAACCCCTTTGGTTGCTCAAGAAATACTTCTTCGTTCAAAAGTCCGTTCAAGAAGGCACTCTTCACATCCATTTGGTATAGCTTAAAATTCATAATACACACTATGGAGAGAAGAATTCAGATTAACTCTAGTATTGTTACCGGAGCAAATGACTTATCTAAGTCTACGCCTTCAACTTGAGTATATCTTTGAGCCACTAATCTAGACTTGTTTCGGGCAACTTCACCATCTTCATCGGTCTTGTTCTCAAAGATTCACTTTGTGCCAATTACATGTGTGTCCTTGGGCCTTGGTAACAACTCCCATACATCATTTCTAACAACTTGATGTAACTCTTGGTGCATGGATTCTACCCAATGTTCATCTTTCAAAGCTTCTTCCAATTTCTTGGGTTCAAATTGAGCAAGGTAGCAATGATACGTCACATGATTCACACTATAGCTCAATCCTTTTCTCAAACGGAATCATTCATCCAAATCACCAATTATATTGCTTTTAAGATTATTAAGAGTTACTCTTGATGAAGGTTTCTTGGAATTGGAGGGTTCCTCATCACGAGAGATTGGAAATTGAACTTCCAGAGGGGTGAGTGGACTTAAAGACCTTTGTGTTGATCTAGTCTCCCTTCTTGATGCAATAGGAGTAGACTCCTTTTCCGATGATTGTCTCTCACCATCATCACTTTAAGACATGTTACTATCACCTTCATTCTTCTTAAGACTTGGAACTTCGCCATCCTCACCAACATTCTTTTCCGAAATGGTGTCATCTATGACCACATTTATTAATTCCATCACCGTCTGTGTGCTTATTGTACACTCTATATGCCTGACTATTTATAGAGTATCCTAGGAAGATCCCTTCGTCACTCTTGGCATTAAACTCCCCAAGATTCTCCCTATCATTAAGAATGAAGCATTTACTTCCAAATACTCGGAAGTATTTCACCTTAGGCTTCTTTTCCTTCCAAATCTCATATGACGTTTTCTTTGTTCCCGCTCGAAAGAAAATCCTATTCCCAATGTGGCATGATGTGTTCACCTCTTCAGCCTAAAATTTCTGTGGAATGTTTTTGTTGAGAAGCGTTACTCTCGCCATCTCTTGGATCACCCGGTTCTTCCTTTCAACAACCCTATTCTATTGTAGAGTCTTTGGAGCTAAGAATTCCTTTTTGATACCGTGCTCATTGCAAAATGCTTCAAATTTTGCATTCTCAAACTCCTTCCCATGATCACTCCTGATTTTGACTATAAGAACTCCCTTTTCATTTTGGAGCTTTTTGTATGATCTTTCCATCTTGTCGCATGCCTCCAACTTTTCTCTAGGGAATTCCACCCAAAAGTACCTTGAGAAATCATTAACCACAACCATGATGTATCTTTTCCCACCCAAGCTTTCCATTCTCATTGAACCAATTAGATCCGCATGAAGCAACTCCAAAATGGAGCTCGATCTCGGCCTCCACCCGGTCCATTGATGATTGCGAAATCCCTCTTCCTCTCTCTTTTTGATCAACAATGGTGGTAGCGGGTTTGTTTACTTTGTTGGCGTGGGTTTGTTGACTGATCGGTGGGTTTGGTGACTAGTTCGGTGGGTTTGGTGACTGATCGGTGGGGTGGATCTTTGGTTTGGTCGGGGTTTGATTATGTTTTTCTGGGTTTGTTGTGATTGATTTCTTGATCTAGGTTGGTTTGTTTACTAGGTTTATGGGTTTGATTTGTTGAGAATTTGGTGTTGATTGTGTTAGAATTTGGAGAAGAACATGAAGAATTCGAAGAACCAATTGTAAAATGAAAAACAAGTTGAAGAACATTAAGAAATGTTTTTTAATTTTAAAATTTTAATTAAATTAAAAGAGAGAAAAAATTTGACAGATACCCATTTGATTGATAAATTCAAAGGAAACAAGAAGATAGAAAATAGAAGTTCTTATATGATATTTATAGTGGCCGGTTGACTTAGATTTGATTTTTCTGGGCATATGTTCTCATAGAAGTTCTTAAGTAATCAAAAATTTGAACTTTTTAATCTGTTTGGGCTTTTGTTTTTGACATATTATGTGTTAGAATAACGGCTGAAGGAGAGGTGGGTTACGGATTAGTAATGGAGGAAATCACAAGTGGGTAAAGTGTCAAAATTAAAACCAAGGGTAGGTAAGTCAATTTAGAGGTAAACCACAGGTGGGTAAAGTATAATTATCCCTTTATTTTATATATTTTTTATTTGAAAGGGTGTGATTAGGATAATGAATCATTTAAATGGGACATATGGCATTATATTACTGGAGTGGAGGACATTAGGCACTGCTGATGTGATCCTCTATAAAGACTGAATAACTTCTCTTATAATTTGTTGTGAAAATATTATGAACATATTATTTGTTCAAAATTTTTTACAACAAATTTTAAGGAGTGATCTGTTATTAGTTCTTTTTTTTTTTTTTTTTACTTACTACTAAAAGTTTTTAACTTAAGATTTAGCATTTATCAAAAAGTAATTACATTAATCATAACGAAGTGATAGTATGCTTTACACAAGAAAAAAAGAATTTAAAAAAAAAAAGAAAAAGAAAAAAAAAAAGAGGAACATCCTCTGTTTTAGTGGTTCATTTTTTACCACTTGTCCACGTAAACTCAAAAGGCAAAATGGTTTTTGAATTGTTTTTTTTTTTTTTTTTGGTTAAAAAGGAAATAAGTTTTTGAATTGTTACGCCTTCGAGTTCTTTTTAGTTTTTCTATCTTTTAATAAAATAATAATAAAATAAATAAATAATCAGTCTTCTTCTTCACTTCAAAAAAAAAAAAAAAAATCACGTTCTTTGTATTCACTTGTTTACTTTAAAATTATAAAATAAAATAAAATAAAATAAAATAAAATCTTCATCCCACATCTGGTTAGAAAGAGGAGGAAGTAGATCTTGTTTCAAGTGTATACTTCATCTCCCACATAACCGGTAAGATCCATCAACTGTGAGTCCTACCAACTATGAGGAGAAGAAACATACCCCATAACAGGGTGTATTTTTCCTAGGGAGAGAGGATGAGTTTATAATGTTCAAGAGTCAAGACTAGAAAGTTTAGAACAACTTGTCTGTTCCTTTTTTTTTTTCTTTTTGCTCTTCAACTTGTCTGTTCCTCAAAAACAAAACAACTTGGCTTGACATTTGAGCTAGGTAGAAATAGGAAAAAGGTTATATGGTCTCAAGTCTCATTACTAATCGCACCCCAAAAAAAAAAAGTCTCATCACTAAAAGTTGGCTTGTCAATTTTTTTTTTATAGCTCCAAGAAGATTGACTCGGTTTTGGGTAAAAGTTAACTTAGCTGTCAAAAAAAGTAGGATATAATTAATAGTAGCTCTTTCTTCTGGGGACTAGCTTTATTTTTTAAAAAGAAAGGTTAGCTGACACCTTATTCTATCCGTTAAAAATAATTTATTGTGGAATCCACTTAACAAAAAATTAATATAAATTAATGAGATGAGTGAAATTAATATTAAAGTGATAAGTGAAATTTAAAAAATTAGATTTATTAACTCTATACTCTATAAAATTGGTAAAATATTTAACATTAAAGCAAAATGATTTAACATAAAGTTGTTTCTTAACCAGAATCTTATAATGTCCATTGACTCTATTTACACTCCCATTTTTTTAATAGAAATATTGGGTAATTTTAGTTGTGTACTTGGAGCAGTGGGAAGTTTTATTGAACATGGGGTAGTTATAGTACATGGGGTTGGGGTAGGGTTTTTTATTTTTTTAATTTTTGTCAATTTATGGTTTTAATTTTAATTTTTTTGTTTAAAAAATAAGGTTAAGCTAATTATATTAGAGGGATTTTTATTAGTCAAAAATGTTATAATTAATTTTCTAAATCTTTCTTAATATATTGAGATTAAATGGTTTTTAAATAGGTGGCTTTAAAACCATAGTAAAATACAAAAATCTGTTAAAAAAGACAAGTGAGCCACGTTCACTCTCCAATCACAGTGGAAACTACAACTTTGAAATGACTAGACATACAAACAAACGATCTGCCATGTCACTAATATTGGATTCATATCCCGTGCAATACCTAGGGTATTGCACGGGGTGCAATACCTCAAATCTCAACTGTCTGTATAATCCAAGGCCCATTAATTTGACACGTTAGAACTCCAGCCTGGCAATCCGTGTCTCCTACCTTTTCTTTTCATTTCAGCTACTTGTATTCCTCTTCAGTAAAACTCTTTCTCTCCCTAATGTTCCATTCTCTCAACCCGACTGTGCTTCCGCCACTCTCTCAGCCTCCACGCTTGCTCTGTGCGTCTCCCTCAAGTCCTCAACCCCTTCATCACCGTTACCAGCATACCCAACTTAGACCCATCAGCAAAAACAAAGAAAAAATAGCAACTCACCATCTGAAACCAAATCCCCAAACACTTACACGCCTTGTAGAGCACTTTTTAGACCCAGATGAGAGGGAGAGCGAAATGCCCACATTGAATTTCTTGCCGTCGCTTTTGAGTCGCCGACTGTGCCATCCACATTAGTTTTTGCCGTTAAGTCAACCACTGCTCACCGTAAACTATAAACTAGTAACTTCCTCTCATTTCTTATTTCGTTTTGCTTCCTTTCATGATTCTTGTTGATTTATTGTGGAATGTTTTGAGATTTTGATAATGGGTACAAAACCCAGTGAACTGTGGGTGTGGGTGTGTCGATGGCTAAGGACCGGCGGGTGACCGGTGGCCTTACTTCCTTTATCTTCGCTAGATTTGTGAGTTTGGACTAGTGGATGCTGACAGTGGTGGGTGTTTGGCGTTAATAGGGTCACGGTATTATTTTTGTGTCTTGCTCTGTCATGGGTTTAAAGGGAAGGAAAAAAAGGTGTTGTCTTGCTAATGAGTAGTTGGCTGTTCTGAAATTAGACTATGGATAGTCCCTTTAAAGATTTTTAGTGGACGACTTAAAATCTTAATTATGTGAAACAAAGATGTAGTATAAGGGGTTAATTTCAGCGTGCTTGACATCCTTGTGTTTGTGGTTTGAAGATCTAAACTTTTTTTTTTTTTTTTGGAGATTAAAGATAGAAATTTGAGCTTATTCTTAATAGTTCTAGTATAGGAGTTATTATCTATCATGATTTTTTAAGTTCAGCTGTGAGACTTGTTCTCTTAAGGAATTATTGCTATTATAATGCCTATTTTGTGGTAGAACATGAAGTTTTAGTTGGTTGGATTGGGAGAACTCTGCTTGTTGCGAAGAGGAGTACATGAATTCTTTAGTCTTGCAACTTTGGAGCAAGTAGCTTGAAATATTGAGACCCTGGATGTCAATGGCACAAATTGTTGACATAAAAGTGCCATTTGTTGCACACAAACAAAAATCCATCCGAAATTCAGGTTGTGCTATTATAATTTCCAAGCCAATGCATAAAGTTGTGTTGGTACTCGTGTTTTTACTGGAAATTATACTTGTCATGGACATAGTATTATAAAAATTACATTGCATCATGCATAACACAGGAATAATATTGGTCTTAGATTACAAATCATTAAAGGTTATCATAAAATTTTGTAAACGCTTTGTTGCTGATTGAGTTTTAAAAATAGAATAAAAAATTAATTTGGTTACTAATGGAGTTGTGGAGATTATAATATTTTGATAATGGGTATGAAACTCACTTGAGTGTTTCCATAATTGAGTCAAGTAAACTTGAACTTTATCATATGCTCTTATTTATTACTTTTTCTAAGATTATGACTTTTTTCTTTCAGGATTCTACCACATTAAAGGATAATACAAGACTTTGAAGTATCTTGGATAGTTAGCAGAGCATATTGGAAAACTTTTTAATAGCTTTATGAACCCCTTAGACAAATTTTTTAGATAGCTTTATGTACAGCTTGTAGCACTTACAGTTTTGTAGTTCGCTTATGACTTATGAACCTACTCCAACTTGGTTTTTAGATATGTATGTTTTGAGTAGCTACAAGTTAAACATTGATATATTCTTAACATAATAAAAATTTCTTTTACTAAAGTCATACTTTGATGTATCATTTGATTTTTTTTTCTTAATTAATTGTAAAGCTTCGAGTTTAACAATTATGATACTTTATTACAATAATAATGTGATGCAAGAAATGAGACATAAAAAAGAAAAGAGTTTGCTCCAAGAATGAACAAAATTCTATTGAAATGTACATTTTTATCACAAGACTAAATAATAGGGGTGGTAAAATTGGACACGACCCGCAAACCCGACACAACACGATACGAAATTAGTAGGTTGTGGGTTAAGACGTAATGGGTTCGTATCATATTCGGGTTGACACGACAGACCCGTTTGATAAATGAGTTGGGTTAGGGTTCAACCTATGGAACCCGTTTGACCCGTCTAACCCGTTTAATTAAATGAAATTTTACCAATATACCATTCAAACCCTAGGTGTATAAACTTATCAACTGTTGTAATTTATTTTCTTTGACATATTGTGATTCATTATTTATGATATTGAGATATGCTTTAGTTTTGAATGATTATTTGTGATGTAATTACTCATTAGTTCTGAATTTTATATTTAAAATATTTATTTGCTTGTTTTTTTCATAAATTTTTTTCTTCATTTTGATAAAATCAGATAAATATGTTGACACGACTGACCCATTTAATAAATGGGTCTGAGTAAATAACAAGAGTTTTATTGCAATGTACCCAACTATAGGCTAAGATTTGCTTTTACTCAAAAGGCAGTGTCACATGTTGTACAAAAACCAAAAGAAAAATTGTTAACACTTAGTAGAAGAGAGTAATCTGATTGTATTGCACATGCCAATGTAATTTTATAGGCAGGAATCTATCAAATCTTAAATCAAAAACTTTAGCTGAAAGAGACAACTGTGATCCTTTGAAGCAAATAATGGTTCAGTTTTTCCCTTGTCAAAAGCTTGGGTATGTGAAGTTGAGGACTGGACAATCGTGAAGCCATCCCAGCATGCCCTCCAAAGATATGCCAATTTTAGAATAGGTCATCATCAATAGCACCAACACCATGTTTTGACTCAACAACATTAGCAGAATCAACTCCAATCCTCTTATCATTACTTGCTTCCTCATCATAGTGTCCAAGCTCACTACCACTGATCATAAGGCCTAAAACTGAAATGCAAATAGCATGCCCATGGTTAAATATATTACACTCCCATGTTCATCAACTGTCAAAAATTTAAGATATATGGTAACAAAGAGAACTTCAACGAGAAAATCATATCAGAAACATGCCCTTAGTTGTGGAATAGGGCCCTACTAAAGGAAAAGTATAATAAACACAATCAAAATAACCATAAGAAAATCCAATCTATTGACTTCAAAAAAATATAAAAATATGTAATTTATTACCTAAAATTTGGGCTAACTTATAAAGTATGATTAGTAACAATTCAAGACAGCAAAAAAATTCATCACAAGTTCATCTGTAAAGAGGCCAAACATATTGTCCTACCAGAATAATACATTGCTGCATAGTGCATGGCAAATCCAAATTTAGGAAATAACAAGCACTTTAGAAAAAATTAGGACAAAAAAGAAAAATGTCATAAGGATTTTTAGAATACCTCATGACTAAGCAACATAATTTCTAGTTAATGTCAAAGAAAACAAAAGCCTGAAATTGCTCAACTAGTACCAATAAGGCGATAACAAAATACTCAAAGGCAAGAATAACAACAAAGAAGCAAGGCAATAACAAAAATCAAAGCAAAGGGGAAAAAACAAGAAGAAGATTAATACACATTACTTTACCCTTTATAGATCCAAATTTTTAGATTTGTACTCACCTGCTGCATTCTCATGAAACACAAATTTCACTCACACTCAACAACTCGTCTGCACCATGACATGTTTTTACACAATAAAGCACATAAATAGAAACCCATTTTGAAATCAACCCAAATCTAAAAACTCCCAACCAACCACCATTCATTGGTTTCAAATCCAAATAAAAGCTATAACCATAATACATATTTACACCAAGGACACACACAAGCTCACCATCAAACAGAAACTCAATGACAGCATATTTAGCCATACCCAAAGCATAGTAATGAGCTGTGATGGTTTTCAATTGAGTTGTGGAAGTACTACAAGTTATAAAAAAAACATGTAACCAAAATGACTACAAATTAAATCCAACAAGTCTAAGATTAAAGAACCAATTTCATTATAGAAATTATAATTAACAAATTTCATGGTTATTGATCTACATCTGTAGCAGTTTCTGGGGTTGCCAGGACAATTGAATATCTCAAAAAGTAAATTTTGTATAATTACGAATTTGATCATTTGTGCTACCCATTTAGTTTCTTCTATATTTAGGGAGTGACACTCAATATGGATCATTTAACACAATAAAATCATCTGTTTAACAACACGTCTACAAGAAGTCCTTAAAGTCAATTGTTAGGACATATGTGTTCACCTGTTAAGAACATACGTCATAATGTTTATGTAAATTGGCTAATCCTTTGACAAAACGCACTCTACTTGTAATTGGGTAGTTCTAGGAGTTTTTAATACTTCAAGAAACAAGATTTCAAGATCAAGTGTTGAAGTCATCAAGTCTGTCCAAGAAAAAGCAAGCTGAAGTGCACAGTTTTTAAAGCTCGACACCTGCTCGATAGCTACCTCGACACCTGCTATCTGTCGAGATTTAAAATTTCAGAATTTCAATCTGATTTTCTTGGGATCCGTGAATATGTTTTTGGGCCTTCTTTTCTTCTAACCCTAAACATATAAATGGAGTGTTTTAAGAGCCGTCAACATAGACACAGGTTGCAAAAGCATTGAGCAATCCTTGTTCAAGCAAATTGTGATCAAAGACGAAATTCTTGACCTAGTTCATCTTCTCTGAAGAAGTTGCTGTGTATTTTGCACTATAGGGTTTTGTGACCAAGCATCTTCCAGATCTTCATCGCATAGGATGAACTGAAGAACTTTGCAACCAACATCTCTTTCTAAAGTTGGTGTTTGAAGTCGCGTACTGGGATCCGCGCATCTGGTTAGTCACGTACTTGGGAGCCGTGCATCAAAAGGGGAAACTGTCACTACAGATCAAGTCCAATTGGGTATTGGGGTAAGGGTTCAACTGTAGGTTGGTAAGGTACTTGGGATTCCTTTACTTGTAACCGCTTGATTTGATAATAGTGGAGTTTCGGGAGTGGTGACCTGAAAATCACCCGGTGGGGTTTTTGCCGTTAGGGTTTCCACATTCGTGTACAAATCACCGAGTTATTTATTTTTCCGCTGCATATTTAATTTTGGTGATTTGTTTGTGCTGCCACCGTTTGCATGATAAATTGATTAATTAATAACTTGACTAAATTAATTAATTAGTTTAAATCACAAGGGGTCATTCAATTTATGGCCTATCAAGTGGTATCAGAGCAGGCACACTCTGATTAGGTTTAATCTTTGCTGTGATTGATTCATTGACCCCTATCTGTCATGGATAGAGGACAATCTCTCATTATACCTCCTTTATTTGATAGGACTAACTATGCCTACTGGAAAGTACGCATGAGAGCTTTTTTGCAGTCCTTAGACGAGAAGGTGTGGCAAGCTGTTAAGATTGGTTGGACCAAGCCAAAAGAAGTGCCGGCCGATTGGGATGAAGCCAAGATCAAGGCGGCAAACTTCAACAGCAGAGCGTTGAATGCCCTATTTAGCGCTGTCACCAATGAGGAGTTCAAGAAGATATCCTCAACAGAAACTGCTAAGGAGGCGTGGACCATCCTCCAGACAACCTATGAAGGAACAAAGGCTGTCAAAGATTCAAAGCTACAGAGGCTTACTACTAGCTTTGAAGAAATTAAGATGGAGGAGGATGAGTCATTTGATGAGTTCTATGCCAAACTAAAGGACATAGTGAACTCAGCCTTCAATCTTGGGGAAACCATCCCTAAACCCAAGGTTGTAAGGAAGGTGCTCAGATCTCTACCTGAGAGATTTCATGCCAAGATTACAGCAATAGAAGAATCAAAGGACATTGACAAAATTCCTTTGACTGAGTTGGTTGGGAACTTGCAGACCTACGAGCTAGGTTTATCAAGAATTGGCAAGTCAAGCAAGGGCAAGAGCATGACCCTAAAGGCAAAGAGCAGTAATACAGATGAATCTTCCGATGATGAAGATTCCAAGATGAAGTCCTACATTACGAGGCAGTTCAAGAAGTTTATGAAGAATGCCAATGGGAAGAGCTTCGACAAGGACCGCAGGCAATCCAATTCTTCACAGTTCAAGAGTCAAGATAAAGGAAGGAAGGATGCTAAGGAAGGCGGTCAGTACACTGTTCCGGCAGGACCCAAGTGTTTTGGGTGTCATGGGTTTGGACACATGAAGAATGAGTGTCCTACATATCTGAAGAGCATTAGGAAGAGCAAGGCTCTTGCTGCAACCCTGAGTGACACTGAGCCTGAAGATGACTCCGACAGTGAGGATGACGGAATCTTAAATGCCTTCATTGCCACAGTTAATCCTACTGAAGGGATTGTTGAAGAAGTGGAACAGGAAGAAGAATTGGTGGATACTGAATGTGAGAAGATGGATGACAAAGATGATATCCATTCAGCCTATGAAAAGCTTTACAAGCTCTCTGAGAAACATGAGAAGTTGTATAGGCTGGCCACCAAGAAGCTCAGTGATGTGGAACTTGATCGAGAAGAGTTGTCCACAAAGTTTGAGAATAACTTCCTGGCTGAGAAGACCAAGAAGCTTGAAGCAGAGTTGTTTCAAGTCAGAGTTCAACTGGAGAAGACTTCAAGTGCAAAACTTGATGAGATGCTCAGCAACCAGAAATCTGTTTCAGATCGAACAAGTTTAGGGTATGGTCTTTCTTTCTCTAATTCTGCTTCTACTAGTTCTACTGTTTTTGTTCCTCCTGCTAATACTGTTAAAATTGAGAACATTGATGTTAAATCTGAATTAGCTAGTGAGAACATAGACAAAGGTAAATCCATCTTAGGAGCACCCCCTAAGTTAGATAAGAAAGATGCTAAAAACCCTAGGGCTAAGAAGGCTAACTCTCAGAAGCCTAAACAAAAGAAGCAGCATCTCTGTCATCATTGTGGAGCTGCCAGTCATACTCGACCAAATTGCTACAAGTGGCTAGCCACCCAACAGAGCAACAGTATGACAACATCTAGAAGTCAAAATCAGCTTCAATCCTCTCTTGCTCCTCTTGGAGATCTTCTAAAAGCCATCATGTTCCTTTCGAACTTGAACGGTTTCAATTCTTCCCCCTCACCGCCGGTTCAAGGATTCAATCAAAGGAAAGGCTCTTCCAAGGTGTGGAAGAGAAAGGACTCAAAGTGATTTCATCACTTTCTTCTCCCTTCTTGTTTTTCTTGTTTGTTGCATTGCTTGTGTGTTTTACATTTTTTTTTTTGAGTCAGTCTAGTTTTATGCATTGTTGTGCTTTGTTAACATGTTTTTGTGTGTTTACTTTCAGTTTTGTTTATTTTATTTTTGATATAAAAAAAATTGAAAAATTGAAAAATACAAAAACAGTGTGTGTTTTGTGTAGTTTGGTACTTGTGTACCTTGGATGGCCAATGAAACAAAGTTCTCTAAATTTTGTATCTCTTGTAGCTTAGATGAGCATCTTTATGCACAACTAAGCAAGTGAGCTTTGTGGCTCTTGTTTGTGATGAGTAAGATTAGGCTATTTCTTTAAACTTAACACTCATATCACTCTTTTTGACGGGTAGGACTAGAAAATCCTAAGAGAAAGGTATAAATAACCATCTCACCACTGTTGCCTGCCAATCATTAATGACATCTATATGTTTCGGCATAGCAAAAGTGTGATGTCAATGACATTTGTATGCTTAGGCATAGCAAAATTGAAATGTCAAATATCAATGGGTATTTCTTTTCTTTCTCATAAGCCCATGTATGATATGTTCAAAAAAAAAATATGCAAAGAAATAAAAAGCAAAAAGATAAAAAAATGCTTTAAAAATAGTTGCAAGCGTGTATTCTAGGAGATGTGGGAGTTATAGGATGTACCTCGAACGTGATAGTCCCCATCAAACAGTTATGATTGTGTGTGAGTTAAAGTTATTTTCTCATATCTCAGATCGTCATAACATGTATATACATTTGCAATCTTGCGATGTTTTTCACACACAACACGCAATATTCTTTGCTACTTTTGATACATGTCCAGGTACAATGTGATTTGGCCATCACAAAGGTTTTACATGTGTTTTTGTATGCTAACTAAACTGTCATGACTTATTTTTGAAATATAAAATTTGTTAGACTTGTTTAGTGTGTGTGTGAGTTTTTGGGAGATCCATGTGCTTAAATTTTCATTGAAAGATTATTTTTGAGAACTTTTTATGTTGATTGGATCATGGTTGAGGTGTTTGTCTTGATTGCATGCATGTCTGTGTTTTTCACTTCTCGAAAAACTGGTTTTATAAGCTGGCTCAATACCTCCTCGACACCTCCTCGATACCTGATCATCTGTCGAGCTTCTAAGCCTTTTTCTTATCGCAATCTCGACACATCCTCGACACCTAGTGGATCGATCGAGAAAGTTTCTGTCTCCTCGATAGATTCTCGACACCTGATGGATCGATCGAGACTCCCTTGCTGTGTCTGATGCTTCTTTCTCGACACCTGTCTCGACACCATATGGATCGATTGAGAAATCTCCTGTCTTCTCGATACCTCCTCGATACCTAGTCAATCGATCAAGCTTCTGATCTCTAAAATTGGTCTTGTACCTCGACACCATCTCGACACCTTCAGCTGTCAAAGACCAATTCCTCGACACCTTCCTCGACAGCATCCTCGATACCTTTCGACACCTCAGCTGTCGAGATTTACTGAGGTGTCTATATAAGCTCCTGTCGCGATTTCTCTCTCATTTCCTCGATCTCTCTTCGATCTGTCCGAGGCTTTTCATCTCCCAGACCATTTTTCTCACTCAAAACCTTCATCCAACGTGATTTTCGGCCCTTCCTTGCTTCAAATCACTTGGTATGATCTTTTTATCCTTCATTCTTCATGCATTTCATGATTTTGAATCTTAGGTTTTGGAATTTTTGAAAATTTTGGGGTTTTTCAAAATTGATGAGTTTTTCTTGAAATTTTGGGTTGGTTTTTCACTCAAATGTTTTTAAATGTCATACATTGCATTCCATGTGCATTAGAATGATATTTACATGCATTTAGATGTGTGTTTCTTGTATGTGTGCTGCTAGGTTTGGATTGGGCTGAGCCCATGATGCTTTTTAAGTTTGCATGTCACATGTCCATGCATTCCCATGCATACGTATTTTTTTTGTTTAAGATATTATCATATTTGAACTGTTTGGGACTTTTCTGATTGTCTCCCTCTCTATCTTATTCTTATTCTTTTACGTTAGTAGTGTCTATGGCACCCAAACGTAAATCCACTCCAGCTCGGAACCCTCTGCATTCTGGAGCTTCCTCTTCTTCTAATACTGCTCCTCTTAACCTTCGGTTCCGTGATGGAGATGCCCACAAGGCATTTACTGAGAACTTTTCTAGACGAGGTGTTCATTCGGAACACCAAGTCATTTTGGCGGACTTCACCGACACTGACCTTCCCTCTGTCATTCACAGTAGGGGATGGGAGTCACTGTGTGATGTCCCGATCACCTGTCCTCTTGTGCTGATTCAAGAGTTTTACTCCAATATATACGGGATTAATCGTTCAGTACCTCTTTTTCATACTCACGTTCGAGGTACGCGCATTGCTGTCACACCGCAGCTAGTTGCGGATGTGCTTAGAGTCCCTAGGATAGAGTTTCCTGACTATCCTACATGTGAGCGACTGAGGACTATGTCCAAGGATGAGCTCATTTCCGCTTTTTATGAGCACCCTTCTGATTGGGGTGAGCATCAGTATACATCATGTAGACCTTTTGCTAAAGATCCTAGATTCCTAAACATGGTGATGACTTTTGTACTTCATCATCTTTCTTACTATAACTCTATCACAGAGTCTCGTGCTCGATTTTTATTATCTCTACTTGAGCATCTTACGATAGATTTTCCTTCACACTTCATTTTCTCTATCATAGATGTTCATTTAGATTCGGCGTCCCGTGATAAGCTCATCTTTCCTTCTGCTATCACGAGGATTCTACACCATTTTTCCATCCCTTTCCCTGTGTCCGACCACTTCACACACATATCTGCCATAGATGCCGCTACCGTAAAACGTAGTGAGGCACAGTTTAGGTCGAGACAGCCGGATTCCACTCCTCCCTCGCGTTCGACTCCATCCAGATCAGCTCCATCTACATCGGCTCCTCCTTCTTCTTTAAGCGATGTATCTCTTGGAGATATTATGGCGCAGCTGCAGCGCATGGATGCTCGCCTCGATACACTCACCACTGAGTTGTATCAGGTGAACGTTCGTGTTGGTCGTATTGCACGACGGTAGGCGACCATGGGTGGTTTTACTTCTGAGGCTTCTCCTCCACCACCTCCTCTAGTCGCTTCAGATTCTGATGCTGAGGATGATGATGATGATAGTGATGACGATAATGCTTCGAATGATGATGATGGAGATGCTAGCTCTACTGATGAGATGTCTACATGACACCCTACCCTTTGTCATTCGTGACAAAAAGGGGCAGTAGTTTTGGATTATAAGAGTAGTCATCTTAGGGGGAGAGTTAGTATAGGACATTTTTTATAGGGGGAGTGTTCATATTTTTTGAGGGATGTAGTGAGGTTTTGATGTATCTTTTCTTTTCTATTCTTGTTAGATACATTGATCTTGTATATGAGGTCTTGTGACCAGTTTACATACATTGTACTTATTTTCTCTATATGTGGATGTATGTTTCTTTTTCACCTATCTTTTCATGTGTTGTTTCTTTTCTATCTTTAGACACATATTCTTTATACTTGTATGCAATCTAATTATTTCTGTTTCACACAAGATGCCTTGATGAGTTTTGTTTAAAAGTGTTTCAGAAATACAGGTTGTCAAAGTCTACTTGCCATAAACTCTCTTCTTGCAAAATTTTTCAAGAGTTTGTGTTAGGATAGATTTTATTGTATTCAACAAGTGAATATGAGTTGAGTGATTTATGACTTCTCTCATATATTCATTTGTTTGTTGTGGTTTTGTCACGAATTGCCAAAGGGAGAGATTGTTAGGACATATGTGTTCACATGTTAAGAACATATGTCATAATGTTTATGTAAATTGGCTAATCCTTTGATAAAACGCACTCTACTTGTAATTGGGTAGTTCTAGGTGTTTTTAATACTTCAAGAAACAAGGTTTCAAGATCAAGTGTTGAAGTCATCAAGTCTGTCCAAGAAAAAGCAAGCTGAAGTGCACAGTTTTTAAAGCTCGACACCTGCTCGATAGCTACCTCGACACTTGCTATCTGTCAAGATTTAAAATTTCAGAATTTCAATCTGATTTTCTTGGGATCTGTGAATATGTTTTTGGGTCTTCTTTTCTTCTAACCCTAAACATATAAATGGAGTGTTTTAAGAGCCGTCAACATAGACACAAGTTGCAAAAGCATTGAGCAACCCTTGTTCAAGCAAATTGTGATCAAAGATGAAGTTCTTGACCTAGTTCATCTTCTCTGAAGAAGTTGCTATGTATTTTGCACCATAGGGTATTGTGACCAAGCATCTTCCAGATCTTCATCGCATAGGATGAACTGAAGAACTTTGCAACCAACCTCTCTTTCTAAAGTTGGTGTTTGAAGTCGCGTACTGGGATCCGCGCATCTGGTTAGTCACGTACTTGGGAGCCGTGCATCAAAAGGGGAAACTGTCACTACAGATCAAGTCCAATTGGGTATTGGGGTAAGGGTTCAACTGTAGGTTGGTAAGGTACTTGGGATTCCTTTACTTGTAACCGCTTGATTTGATAATAGTGGAGTTTCAGGAGTGGTGACCTGAAAATCACCTAGTGGGGTTTTTGCCGTTAGGGTTTTCCCCATTCATAAACAAATCACCGAGTTATTTATTTTTCCGCTACATATTTAGTTTTGGTGATTTGTTTGTGCTGCCACCGTTTGCATGATAAATTGATTAATTAATAACTTAACTAAATTAATTAATTAGTTCAAATCACAAGGGGTCATTCAATTTGTGGCCTATCATCAATATTGTGTAATTACCTCCAAATGGAAATATATGCTGTCAAAATTTTTCTATGAAAGCTTTTCAGTGTATTGAACATTCATGTTTTGGTCAAATAGCTCAAAGTTCAAACTTTCTTCATTAGGAGCCTCATAATAAGCCCATTGAATACACATTACAAGGATTTAAGCATTTTTAAACAATTGACAAAAATGCAGACAATGTAAGACTTGATTTCAATTCATAAGCTAAAAACCAAAAACATAAAAAAATAAGAGAAAATAGAATCAAATTCAGCAGAAATAAATCAATCAACAAAATTGGGACACCATTATTTACTTTCCTTCCTTTCCTAGCAACCAAACAGAGATTATAAAAAACAAATTAAAAAAAAAAAAAAAGAGAGATAAAGGGAAAACCTACTGGACCAGTTAGCCTCTTCCTCTCTCTCTGCTGTCATAGCTCATCACAACCACCACTCACCACCACCTCCGATGGTGGCTTCTTCAGACCAAACTCTCTTTCTCTGTCTCTCAATCTCACTTCCCTCCCTAGATCAAACCCCAAAAGTATTAACTTCTCTCTACACCCGATTCTCTCCAAACCCCAACCCTTGCTCTCACTCTCTCTCTCTCATCTAGGTCTAAAAAGTGCTCTACGAGGCGTGTGAGTGTTTGGGGATTTGGTTTCAGATGGTGAGTTGCTATTTTTTCTTTATTTTTGCTGATGGGTCTGAGTTGGGTATGCTGGTAACGGTGATGAAGGGGTTGAGGACTTGAGGGAGACGCACAGAGCAAGCGTGGAGGCTGAGAGAGTGGCGGAAGCACAGTCGAGTTGAGAGAATGGAACGTTAGGGAGAGAGAGTTTTACTGAAGAGGAATACAGGTATCTGAAATGAAAAGAAAAGGTAGGAGACACGGATTGCCAGGCTAGAGTTCTAACGTGTCAAATTAATGGGCCTTGGATTATACAAATGGCTAAGATTTGAGGTATTGCACCCCGTGCAAAACCCTAGGTATTGCACGGGATATGAATCCACTAATATTATAGGTCCAAGGTTACCATTGATGACATTGAATATATATATATATATATATATACACAATTCTTCAAGCGCAAATTGTTAAAAAAATTTCAACTTCTTGAGAAATGAGACTGAGAGAGCATTAGAGAAAAATGAAGAGGGAAACTCATATCCTAGTGATTCCTTGTCCCCTACATGGTCACATAAATCCAAGCGCCTAGCCTCAAAGGGTCCTAGAGTCACATTTGTCACTACTACTTCAATTAGCAAGTCTATACAAGCCCAAGCCAGAAGCTTTGTCAACTTTGAGATCATCTCAGATGGCTCTGAGAAGGCGTTTGGATACGGATGAAAAAGGCAGTGTCTGGTGTTTTTTTTTTTTTTTTTTTTTAATCAAAAAGCATGTGAATATGTTGTTTGTCACTGTTTACGGGACAATGAAAAACATTTGACCATGACAATTTAGTGAATTTCGTGCATTGTTTACGAGATTTAACAACTTCTTTTTTAAAAAACTTTTTTAATAAAAATTGATCTTACGGCACTATTCATACATTTAAAAATTATTTTGCTACAATATTTTTAGTTTTCAGTAAAATAAGCGGTATCTAAACGCACCATGAGAAAGTCAAAAATCTGAAAACCATAGATGAAAGTTTCTAGCGTTTGAACTCAAAAGTCTCAGAAAGCTTAGCAGAGCTCATTCAGAGACATAAATAGCTCCAAATACCCTCCAAAGTTTCTTGTGTATGATTCACTTATGCTATGGGCTTTAAACATTGCTCGACAACTTGACATAGATGGAGCACCATTTTTCACTCAGTCATGTGTGGTTAATGCCATCTATTATCATGCACATCAAGGAGAAATTAAGATGCCCTTAGAAGAAGGGTCTTTAATATCATTGCCTTCGATACCATCACTAGGGAGCAACGATCTGCCTTCGTTTCTTTGTGACACGGGCTTGTATGTAGCTCTACATGCATTTAAATAATATGAAAAGAGGAAGTATCATTTGAGTTAGAATAAATAGACATTACCAAACACAATATATACATTTCCTTTATAATTTTAGATTCTATCTGTGATACTGCTGTCCTCTCCATTGTTAGTTAACAATTTTTTTTATATCAATGACCAAAGATGGCATGGTATAGGAGTTCTTAATACTTCTTTTTCATCTTCTTTTATTTTACTTTTCCATGGTTTTGTTAAACATATATGATTCTACTTCCTAAATTCCTTTAGGTAATAAACTGGATGGCAAGCCAATGGCCTATTATAACAATTGTACCAACTATTCCGTCAATGCACTTATTAAAGAAGCGGTTGGAGGATGACAAAGATTATGGTCTTTCCGTATTCAAGCCTAATATGGACACTTGCATGAAGTGAACAGACACAAAAGAAATTGGCTCAGTGGTTTATATATCATCTGGAAGCATGGCAACCCTTGGAGAAGAACAGATAGAGGAGATAACATGGGGACTAAAGAATAGCAATTGCTACTTCTTATGGGTAGTTAGAGAATCTGAAGTAAAAAAACTTCTCAAAAATTTTTTGCAAGAAACAACAGAGAAGGGATTAGTTGTGAGTCGGTGCCCTCAACAAGAAGTATTAGCTTACAAGGCGGTTGGGTACTTCATGACTCACTGTGGATGGAACTCGACGCTTGAGGCATTGAGTTTGGGAGTAGTGCCAATGGTTGCAATGCCACAATGGACAAATCAAACAACTAATGCAAAGTTCATTGTGGATGTCTGGAAGGTAGGGGTTAGGATTAAATTGAATGAAAAAGGAATTGCTACCAAGGAAGAAATAGAGCTATGCATAAAGGAAGTAATAGCGAGAGAGAGAGGGCAAAAGATGAAGATGAATTCATTAAGATTAAAAGAATTAGCAGGCAATGGATGAAGGTGGAAGTTCACATAAAAATATAGAGGAATTTGTGGCAAAACTTGCACACTCCTAATATTATTGTAAGCGAAAACACTACATTCAAATAGTGGATAAGAAGAAATGCATGATTTTTTTTCATTATAATCTGTTGCTATGAAGCCACATGTATGCAGATCATCAATAAAAAGGGTATCATTTCATTATAAAAAATATATTGTCAATCTCAAATTCATCATTGTATCCAAATTAAATCGCCTATCTAATAACTTTTGTATAGAATCAAATCGTTATTAACGTTATGGGTGACCCTATGCATGCAAATCAATATAGTAAAATCACAGATTAAATAAACAGATTCAAACATTTAAAGAATAATGAATTCATCTTCATCTTTTGCACTGTTTTAATAATCACACACAAAAAGCATCAATCTGTCCTTAATTGCACTATGACCGCTTTGATATGGATTTTAGGGTTATTAGGGTCATCTAGAGGATCTTCATTTACAGAAGATTACTATTTTATCCCTAGTGCTAAAAAAGTTGGGAAAAAAATGGAAATAGTATGTTTATACTTTGATGTAATTTATTTAATTATTTATTATTTATGTTTCTCAAAGAAGTAATAAAAATTGAGTTATTATGGAAACATATAAAAAATGAATGGTCAAATTTTCACTACATGGTAGAAGAAATTTCTAATTTCTTTTTTATTTAATAATATTTTTGGTAAGAAAACTTTATTTACAAATGGATCAGAAGTAATTTTAAATGAATTTCAAGTAATATTATTAAAAGGACTAAAATTAGTTAAATTAAGGAAAAAGTTAAAGGACGCCCTAAGAGTAATGGTATAGAAAATATTTTTAGAAGTATTTTATGAGAAAAGAAAAAAAAAGAATTATATAATAACAAAGGTATATGTAATACTTGTCGACCACATTATATATTTCTAAATTCTTTTTTAGAAACACTTGTCGACCCTAACTAATAACAAATGTATAGGTAATATTTGTCAATCCAAACTTGTCTTTTCCAATTCTTAAGTAAGTGTACTGAATGAACTGAAGTAGGCTAAATTAAGCAAGATGGACCAGATTGGATAGAATGAACTAAGTTGGACTGAATGGACCAAAATAGACCCAATGGACCGATTTGGACCGAATGGCTTGAAAAAGACCTAACACCTAATTGACTAAAGTGGACTCAATAAACCAAATAGACTGAAATGGACAAAAACTGTGCAACGCACTATACCACTACTAGTTATAAATAAATTAAAATTTATAATCTTGAAAATATTATTTATTAAATAATAACATTCTAAAGAAATTATAATTTCCCATAAAGTAGAGAGAAAACATTAGGAAGATATTAATTACCTTGCATGGATGAATCTAGCACTTTTAATAAATAGATGAATCTACTTTATCCATCACTAAAATTTTGAATAAATGAATCTCACTTTCAATGAATAGATGAATCTAGCACATTCCAAAGATATTACCTGACAAATTGAATACCTTCTTTCCTAAAGAGAAATTATTATGCACTACGACATTTTAGTTCTTGATTGTTAAGCATTTCTCTTCTCCAATCCAACTTCTTGAGAGTGTTGAGAGCATTAGAAGAAAATGGAGAGGAAAATTCATATTCTGGTGATTCCTTATCCCGCACAAGGTCACATAAACCTAATGCTACAATTCTCCAAGAGCCTAGCCTCAAAGGGTCCTAGAGGGACATTTATCGCTAGCAGTAGCATTAACAAGTCTATACAAGCCCATGAAAGCACCTCTATCAACTTTGAGAACATCTCTGATGGCTCTGTGGAAGTCAAAGATTTGGAAACCATAGATGAAAAATTTAAGAGTTTCAAGTCAAAAGTCTCACAAAACTTAGCAAAGCTCCTTGAGAGATTTAATAGTTCCAAATACCCTCCAAAATTATGTCATGGGCTTTAAACGTAGCTCGACAACTTGGCTTGGATGGAGCTCCATTTTTTCAATTAGTCGTGGGTGGTTAATGCTATCTATTATCATGCACATAAAGGAGCAATTCAGATTTCCTTAGAAGAAGGGTATTCAATATCATTGCCCTCAATGCCATCTCTAAGCTAGGGAGCAATGATCTGCCGCCGTTTCTTCATGATACAGGCTTATGCGCAGCCATGGTAAAGCTTGTAGTTAATCGATTCTCAAATTTCTAGTATGCGAATTGGCTCTTGTGCGACACTTTCAACAAGTTAGAAGAGGAGATAGGTGTGAATGAAGAAAAGAAAGAAAAGCTGAAGAAGAGATAAAGAGAGGCCATTGCCATTGGCTTCTGTGAAGTTCCAGAGAGTGAGAGGACAGTGTGCAAGCATCAGTCTTTGAAGAGAGAGAGAGAGAGAGAGAAAATTGTGAGAGATATATACGTAGTGAGGAAGAGATCAATGAGTGAAAAAAGAAAAAGTTAAAAAAGAGTTTTTCTTTGTTCAAGTTGTATCCCTAATATATTGTGAACTCACATTTGGCTTGAGTGTTGTAATCGCTATTATATATAGTGAAATACTTCAGAGTTTGTCCTGTGATTTTTTCCTCCAAAAAAAAAAATGTTTTCCACTTAAATTTATGTATTCTTGTGTGGTTGTACTCCCATGTTCTTGTTAAAATTTATTTTTATTTATATAGAATTTTCCTAACAATCTCCTCTCACTAAAATATATAGCAAGTGACAAAAGCTTTTCACAAACTGATATATATATATATATATATTTAAAAATTAAAGAAAAAAAAAGACAAAAAATCTCCATTTTTCTATGTGAAAAAAAAAATTTCTTCATATAGCTCTTCTTGGACCTCGGGATTCTAGATTTATCAATTATTTATACATATTGTAACCTATAATATATGATTTTATTCTAAATTGAAGGTTATTTTTATGTGATAGAAATCATATTCTAGCCTACTCAAAATGTTTATGTGTGAAATTTCTTTTTAAAGACTTGAATCTCGACCCTTACCCCCTACCCCACAAGAATTCATATTTGCAAAGCAAGCATCACACTAAAAATGCACAGTGATATTGAGGGTTTAAATATAGAATAGAAACATAATTACGAAAATTATTAATAAAAATTTAGGGCAAATTACAATTTACTCACCTATGATTTTGCCGAAATTTAAGTTACCTACCTGTAGTTTGAAATTTAACACTTTATCCCCTTGAGGTTAGCTCAGTTAGATTTCTATAACCCACCTCTGTTAAAAGTGGAGCAAAATTACAAAATAGAGCTAAATATGTAATTTTGCTCCACTTTTATGTTTCTCTTCTCCAAAAACACAAAAAACATAAAAAAAATACAAGATCAAATAATATCAAATACTATTCATCGGAACACTTGCTTGTAGAATTTCAAACTACAGATAGACAACTTAAATTTTGATCAAACCTCAGGTGGGTAAGGAGTTAAATTTTAAACCACAGGTAAACAACTTAAATTTCAACCAAACTACAAGTGGGTAAATTGTAATTTGCCCAAAAATTTATTTAGATTGTGTTTGTGTAAGAAATGCTAAATATGAAATTTGATAGTTATTAATGTGTACTTATTATAATTGTGTTTTGTAGATATTTAATAATAAATTTTATTAATAGATATTTACCATAATAATTAATAGTTATTTAATATTCTGAAAAAAAATTTAATTGTTATTTATTATGATATTTATTAATATAATTATGGTAATTATTAATTATTACTAGTAAATAATTATTATGATTGTGTTTCTATATAAAACTATTTATTTTATTAATTGAAGAAAATATGATATAACAATATTGTATAATTGAAGGTTTAAATATAGAATAGAAACTCATTAGAAATATATATATATATATATGTATGTATTACAATATTGATTTCATAATGTGTAATTTTTTTTTTTTTTTTGAGATAAATAATGTGTAAAATTGAATTGCCTTTATATATAAATAATTGTGCGGCCTAAAATGGCAAATGCGACAAGGAAGCCACATTCAGTGGACAATGGAGACCTGTTTCACATGGCTTTGTATTACACAGAAAACAATATGCCGTGTAAAAGAAATACGCCGTTAATGTAATCATCACGTAAACTCTTCCAAAGTTGAACAATGACGACATTGAATGCGTAATTCCTCAGAGGAAACAAATATGTATTACGACACTTCATCTCTTTTATAATCAAAGAATTTTTCTTATTCATCCTCCAAATTCTTGAGAGCAGAGAAAGCGAGCATTAGAAGAAAATTATGAGTGAAACTCATATCCTACTACTTCCTTACCCCGTACAAGGTCACATAAACCCAATGCTCCAATTCTCAAAGCGCCTAGCCTCAAAGGGTCTTAGAGTCACATTTATCACTACAACCTCTGTTAGAAATTCCATACAAGCCAATGCCAGCAACTCTATCAACTTTGAGACCATCTCTGATGGCTCTGAGGAGGTCCAAATTGTGGAAACCACTTATCAAACACTCGAGCGTTTCAAGTCGAAAGTCTCACAGAGCTTAGCAAAGCTCATTGGGAAACGTAATAGCTCGAAATACCCACCAAAATTTGTTGTGTATGACTCATTTCTGCCATGGGCTTTGGACGTAGCTCGTCAACATGGCATAGATGGAGCTCCATTTTTCACTCAGCCATGCGTGGTTAATGCCATCTATTATCATGCATATCAAGGAGCAATTCAGATGCCCTTAGAAGAAGGGTCTTCGATATCGTTGCCGTCGATGCCGTCACTAGGGATCAATGATATGCCTTCGTTTCTTCATGATATGGGGTCGTACCCAGATGTGTTAAAGCTTGGGGTGAATCAGTTCTCAAATTTACAGGATGTGAATTGGCTCTTGTGCAGTGGCGACGCCACGTTTAGGCCAGGGTGTTCCCAGGAACACCCTGACCTGAAATTTTTTTTTTTTTATATATAATAATTTTAAAAAAATTATTTGTTTACCCTTTAAAAAAAAAAAATAGGAACACCCTAAACTAAAATTTGGAACACCCTGCTTTCAGAAAAAATTAGGAACAATCTTAAATAAATAAATAAATAATTAAAAAATTATTTGTTCTACTTTTAAGCAAAAAAAAAAAAAAAAAAAAGCCCAAAAATTTGTAAAAGAGCAAGCCTACCAAGGAAAAAAAGCCCAACATCAACCCTAAACAACAAATTACAAACCCAATCTAAAGAAAAAAAAAAAAAAAAAAAAAAGGAACCGAAACGGTCAAACCGTTTCCCAACAGTTCTCTAACTTAGCTACAAAACTGCTTTAAAAAAAAAAAAAAAAAAAAAATACCATGCCAACATCGCTGACCACCTCAAGCAAAATGAGCAAATTGGAACTGGGAAGTCGAATCTAATGTCTTTGACTGAGAGATATTTGTGCAAAGCTTTCAAGTTGAGAGATACAGAGAAAAAAAAAAAACAAAACAAAACAAAAACAAAACAAAAAAATTGAGGGAAGAAAAAGAAGGCAGTGAATACTTGGGTCTTGATACCGTACTCGCACCAGTGAAAAACCAACCCACATACCTACTGAAAAAACTCAAAAGCCAAGTATCAATGAAAGGCATAAAAGGCATCTAAAGTATTAATGCTTGGCAGTTGGCACTTGGGAATTGGGTTGGGTACTTTGGGAGATGTACAACCATGCATGTTAGCCAAGTGTTTCATTTTTATTTTTAGTGTGTATTGTTCGGTTGTGTTATTTCTTTTTTGGCTGAATAACTGTGTTAATAACTTAATTTTGATTAATAAAGGAATACAAATACAAACATAGTTTTTAAAAAATAAAAAAATTATTTGTATTTTAACATTTAGGCTACTATCATCTAATTAAACACTCTTTTATTTAGAATAGATCTTTAAAGTACAATTAAATTACTTATTCTTAATACCGTTGTAAAAAAAATGATAAATAAAACAAAAAAAGATATAACATTGCTATTATTTTTGTAATATTAATTTTGATTATTTATAGTTTCTTTCCCTTTACCATCTAATATAAGATATGAAACTCATTTTTTATTTTTTATTTTTTAATATTTGTTTGGATATATTTGATGAGTTATTATTTATTTTATAATTTTAAAATAATTAATTAAATTATTTATGACATCATCGGTTCAACCATCGGTCCGACTCTGATCGGACCAAAAAACCAAAAATCATTACCTTTTTCGGTTCCGTCACCATTCCAATTTTTAAAACCATATGCTTACAAATAATTAATGACATGCCATAAATAATTAATGCCATGAACATATGCAGATATGCCATAAATAATTTTATTTTATAATTAATAAAACAACAATATAACAAATTATAGTTTATAAAAGACAAACAAATTAATGAAATAACCGTACAACAATAATTAATAATTTTATTAATATTTCAAATGAACTTATAGTTTATTGTTTAGTTTTTTACTAGAATATTTGATAAGAAAACAACGTAGAAGACAATTATAAACATTATGTATTTGCGTGTTTTTTTATTCTTGTTGTTGTTGTCAATATACAAATTTTTCTTTTTATTAAATTGTGTAATTTATACTTGTTGAGGAACACCCTGAAAAAAATTTCTGGAGTCGCCACTGCTCTTGTGCAACACTTTCGACAAGTTGGAAGATGAGGTAGGTTTAATAATCCATGCATAGATGATAGTTACATGATATAAAAATAGATGTCTAGGACATGCACCAAAATCTTATTCCATATATGTATAGATCGATCAACTCCAACTCTGTTTTTTTTTGGATGAAAACTCTTATTATATTAGATGATGGTTACATGATATAAAAATAGATGTCTAGGACATGCACCAAAATCTTATTCCATATATATATATATATCGATCAACTCTTACTCTGTGGATTATATTAAGAAATAGTAATAATGTTTCTTTTCTCTTAGAGGGATTTTTCCAAGATTTTTTCTTTTGAGAAATCTTTGTCCTAGTTAAATTATCATAAAATTTTAATACTTAATTCTGTAGAACAATATGCATGTTTGATTAGAGCTTTTTGTATTTAACCCTTTACGCTCTATTTGTTTCACTGGAAAACCTTCTATAAAGATTGTTTTCTATATTTTTCAATATTTTGTAACATATAAAAATTGATCAACAGAAAACTATCTTTAATCAGCAGAAAACTCTTGTAAAAATAAGTCTTATTTTTTATAGATTGTTTTCCAAAAAAAAAAAAAAAAAATTGGAAAACTCTCTCTCACACAATGCATAGCTCTTATAAATATTACCTTCTTCTGACCTATGAAAAAATATTTTCTTTCGCTCATTTAGCCTTTCTCACAACAAACTCTCTCACTTCTTCTCCTCCCTTTGTTTTTCAAAGTTGTTACCAAACACCAAAAAATAAAATGATTTTCCAAAAAATACTTTCTGAAAAATGAATAATTTTCTAGCAAATGTTAATGCCGAAACAAACAGAGCGTTAATGTCAAATCAAGTCTTTTATCATCCTATAAAAACGACTTCCATTAATATTAGAAAAAAAAATTATGGTTTCCTAAACAGCAAAAATAATTATGGTTTGATAAACAACTACATTTTTTTTTTGTTTTGAATTACGTATTACAATGACTTCATTGAGAGTATGTATAAAAGACAAAAAACTTATATTAATTCTAGGGTTACTTTTCTTGCATTACAAGTAGTATTAGAATTATTTTGCTTCCACTACAAGTCTAATACATTGAACCTAATATAGTTATGACGGCTTCCAATCCTAAGACTAGAAATCCAGAAAATTATTACTATATTCACACTTTTTATTATGCATGAATTTTTTAATTAATGCCAAAATTGCATGCATTCCATTAAAATAAAAAGAGAAAGTATCCTTAAAAAGAAAATAGAAGGAAGTATATTTGAGTTAAAGCAAATGTTATAGAACACAACTCATACATTTCCTTTACATATATCGAAATAATTTATATTACATTTTGATCATTCTTCTTTATCTTTTTTGTTTTTTCTTGGTTCTTTTACACATACTTCTACTTTTCAAATTCCTTTAGGTAGTAAATTGGATGGCAAGTCACTGGCCTATCAAAACAATTGGACCAACTATTCCATCAATATATTTAGAAAAGCAGTTGGAGGATGACAAAGAGTATGGTCTCAACTTGTTCAAGCCTAATATGGACACTTGCATGAAGTGGCTAGACACAAAAGAAGTTGGCTCTGTGGTTTATACATCATTTGGAAGCTTGGCAGCCCTAGGAGAAGAACAGATGGAGGAGATAACATGGGGACTAAAGAATAGCAATTGTGACTTCTTATGGGTAGTTAGAGAGTCTGAAGTAAAAAAACTTCCCAAAAATTTTTTACATGAAACAACAGAGAAGGGATTAGTTGTGAGTTGGTGCTCTCAACTAGAAGTATTAGATCACATGGCAGTTGGGTGCTTCATGACTCATTGTGGATGGAATTCGACGCTTGAGGCATTAAGTTTGGGAGTGCCAATGGTTGCAATGCCACAATGGTCAGATCAACCAACTAATGCAAAGTTTATTGTGGATGTGTGGAAGGTAGGGCTTAGGATTAAATTGAATGAAAAAGGCATTGCTACCAAAGAAGAGATAGAGCTATGCATAAGGGAAGTAATTGAGGGAAAGAGAGGGAAAGAGATGAAGAGGAATTCATTGAAATGGAAAAAATTGGCTAAAGAGGCAATGGATAAAGGTGGAAGTTCAGATAAAAATATAGATGAATTTGTGGCAAAACTTACACACTCTTAATTTTAGTATAGGTAGTAATTGAACTCCAAATCTTTTAATTTCAATTTTAATGTAAGCAAAAACTCTTTATTCAAATAATGGTTAAGAAATGTATGATTTCAGTTTAATCTCTTGCTATGAAGCCACATGTATACGGATCATCAATATAGAAGAGTGTACCATTTCATTATAAAAACTATATTGCCAATCTCCAATCATCATCTTATCTAAATTAAATCACCTATTTAATAACTTTTATATTGAATCAAATTAATGTCACATAAAAAAATAATTATTAATGTAGGATAATATTATGCATGCATGTCAAGTAGCACTGCCCCTGAAGCCAGCATTGTTCATGTGATGGACAACTACAGCATACATTAAGTGAGTTCCCCATAAATGACATGAGTAATGGTTAACGCGTCAAACATGCAAAAGTATAACTGACGAACCAACGGATAAAAGACCATTAAAATCTATAATGTCTCCTCATTCATTACCAACGGATCCATAATCATAAAGAGAGGCATTTACTCCCATTTTGAGGAGCAAACACCTATAAAAAGGCACAAAGAATCACAGCAAAGGTAGGCAACACTTACGCAACATATGTACAACAACTCTCTTGATCTTACTAACTAGCTCGTCAGAGGCTCCTTGGCACACACCACACCAGTTTATTCCAAGCCTACTTATGCAACATATGTACAACAACTCTCTAACCAAATAGTGATTTCTCTGTATAATTGAGCTTTGATCTTACTGATTAGCTCGTCAGAGGCTCCTTCGCACACAACACACTGGTGTATTCCAATCCTACTTATTCCTTTTTGTAGGATTCCATAGCCGCTGACTTGACTTTGTTCATCTGTACTAACAAGGAATTCAACTGACAATTTTTTAGCATCATCAATGGCCAACCTTAATTATGCTATAGTTTACAATAGAGTAATAGTTTACACATATCATTGTTGCTGTTTGCTTTTAACATGAAAATTCTTCTATTTAATAACTGAGATTGCTCTAGTTTGCTAGGGAAATACTAAAGAAGCTGAATACAACATACCTACCATGAAAGGAATCATTGTGCAAATCTTTTGGCCAAAGAATGATATTCTAGTAGTGATAATTTTGCTTTGTATTTGAAACCTCCTTCCAGTATTTTGTACCAATTATTAGCTGATGCTTAGGGTGTAGCATAATCTAGACTTTGTATTCTTTAGTTTTTTTAATTCAAGCTCCTTTTTTTTCACCAAAATAATAATAATAATAATACTAAAGAAGCTGAATACAACAGAGCTCTGATCCAAGTGGAATGCATGTGTAAACTGTGCATGCATGTGTAAACTATGCCTTGAGGCATAGTTTTCACATGCATTCCACTTGGAAGATTATAGCTGTACAACCCACAAGATGATAATGGTTTGTAGTTAAGTGTGTCCCTCGCATTAGAATGATAATAAGACCAGTCAAAAGCAATTTCACTGTCCAGGATTTTGTAGTTCTGTTGAAGAAAAACGTAATAAATCTCGTCACTGACTTCTACTTCATCGGCTTCAGTGCTGAAGATCTTGACTTCTGATTTCATTTTTGAATTGGTTTCTCATTTATGTTTATTTATTTATTAGTGGATCTAACTTGTTTGGTTGGTGAGAAAGAGTGTCGGAGAGAGAGAATTTTGTTTAGTTTTTTTGTTGTTCTTTGTTCATGAATACAGTAGATTGTAATTGTTTGGTTGGTGAGAAAGTGAAAGAAATTTGTTTTTTTTTTTTTTAAGGGATTTGAGTAGTTCGGTTGGAGAAATAATTGTTTAATTATTTTGTGACTTTTTAATTAAAAATATAATTTTGTTTAGTTATTTCTCATGCGCATTTTTTGAAATTCATTCCAAAAAATATAATAAATGTAAAGATAATTAGGAGCCAAACCAAACATTATAATGTTATGAGTCATGTTAACGAGTGCTCTTAGGGCAATAGTTAACAATTTATTTTAGGAAAGTTTTGACATCACTTTTGTGAGAAATAAAAAAAGCTGTCAAAACATTAATTGTTTTTTTTTTTTTCCCTATAAAAATTTTATTTAAATAGATTGTTAACCATTGCCCTAAGGGTATCTATTAGTATTTCCCTTTATAATCAAATTGCATGATTAAAAGATTACAATATCAAACATTACAGTATCACATAATGTGTGTGTTTGGCAAAAATAATTTTTGCCAACTTATTTTACTATTCAACTTATTTTTACTATTATTTATGAATCTCATTGCACTTTTTAATACTATTCATGGGTCCCACTGTACTATTTCAGCTAACTTTTACATTTATCTACAATACTTTCAGCAAAAAATTTTCAGTTTCAGCAAAATAAGCGGATCTCAAACATACCAAACATCAAACAAACTAAATGTTCCTCTTTGTAGTTTTTCTTTCTATTTTATGAGGAAGCATATACCCAAAATAGGATGTGTATTTTCTCTCTCTATTTATGATTGCATTTTGTAGCTCTCTATGTGCTAGTATCTCTCTGACAATCTAAGGTTCTTTTTAGAAAAATGTTTGTGCCATATAAAGTGGCACAACTTGTACCACATAAAGTGGCACAACTTGTACCACAACTCACCCAAGTGGCGAGTTGTGAGTGGTAGAGAGGTGATGGTCTATGTGGGGTCACCTCTCTACCACTCACAGCTCGCCACGTGGGCAAGTTGTGGCACTAGCACAGCTCTTCTTTTTATTCACCAAACGGCCGACCTGCCTTGGATTTGGACCGGGTGCAATTTCACTAATTCACTCTCACATCAATTTTACCATTTTATTTCTTTACTTTAACTTTTTAATTTTTTTTAATTTAATGGTTAAGATTGAAAGCTTACTATAATATTGCATCATGTGCAATAATCTCAGACCAACGCTCTTAATGTTTCTTTAGCCATTTTCAGCATGTCTGACACTGCTAATGTTATCATGTCGCTCTAAATTAAAGGCTGACCTTGGAGGCTTTATAGGCAGCTCACTTAGAGCATTCCCATTAAAGGTGCTAAAAATGCTAAATGCTATTTTTTAGCATTTTTAGCACCTCAAATGATAAAAACATGCTTCCATCAAACATTATAAATCCTAAAAGATTTAGCACTAAGCTACAGTAAGCTTGTATCAATACAAGTTCAATGTAGTTGGATTGTAAAAAAAAAAACATTTGTTTTTTATTCATCCAACGGCTCTTTCTCATTTCTCATTCTCTTTCCTCTCTCACTTCTTTCATCTCTCTTCTCTCTTCTCTCTTCTCTCTCTCAAGTGGTTCGACGATTGTGGTTCGCCAATGATTGTGGTCCGACGATTGTGGGCCACCAATGGGTGTGGTCCGGCGATTGTGGGCCATCATGGGTTATGGTTCGATGGCTAAGGTCGTGGGTCTGATGACTGTGGGTTTTGATTTTGAGTTTTGGGTCGTGGTCTGATGGTCGTGGGTGGTGGCAGCAATGGTCGACGATTTGTGGTCCGATAGGCATGGGTCGTGGATCCAACGGTCCGATGGTCGTGGTTTTGGTTCCTGTGGGTCGTGGGTCACTGATCTACTAGTCCAGGTCTTCACTGATCTATTGGTTAAGGGGTGTGAGTCGAATCTGGCGGCAGCGGGATGGTGGGTTGTGGGTTTGAGTCGTAGTGGGTTGTGGTGTAGTAGATCAGCGTGATGGGTTTACTTTTGTGAAGGTTTGCCGTGGTGGGTTTGTGTGTGTGTGTGTGTGTGTGTGTTTTGCTTGATGGTTTGAATGGCAATGGTGGATTGGGATGTGGGTTTTTGCCTCTCTGTCTTTCTTCTTTCTTCTCACCGATCTGGGTTTTGTGGTTGTCTTCTTTCTTCTCACCAATTTGGGTTTTGTGATTGTGATGGTGGTTGTTTTGTGATTTGGAAGAGGAAGGTAGTGGCTGGGCCCTTTTTTTTTCTTTTTTTTCTTCATCTGGTGGATTTTGGTTGCCACAATGGAGGTTGATGCTGGTAGTGCTGTGGCGGAGGTGACTGTGACCGTTGCTATTGGATTTTGTGGAGGTTGTTTTTATATTATTTTAAAGTATTGTATATATTATTTTAAATGAATTGGTAAAAAATAGAACTTTTGATGTATGGTGTATTGTAAAATGAAGTGTTAAAATCAATAAAGTAGGTTTTTGAAATGTTTAATGCTAAAATTTTTGAAATCTTTGATTTGAATGCTCTTAATGCGCTATCCCATCATGTCTGGGCTAGACCCAAAGTGCCACGTACCCATCAAGTTAAACACAATCTACCCTTTTTTTATGAATAAACACAATCTACCTTGTATATTCACATTTTCGTTTGTACTTTACTTTCCAGTAATTGTAGTTTATAAAGTTAGGGTGTGTTTGAATTTTAAGGATGATAGAAAAAAGAAAAAAGAGAAAATGAGAAGTGAAAATTTTTTTACGAGTGTCCAATAAATTTTCTCTTCAAAATAGAAAAAAAAAATGACAAAAATTCCCATAAGAGAAAAAACTTAGAGGAGAAAATGACAATAAAATACCCATATGCAAGTTGCACATGAGCCTCTTTTTTTCTTTTTTCTCTTTTTTCAATTCTAGTTATTATAAATGTTTGCTACTTTTTTTTGGAGAAGGAAAATGTTTGCATTTTCTTCTCTTTTTTTTTTTTCTTTTGCTTTCCCATTGGACGTTGCCTCTTCCTTCTTCTTCTTTGTTTTTTTCTTTTTTTTCCTGGGCTAGGGTGTGATAGTTTTTTTTTTTTTTTTTTTTTTTTATACATGATTTTTTGTAGAACATGATTTTTATTTTTTAATAAATTTGGGTGACTGTAATTTTTTTTGGGTTGTTTGTCACTTTTTTTGTTTTAATTGGGCATCATTTTTTAACAAGGGTATCTGAGTAAATTTATCCAAACTCGTTTTTTCCATTCTTCCACTTTTTCACTCACAACCAAACAAAAAGAAAAGAAATTAAAATCTTTTCTATCTTCTCATTTTTCCATCCACCTTTCCAATCAAACAGACCCTTATAGTGTACTTTTTCACGTATAAGTAGTGTGTCCTATTTTCATATTTATTCAAGGGGAAAGATTAGGGATGTGCATAAGTCAGGTTAAGAAGTTTATATACTCTTACCAAATTATTTTCTATTTTTCTTTGGCGTAATCACTATTTTGGTCCTTACATTTTTGAGTCATGGTCAATTTGGTCTCTACGTTTTATAAAAGTTAATTTAGTCCATGTCATTTTTAATTTACATCCAATTTAGTCCCTACCCTAATGAAAAATGCTTACATGGCAAATAGATTGCATGGCTGGCATGCTTAATGTTAAAATATTAAGTGAGATGATGATGTGTCTACACCACAAAAATCCCACACTTGAGTCACAATGAAACCTAGGAATATCACTCTACATCTCCTGCTTAATTTTTTCACTACCTTATTTGAATACTCAAGCACCTCCTCCAGCATCATCTTCATGTCATTTCGCCTTTAATATCTTCACACTCCCAAGTCCTAACATGGGATCCACCTTCACTCCCTAAAACACAATTACTGACGATCAATCGCTTAACTTCAAAAGTCACTTCCGTTACTTCCCCTCCTCTCTCTTTTCCAACCAATCCATCATCCAAACCCAACTTTAATCAAATCATGCTTGATCCTTGAAGAAGAAGACAACTCCGTACGGTTTTAAACCCCTTTGTTGGGTTTAAACTTTAAAGTCTAAACAAAATCAGATTTTCGTTTAAACTTCACCGTCCCTTCAACTTCTTGTTGCTAAAAGTGACGAATCTGAATCCCTCTAGTTCTATATATAGATTTCACGGTCCTTGATGATCTAAGAAACAAAAATCGAAAACAAAAAAGAAAAACAACCAGATATATCACCTTCATAAAGATATCAATGGGTCCAGGAATGGTTTTGAATAGACAAGCAAAATTTTCGCTTTTAGTTTTCGGGCTCACTTTGATCCCTTGATGCCGTTTGAAATTTTGGAATCTGGTTAAACTGTTGAACCTGGATTTAAGGAAGAAGAACAGTGAATAAGTCTTTAAAATAAAATTCTAATTAACTAAAGAAATTGTAAAAAAATTAAAAGGAAAAATTTTGGTAGAAAAAAAAAATTTTTTTTTTTAAAAGCTGATGTGATTTTTTGACATCTAAATATTGAGGTGGCCATTAAAATTTTGACATTTTCTATCTCATTTAATATTTTAACAATAAACATGGTAATAATGTAAAAAGTTTGTACGAAAGTATTTTTTACTATAAAATCCCGTTAACTTAACTGGTAATATTTCGACATGGCCATTAAAATTTTGACACGTTTCATCTTATTTAATATTTTAATGTTAAACATGCTAATAATGTAAACTGTTTGTACATAAGTATTTCTTGTTATAAATTTCAGTTAGTTTAATTAGTAATGTTTTTGATAGTTGAATAAGAGACCTGTGATTTAATTCCCGCCTACATCAAAAAATGACCGGTATTTTAGTATGACAATAAACAGTTATCATCAAGAGCGGACGTCATAGATAGAAATTTTTTAAAAAAAGTATTTTTCACTAATAAATTAACGGTAGGATCTAAATTGACTATAAATTGATAATAACATAAACTAAGGGTTTATTTAGATATCACTTATTTTGTTAAAATTGAAAATTTATTACTGAAAGTACAATAAATAAAAATAAAAATTAGTTAAAATAGTACAATAAAATTCATAAATAGTATAAATAATATAATAAAATTTATAAATAATAACAAAAATAAATTAAATAATAAAATAATTTTCATTTATAATATGTATCTAACCATTATCTACACCTTTTTCTTGAAAAAAAAATACTTGCCAACTTTTAACACCCGAGACTGTGACAAATGATACGGCTTTTCTGCCTTTTCATCTCATTTGTCTTATGCGTGAATGCTTGAATCAATTCTCTTATTTTTTTTATTTTTCTTTTTGATGAAGGAATTCATTCAGAACATGTCAATGATATCAAACAATATGATTGCTTTTGTTTAAGGAATTTACTAACGTGCCCTAAGGGCACGTAATTGTATATTATTTTTAAAAAAAATTTATTAAAATTTTTAATAAAAAGTTTTCTAAAAACGGACCCTTTGTTTAAAAAGACTCAAAACTAAATGCCATTCTCAAAAGACTCAAAATCGTGCCAATTCTAACGTTGATTCAGGCAATCATGACAATTCACACTAATTTATAAGTAATATATGTAAAATCAAAAGTGAGTGGGCCGCGCAATGGTACAAGCATACAGGACACTTGCCAATGTTAAATTGATTAGTCCTACACCTAATCACTGACAGCATTGAACAATATATGTACTTTCCTAAAAGTAAACCATTAGTTCTTCACACTCACAGTCAGCATTTCCCCTCCAATTCAACTTCATCAGAGTGTTAGAAGAAAATGGAGAGAAAAATTCATATCCTGGTGATTCCTTATCCCCTACAAGGTCACATAAACCCAATGCTGCAATTCTCAAAGCGCCTAGCTTCAAAGGGTCCTAGAGTCACATTTATCGCTACTAGTCGTATTAGCAAGTCTATACAAGCCCATGAAAGCAGCTCTATCAACTTTGAGACCATCTCTGATGGCTCCGAGGAAGTCCAAGATTTGGAAACCATAGATGAAAAACTCAAGCGTTTCAAGTCCAAAGTCTCACAAAACTTACCAAAGCTCATTGAAAAACATAATAGCTCCACATACCCTCCAAAGTTTCTAGTGTATGACTCAATTCTGCCATGGGCTTTAAACGTAGCTCGACAATCTGGACTAGATGGAGCTCCATTTTTCACTCAATCATCTGTGGTTAATTCCATCTATTACCATGCACATCAAGGAACACTTCAGATGCCCTTAGGAGAAGGGTCTTCAATATCATTGCCCTCGATCCCATCTCTAGGGATTAATGATATGCCTTCGATTTTTCGTGATATGGAATCGTACCCAGGTGAGATAAATGTTGTGGTGAGTCAATTCTCAAATTTCCAGGAAGCGAATTGGCTCTTGTGCAACACTTTCGACGAGTTGGAAGACGAGGTATTTTCCCTAATCTATCAATGTTCAATCATTCTTTTTTTAAAGATTCATATATTCAAAGCTTATTAAGTTTCCTAAAAAAAAATTCTTACGAAGATTATTTGCATTTTGCGAAATATTTCTTTGTCTATTTAACGGAAGAATTTATTCTATTTTACTTAAATATTTTCAGTGTAAATTTATACCATTAGTGCGATAATAATGAATTTTTACACAACTTTGTATGTACTGATAACATACGAATGAATTTTGATCTTAATTAACTAAAATACGGTACCTTTCTTTTCTATTATACAGGCTTGGTAATTGCCACTTTCAAAAAAAAAAAAAATTTTAAAAGTAGGAATATATTCTTAACATTCAATCTTTTTGTAAAACAGTAAATTTTCTTAACATTATATTATTTGTAAGGATGAATTTAAGTTCTAAGCCCAAAAATTAAAAGGATCTAAGTCTAAAGAGTTCAATACAATAAATTTGTAAATAATGGATTGGAAAATTAGGCTTTAACAAATTTGGTAATAATTATAGTTAATCCAAATGATAATAAAGTAAAAATAGACGGATTGTATTTAATGAAAATCGTCTTTGGCACAGACTGAGGAAATTAATTCTTATATATAATTCTTGAAGTGAATTACAAGTACAGTTCTTATTGCTACAGGATTTCTCTCTCAATTCTCCAATCCCTTATCCCTAAGGTCTTCTTTCTATTTTATATTATCCTTCTCCTTCATCTCTACCCTTCACATGTAGATTAGATTGCTAATGTTGATCTTTGTCCTATCAGCACCTTCTTAAAGTCTTTGGAAAGTAACTGTAAGGTTGAAAGTCACTGTTCAGGTATCACTACCTCATTAATGCAGTCAGAGAGTTAGCTACAAAGTATTCAATGTAGTGATAACAGCTTTCTCTTAGATATTTTATAGCTCTCATGCCTCCATGACTTGCATCCTTGTCAATAAAAATTCCTAGAATGTTGCTCTAGACAACGGGCCGCACCTTCTGACCTCTATCTTGCTTACATGAGGAAGCATCCCTCCTCGGATTACCTTCCCGGACCATCATGCCTAGATTTCTTCCTCTATTTATTAGTACCGATATTTATAACACGTTTACCTGACTTCGGACTAGGCCCCGGCCCATTATATTCTACTAGGCCTATCATCCCTACATTATTCATTATCTTTAAGAGCCTTATAATTAGAATAAGTAACTCTATTTTTTAAATGCTGATTTTCTCTTCTAATAATAATCTATTTTCTCATTGTATTTATAGAATTTTTCAATCAATAGTTGTGAGTGGTGAGATCTGAATCTTAAATGTCCCTGTTTAAAACATTTGGAGATGCTAATTCAATTGTAAAACTCTTGGCAGTATTGAGTTAGAGATATATGAATGCAAACTTTTTTTTTTTTTTTTTTGGTTCTGTTTTGTCATCCATAAACAAAAGAAAGTTTTCATGTTAGTATAGTTATTTCTATATTTTCTCATATTATATTGTATTTATTAAGGCATATAAAAGTGACTTTTTTATTTAGTTTATTTTAAATAAATTGATTTGTATACATTTTTATATTTTATAAAAATGTTATTATATTTTAATGTGTAATACTGTTTAATTTATTTGACCATTGATTTAAAATATTTAAGGAATTTTAACCGTGCTTAATATAATTTTAAATATAATTACACATGACTTAACCAAATAAAATATTGGCCTTGAATCTTATAAAACTGACTTGATGAAATTTTTATATATTGTAAAATTTTATATACATATATATACAGATTACATTTCGGATTAGAGTTTAAAATCAGTTTATTTTATCATTTAACTGATTTTTACTACTATTTATGGATTTATTTACACTTTTTGATACTATTTACGAATTATATGGTAAATGAATCGTGTGTGTGGGTGTGTCTCTTTAAGCATAAATTAAATAGGTGTTTGTGCTTGTGCGTGGTCATTTCGTCCAATAAAAATAATGTAAGTATAAAAGAATGCTATCCACTTCATCATCATCATCCTAATTATTATTTTTAATTTTTTTTTTTACCTTATTATATTTCACATATATGCTCTACTTTCTAAATACCTTTAGGTAATAAATTGGATGACAAGCCGATGGCCTTTTAAAACAATTGGACCAGCTATTCCATCAATGTACTTAGACAAGCGATTGGAAGATGACAAAGAATATGGCCTTAACCTCTTCAAGCCCAATATGGACACATGCATGAAATGGCTAGACACAAAGAAAATTGGCTCAGTCGTTTATATATCATTTGGAAGCATGGCAGCCCTTGGAGAAGAGCAAATGGTGGAGATAACATCCAGCCTAAAGAATAGCAATTGCTACTTTTTGTGGGTTGTTAGAGAATCCGAATGGAAAAAGCTTCCCGGTAATTTCTTACAAGAAATAGCAGAGAAGGGGCTAGTTGTGAGTTGGTGCCCTCAACTAGAAGTATTGTCTCACAAGGCCATTGGATGCTTCATGACTCATTGTGGATGGAACTCGACACTTGAAGCATTAAGCTTAGGAGTGCCAATGATTGCGATGCCACAATGGATGGATCAAACAACTAATGCAAAGTATATTATGGACGTGTGGAAGGTAGGGGTTAGGACTAAAGTGGATGAAAAAGGCATTGCTACTAAAGAAGAAATAGAACTATGCATAAGGGAGGTAATTGGGGGAGATAGAGGAAAGGAGATGAAAAGGAATTTAATGAAATGGATGGAATTGGCTAAAGAGGCAGTCAATAAAGATGGAACTTCAGATAAGAATTTAGAGGAATTTGTGGCAAAAATTTCACATTCATAATGTTAATGTGTAAGCAGTAGCTCCTCATTCAAATAATGTCAAGAAGAAATGCATGATTTGCTCTATAACTTCATTCAAATAACGTTAAGAAGAAATGAATGATTTGCACTGCAACTTATTGAAAAATAATACTAGAGATACAAACTATTTTACGAAAATTTTTACAAACTATTGATATGATAAGTGATTATTAGTAAATGAAAAAAAATGATATTAATGGTGGGTCTAGATGAAAACCAATAAGAGATTGGTCTCATTAATATTTCATAAAAATAGTTTGTGACTGTAATATTATTCCTTATTTAAAGTCATGTAATTGCACCATTTATTAATGATGTACATTGGATCATCCTTCTTCTTTTTTCTTTTTCTTTTTTCTTTTTTTGTGTGTAACCATCTTGTAAGAAAACCATAACCTGGTATAAAAATAAATAAAGGATTTTGTGAATGAAACTGCCCTGCAATAGGTAACTACCCAAAAACAAATAAAACAAAGGACCTAAGCTAATCCAGAAAATGTGTTAACTGACAATGAGACAAATCAGGTTATTACAACTACGGATTGAATCCGACTTACTTATGCCAATTAACAGTACAATGTGTAAAATATCGTATTACATTCTTTGTTGACTTACCTACAGATTTTTGCAATTATCATTTCACATTTGTGGTATACACACTTTATACACACAATGTGTAAAATATGAATACCATGCATATAGGGTTTGTTTTCTGGGAGTGTGAGACTATCACGGTCCCAAATTATTTTAATCATATCAATTAAAATACAACAAAATATAATTTTAGTTACAAAAAAATCTAAATTGAAACAAAATCAATCTAATTAAGACACAGAAGTAAAAATTAGAACAGAACCTTTCAAGGTAAAGGTAAGAAAATTATGTTCTCTTTAAGAATATTCAAGTTTTTTTTTTTTTTTTTTTTGAGAGAATTTCAACCTATAGCGTCCGCTCTTGATGATAACTCTTTATCATCAGACCAAGACACCAATCAGTTTTTGGTATAGGCAGGGATTGAATTCCAGATCTCTTATACAACCATCAGAGACTTTACCAGTTAAACTAACTAAAACCCACAAAATATTCAAGTTCTTAAGTTCTTTATGGTTACCAATAATTCAAAGCATATGGTTTCTATTTGACATATCCCCTCTATAACAGAATAACCCAACTAAATCGTTGTATGACTTAAATTTGAAAAATCTAGATTGACCCCTATGCTATGTGTTTAATTAACAAATTAATTATTGCTTATTCCTAGAGGTTATTCACCAATCAAAGGTGTCTGGGTAAAGTATTAGAATTTTATTATTGGAATTTGGATGTTGATAACTTAATAAAATATTAATCTATCTCGATAATTCACCGCCTACTAATAAGACAATGAAAGTCAAAAGTTTATTTAACTCTATGTACATATTGGGGGTTTAGGGGGGAAAGAGTTCAAGTTGCGGGGTTCGCAGTATATTGTAATTATCTTTCAAAAAAAAAAAAAACTCTATGTACATATTGTATAAAAAAATTTATTAAAAAATTAAGAAAATTAAATGAAAAACTAAATATCAGTAATATATCATTCTTATAAATATTTTATAACAAAATTTTAAGAAACCCCAATCTTCCATTTATTGATATCTGTTTTTTTTTTTTTTTTTTTAAGAAATAGTAAAAAAGGAATTGTGAAAATAATGTGAATATGACGCATGTAATTACTTCGGAAGTACACAATAATTTTCCACCGATGTGACTATCTCATATCTCATTTACTATTTTTCATTGAATTTTTGGTCTTGTCTTGTGTTGGTTATTTTTCCTTTATTTTTTGTGGATAAACTTAAGCCTATTGGGTTTAGCCATATTGATTTATGTATAAACTCATTTATAACATATTATATAGAATTTCTCAAACAATTAAATTTATATAATATAAACATGTAAATAATATATATCCTATTAAATTCATTAAGTAGCAATAAATTCAATTAAATTCATTAAGTAGCAATAAATTCAAAACGTTGCACCATATAGACTAGTACGTACTTTCATTTTCTAGCCTAAATCGAAACTGTATTTAGTATGGTATTGACTCCACCGTAACTAACACTACTTTAATTTTATCCTTAAATTTTTTATTGTTGTGAAATTTATTATGAATTATGTTTCGACTCAAACTTTTTTTTTTTTTTTTTTTTTTTTGAGAATCTATTTCGACTCAAACTTATTGATCAATTATCACTTCTACATTTTTTAAGTAAATTAAATGAATATGAAAACATGTAATCTAACTCTAACTAATCAATTTAAAATCTATTATCACATCAAATTTTAGAAGGAAAATTATTAATTTGCATGAATAGTGGCATGTAAAATGTACCGTTTTTTCTAAAGTGGCAAATATTGGCCACTTTTTTTTCTTTTTTACAATATATACTTTACATAATACTATTTATGAAAATAAATCGTTATCCAATTTAGAAACAAGACTTTAATATTGATATTACTATAGTCGGCAAGTACCTATAGACATATCGATTATATGTGAGGGACACATTGCTTCTTACACCCAAATTCATATGTTATTTATGTGTCAATTTTTTATTATATTTCATTCTTTTCATGATAAACTCGAATAAAAGAAGTTGACAAAGGATATAGATTTGGACGCAAGAATGGCTATCCCGACATTCCCCTATAAAATCATGACAATTCTGAGCCTTTGACACTAATTTATAAGTTTTTTTTTTTTTTTTCTGCATAATTTATGAGTAATATATGTAAAATCAAAAGTGATATGTGGGCCACGTTCACTCTCAATGGTACAAACATACAAGACACTTACCAATGTCAGTTTGATTAGTCCTTCACCTAATCACTGACAGCATTGAGCAATATATGCGCTACGACATTTTATTCTTCTCAGTGAAGCATTTCTTGTCCAATTCAACTTCTTCAGAGTGTTGAGAGCATTAGAAGAAAATGGAGAGGAAAATTCATATCCTGGTGATTCCTTATCCCCTACAAGGTCACATAAACCCAATGCTGCAATTCTCAAAACGCCTAGCTTCAAAGGGTCCCAGAGTGACATTTATCGCTATTAGTCGTATTAGCAAGTCCATACTAACCCATGAAAGCAGCTCTATCAACTTTGAAACCATCTCTGATGGCTCTGAAGAAGCCCAAGATTTGGAAACCATAGATGAAAAACTCCAACGTTTCAAGTCTCAAGTCTCACAAAACTTACCAAAGCTCATTGAGAAACATAATAGCTCTTCCAAATCTTCTGTCCCACTTTTCCTGCTCCACTCTATACTCTACCAATAAAAATTTATCACGTGTTCACCTAATTAATTAAATATTATCATTATTGACTTATTAATATTACAGTTATTAATTAATAGTAGTATTTAATTAATTAAGTGAACATGTAGCAAGTTTTTATTAGTGGAGTATAAAGTGGAGCAGGAAAAGTGAGACAGAAAATTTGGACTCGCTTCAAATACCCTCCAAAGTTTCTAGCGTATGACTCAATTCTGCCATGGGCTTTAAACGTAGCCCGACAATCCGGACTAGATGGAGCTCCATTTTTCTCTCAGTCATGTGTGGTTAATGCCATCTAGCTATTACCATGCACATCAAGGAACACTTCAGATGCCCTTAGAAGAAGCGTCTTCAATATCATTGCCCTCGATGCCATCTCTAGGGATCAATGATATGCCTTCGATTTTTTGTGATATGGAATCGTACCCAGGTGAGTTAAATATTGTGGTGAGTCAATTCTCAAATTTCCAGGAAGCGAATTGGCTCCATTGCAACACTTTCGACGAGTTGGAAGATGAGGTAGGTTCACTAATCCATGTATCAATGTCATATATTCAATCTCTTTCTTCATATTCAAAGTTTATTAAGGGTCCATTTGGATACAATTTATTTTTGCTAAAAACTGAAAACACTGTAATAAAATTTTTTTTTAAATATATGAAAAATATCATGAAACCCATTTTTAATGAAAAAGTAATTAGTAAATAAAGTTTGTAAGACTCATAAATAGTACACAGATGCACTGTTCACAAAAGAATATTCAAAAGTTGCGGTTGAAAAAAAAAAAAAAAAAAACATGCGGAAGCAAAACGCAGATGTGAGCTATTTAACATTTTGCAAATCTTAAGAAGATTCCTATAAAAAAAAAAAAAAAAATCTTACGAATATTATTTGCATTTTGCAAAATTTTTTTTGTCTATTTAACGTAAGAATTTATTCTATTTTACTTACACGTTCAAAATTTTTTTTTTTTTTTAATACTTTAGGGTATGGTATCTATTTTACAATATATTTTATTAAAATTTTAATTTTTATAATTTTTTTACGTAATAACTATCCTTTACTCTTTTTTTTTTATATATAGTATAAATGTAAAATAACTATTATCAGTAAGAATTTATTCTATTTTACTTACACATTCATTTTTTTTAAATACTCTTAGTTTATATTATCTATTTTATATTATATTTTATTAAAATATTAATTTTTTAAAAATATTTTTAATTTTTTTATATATAATAATCCTCATTTACTTTTTTTATAATATAAATATAAAATAAAATATTATCGGTATAAATTTATACAACTCGTGTGATAATAATATATTTTCTTACTACTTTGCATGGACCGATAATGATGTAAATGAATTTTGAACTTAATTAACTAAAATATGGTATCTTTTCCTTTTTATTATACAGGCTTGGTAATTGCCACTTTCAAATAAATAAATAAATAGTAGGTATACATATTTAAAATATTAATATCTCTATCTTTTTTTATTATAAAAAACATTCAATTTTCTTAACAAAATGGGGCTGTTATTGGTATGGTAGTTTAAGCAACACTCTTTCGTTTTTAAATAATATTACACGTATTTTCACATACTTTTTCACCACCACATACTTCTAAAAAATACAAACAACGTTACTAAATGACCCCTATATTATTCATTATCTTTAAGAGCCTTTAAATTAGAATACCCTTCCCAAAATATATAAGTAACTCTCTTTTGTAAATGCTACTTTTCTCTTCTAATAATAATCTATCTTTTCATTGTATTTATAGATTTTTTTTCAATCAATAGTTGTGAGTGGTGAGATCCGAATCTTAAATGTATCTATTTAAAACATTTGGAGATGCTAATTCAACTGTAAAACTCTTGGTGGTATTGAGTTAGAGATACATGAATACAGACTTTTTTTTTCTTTATGTTCTGTTTTGTTATCCATAAACAAAAGATAATTTTGCATGTAGTATGGTTATTTCTATATTTTCTTATATTATATTGTATTTATTAAGGCATATAAAAGTGACTTTTTTATTAAGTTTATTTTAAATAAATTGATTTGTATACATTTCTATTTTTATATTTTATAAAAATGTTATTACATTTTAATGTGTAATATTGTTTAATTTACTATTGATTTAAAATATTTAAGGAATTTTAACCGTGCTTAATATAATTTAAAATATAATTACACATGACTTAACCAAATAAAATATTGGCCTTGAATCCTATAAGACTGACTTGATGAAATTTTTTATATTTAGGAAAATTTTATATACATATATATATATATATATATATATATATATATCGAATCTGTTTGGGATCCGTTTATTTTACTGAAACTGAAAATGTTTTACTGAAAATATTGTAGATAAAAGTAAAAACTAGCTAAAATAGTATAATGAGACCTATAAATAGTTTAAAAAAAAGCTAAATAGTAAAATTTAAGCATAAATTATATAGGTGTTTGTGCTTATGTGTGGTCATTTTTGTCCAATAAAAATAATGGAAGGATAAAAGAATGCTATCCACTTCATCATCATCATCATCATCATCCTAATTATTATTTTAAATCCTTTTTTACCTTATATTCTATTGCACATATATGCTTCTACTTTCTAAATACCTTTAGGTAATATTTAGGTAATAAATTGGATGACAAGCCGGTGGCATTTTAAAACAATTGGACCAGCTATTCCATCAATTTATTTAGACAAGCGATTGGAAGATGACAAAGAATATGGCCTCAACCTCTTCAAGCCCAGTATGGACACATGCATGAAATGGCTAGACACAAAGAAAATTGGCTCGATCGTTTATATATCTGTTAGAGATATATTAGACATATTAGCCCGATGTAATAGGCCCAAACCCATTTCTGCTTGTATTAGTAGTCTAGAGTATAGTCGCCTACATATACTCATGTTAGGGTTCATTGTAACACAGGTTGTTGCACTACACTCTTATACAATAAAGATGTAACCCTTAAGGGATTCCTCCGTGGATGTAGACCGACAAGGTTGAACCACGTAACTCTCATGTTCTTGATGTTCATATTTTATGTTTCCTCTTCCGCATTCATTCTAGCATACACAACATGATACAACACATCGCGTTGCTAATAACATATTTAACAATATCATTTGGAAGCATGGCAGCCCTTGGAGAAGAGCAAATGGTGGAGATAACGTCCGGCCTAAAGAATAGCAATTGCTACTTTTTGTGGGTTGTTAGAGAATCTGAATGGAAAAAGTTTCCTGGTAATTTTTTACAAGAAATAGTAGAGAAGGGGCTAGTTGTGAGTTGGTGTCCTCAACTAGAAGTATTGGCTCACAAGGCCATTGGATGCTTCATGACTCGTTGTGGATGGAACTCGACACTTGAAGCATTGAGCTTAGGAGTGCCAATGATTGCGATGCCACAATGGATGGATCAAACAACTAATGCAAAGTACATTATGGCCGTGTGGAAGGTAGGGGTTAGGATTAAAGTGGATGAAAAAGGCATTGTTACCAAAGAAGAAATAGAACTATGCATAAGGGAGGTAATTGGGGGAGATAGAGGAAAGGAGATGAAATGGATGGAATTAGCTAAAGAGGCAGTAGATAAAGATGGAAGTTCAGATAAGAATATAGATGAATTTGTGGCAAAAATTTCACATTCGTAACGTTAATGTAAACAGTAACTCTTCATTCAAATAATGTGAAGAAGAAATGCATGATTTGCCCTAAAACTTCTTTTAAAGTTATGTGATTGCACCATTTATTAAGGACGTACGTTGGATCGTCTTCTTTTTTCTTTTCTTTTTTTTGTAACCTTCTTGTAACAAAACAATAACTTGATATAAAATTAAATAAAGAATTTTGAGAATGAAATTGCCCTGCAATAGGTACCTACCCAAAAACAAATAAATCATAAGACCTAAGCTAATTCAGAAAATGTGTTAACTGACAATGAGACATTTTAGGTTATTACAACTACGGATCGAACCATTCGACTTACCGATGCCAATTAACAATACAATGTGTCAAATATTGTATCACATTCTTTGTTGACTTACCTACAGATTTTTGCAATTATCATTTCACATTTGTGGTATACACACTCTATACACACAATGTGTAAAATATAAATACCATGCATATAGGGTTTGTTTTTTGGGAGTGTCAGACTATCACGGTCCCAAATTATTTTAATCATATAATTTAAGTTACAAAAAAATCTAAATTGAAACAAAATCAATCAAATTAAGACACAGAAGTAAAAATTAGAACAGAACCTTTCAAGGTAAAGGTAAGAAAATTATGTTTTCTTTAAGAATATTCAAGTTCCTAAGTTCTCTATTATTACCAAGAATTCAAAGCATATGGTTTCTATTTGACATATCCCCCTCTATAATAGAATAACCCAACTAAATCGTTGTATGACTTAAATTTGAAAAATCTAGATTGACCCCTAAGCTATGTGTTTAATTAACAAATTAATTATTACTTATTCCTAGAGGTTATTCACCAATCAAAGGTGTCAGGGTAAAATATTAGAATTTTAACAAAATTTTAAGAAACCCTAATCTTCCATTTATTGATATCTGTGTTTTTTTTTTTTTTTTAAATAGTAAAAAAGGAATTGTGAAAATAATGTGAACAGGATGCATGTAATTATTGCATGTTTATTAAGTAGCTCTATGTTTATTGTTTACTAACTAATTCCACCGACGTGACTATCTCATATCTCAGTTACTATTTTTCATTGAATTTTTGGTCTAGTCTTGTGTTTGTTGTTTTTCCTTTATTTTTTATGGATAAACTTAAGCCTATTGGGTTTAGCTGGATTGGTTTAGGTATAAACTCATTTATAACATATTATATAGACTTTTCTCAAACAATTAAATTTATATAATATAAACATGTAAATAATATATATACTATTAAATTCATTAAGTAGCAATAAGTTCAAAACGTTACATTGATATAGACTAGTATGTACTTTCATTTTCTAGCCTAAGTCGAAACTGTATCGAGTATGGTATTGACTCTACTATAACTAACACTACTTTATTTTTATCCTTAAATTTTTTATTGTTGTGAAATTTATTATGAATTATGTTTAAACTCTCTCTCTCTCTCTCTTTTTTTTTTTTTTTTTTTTTTTTTTTTTTTTTTTTTTTTTTTTTTTTTTTTTTTGAGAATCTATTTCGACTCAGACTTATAGATCAATTATCACTTCAAGTACAACACTCTTGTGCCCTTGTAGGATTGTTCCTAGATGCAAATACTTCGTGTATTTCGCATTGGTTGAGTGTTGGAGTTGCAAATGATTCTCTTCAAATGAGCTTATCATCTTGCATATCCGGATGTTCATTTCTTGTGTGAATGAGCATAGTAATTGCTTGTGTATAGTGGTTACTTGTTTGATCTTGCCATGATCTAGTGTTTCTATTTCATTTAGCTTGATCTTGCTATTATTGCTCCATATGCTTTTCAAGTTTTTCTGCATACAATGATGTTATTGTGTTGTTGTGTTTCAGGAGTTACTTGTTCATATGTTTCAAGAGCATTTCAGAATCTAGAATTAGGTGTGAGTGAGTTTTGCCTTTGTTCCCAAACTCACGTTTAAGTCTAGAGTCTATTTTAGGGTTTTGTCACGGAATAGCCAAAGGGGGAGATTGTAAAGTTGTAATTTACAACTATGTTTTTGTTGGCTTTTATTCCGTGCCAAATTTGATTGTAATTATGTTCAATCGTTTAAACCCTGTATTTGTTGTGGGATTTGTTGTAAGGGTTGTGTGATAGAGAGAGTGTATGAAGACTCAAGCATTTGAAGATTGAAGGATTCTCGCGGGTGTCTCGCGACCTAGCATCCCGCGAAGTGAATCATGTGCCAGGCACATACTGAAATGCGAAGAGTCAGGCCAGGTGGAGACAGCTATGTCTCGCGAGTATCTCGCGGGTAAGGCCTTCCCGCGAGACACCCGCGAGGCAATCTGTTCTGCCAGCCTGTACTTTTTGAGTCACACCTTTTGCACCTATCCTATATATATCATCATTACCCACAATTGTTGAGGAATACTTCAAAGAGAAAACCCTAGCCAAACAAATTGGTAATTAGAGATTGTCTTCCCCATCTTTCTCTATACAATTGCTTGTGGTATCTCCTCAACCCTTCCCTCTCCATTATCCATATCTTTGAAAGGTTAATAGCCCAAACACTTACCACACCTTTGAGAGTGCTGAGTGACGTTTTGGTGCTACTGGGAAGCATTGGAAGGAGCCTTGAATGGCAGATGCAACATGGAGCTTGTTGCGGGATCCGGATAACTAAGACAAGACACGGTTCCGAGAAGCCTTGTTGGAGTAAGAGCTTGGAGGGCTTAGGTACATCGGGTAGACTAGGCTTGGAGGGTCTTTTGCTAATCCATGTATCCCAACTGATTGTCTAGTGGATCGATTTCCGCTTGGAGGGTGGCGGAGAGGTTTTTCGCCGAGGTCTTCGGTTTCCTCTTCGATAACACGTCTCGGTGTTATCTGTGTTTGCATCCTTCTTCCCTACTCTTGCTCATTTCATTTTTACTGCTGAGTTGCTTTAAATATGGATTAGAGTAGTTGTATTGTTTATACGCTTGTATTTACACTATTCCGCACTTATCTTTAAGTTAGTGTAAAATCAACCAAGCCGTAATTTTAATTTGGAGGTCTAAACCGCTTGTGTGTTTTTAACACATTTTCGAGTTTTCAATTGGTATCAGAGCAGGTACACTTGCTGAGGTTTAATTACCTAAGTGTGATCCTTGACCCTTCTTGAGATGGACCGGTCTCAATCGCTCAATGTTCCACCATTTTTTGATGGAAACAATTATGCATTCTAGAAAGTTAGAATGAGAGCATTCTTATGCTCTATCGATGATACCGTTTGGGATGCGGTTGAGATAGGTTGGACCAAGCCGGAGGCTCCTAAGTCCACTTGGGATAAAGCAGCTCTAGCGGCAGCCAATGCTAACAGTAAAGCTTTAAATGCTATCTTTTGTGGTGTGTCCCCTGATGAATTCCACAGGATCTCTCATATGACAGTAGCCAAGGAAGCTTGGGAGATTTTGGAGACTACCTATGAGGGTACAAAGAAAGTCAAGGACACAAAACTTCAGATGCTCACCACCAAATTTGAAGAACTCAAGATGAGTGATGATGAACCATTTGATTCATTTTATGGGAAGCTCAATGAAATCGTCATTGCTAAACTCAATCTTGGGGAGAAGATTGAAGACACTAAGGTGGTGAGAAAAATATTGAGGTCCCTGCCTGAAAGTTTGAGAGCAAAGGTTACAGCCATAGAAGAAAGCAAAGACTTGGATGAGATTAAGATTCAAGAGTTGATCGGGTCTCTCCAAACGTATAAGCTGGGACTGCCTTCCCATAAGACGAGCAAATTGCTTGCTCTTAAAACCATCACCGAAAGAACAAATGATTCCTCTGAAGAAGATGGAATGGAGAAGGAAGTAGCATATCTTGCAAAGAACTTCCGCAAGTTTCTGAAAATGAAGAACAGTGGGAAACCGTTCAATAGAGGAAAGTTCTCTCCTTCAAGAGGTGATAAGAAAGAGTTTAAGAGAAAAGAAGGGAAGGATTATCAACATTCTCCAGACATTGTGTGCTATGAGTGCAATGGCCATGGACATCTAAAGAAGGAGTGCCCGAATTTTCTGAGGGGAAAAGGGAAAGCATATGCTACAACGCTCAGTGATTCTGACTCTTCTGATTCGGACTCGGAAGAGAGCTAGTGACGGTGAGGGAAACTACTCCGCCTTCATGACCATTGCTCATGTAGATTCCTCGGACGACTTGGATGCACTTGTGAAGGAACTTGGTGAGCATTCTGATTCAGAGTCTGTTGGAATTGTGGAAGAATCAGATGCTGAAGAGGAAGAGAATACAGCTAATCTTCAAGAAAATTACTCCTTACTTCTTGAGAAGTCAGGGGAATATGCAAGAATAGCCAAGGTAGCTGTGAGAAAAATGAAGAAAGCAGAGGAAGATTACCGAAGTCTTATGGTCAGACATAAGGAGGCCAAATGCGAAATAGAAAAACTGAATGGTGAGCTGTCAGAAGCATACTTGAAGATCAGATTTCTTGAACAGGAGGTGGTGCAAGCGCAAGCCAAGATAGAAAAGGTCTCCTCCAGAAAGTTGGATGATGTTATCTCATCCCAAAAACATTCCTCAGACAAGTCCGGATTGGGATATACCGGAGTGAGTAGCTCATCATCAGTCAAAACTACCAAAGAAGTAAAATTTGTGAAGGCCGTAGAGCCAATTGTAGAGGAGGCTGTTCCTAAGAATGTTAAGGTTGAAAAGAAGAATGTAATTGAGCAACGAATGATGAATAAGCCCCGAAATCAGGCTGTAGGCAGACACGAAACTAGAGCAAGATCTCTCTCAAGACCACAACGGGGTCCTAGGACGGATTATGTGTGTCATTATTGCAGATTGCAAGGACACACCAGACCCAACTGTCAAAAATTGAGAGCAGATAATAATGCAAGCGTTCCTCGATCACGAGGAAGAAGGAATGACAATAGAGCTTGGGGTGGTGAGAACTCAAGAAGCCAAAATCGTGATCCCGGAGTGACAGACGTGATGAAGATGATCGGTGCCCTCACCACTTGCTTGGAGAGTTTTACTAGGAGGTTTGAAAGTCCCAACTCTAGTACCCAATCCGTCAAGGATATCACCCCAAACGCACGTGACGTGTGGGTGAAGAGGGGTACTCATGCATAAGCACTATAATATGTCCATGCATTAATTCTTTCCATTTCTAGGGACATTTGTTGTTGCATTTTATCATACATTGCTTTCATAGTATTTTTTTCTTTGTCTAGTTTGCACCTGTTTTTGTTGATCTTACTTCTCTTGTTCTGTTTTGGGTGTGTTTCAAAAATTCAAAAACCCATAAAAATTGAAAAATTTCTAAAAGTTTGATCACTTGTTTTGTGCATATCTCATGTGAGTTTGGCCTAGTACCTTCGTACTTATGGCGTAGTGCATTTACGATCTTCACTTGTTCTGTATACACTCTTTTCTATGTGGAAGAAACCCTGAAAACTATGTGTGACTGTTGTAAATAGATCTTCAAACCTGTCATGAATGATTGGTCAATAGTCTTGTTGGTCTTGATACTTGCATAGACTTGTGTCTATATCTCTTCCCACTTTATTTTTGTGTTTTTGTAAAAAGAGCTCACCAATTGTAAATCTCCAAATGAAAAGAGATATTGAGCTACAAAAGCCTGTCGCACATACTAGTATTTGACTAGGAAAAAGGGAAAGCGACTCTTTTAATGTAAATTTTATGGTGCTCAAAAAGCCAAAGGCTTATCATCAATGTTGAAATATCATAAATTTCAAGCACCTACCTCAAAATGAGATGTTTTGTCCATACAAAATAAAACGGACCAATTGTTATACTTTATGAAGAAGCCAAATGAAAAGCTTCTAAGTTATGTTTTCAATGTGTGGGTGGTCATATATACTCATTTCTATAATGGAGATAGTCCACTTGATTTCGTATCAGTTGTGTATGACTCGTGTGAATTGATCATTGAATCTTCACTCTGGTCTAAGGACTATTTAACATTTGATGCTCACACACAACACACAAGTTTTTGATTCAATCAATGCCTATCTCACTTGTATGATTGTATATGTCTAAATGTGATGTGTATGCCCATGAACTTGTTGATCAAATCCAAAAAGATTTTTGTGAGTTTTATTAGTTTTTGAAAGTGATTTTATACTTTCTTGTGTTTCTTTTTGGTCAAAATGTTTTTTGTGTGTTTTTCATCAAAAAACTAGTTCAGGGGTTGTTTCGCGAGAAACTCGCGACTAAGATGCTTCCCGCGAAAAGGTTTGAGGGAAATATTTTTTTCTTTCTTGTTACTCAGAGACTTTCGCGATTGTCTCGCGATTGTCTCGCGACTGTCTCGCGACCAACAGCTTCTCGCGAAATGCTGTTTGGAAAAAACTGGAATTTTCTCAAAATCAGACAGAGAATTTTGCGACTGTCTCGCGACTTAAAGCTTCTCGCGAAAAGTTTGTGCTTCAGTGGCCTCTTTCGCGGTTGTCTCACTACTGTGTCGCTACTCCCTATCTCGCGAAAAAACGCGTGTTTTCAGTTTTTATATGGCTGATGTGACAGTTTTTCAAATGTCAAACACTTCCCTCCCTAAACCTTCTTCGAACCTCTCTCAACCTAAATCACTATTCCATCAAATCCCCTTCCAAATCAAGAATTTTTCTGCATTTCCTCTCTCAAGGTATCATTTCTAAAACATCCTTTTCATGTTTTTACATTGATTTTGCAGCATTTATGTTAGGGTTTTTCTATTTTGGGATTTTCGAAAATTTTGGGTTGTTTTTCAAAATTGGGCGAAGCTTTTGTCAAATTTTTGATTGGGTTTTGTTCCTTTTGATCTTGGTGCATCTGTGTTGGCCCCTTGTGACATTTTATCATGTATTTAGGCATAATTTTACCATGTTCATGCATTGCTCATACTTAAAGTGTTCTTATGCATATTAGGTGTTTGATTGAATGTCTAAGTGACATTGTTGTGCCTAATTGGTCTCAAGTGAGTCCCAATTTTAGGGTTTCCATATGTCTTACCATGGTTTGGTCTAGAATTGATCTTTGATCATGTGTATATTACAGTTTGCATATGTTGCACTCACTTGGCAAACACCTAGGCACACCCTCATGCATCACATATTGCACACACATGCATACACACAGACACACACACTTGCACAGTGACTTAATTTCATGCACAATGTCTTGTTTTTCATGCATTTGTGTTATAGTTTAATGATGTCTGTGGTGTAACATGCTTTGTTGAGTTGAAAATGCTCTGTTTTGCATTTTACTCTGTTTTGGGAATATCTCACTAAGTGTAAACTAACCTGAATCTAATCAAGTTTTGCTCTTGTGTTTTGCACACGTGTGCTCTGTGTGTTGTGCCCACTTGTGCAGATGTCTCCCACCAAGCATGCGGCTTCCAAGAAGAAGGCTCCCAAGCGTGCTCGTACTGAATCTGATCACTTCAAATCCGCGGAAGCAGATATGAAGTACAATGACTGCTACAAGAAAGCAACCATTGTCATGGAAAGGGTGGTTCAATTGGAGGAGCTTGAGCACACATGCATTCCAGATGCATTCAAAGAAAGAACTTGGACCAAGTTGTTGAATTCAATTGGGACTGTGTACTCAGAAATAATCAGAGAGTTCTTCTCCAATGCTACTATAGAAGATGACAAGATAATCTGCTGGGTGAGGCACAAAGAATTTGAGATCACAAGGGATAGTATTCAAGACCTTTTGGAGATACGTCCTCCCTCACAGCCAATGTCAGTTCAATATGATGAGAGATTGGGGCATATCACGGAGATGATATCAACTCTTGGTGGGGTTCCAAAGAAATCATCAATGGATACTCTCAAGTTTTCTCCAGAAATGAGGACTCTGAGCTATGTCATGATCCATAACCTGTATCCGGTCACCAACCTCACCACTCTATCTGCTCCAAGGACGAGATTTCTCTACGACCTCTTCACTCACAAGGAAATTGATATCTGCAGCCACATCTTCCATATTCTGAAAAAGAGCATTACGAAGCAAAATTCACGAACCATAATGCCTTTTCCCTCACTGATCATGGGGTTCATTGCCAAGACGAAGCTGAAATTCCCTAGTAGCCTTACTATTGTTCAGAGGGATTACCCCATTGGTGCAAATACTCTGACTCGGAGCACAGCACACATTAAAGGCCCCAAGACTGGTCCTCATCTCATTCCACCGCCTCGAGTTGTGCCAGATGAGGGTGGAGATACAGAGGAGGAGATTGACAGGTTCACTTCTGCTCCAGAGACTGCACAGCCATCGTCTTCTGCTCCAGCACAAACACAAGGTCTCAGCAAGCTTGATCAAAATCCTAGCTAAGATGGATCACATGTCTACAGTGCTTGACACTTACGTATAGCACACAGCGGATCAGTTTGCATACCTCTAGGAGCAGATCACCACATTATCAGCTCAAATTCAGAGCTTATCCCCTACACATGGATCAGACTCCGAATCCGAATAATTCTAGCCCTTTGGCCATTCCGGTCAAAAAGGGGGAGAACATTTTTGAGGGGGAGCTGATGAAGAAGAGCTTGCACAGCCTTAGGGGGAGCGTAGCCTAGAAACATAGTTATATTAACTATTGGTTATTGATTTTACAGACGGGTTTACTAAGTTTTTTTTTTTAAGTTTTATAATTGGTTTATAGTTAATGTCTTACTGTTTTAGGTTTATAGTTCTGACACTTATGCTTTAACTTCAGTATTAATTTCAGTATATTTTCAGAATTTTGTGTTTATTCCTATGCTTTGTGGCATATGTGCTTTGTGGCATTTTGTTTTGTACCCATGTTGCTTATGTAAGTTTTAAGGGTTTGTTTCATGCATAGTTTGTAGGTCTTTGTGGTTTGTGCCATGCATTTGCTATAACATGCTTATGCAGCCTTTATGCATGTTTGCTTGTTGTTCAATGTCATGCATTTTACTTCAAGTACAACACTCTTATGCCCTTGTAGGATTGTTCCTAGATGCAAATACTTCGTGTATTTCGCATTGGTTGAGTGTTGGAGTTGCAAATGACTCTCTTCAAATGAGCTTATCATCTTGCATATCCGGATGTTCATTTCTTGTGTGAATAAGCATAGTAATTGCTTGTGTATAGTGGTTACTTGTTTGATCTTGCCATGATCTAGTGTTTCTATTTCATTTAGCTTGATCTTGCTATTATTGCTCCATATACTTTTCAAGTTTTTCTGCATACAATGATGTTATTGTGTTGTTGTGTTTCAGGAGTTACTTGTTCATATGTTTCAAGAGCATTTCAGAATCTAGAATTAGGTGTGAGTGAGTTTTGCCTTTGTTCTCAAACTCACGTTTAAGTCTAGAGTCTGTTTTAGGGTTTTGTCACGGAATAGCCAAAGGGGGAGATTGTAAAGTTGTAATTTACAACTATGTTTTTGTTGGCTTTTATTCCGTGCCAAATTTGATTGTAATTATGTTCAATCGTTTAAACCCTGTATTTGTTGTGGGATTTGTTGTAAGGGTTATGTGATAGAGAGAGTGTATGAAGACTCAAGCATTTGAAGATTGAAGGATTCTCGCGGGTGTCTTGCGACCTAGCATCCCGCGAAGTGAATCATGTGCCAGGCACATGCTGGAATGCGAAGAGTCAGGCCAGGTGGAGACAGCTATGTCTCGCGAGTATCTCGCGGGTAAGGCCTTCCCGTGAGACACCCGCGAGGCAATCTGTTCTGCCAGCCTGTACTTTTTGAGTCACGCATTTTGCACCTATCCTATATATACCATCATTACCCACAATTGTTGAGGAATGCTTCAGAGAGAAAACCCTAGCCAAACACATTGGTAATTAGAGATTGTCTTCCCCATCTTTCTCTATACAATTGCTTGTGGTATCTCCTTAACCCTTCCCTTTCCATTATCCATATCTTTGAGAGGTTGATAGCCCAAACACTTACCACACCTTTGAGAGTGCTGAGTGACGTTTTGGTGCTGCTGGAAAGTATTGGAAGGAGCCTTAAATGGCAGATGCAACATGGAGCTTGTTGCGGGATCTGGATAACTAAGACAAGACACGGTTCCGAGAAGCCTTGTTGGAGTAGGAGCTTGGAGGGCTTAGGTATATTGGGTAGACTAGGCTTGGAGGGTCTTTTGCTAATCCATGTATCCCAACTGATTGTCTAGTGGATCGATTTCCGCTTGGAGGGCGGCGGAGAGGTTTTTCGCCGAGGTCTTCGGTTTCCTCTTCGATAACACGTCTCAGTGTTATTTGTGTTTGCATCCTTCTTCCCTACTCTTGTTCATTTCATTTTTACTGCTGAGTTGCTTTAAATATGGATTAGAGTAGTTGTATTGTTTATACGCTTGTGTTTACACTATTCCGCACTTATCTTTAAGTTAGTGTAAAATCAACCAAGCCGTAATTTTAATTTGGGGGTCTAAACCGCTCGTGTGTTTTCAACACATTTTCGAGCTTTCAATATCAATTATTTGAGTGTTTGGATTCACATTTTTTTCTCACGTTTGTCTTTTTTTTTTTTTTTTTAGCACGTATGAACAATAACCGCACTGTTCATGCACATGAAATCACTTTGCAGGAAACAAAGTACACAGTTCATGCACTGTTTACGGGTTTCACTGCACTATTTACACATTTAAAAATTATTTTATTACAGTATTTTCAACAAAATAAGTTATATCTAAATAGACCTATATGTGAGGTACGCATTGCGTCTTACACACAAATTCATACGTTATTTATGTGTCAATTTTTTATTAGATTTCATTCCTTTCGTGATAAACTCGAATAAAAGAAGTTGACAAAGGATATAGATTTGGACGCAAGAATGGCCCTGAATGGGTATCCCAACGTTCCTCTATAAAATCATGAAAATTCTGAGCCTCTAACTCTAATTTATAAGTTTTATTTTTTCTGCATAATTTATAAGTAATATATGTAAAATCAAAAGTGATATGTGGGCCAAGCACAGCAAAAAAAAAAAGACACAAAAAAAAGTGATATGAGGTCCAAGCACAAAAAAAAGTGATATGTGGGCCACGTTCACTCTCAATGGTGCAAACATACAAGACACTTGCCAATGTCGGTTTGATTAGTCCTTCACCTAATCACTGACAGCATTGAACAAAAGCATTTCTTCTCCGATTCAACTTCTTCAGTGTGTTGAGAGCTTAAGAAGAAAATGGAGAGGAAAATTCATATCCTGGTGATTCCTTATCCCCTACAAGGTCACATAAACCCAATGCTGCAATTCTCAAAACGCCTAGCTTCAAAGGGTCCTAGAGTCACATTTATCGCTACTAGTCGTATTAGCAAGTCTATACAAGCCTATGAAAGTAGCTCTATCAACTTTGAGACCATCTCTGATGGCTCTGAGGAAGTCCAAGATTTAGAAACCTCAGATGAAAAACTCAAGCGTTTCGAGTCTAAAGTCTCACAAAACTTACCAAAGTTCATTGAGAAACATAATAGCTCAAAATACCCTCCAAAGTTTCTTGTGTATGACTCAGTTCTGCCATGGGCTTTAAACGTAGCTCGCCAGTCTGGACTAGATGGAGCTCCATTTTTCACTCAGTCATGTGCGGTTAACGCCATCTATTACCATGCGCATCAAGGAACACTTCAGATGCCCTTAGAAGAAGGGTCTTCAATATCATTGCCCTCGATGCCATCACTAGGGATCAATGATATGCCTACGTTTCTTTATGATACAGGCTCGGACCCAGATGTGTTAAACCTTGTGGTGAATCAATTCTCAAATTTCCAGGAAGCGAATTGGCTCTTGTGCAACACTTTCGGCAAGTTGGAAGATGAGGTAGGTTCAATAATCCATCTATGTCATATATTCAATTTTATTTTTCTTCTTTTTAAAAATTTTTTATTTTTTATTTTATAGAAGAGTACATATATAATATATTCAAGCTTCTTGAGATGCTATACTTAATTTCCACTTTCACATTAAAAAAAAATTGTAGGAATACTTATTTAAAATATTAATATCTCTATTTTTTTTTTTTTTTTTTTTGGGTGAAACATTCCATTTTCTTGACATATAAATCATTAACTTTAACAGCCTTTAATGAATATGCTTCCAAAAATCTACAAGGAAATAGCTTGTGTAAAAGCCCCTTTTCTTTCTTAAAAACAATTCATTTTCTCATTTTGTATTTGTAGGTTTCTCTTTTCTTTTTCTTTTTTATCATAAGATCGATAGTGGTGGGTGATAATTAAGTATTAAATCTTGCATGTTTTTTATTAAAAACATTAGGAAATGCTTATCGAGCTAGGTGGTAATTAAGATTTGAATTTTAATGTCTTTATTAAAAACTTTAGGATAAATATATGATATTTTCTTTTTCTTTTTCAATTATATGAGACGATGTTATGATTTGTATAAATTTTATATTTTCTAAAATTATTATTATATTTTAATCTGTAATGTTTAGTTTATTACCAAAAAAAAAAAAACCTTTCTCATAAAAAAAAAAAAAAACTTTCGATTTAAAATATTTAAGTAATTATAATCATGATTATTATAATATAAAATATAATTACATATGACTTAATCAAAATAAAATATTGATCTCGAATCATATAAAACTGACTTGAATAAATTTTTTTTATATATAGGAAAATAATATGTATATGTAATAAATTCTGTGATAATATATATTTGAGAAACTTATGTGATATATATATATGCTGTAGTTGTGTGTCTCTTTAGTATATCATTGAACCATGATGGTATGATAAAAGAGTACTTCATCGTCTTCGTAATTGTTATTAATAATTTTTTTTACCTGATTCTATTACGTACACACATATGCTTCCGCTTTCTAAATTCCTATAGGTAATAAATTGGATGGCAAGCCAATGGCCTTTTAAAACAATTGGACCAGCAATTCCATCAATGTATTTAGACAAGCGGTTGGAGGATGGCAAAGAATATGGCCTTAACCTTTTCAAGCCCGATATGGACATTTGCATGAAATGGTTAGACACAAAAGAAATTGGCTCAGTCGTTTATATATCATTTGGAAGCATGGCAACCCTTGGAGAAGAGCAAATGGAGGAGATAACATGGGGCCTAAAGAATAGCAATTGCTACTTTTTGTGGGTTGTTAGAGAATCTGAAGAGAAAAAGCTTCCCAATAATTTTTTACTAGAAGCAGCAGAGAAAGGACTAATTGTGAGTTGGTGCCCTCAACTAGAAGTATTGGCTCACAAGGCCATTGGATGTTTCATGACTCATTGTGGATGGAACTCGACACTTGAGGCATTGAGCTTAGGAGTGCCAATGATTGCGATGCCACAATGGTCGGATCAAACAACTAATGCAAAGAACATTATGGATGTGTGGAAGGTAGGAATTAGGGTTAAAGTGGATGAAAAAGGCATTGGTACCAAAGAAGAAATAGAGCTATGCATTAGGGAAGTAATTGAGGGAGAGAGAGGAAAAGAGATGAAAAGGAATTCAATGAAATGGAAGGAATTGGCTAAAGAGGCAGTCGATGAAGATGGAAGTTCAGATAAGAATATAGAGGAGTTTGTGACAAAACTTTCACATTCCTAATGTTACCTAATGTTAATGTAAGTAGTAACTCTTCATTCAGATAATGGTTTATAAGAAATTTATGGTTTGCAGTAGAACTTCTTTTAAATAAGTCGTGTAATTGCACTCTTAATTAAGGACATACGTTGGATCATCTTTTTTGTGTACTCTTCTTGTAACAAAAACGATACAACATTTAGGAGTCCTGTGAATCCACGTATCAAATGTTAAACCCTGATTTAAAAAAATATAAAAAAATTTCAAAAACCCCACATTATGCAAAATGGACCCAAAAAAAAAAAGATTTTGTGAATGTAGTTGCCCTGTAATACGTACCTCGTACCTCGCCAAGAACAAAATAAAACAAAGGACCCATAAGCTAATTCAGACATATCAGGTTATTTGAACTATGGATATATAAAATCATGTATTTGTTGACTTATCTAGCTATACCAACAATACAATGTCTCCTCAAATTGTTGGAAAATTATCGTTTCACATTTTTTGGTATAGACTATAGACACCTTGTGTAAAATTTTAATACAATGTGTATGGAGTGTGTTTATCAGGAGCGTGAGACAATCACGGTCCCAAATTATTTTAATCATGTCGGTGAAAATACAAAAAAATATATTTAATTTAATTTACCATAGACAAGAATATCTTAATTGAAAAATCAATCGAATTAAGACACAGGAGACAAAATTAGAACATAACCAATCAAGCTAAGGTACAAAAATTATGTTCTCTGCTTTAAGAATATTCAGGTTCTCTATGGTTGGTAAAAACCATAAATCAAAGAATATGGTTTTCTATTTGACCTATCCCCTCTATAATAGATTCATAGAATAGCCCAACTAAGCCTCTGTTTGGATTGCGCTGAACGCGTTTCGCGTTTACGTTTTAGCCCTTTTTTTTTTTTTTTTTTTTTTTTTTTTTTTTTTTTTTTTTTTTTTTTTTTTTTCACGCGTTTTCAGCGGATTGACACTGTAGCATACTGTTGCGGCTACTGTTCAATGAACAGTAGCCGCAACTTTTGACTTTTTCCACAACTTTTACTGTTCACAAACCCACAATTTTCACTTTTCAGCAATTTTTTTTATTAAAAATGGGTCCCACGGTACTATTTACCCGTTTAAAAATTATTTTGCTACAGTGTTTCAGTTTTCAGTTTTCAGTTTTCAGTTTTCAGCTCTATCCAAACGGACCCTAAGTCACTGTACGTATGACATAAACTTGAAAAATCTAGATAAGACCCCTATGCTGTGTGTTTAATCAACAAATTAATTATTACCTAATCCTAGAGGTAATAATAATTCACCAATCAAAGGGGTCATGATTATATAATGATATAAAAATATTAGAATTTTATAATTGGAATTTTGATTTTGATCATTTAGTAAAATATTAATCTATCTTGACAATATTCGCAGCCTATTGATAAGACAATGAAAGTCAAAAGTTGATTTAACTCTATGTACATTGTCGAACCGCATGCCTTACCGATCTATCTAATGATCAATTGGTGAAAGATAAGAGTGCACAAATCTTTTATAACATTCGATCACAGACCAAGCCCATTGGTATTAGAGCGAATTGTGAAATCTCTCACAATCCATCCCTTACAATGTAGTTCCAATGACTCGAACCTATAATCGGGCTCTGATACCACTTGTTGGATCGGGTGCCTTACCGATCCATCCATCAATCAATTGGTGAAGGATAAAGGGGCACAAATCTTTTATAGCATTCGATCACAGACCAAGCCCATTAGTATTTGAGCGAATTGTGAAATCCTTCACATACATATTGTATATAAACTTATTTATAAAAATAAAAAATTTAAAAAAAAATATCAGTAATATACCATTGGGAAAAAATTGCCAAATGACCTTTTTGGGCAAATTAAGTAGCGTTTTGCCCTATTTTTCAAACTAATTAGGAAAATGCCCCTCTTTTGAAAATCGATTTTCTCAAAATTAAGTTAGGCCCTATAGCGACGTTTTTAAGGAGCCTATAATGACGTTTTCAGGACCTATAGTGGCGTTTTGTAACTCGATTTATATGAAATCGAGTTATAGGTAAAAAAATTTTAAAAAATTGCCTATAACTCGATTTAATGGAAGTCGAGTTACAAAATGTCACTATAAGTCCTGAAAACGTCACTATAGATCCTTAAAAACGCCGTTATAAGGCTCTAGAATTTTTTTTTTTTTTTTATAACTTGATTTTTAGAAAATTGAGTTTCAAATGATGGGCATTTTCCTAATTAATTTGAAAAATATAGCAAAACGCTGCTTAGTTTGCCCAAATATGACATTTAACAATTTTGTCCTATACCATTGTTATTAAAATTTTAAAATTTTTTTAATAAACCCCAATCTCCCAGGCATAGATATCCGTGTTAAAAAAAAATGGTAAAAAGGGAACGGTGAGAATGATGTGTACATGATGCTTGTAACAATTGCATGTTAATCAAGTAATTCTATGTCTACTTACGGTCTATTTGAGATCTGTAGGGACATATTTTGTAATGGATCCTAGACAATAGAATTTGTAGAGCATGAGTAAAAAGGTTAGGCACTAACAAAGCAATGAGAAGGTGATATTCAAATTCCTAAGAATCTTAACAAAGGCAATGATCTCCCGAGAGTCTCGGTAAAGGTTTTTGTTAAGTATCTCAGTGAGGGTCTTTGATTAAGTGTTTTGAGTATTTCCTCGTCCTCAGCTCAATCCGAGGACTCTTTTCCTCCCCCCTTGGCCCCAAAATCCGGGGGGGTCTTTTGTTAATGGGGGTACTTTTGGTTATATAACCCCATTTTAGTTAATCTTAGCCGTCCACTTGTCGGTTGTCTGAACTCCCTGCATAAGGGCTGTCCCATTATCTGCTTTTGCAGGTTTTATGTTAGTTCTCAGCCGTATTAGCAGACTTTGAAAGTTGAAGTGACTAAGGCATCTGGGTTTGTTAGTCATTTCGTCATTAAGGCGAACTGGATGTTGGTGGAATACATTTTAATGGGTGAGGGATATTTTCCCTTCATTAACGTCAGCTTGCCGAGGACATGGACGTCTTCGGATAGGCCCTTTCGAGGATCTGGGCCCATCCTTTTTATCTTCAGCTTCTGTATTCTCCTCGGCGCGGGCCTTGGGCCGGCTACGGAGTGGGCCTTGAATGTTAACATTTAGGGCCCCACAATAGCCCCTCAAAATTCTACTGCCCGTCCCCTCGGGCGGGGAGGAGGATTTTGACTTTCCCGGCGTATTTTCGTGCCCTGTTGAGCGTTACCTCTCCGTTAGTGTTATCGTTATTTTCAGCGGCTTTTGTAATTTTCCTTTTGGCACTCAGTTTCTTGTGATTTTCGTCGTTAGTAGGGCTCGTCACTTAGCATCAAAGGGGTGGGCGTAGCCGTAGATTTGGATTCGTGGTCAATTCAAAGACCCTGGTTCTGCCCTGCGCTTATATTGCCCTATAATGACTAGTTTTCGTATAGGTTTGGGTCCGAAGACCATACAAGACCTTAGCTGTTCTAGCACTCAGTATTTAGTGGAGTGGTCCTTCCGTCAGCTTGAGTCCTTGGACCCTGCGGTGCATAAAATTTGTTTAACACTTAATTTTCTCGTCTGAAGTATCTGGTTTCACCAGAGGCTTAAGTCTGAGGACCATGCAATGTCTAGGTTCTGTTCAGTACCAAGTTTTCTTATTTTAGGTTTGTTAGTTTCCCCCGAGGCTGGTGTCCAAGGACCATATAATGCCTAGGTTCTGTCTAACACTTAATTTTCTTATTTGGAGTAGCTGGTTTCCCTAGAGGCTTGAGTCCGAGGACCATGCAATGCCTAGGTTCTGTCCAGTACCCAGTTCAAAATAACTGGTTTCCCTAGAGGCTTGAGTCTGAGGACCATACAATGCCTAGGTTCTGTCCAGTACCCAGTTCGAAGTAGCTGGTTTCCCCCGAGGCTTGAGTCCAAAGACCATGCAATGCCTAGGTTCTGTCCAGTACCCAGTTCGAAGTAGCTGGTTTCCCTAGAGGCTTGAGTCCGAGGACCATGCAATGCCTAGGTTCTGTCCAGTACCCAGTTCGAAGTAACTGGTTTCTCCCGAGACTTGAGTCCGAAGACCATGCAATGCCTAGGTTCTGTCCAGTACCCAGTTCGAAGTAGCTGGTTTCTTTAGAGGCTTGAGTCCGAAGACCATGCAATGCCTAGGTTCTGTCTAGTACCCAGTTCGAAGTAGCTGGTTTCCCCAAATGCTTGAGTCCGAAGACCATGCAATGCCTAGGTTTTGTCCAGTACCCAGTTCGAAGTAGTTGGTTTCCCCAGAGACTTGAGTCCGAAGACCATGCAATGCCTAGGTTCTGTCCAGTACCCAGTTTTCTCATTTTGTTTATTATTTTATCTATTTATCCGTAGCCATTTAACTATACATTGCTATAATTTACAATAAGCATTAAATAAATACACTTTTAAGCAAAATAATAATAAATGCGGGCTGGAGTTGGTGGAGGATAAGACCCTGCGCTATTCCGCCTCTTCGTTTGATGGGACTATTCTAATTACGAGGCGTCTCCTAGGTTGTCCGGGTAACGTGTTGTGACGTTTCGGTGCCTTCTCGTTAATGAGGCGCCGCCTCATTAATGTCAGTCGTGGATCTGCGAGGATCTAACGGCTGACAAGCCCCTTGAAACTTGGGGCAGTATTATTGCCTCCGGAAATCTTTCCCTGTGATTTAATGCAGACTGGCCCTCACCAATATTCCGCCTTCTATATAAGGCGTTTCTAGGGCAACCTTCTTCTTCACACTTGACAAACACTCATCCTAAATTTCTCCCAAAAATACTGCCCAAAGGTTCTGCAAGACGTAGCCATTTGAGCCCCTTCGAATGAATTGGCCCTGGGAAAGGGCGGTCCCGGAGATGCACAGCCCCCATCAGGAGCCGAGAATGGCACTCCGACCCTGGACGTCTAGTCGGGGTTAGGGTAGAAGAGGTCCGAAGATTCTCCTTCTTTTCAACCTAATCGGAGACGGAGCCCTCCTCGCTGTCTAGAGGAGGATCCATAGAGAACGTAACCTCCCTCCCTTGGGTTTGGGTCTCTGACCCTCCAAGCTAACTACGATGGGGGTGGGAAGGGAAACCAGGCGGAACCCAGAAATGGAACCGTCCTGTGTCGCGGCCTCTTCCGCCTTCAATGTAGCTCTTCTTCCCTCTTTTCCCTTTTATCTCTTCTATTTCCTCTTCTCTTCCTTCACCCCCCAGCCTTCTTTTCTATCTTTTGTTCCTCTGCCAACTTTGTTTTCTATCTTTTGTTCCTCTGCCAACTTTGTTAGCCGTCTGGATCTTGTAGTTAGCTTTAGAATAAGCCCCACGGGCATCGCTTGTAAGAGATGTAACTTTTTCTTCATATATTAATAAAGAAGTAGACTTGTTTTGTATATTTTTTTTTTACTTTCCGCATACTTTTGTTCTTGCGATTGCTGACTTTTGAATGAATGTTGTTGCTGTAGATTGTACTGTTTTGGTGTTTTGTTTTTGAAAGCGTTGCTCTTGATTTCTTTACACCGACCACCGCACTTGCTAGCGCACAAATCCCTTCCCACAGACGGCGCCAATTGTAGGGACATATTTTGTAATGGACCCTAGACAATAGAATTTGTAGAGCATGGGTAAAAAGGTTAGGCACTAACAAAGCAATGAGAAGGTGATATTCAAATTCCTAAGAATCTTAACAAAGGCAATGATCTCCCGAGAGTCTCGGTAAAGGTTTTTGTTAGGTATCTCAGTGAGGGTCTTTGATTAAATGTTTTGAGTATTTCATCGTCCTCGGCTCAATCCGAGGACTTTTTTCCTCCCCCCTTGGCCCCAAAATCTGGGGGGGTCTTTTGTTAATGGGGGTACTTTTGGTTATATAGCCCCGTTTTAGTTAATCTTAGCCGTCCACTTGTCGGTTGTCTAAACTTCCTGCATAAGGGCTGTCCCATTATCTGCTTTTGCAGGTTTTATGTTAGTTCTCAGCCGTATTAGCAGACTTTGAAAGTTGAAGTGACTGAGGCATCTGGGTTCGTTAGTCATTTCGTCATTAAGGCGGACTGGATGTTGGTGGAATACATTTTAATGGGTGAGGGATATTTTTCCTTCATTAACGTCAGCTTGCCGAGGACATGGACGTCTTCGGATAGGCCCTTTCAAGGATCTGGGCCCATCCTTTTTATCTTCAGTTTCTGTATTCTCCTCGGCGCGGGCCTTGGGCCGGCTACGGAGTGGGCCTTGAATGTTAACATTTAGGGCCCCACAAGATCTATTTATTTTGTTGAAATTAAAAATTTTTTGCTAAAAATATTATAAATAAATGTAAAAATTAGCTAAAATAATACAGTGAGACTCATGAATAATACCAAAAAGTGTAGTAAAACCCATGAATAGTAGAAAAAAATAAGCTGAATAATAAAATAAATTGATAAAAATAATTTTTGCCAAACAAACACTTAATATGAAGTTGTAATAAAATTTATAATCCTAGAGGACAAATTATTAACTTTAAAAAAATCTAAAAAATATAATTTAAAATTGATGTAAGTATAAAATAATATTTTATGGTCCGTTTAAATTTAGAAGGAAGTAGAGTAAATTAGATTTAACACAAGATTAACTTTTTTTTTTAGCAAATATTACTTTACTCTCCTCTGCTCTTCTCCATTTCTCCCTCCATCCAAAGAGACTATTAGTTGTACATGACTAATACAAAATATAAGATATTATAAAGGAAAATGCTATCTGATTTGGACATGTGAGTCATGTCACATGTGACATAGAAACTCTTGGCTCCTCATGAAATTATACTTTTCTAAATCCTTTGTATTATTCATTTTGTTAGCACATACGTTTACGTAAGCAATGATGTCATCAAAGAAAATCACAAAAATGCACAAGCAATTTGATGACATCATTCACCAATGCTAAGTACTTAAAAAAAAAAAAAAAAAATTTTGTCACATGGGGAATCATAAATAATAAAATTATGAACTTATTATTTTATTTTTACTACTAAGAAGATCTATTATTTTACTTTTACTGTTCAAAGGTCACCCAAGTGACAAATAGAAGCAAAAATTTTGGATTTTTTTTTTTTTTTTTTTTTTTTTTTGTTCCTGGCCTTTTATAATTTATTTCCTTAATAACTACAAAACAAGTCACATGTGCAAAAGTAAGCTGATAAAGTGGTAATTTTCTAATAGGAGTTTCCCTTAGAGGTTGTTCAGAAAATTTCTATACTACTTTTCTGGAAGGTATAAAAAGTTTTAAAAAAATAGTTTTTCAATACTTTTCTAAATCCTTTGTATAATTCATTTTGTTAGCACATACGTTTACGTAAGCAATGATGTCATCAACGAAAATGTACAAGCAATTCGATGACATCATTCATCAATTTTAAGTACTAAAAAATAAAACAAAATACAATAAAAATTTGTCACATGGGGAATCATAAATAATAAAATTATGAACTTATTATTTTATTTTTACTACTAAGAAGATCTATTATTTTACTTTTACTGTTCAAAGGTCACCCAAGTGACAAATAGAAGCAAAAATTTTGGAAATTTTTTTTTTTTTTTTTTTTGTTCCTGGCCTTTTATAATTTATTTCCTTAATAACTACAAAACAAGTCACATGTGCAAAAGTAAGCTGATAAAGTGGTAATTTTCTAATAGGAGTTTTCCTTAGAGGTTGTTCAGAAAATTTCTATACTACTTTTTTGGAAGATATAAAAAGTTTTAAAAAAATAGTTTTTCTTTAAAACTTTTTAAATATATATATATATATATAATAGTATACAGTTAATAGATGATGTAGGGTCACAAGTTTTCGGCCCAGGTCCAAAAATGATTCGGACGATGATTTAGTGAGCCTAACACAATAAATATATAGAAAATAGGCTAAAGAGCTAGGTTTTAGCTATTTAAAATAACGGCTAATAAATATTTTAATGATGAACAAAGGTGAAATGCGCGTGAGGCTTGATGAAAAGGTTGTCCGAGGACACAAATTATGAGTCAATACAATATTTGTGAAAGTTGGTACAGTTCTTACTGTTACAGTAATTCTCTGTTCCCTTACACTCTTCTTTTTTCTCATCTCTCTACTTGTGGGAGATCTTTTACATTATATAGGTCCTTTCAAGCTATCCTGATCATACACTTATTAATCATCTAAACTCTCACTTAAGTACATGTCCCATCAGACATCTTCTTTTGTTATCTGTAAGTGGCGGTAGTTAAAACTGCACTGTTCAGGGGTCTTCTCCTCATAAATACGGTCAGAAAAGTTGTTGCAATGCATTTAATGCGGTGGTAGCAGCTTTTCTTTGAGATATTTCCGTATTGTTCACCTTTGTGCGCGCTTGAAGCTCATCCTTATCATTGGAACTTCTTGAAATGTCACTTAAATCTTCTAAACACCTGCTTGAACAACATTCATACAATCCGAGGAGGTCAACCTCCTCGAACCATATTCCTCCATCATTTCCTTGTGTGGTCCTCTATTACAGGGCCTTTCCTAATTATTTACTCCTCCTCGGACATATCCACATCCACAGAAAAAGCTCAAAACCCGGTATACAAGTTTGGGCTGTTTCCCCCACAAATGATATAAGCATTTGTTAATAGATTAGTTTTAGAAATGTTTTATGAAAAAAGAAAATACAATTAATTTTTTTGATAGTTTATATATTTCTTGTGAAAGTAATATTAAAATTTTTCTAAAAATAGTTCATTAATAAATGCCTTAAGAGCATTACATATATATATAAGCACACAAAATGTTAAAATTTAGGGAAAACCATAAAATTATTTAGGTATAGTATCTTAAGTTTTTCAATTAAATTCAAATATGCGATTTTGGGATTTGTAATTAACAACTTATAGTAAGAAAGTGCATTGGTCATATAGTCAATAAAACATAAACTTGTGCTCGTGTAACACTTAAGAAGCTATAAATAGTTTTTAGCCAAATTGTAATAACTGATTGAAATCCAATATTCAACACGCTAAAATAAAATCAGGCTGAAATCCAACAACGTTAACAATTTAAATTTATATAAGTAATGTATATATTCAAGAGGTAAACATATTCAAGAAGGAAAGTATTTCCAGGCTATGATATGTTTCTCTATAATAATTGGATTTTTTATTTTAAGTGCATGGTTTGATCACACAACGATATATATATATATATATATTACTAACTTTTATGACTTCTATTTGAAATTCTCGTTTTAACCATTGAAATTTCTTTGGTTTTAGCAGCCACATGTGCAAAAAAGGAAAGTCCAGCAGAGTTTTTTTTTTTTTTTTTTTTTAATACTAACTTTTATGTCTTCCATTTGAAATTCTCGTTTTAACCATTGAAATTTCTTTGGTTTTAGGCCACATGTGCAAAAAAGGAAAGTCCAGCAGAGTTTCTTTTTTTTTTTCTTTGGTAAAAAAAAAAAAAAAAAAATTGGATAGAAGAAGCAACTAGTGTGTGTGGCTTTTCTATTTAGACGTGATCATAGTAACACCTTATCTATTTTTCAGATGAGACCTCATATTCTTAATCTCTAAAAACTCACTTATTATTTTTTAGACCGTTTGAACTAAAAATAATATATAAGAAATACCAACACACAACTAGTTATTAAATTGCAAACTTAAGTCCTATACTTGTTGGTCCATATCTAACCTACGAGGCTACCCGAACGTTGGTAGAATTTCACAAGCTAGTTCCAATTCCAAGTGATCCATATATAGTTGCTATGACATGGCTTTAGAAAGCTACCCCACTCGTGATTGTCAAAATCAACTAATCAAACAGCTCTGCTTACATATTTAATTACATCATGCATTCTTTTTATAAAGTCCATCACCAATCATTAAATATATGTGCAAACCAATATTTCAAACCTACCAGTCAACTTTTCTCCAAAAAAAAACCCTAACAGTCAACTTTGAAGCATCATAAATATCTCTTCTTGTTTATTGCTTTTCTAAGTTCTAACAAAAGTATTTGTTTGTTCATTGAGTGAGAGAAAATGGAGAGAGAACAAGGAGCTACTCTTACCCATATTGTTGTACTCCCTTACCCTTTACAAGGTCACATAAACCCAATGCTCCAATTCTCCAAACGCTTAGCCACAAAGGGTCTCAAGGTGACCCTACTCACCCCCAAGTCCATTGTCGAGTCCATGAAAGGCCAAGCCAGTTCAGTCACATTTGAGCCCATTGATGACGATGATGACTCTGGGGAGCTTATAACAGCAGAAACAATGGAAGCGTATGACGAGCGCTTTAAAGCCATGTTTTCACATGGTTTAGAAGGCCTTATTGAGAAAAATAAGAGCTATGGATATGCTACTAAATTAGTTGTCTATGATTGCATTTTGCCATGGGCAGTAAACATAGCAAAACAACATGGTATTGGTGCAGCTCCGTTTATAACTCAATCATGCACAATTGCTGCCATCTATTACAACTTGTATCAGGAGAGATTTACGCTTCCTCTTCAAGATCCTGAAGTGTCATTGCCTTCACTGCCGCTGCTAAGGATGGATGACATGCCGTCCATCATTTCCCAGCCGGCATCATACCCATTTATACTAAAACTTTGCCTGGAAATGTACCATAATTTCCATGAAGTGAATTGGGCATTTTGTAACTCATTTGATAAGTTGGAAGAGGAGGTAAGTTCGTTCTTTAATTCCAGCATATATATCTTTTAATTTGCAAGTGCAAACATTCAAAACACAAATTTTTATTTTTATTTTTTATACATTTTAAATGGTAGAGAGGGATTTGAACTTGGAGATTTCTCTCAATTAGAAATACCATAATATATGTCATTTAATTTGAACTAAAAGTCATTCGCCCATGCATTCAGTACACATAATTATAGGTACACGGAGATATATACATCATAATAATTCCTACCAAGCCAAAAGGTTAGTCTAGTTAGATTGACATTCTTATTGTGGGGGTGACATGCAATTTTTGACAAAAATTCAGTATTCATCTCTTGAAAATGAAGTTTTGATTATTGTTAGAGAGTAAATATGATTAAAGCACATCAAGGGAAATTGAAACCATGAAGATGATTTTTTTTTCTTTCTGAATTGCTACCATGACAATGACACTCACAATAGGATTTTAACCTATTCAACCAAACTACCAATTAATTTTTTGATATATTTATCATCAATTCCAGACAATAAATGGTTTTTAAAGAAATAATAAATGTTACTTTGTGATATATTGTATCAATTTATGATAAAGAAAGCAATGTGACCTGAATGTATAAAATTCATCTTTTCATTGTTTTTTATTAAAAGTTGGTGGTTAGAGATGTATTATATAAAAAATGGAAATGTCAACGGGTCTTAACCTATTCAACCAAGCTACCAATTAATTTTTTGATATATTTATCATCAATTCCAGACAATAAATGGTTTTTAAAGAAATAATAAATGTTACTTTGTGATATATTGTATCAATTTATAATAAAGAAAGCAATGTCACCTGAATATATAAAACTCATCTTTTCATTGTTTTTTTTAATTAAAAGTAGGTGGTTATAGATGTACTATATAAAAAAAAGAAATCTCAACGGATTTTAACCTATTCAACCAAGCTACCAATTAATTTTTTGATATATTTATCATCAATTCCAAACAATAAATGGTTTTTAATTAAAGAAATAATAAATGTTACTTTGTGATATATTGTATCAATTTATGATAAAGAAAGCAATGTCACCTAAATATATGAAACTTATCTTTTCATTGTTTTTTATTAAAAGTAGGTGGTTAGAGATGTACTATATAAAAAAAGGAAATATCAACGGATGTCCTTAAGTAATTGCCTTAAGTAATTGTTAATAAACTATTTTAGTTTTTATAATAAAAAAAAACAATTAATATTTTGACAATTTTTTTTGTTTCTATGTCAAAACTTTCTTAAAATTTACTGTTAATCATTACACTAAGGGCAACCATTAATATAACCTATATAAAAATTAAGTTTAACTTCATAATCAAATTGGGAGGAAAAATAAAATTATAAAAAATCACAACAAAAGAAAACAAATGATGATTTTATTTTCGATCAATTGTTTTCCAATGAACTTGTGTTCGAGATGTTTAGGTGTAATTTATTCAAATCTATATGTTGTGAATGTTTTGGTGAATTCCATCAGGTGGTGAGCTGGATTTCAAGCCAATGGCCAATCAAGAACATAGGACCAACAATTCCATCAATGTACTTAGACAAGAGGTTGAAGGACGACAAGAATTACGATCTGAGCCTCTTCAAACCAAATGTTGATGCTTGTATGAAATGGCTGGACTCGAAGGATACTGGCACAGTTCTTTATGTATCTTTTGGAAGCATGGCCGCCTTAGGAGAAGAGCAAATGGAAGAACTAGCATTGGGCCTAAAGAGGAGTAATAGGTATTTCTTGTGGGTAGTTAGAGAGTCAGAAACAAAGAAACTTCCTACAAAATTTATAGAGGAGACAACTGAGAGAGGTTTGGTGGTGACTTGGTGCTCTCAATTAGAAGTTTTGTCTCATAAGGCTGTCGGCTGCTTCATGACTCACTGTGGTTGGAACTCGACGCTTGAAGCACTAAGCTTGGGCGTGCCGATGGTGGCCATTCCACAATGGAGTGACCAAGCCACCAACTCTAAGTGTGTCATGGATGTGTGGAAGGTCGGAATTAGGGTTAAGGTAGATGAAAAAGGGATGGTCACAAGAGAAGAAATTGAACTATGTATTAATGAAGTTATGGGAGAAAAAAGGGAGGAGATGAAAAGCAATGCATTGAAATGGAAGAAATTAGCTAATGAGGCTTTGGATGAAGGTGGAAGCTCTGATAAGAACATCGAGGAGTTTGTGGTAAAAATTATACAAATTTGATGTTATGTAAAACAAGGTCATTGTTGGAAACCATGAAAGATGGCTTCTCAATATTCATGTAGGTTTACGTCACTCGTATTCATTTAATTTTGTGTTTTGATTAATGAAAAAGTTTTGAATAAATATTTTCTCAAAAAAAGTGAAGGTGAAATAAGAAAATTAATTTACGATAGAAGGTCATCAATCGTACGATCCAATTTCTTTGAATGTCAACCAATTGCCCACAAAAATCAGTAGAATTTGTCAACCAAGGTCAGTTTTCTTTTATCAAAATTATTAGCTTGTTGTAGGACAGATGATATTCCGGAAATTTTTTTGTCGATCTACCTACTCTGAAATAAATCTAAATCATATCTTAAAGAATATCAGCTACACACAGTCTTCAGGAATTTTTTTAAGGAGGTGAGTAAGAAGATGAATCTTGTGGTCTAGGTGATTTCTGTTTTACAAATAGTTCATGCTAGCAAGAAAATAAAAAAAAATGAAAAGTACTGTGTCCATAATATTTTTACAATATTTTCAAAAAAAAAATCTTAGATGATAAATTATTATTCGTTCTAATTTAAACCAACTATTGGAATTACTTTTTTTGCCCATCATTAACAGCAAGTAACAATCTACTATTTAAAATTTGTTATGAAAGTATTGTAAAAATATTGTGAACATGGCATTTCTTATAAAAGATAAATTTTAAGTTCATTCGACACATTGTTTCTTAATACAATGAACATACTAATTATTGCTACTAAGATTAAATCTTGGAAATTATTTATTATTTCTAAATACAATAAATATATTAAGTATTATTGTTAAGTGAATTGCAAGTGAGATCTAAATATAATAAAATTGGGTAAATCACAAGTTTGGTTCCTAATCTTTACACTATGTCTCAATTTGATCCTAACTTCTTAAATGTGTCATTTTAGTCCATCACTCTTCAATATCATGTCAAAATAGTCCTTACCATTAAGTGGTGGATGAAAAAAAAAAAAAAAAAAAACTGACATGTGATATTAAAATATTAATTTTAGTGCCATCTAGAATTCCATGTAAGATGCCAAGTGGCCTAAATTATAAAAAATAAAAAATTTAAAATTAAAACTAAAATAAAATAAAAACATTTGAGATCTAAAATTCAACTAGGTATGGAAGGCCTGGTTAACTTAATCAATCCATCCCAAATTAGACGGTGTCACAGCAATTAAGAAAATAATCAAAATCCAAAAGCCCAATCCAAAGTCCCAATGTTGAATTTTGGTCATTGATTTAACAACATTGAAGAAATGGATTTGCCTCAGTATTGAGTTTGTGGAGAAAGAAATTAAACAGAGTGCTAGGGAATGAGAGATTGTTGAAGAAGTCCTTAGTCCTTACCATCAAGAACGTGAATTTTGTCATTAAACTTACTCACTTGTACTGATCTCATCTTTTTTCTTACAAACTTCTTTTTGGCCAACCTAATCTATATATATTATTTATAAGAGGGTTCTCCTCTTTGAATTGGACTTTTTTTGTAGTTCAAAAATACACTCATTAATGAAATGTAACTTCTCTTAAAAATAGAGCCATAAATGTCAGATAACAAATTCCATTTTCAATTCAAAAACAGAACTCTTAAAATTTAGGAATTTTTTTCCTTTCACAGTCATTTTTTTTATTTCCTAAAATTTAGCATTTTTTTTAATTCATTTTTCATCCTATTAAAAAAAAAAAAAAAAAAAAAAAAACCCATTTAAAAAATAAAAAAACTAAGAGACCTCCTAAAAAGACTAATAGAAATTACCGTTACTTCTTATCTCTAAAGTTTGTCATTTTTATTTTTTTGAAAAATAAAAATAAATATTTCAAAATTATAATTTATACAAATTATTAACTTTTATCCAAAAAAAAAACCCTAAATATATGTATATATATATATATATATATTATCAAAACCCTAAATAGAATTGTTACACCTTCAATAAGTAATTGTTAATGCAGAATAGATGACCACAAAGTACAAACCAAATTGAATTGTAAGAATAAGTTTGGTGCCACAACTTTCCCATATGGTTGATAGAGAGGTGTCCCCACATGTACATAGCCATTTATAGTCCCATAGGACAAATAATTACTTAAACTACCAATCGAGATCTAAGACTAAAACTTTAAATAAATAGAGATGTAAATAAAAAAAAATAAAAAATATTTTACTTACGAAAGACCAATTCAACAAGCACATGGATTTTCTTTAGCTCTTTTAATATTTTTAGTGTAACGTGAGTCATGTGCATAAGCCTAAAAATATTTAAAGGAGCTAAAGAGAATCCATTTACTTTTTTTACATTTAAAAAGAAAGTAAAACCATGAATCGGTCGGGCGTCTGACTTTAGGTATGTGACATAGAAGTAGAATATACATAATTTTGTCTCTTGGCTGTGTATCTATCTCTCTGCACCAATTTCTTGCCCCCACATATCACGTATGTTTTACCTAAGCAATGATGTCGTCGAATGCTATTGGCTAATCACAAGTTTATTCCCTCAGTGATTCAGCAAAGAAAGTTTATACCCTCAGCACCTACGTAACAGAAGACACATTCAAAAGTTAGTCAATTATTGCTAGTGTCGCCTAGTTTACTGTGACATACTTATATGATACACGTAACGTTACAATGATTTGATATTAAATTTTTTTATTTTTTTATAATATTACCATAATTTAAAATTAAAAAATATATCACATTATCTTAATTTTATTACATTCTTAAACAATGTAATGTTGTATTCTTGTATTAAAATCAATCAATATATATATATATATATATAAAAAGAGAGACCTCATTTAAGAGAACATGAAATTTTGCCAAGTGAAGTTCTCCTTGAAGATTCACTCGTAATAAATTATATGAACTTTTGTTTTCTTTGGTTCATCATTTCAAGACTATTCATCTATCTCTCACCAAGATAAGTACTCATTATTTACTTAATAAACACCAATTAAAATATAATGACTCTTTATTTTCTTAGTTACATCGTTTCAAAACTATTTTTTCTTTTCTAAATTTTCACCTCTTACACTTCTATTCATTTATATACCCCTGCCCATAGTCGTTCACATCATCCTAATTCAAATGCACATATGAGATTCTCCAAATTAGGAAGGATGTAAACTGACTTGTGGTTTTGATGAGAAGATCAGAGGTCATTATGGGTTTTGTGAGAGTTGTGATTGGATGTAAGCCTTTGGTTGTTTGAGATTTTTGGAGTTTGAGCTTTTGTGTTGGGTTTACGATGATGTGTGATTGGATTTTTTCTAGAAGGCTGAAGCCATGAATAACCTTTTATGGGCTTTGGGACTTTTGATTTGATAGATATATATATGCCACTGTATATTATTTTGTCAATCTTCAACCCTTATTTCACTTTCTTTTCTTTCTTTCTTTTTACTTATTCTCTACATTAGTCTTTTTGTATTTTTATTACTTATTCTCTATAATAGTCTTTTTGTTTTTTTTTTTTTTTTTTACTTTTACTTTGATACTAACGTATTGCATTGCACACACATATAAGAAATAATTTTTTTCCCTTATTAGTGTGAACTATTAGAATTGTATTTAAAATTATGAATGAGATTTTTAATTTAATAGATTTGAGCAAATTTGATAATAGTTAACTTGAAGTTATTTTATGTGAATTTAAAAAATCATACGAAATCTTTTGTTTATTATTATTATTTTTTTTTTTTTTTGGCAATTTTCCTTCTACTATATATATACATATATTGCTAAATTTCCCTATACCATATTTGAATGCTTGGGAGCCTGCTTCACAAATATTACATACTACAAATAATTAAAGAAAAGGGCAAATCATTAGTTTGGAAAGTAAGTATTTTAATTATACCTTATTCTATATACTATAATTGCGATTTACTACCAGCTTTTCTACATATTATTTTTAATATTAAATTTATAATATGATATGGTCTCCTAGGAATGCCTAAGAACTATATTATTTCAATCTAATATATCAATATTAGTAAACAAAAACCAATAAATAGTTTGGAACTACTTCTAGAATAAGAAAAATTATAAATATGAATTAAGAAAAGGGAGCTAAAGCATTCCACAATAGTTTGGGAAAACATAAATACTATATACAACAAGAAACATAAAAATTATTTCCCAATGAATTTGCAAAGTGTCCGCGCATCGCGCAGGACATTATCTAGTTACATTAATATAAGATTACAATAACCTAATATTATAGCGTAATATAATATAACATCATGACGAACCAAACGCCCTCTAAAAGAAAAAATTATAAGTTTTTAAGTGTCTGTTTGAGAACAATTTATTTAGCTTTTTGCTGAAAGTATGCTAAAATATACTTGTATCTTAAAAAAATTTTAAAAAGTGAGAAAATGCACAAAAAAAAAAGTCTTTTCAGTGTTGTTATCCTAGAGAGACACACTTAACCCAAAAGGTTCAAGTCTAATGGGTTTAAACTTAATTATATCATATTAGCCACTCATTTTTTTATTAATATCTAAAATAAGACTTTATTTACACGTGTATACTCAATAGAGTTGATTAGTAAACCACAAGATAAATTAAAATTAAAACAATACAATTTAATTAAAGAAAAAATATGATTGGGTTGGTAAATAAACTATATTGAGGAAAACAACAATATTTTAAAACACTAATTTTTATGGTAGTCTTAGCAATATTTTATGGCTTTTTTTAGAGAAATATTTTTAATGTTTTAGAGTTTTTTTTTTTTTTTGTTGTGTTTTCTATTGATTTTACGATCTAGATAATTGCTTAATTCTGTATAATATTTTGATTTTGCATAGACTTATGTATTCTCACTATTAATTATTTGAAATCTTAGGAAAATTTTCCAAATACCACATCACTATGAACTATTTAGCCATTGAAATTTCTTAGGTTTTAGTTGCCAAATGTGCAAAAAGGATAGTTCAACGGAGGTTGCCAAGCTAGTTTCCAATTTCCAAATGTCTACTCTAGTGACTAGTCACATGCTTTGACTTAATTAGCTTTAGAAAGTCCCAGTGCTCATGTAGTTTAGAATTAATCAAACTCATCTTACATACTTAATTACGTCATCCGAGCATTTTATGTATCACCATTAATGTCTATAAATATGTAAGTCATATCTTAAACATACCAATCAACATTGAAGCATCATAATCTCCTTGTTTCTTGCTTATAACAAGTCTTTTTTTCGTTCATTGAGTGAGACAAAAACAAGCTTAAGAAAATGGAGAGAGAACAAGGAGCTACTCTTACCCATGTTGTTGTACTCTCATTCCCTATACAAGGCCACATAAACCCAATGCTCCAATTCTCCAAACGCCTAGCTTCAAAGGGTCTCAAGGTGACCCTACTTTCCACCAACTCCATCGTCAAATCCATGGATGGTCAAGCCAGCTCTGTCACAATTGAGCCGATTGCTGATGACTCTGGGGAGTATCCAACAGTAGAAACCATGGAAGCGTATATCGAGCGCTTCAAAGTCATGTTTTCACATAGTTTGGAAGACCTTATTGAGAGAAATAAAAGCATTGGATATGCTACTAAATTAGTTGTCTATGATAGCATTTTGCCTTGGGCACTAGAGGTAGCAAAACAACATGGTGTTGGTGGAGCCCCGTTTATAACTCAATCATGCACAATTGCTGCCATCTATTACCACTTGTTTCAAGGGAGAATTACACTTCCTCTACAAGTACCTGAAGTATCATTGCCTTCACTGCCACTGCTAAGGATCGATGACATGCCGTCCTTCATTTCTCAGCCAGATTTATATCCACTTCTACTAAGACTCTGCGTGGATGAGTTCCATAATTTCCATGAAGTGAATTGGGTATTTTGCAGCTCTTTTGATAAGTTGGAAGAGGAGGTAAGTTTGTTCTATAATTCCACCAAATGTATCTTTTAATTTGCTTGCGTGCAAACATGCAGAACACAATTTTTTTTAATATGCATTTTAAATGATAGAGGGGGATACAAGCTTCGAAATCTCTCTCCATTAGAAATACTAGGATATATGTCATTTGATTTAAAGGTCATTGGTTCATGCATTTAAAATTCATAATTATAGGTACATGGAGATATATACATCATATATGATAGATCCTACCAAGCCAACTAGTTAATCGAGCTAGACTGACATTCTTACGGGGGTAACAATTGTTTGACAAAAAATTGAGTTTTCAATTCTTCAAAACAAAGTTTTGATTATTGTTAAAGAGTAAATTCGGTTGAAGCGTATCTATGGAAATTGCTGCCATGACGATGCTTTTTTCTTTCTGAATTGCTACCATGACCAAGATTTATTTTTTCCTTGGATGAGTGAAGAAGAGAGAGAGAGAGAGATATATATATATATATATATACTAGTCGTTAACCCGTACGATGCACAAGAATAGCTACCAGATGAGTTTCAAGGAAAAAAAAAGAAATAATTTTTTTTTTTTTTTTTTTTGTGGGAATGAATAAGAAACCTAATTTAAAAAAAAAAAAAATATATATATATATATACATATATAATATGTTGTAATATATATACTAAAAAGTGGCCATTAAAAGGTCATAACTATTCAAATTAGATATACCAAAATGTGCCTATTGAAATGTCATAATTTTTCATATTTGATATATATTAAAGGTGCTTATTGGCCAAAAAGGTGCCTACTAAATAAAAATATATCTATTGATAGAAAATGTGCATATTGAATGAAAATATATCTGTTGAGGGTTTATAATCTTTTAGATATAAATAGTTGTTTATATTCATTTAGTAACTTTTTCTTAATTTCTTCTCTGTCATATTTCTTAGAAACACAAAAAACCTGTGAATCTCATCCAAAACTTCTAGTTGTAAATTAATTTTCTTTGTTAAATAGTAAAAACGTCTAGAAATCAAGTCACACCAATGGTGGCAACAATAATACTAAAAGATTTCTTTATTTGATTACTTTTTCTCAACTTTTTATCTTTTATCTTTCTTAAAAACATACGAAGCGTGTGGATCTTTTCCAAAATTTCTATTTGTAAGTCAGTTTTTTTTTTTTTTTTTTTTTTTTTTTTTTTTTTTTTTTTAATAATGAAATGGTCTAAGAATCAAACCACACCAACAGTAGATAATACTAAATGATTTCTTTACACACCTTACGAATCCTATTCTTCTTAGATTTCTGATTCTCTTTCCTACGAATCAAAACAATCCAAAAGTATTTAAATATATTATACCACGAAAACTGATAAAAAAATCAACCAAATTCATATAATATATTATAACAATGATTGTTATATATATCATTCAATTGCAACCGTTATATAAAAGGTCAATTTAGTGGGCCATTAATAATAACCGAACATTAACGAAATCTTTCAAAATTAAAGTTTATCAAATAGTGCAATCAGTTATTGCTACATATAAATATATATTGTGTATAGAAAAGAAAAAAATTAAGGTTGAAAACAAAACTCCCTTTACGTGCAAACACGATTTTATTTATGCAAAAAGCAATCACCAATAGTAGAACTTATATAATTATCCCAATTCAATCACAAAATAACTTCTCAAAACTTATTTAGTGCGCACAGAGAAACTTTCCACGGAAATCACAAAAATAAATTGGGGAAAATCTGTCTTAAGATTGTTAGATATTATTACACAAATAATTTACTTTTTTAATTTTGTGAATAAGATCAATAAACAATATATGCACAAATCTGATCATGTCCAAGGATGCCGTGTTTTGATAGTCTTTATATTATCGATGAACACATAAACGTTTATTGGTAATATTAAAGTTTAATGAATCGTGCATGCGAATCATATATAAGCCTTTTAACTAATGCTTTGAAGGTATATCAGTTCAAGTTATTTTTCGGCACTGAGAAGTATAACTGATGGAGGAAGTGGCCCACAGTATATCATTCAATGACAGTGCCGACTTTGCTAGTTTTTTTATTAGTGTTTTACACCGTCAATTTTTATATAGGATTCATGGCCTGACTTCAGTTGGATTAGTTTAGATCCCTAAATTGATAATATATGCATGATGTTACTTTGAGAAGTTAACTATGTAAACATTCAAGGAATTCTCTTTTTCGGTACTGATATATATGCTCTCTCATGCTAATACTAGAATTAGACATTTTGACTATTAGTTATTATATAGATATATATAGTCAAGATACTAAATAGTTTTTAGATAAACAATAAATGTTTCTTGAGAAATATTCTATCCATGTATGATAAAGAAAGTAATGTCACTTGCATATATAAAACTCATCTTTCCATTGTTTTTTATTAAATACCGCTGGTTAGGGATATACCATATAAAAACACAGGTTTGTGACTTCATATTCATATTCAAAGTGGGAAGAAAAATGAAAAGATATAAATACACATGATGAATTTATTTTCGATCAATTGCTTTCCAATGAACTTGTGTTCAAGATGTTTAGGTGTAATTTATTCAAATCTATATGTTGTGAATGTTTTGGTGAATTCCGTCAGGTGGTGAGCTGGATTTCAAGCCAATGGCCAATCAAGAACATAGGACCAACAATTCCATCAATGTACTTAGACAAGAGGTTGAAGGACGACAAGAATTACGATCTGAGCCTCTTCAAACCAAATGTTGATGCTTGCATGAAATGGCTGGACTCGAAGGATACTGGCACAGTTGTTTATGTATCTTTTGGAAGCTTGGCTGCCTTAGGAGAAGAGCAAATGGAAGAACTAGCATTAGGCCTAAAGAGGAGTAATAAGTATTTCTTGTGGGTAGTTAGAGAGACAGAAACAAAGAAACTTCCTACCAACTTTATAGAAGAGACAACTGAGAGAGGTTTGGTGGTGACATGGTGCCCTCAATTAGAAGTTTTGTCTCATAAGGCTGTCGGCTGCTTTGTGACTCACTGTGGTTGGAACTCGACGCTCGAAGCACTGAGCTTGGGTGTGCCACTGGTGGCCATGCCACAATGGACTGACCAAACCACCAACTCTAAGTTTGTCATGGATGTGTGGAAGGTCGGGATTAGGGTTAAGGTGGATGACAAAGGCATTGTCACAAGAGAAGAAATTGAGCTGTATATTAATGAGGTTATGGGAGAAAAGAGGGAGGAGATGAAAAGGAATGCAATAAAATGGAAGAAATTAGCTATTGAGGCTTTGGATGAAGGTGGAAGCTCTGATAAGAACATCGATGAGTTTGTAGAAAAAATTACGCACACCTAAGGTTATGTAAAACAAGGTCATTGTTGGAAATCTCGAAAGATAGCTTTTATATATTCCGGTAGGTTTACATCATTTGCATTCATGTGGTTTTTTTTTTTTTTAGTTGTTGTTGCATTCATGTAATTTTGTGTTTTCATTAATGAGAAAGTTTTGAATAAAGTATATTTCAAAATTACCAGAATCTGATAGTTGTTTAATTTATTTTTTTCGAAAGTATTAACTTCTTCTTGTTGGAGATGATATTATGAAAATTTTACTGTCTACTCTAAATATGGATCATATCCGCATAAATATCAACTACACACGTATTGCATTAATCCCAAAAATTAAGAAAAATTACACTTTATCACCCTAAACTATTCAAATGCACACTTTGCGTGCTAAACTATCACACTTTGCACTCCAGTGTTACTTTTGCTTTTATGTTTAACGGAATCTGATGTCGTGGAAGTTTGAAGAAAGTACACACGATGCTCTCTTGATGAAACAGAAACTAAACTATTAGCTTCTGATAGTAAGTTTCGAATCTACGAGAAGTTTCCCTGAATCCATAAGGAGATAAAGTGGAATCCACTAGAGAAAGAATTTGACAAAAAGTCTGTGTTTATTGATAATAATCTAATTTGCCTCTGACGACTACAAAAAAATATATATACTGAGAAAATTGTCTAAAACCCTAATTCGCAGTAATTTCGCAAGTAGGTGACAAAATACCGAAATTTACCAAAAATGGCAAAATTAAGTTAAATGTGAAATCATAAACTACTGTCCTTAAGGGTCATCCCAAAAGAAGTGAATCCTTATTCTTAGGATACAAAAATTACTATAAACGGCAAAATCACAATTTTTCGAGGCCTAAATGAAGGAATTCGCCATTTTCAGGGATACCGCGTGGCAAAGCAATGACTATGGCTTAGAAGGTCGTTTCGCTTCAGCCTACCAAATTTCATGCAATTCCGACTCTGTCGCCCAAAAGATTTCTACTAGTGTCTTTTTGCCTTGCACGATTTTAAGAACGCTTGGGACTCAAAAAATGCCATGGCAGTTTGTTCTACATCAGAATCCTACTGCACATGACAAGCATATGCATCTTGCTTAGGTGTAACAAAGTTGAAAGACTAAAACACCCTTCTTCCAAATCAATTAAAACAAAAACCAATTTTTTCCACATCTCTCTTCCTATCTAATGTGCGTGCCAACGTTCACCAAATTCAAATTCTTGTAAACCCTAAATCCCCAATTTGAAAACTGATTTTACCCCACCACTGCTCCACCATCTCTCCATCATCCCTCCACCACTGCGACACCATCCCTCTGCCATCCCAAATCAGAACCTCGCACTCTCTCACTCTCGCTTATCATATGCTCTCACTCTATTGCTTTTCACCAAAACAAATAAAAAAAATTTTAAAAAAAAAAACTTGAAACCCGAATTTTTTTTCCCCAAATTGAAACCCCACTCAGTCTCTTGTGTATTTTGAGCAAGGAAGAAGTGTTTTCTTAGGTAATTTTTAGTCTCACTCAATTCACTCTCTCGCTTCATTGCGTGTGTGTCTTATGTCTTCAATTTCACCATCTCGCTTCATTGCATGTGTCATGTGTCTTCGTTTTCACTATCTCGCATCATTGGTTAATGTATGATCCTACTTATAATGGTTGGGTTGTGTGATGGGTCTGGATGGGTATATTATTGACAAAAAGTGGATTGGGACCAATAGGTAGAGCTTGATTGTTGGGTCACTTTTTTAGAATTGTTAATTATGAGCGGGTGTTATTTTTAGGGGAAGCAATGATTATTTGCTGAAATATTGTATAGAATCGTATTCTTAGTTTGAATTGTTGTATTGAATATTTTATCTTCAATTGGTCCCCACGTGATGTAGGTGTATCAAATAATGTTTACTGATGAGTGTTGGGACTAGTAGTTAGGGATTTTACTATTTGGTAGTTTTTTGAATTTTTTTTAATTATGGATGGGTGTGTGTGTGTGTGTTTTTTTTTAAACACTGTATAGAATATTATTATGTGTTTGGATAGACTTAGGTGTTGTCTTCAATTAGTCCCCACACTGTATAGAATATAATTTGTCCCACTTGTAATATTGAAAGCATGTTTTTGACTAAAATTAAAATATAATGCAGAAAAAAAATACCGCCAAAACATGGAAGAGAGTGATTATACATGTATAGGACTTCAGGTGCAACATAGTAGTATGCTCTTCCAACAATATCATTAAGCCTTTCATCTGCACATAACAACCATATATGGGACAAATAAATTAAAACAAAAATAATTAGCACTTTCAGCCTTCGTCAAAAAGTACCCTATTTTTTCCATGGGTAGACATCCACTGGAAATCAAATCAATTTATCAAGTTTATCAAACAATTATTCAGCCAAAAAAAAAAAAAATCTTATTAAACAGTGAGGGATAAAAGAGTGTGAATCCCCTGTGGGAAGCACTTTTAGGAAGCATGAAAAGTTATAAACTAAATTTATAACTTTGATAAATTTATAAATACATTTGGTAAATATGAATAACCTAATTAAGACCTCCTTCATGTAGGAAGCATGAAAAGTTAAATCATATCAGATGCAAAAAGATAAAATAGTCAAAAACTAAAGGACAGGAGAGAATATAATTTCTATCTAATTAAAAATTGTGGGTTACGTGTATATACATAGAAAACCAGAGAAAAAGAATGAAGACACTTTAAGAAATGCTGAAAATAGTCTGCATTAAAAGTAGAACAGAAACAAGAAAATACATACTCCATGACTATGTATACGTTATTGGCATCCTCACATGCATCGTGAAATTTGAATCAACATAATTCAGCTATGTCATTTACCAACAATTAACTCCATTCTCACAATTGACCGACATATGTGACCCAGAGTTTGCACTTGCACTGCCGTGTGATTGGGACATCATTAAATACTTGGGGACTTAGGGATTTCGTCACAATGGTGGATTGGGGTTTCATTCTAGGGAAAAAAAATTGGGGGTTCAGGTTTTGTTTTGTTGAAAAGCGAGAGAGTGAGATGAGTGTGATAGTAGAGGGATGGTGTTGCGGTGGTGGAGGGATGGTGGAGTAGTGGGGGAGCCAAAGCAATTTTCGATTTAGGGATTTAGGGTTTACAAGAATTTGAATTTAGGAGAGGCACGCATGCAAGAGATGTGGAAAAAATTGGGTTTTGTTTTAATTTGTTTTGAAGAACGGTATTTCGGTCTTTTAAGTTTGTGCACTTGCACTGCCGTGTGATTGGGACATCGTTAAATACTTGGGGACTTAGGGATTTCATCACAATGGTGGATTGGGGTTTCAATCTAGGGAAAAAAAAATTGAGGGTTCAGGTTTTGTTTTGTTGAAAAGCGAGAGAGTGAGATGAGTGTGATAGTAGAGGGATGGTGTTGCGGTGGTGGAGGGATGGTGGAGTAGTGGTGGAGCCAAAGCAATTTTTGATTTAGGGATTTAGGATTTACAAGAATTTGAATTTAGGAGAGGCATGCACGCAAGAGATGTGGAAAAAATTGGGTTTTGTTTTAATTTGTTTTGAAGAAGGGTGTTTCGGTCTTTTAAGTTTATTCCACCTAAGTAAGAAGCATGTGCTTGTCACATGCAGTATGATTTTGTTAAACATAACAACAAAAATAACACCAGGGTGCAAAGTATGATGAGTGTGATAGTTTAGGGTGCAAAGTATGCAATTGAATAGTTTATAGTGTAAAGTGTAACCTAGTGCATAGTTTAGAGTGGTGAAGTGTAATAACCTCCAAAAATTAAAAACCCAAAAGAAATCACATACTATGGAACTATCTACTCATGCAATAGTATACAAAATTATTTCAAAAGTATTAACATAGAGACTCAAATAGATCCTTTTGTATATAATTTTGGAGATCAAAAAATGATTTCATTCCTCACAAACTTATTACAGTTATCTTTTAGATAGCTTTTGAAACCCTAAAATATATGAAAAATAAACAAAAGGGAAATCAGGTCTATACATTGCTTGAACTTAATATGAGGAAGGGATATGCAAGCAGTGGCAGCTCCATGTTTTGGTTTGGGTGTTCATTTAAAAACCCTAACCTTGAAAAAAAATTAAATTATATATAATATTTTTGAAATATATATTTACCAATAAGTATAAACACAATTACAAAAATCAATAAGTTGAGTAACAACAAAAATAATGTTGTGGACACAACAAAAATGTAACAAAAAAAATTGAGTTGATTTAAATTGTTAATAGAGTAATACTATGAACAAAATAAAAATTAAAGTACTAAGAAAAATATTAATTTTCACATTATAAATTCAAAAATCATATTTTTTACATTAAGACCTTGAGGATGACAAAAATGTTAAACTTATCCTAATCAGATGTTGGATTAGTCAATTCCACAACCCAATTGTTAAAATGACCTAAATGGCCTTTGACAGGTAAATTTTGACCTAATTAACCAAAGGTCAAGTAACTTCAAAATCGCACCCTGTGGACGACTAAATTTCTCGGTTCGAAATAAAGTCAAACAAGTGAAATAGTTTCACAAGTGCGAATTTGTATTGATGATTGTGTGGTACAATTCTCTGTGATTACAAAAGAGTGATCCTCTGATTCGATCTCCTTAAAAGATTTGTTGATTGGATTTGTGGCAATGTGATTTTGATTTGAACACAAGATATCCTTCAATTTGGCTGAAGAATGGATCGAAGATCTTTGAAACAGAATTACAATGAATCTCTGGCTATGAGCTTGTTAGAAATCCTTTGTTCTTCACGTTCTTTGCGTTCTTCGTGTGTTCTTCGTGTTCTTGGTGTGTTCTTCGTCTTCGAAGGTTTGTGGTGGAAATTCTTCGGGGGCTTTAGGGGCTTGAATCCGTTGAACTTCACTGATTTGTGGTTTGTGAGGTTTCTGGAGGCTTTTGAGCTTGATTCCAATGAACTTTGATATGTAGGAATATGATTTGGATGATTCCTCTTTGAATGTTCTTCGTATTTGAAGGTTTGTGGTGGAAGTTCTTCGGTGCTTTAGAGGCTTGGATCCGTAGAGCTTCGTTGATTTATGATTTGTTGAAGTTTCTGGAGGCTTTTGAGCTTGATTCCAGTGAACTTTGAGATCTAGGCAGATAGTTTGGATGATTCTGCTTCGAATGTTCTTCGATTTGAGTTTGAAGTTCTTGAAGTTGCTGGAGGCTTCAAGGCTTGATTCCAGCAGAGCTTCTGGACTTCTGAGTGCTTCAGATGGCTTGGTGTGTCCTCCTTCCGCCCTTCAGAACTTCAGATCTCAGATCCCTTTGAAATGCCTTAGGAAGGCTTCTATTTATAGGAGTTTGGAGGTGGGTGAGCGATACGTGGCGGAGTTTGATTGGTGACACATGTCACGGTCTGATTAGTCCGCCTATGTCATCGCTTACACGTGCGAGGCTGATTGTGTCATCGCTTACACATGCGAGGTTGCTTGGGTCATCGCTTACACGTGCGCTGATGCATGATTGGTTTTTTTGCATGACACTTGGCAAATTTCCATTGGCTTCTGAGTAGTAATAATAAACCCTAGCAGCAATACGTGGCACTTTGTAATTGACTGTATTTTGTGGACTTAGTAGTGTGACGTGTCAGCTTTTGATAGGTCGGGAATTTTCCCTCTCTACAAATGCCCCCTCGAGACTCGTTCACGCACACAGTTTCAGAGTATGATGTGGGAATGAGTTTCGAAAACAGACTTTTGCACTTGACTCTTCAAATGAAGTAATTGAAGGTAGTGGAGCTTTCAGCAGGATGAGATAATCTCCGAGGAGTAGACCCACCCATATGAAAGGTTTTGATGAGACTGAAAAGGGGTCTGCGAGTATTTGAATATTCTTGCGTGACTGAGCCTTCTCAGCAGAGGTTAAGTTGAAGTAATTTCAGAAGTATGTTTTGGATCGTTGGCGACGATCACAGGGTGTAGAAGATGGGGAGGATGCGAGGATGGTGGCTGGGTACAGCATGCAAAGTCATGGGGCTGGCCTCGTGTTTTTAAGAACTTCTGGTGAAGTTATCTCAGAAGGGTATACTTCGGATTACAGCGAGGCCATGTGGGAATGTGGTTGAATGTGCGTGTGTTATTGCATCACTCATGTTAAGTTGAGGTACTTTCAGAAGTTTAGGGATTTTGGGGATGTTGATGGTTTATGGGAAGAAGACGATGGAGATGATATGGAGATGGTGACTGTGTGAAGAAGATGGGGATGAAGCAAAGTGAATGGGTGAAACACACGCCACCATGGCGCTGGCCCTGTACGTTGGGGATCCTCTGGTGTAGATATTTATGGGAAGTACAACTTGGGATCTGGGACTGATTGCATGCTGGATGAGGTCCGGCGGCAAGTCATCGAATGTGCATATGTGATGGGACCATGCCGACGGACGTTAAGTTGAAGTAATTTCAGAAGAGTATTTTCTGAAATACTTCAAGTTGAATTTAAGTTGGAGTAATTCCAGAAAGTGTGTTTTAAGGTACCAGCAACGATGACCTTTGGATCCCAATGTGGTTGGGACATGGAATAAGGCTCTGGTGACCATTTACCGGCTCCAAAGGCTGAATTCTGATGAGCTGGTGCCTTGGAGGTTGTTTCAAATGTTGGATGGAAAACAATTTGTAGGCTACCCCAACACTTTTTCCCATCTTCATTCACTGTTTCTTGTTGGAAAGGCACAAAAGAATGAAAGATGGAGCTAACTTGTGATTCTGGTCTTAGAAACCAGCCAAGTTGCTGTTTGTTCTGAACCGTTGCCTCTGCTGGAAGACCAAGCAATTGGAAAGAGACTACAGGGGAGCTGAGGTTAGGAACAGGTGCTTCTGCTGGACTTGGATTCCTTGGCCAACCAAGTCCGAGGAAGCATGGAACCACAATGCAGACCGTGTTATGAGTAATTTTATGAACAAATGTGGTCGTTAAGTGAAGAAACAAAATTTGTTTGGATCTCAAAACTACAATGATGCTGTGAAGAGGGTTTCTACCGAACCATGAGAGAGTAGATTTCAAACGGATTACAACGCAATATTGGTTGCTAAGTGTTGAGAATGATGAGGCTATGGTGAGAAATGGCTGTGAGAAGGAGGACTTGAAAATTTGAAAGAAACAAATCTTCATTTCATGACTCAGTGTATTTTTTTTTTTTTTTTTTTGGATGAGTTTTTTCTTTTTGAACCCGGCCCTTCTATTTATAGTGGAGAAATGAAGAATGGTAGGTTGGTAGTTGAGAATGGTGGTTGAGAATTTTTGGTGAGAATGGTAGATTCTCGACCGGTAGGCACCGAACGATAGGTGGGAATGTTTGGCATCGAAAGGGGAATAGTAGGTTGGATGGGTGACCCGATGTAATTTCAAGTCCAAGACACATTTGTGAGAGTCCATTTGTACTTTGAAAATGAAGTCTTGATGGAGTTTGGAGAATAACCTTGAGAGGGTTCAGACCAAGTGGATGAATCTCAAATTTTGATATTGAGAGCTTTAGTTTTGGACATTTGTGAGTCAGATTGGTGATTTTCAAGTCACGAAAAACTATGCAAGACAAGTCTGGCTTGAAAATCTTGACTTTGGGTTGATTTCAACACAAAAGACAACTATCTTGGAATTGAGTTATTTGTGCAATTTTTGAGTCTTAAATGATGGAACGGACTCCCAAAATTAGAATGTACGTGAAAAATTGAGCAAGATAGGTCTATCTTAAAAATTTTGACTTCTGGTCAACATTTACGCAATAGTCAACTTTTTGGAACTTGGACGTTTGCACAATTTCCGAGTTTCAAATGAAGAAACGGATTCCAAAATCGGAATGTACTCGAAAAACCGAGTGGGACAGGCCCCTTTTCAAAATTTTGACTTTTTGGTCAAAGTCAACAGTCAAACTTGGTCAAACCTTTTCCTCTCTCTCTCTCTTTTTTTTTTTTTTTTTTTTTTTTTTGCAGGCGGTTCGGGCCGGGTCAGATTTCCGAGTTGGTCCGGGTCAAACGGGTCAGACCGGAGTAGTGGATGATGACGTCATCCCTGACGTCATAAGGCGCGTGTGAAACAACCAGCGCGTGTGAGCGCGTGGTTTAACGGGGCGGCGCGTGAAACTGACGTTGCGAACTCCGGACCTTCAGGCGGCGCGTGGAAGCGCGTGGCTCATCGTTTGGGCCTGAATTTTTCAGGTTTGGTAGATCTGAGGACGCTGGATCTAGTGGTATGGTCTGTTTTCTGAATTTGTGAATAGATTTGCACAGATTTCAAGGATTAAATCGTTGGTCATCGCGAGCTTGTGGTGGCGCGTGGTGGCGCGTGGCAGCTCCTTTGATGATGATCTTTCTGGGTTTTGTAGATCGAAGTCCGTTTAAGGTCCCTGTGGGTTCAGTTTTGTGAAATCCTGAACAGATTTGCACAAATTTGTCAGAGAAGGATGCGGGTCATTGTTGGACTTATATAGCTTTTCAACAGCTCTGACAAGGCAGTGCCAAGGTTTAGACTTGTAGGTCTTTAGGTGGGTGCTGAGCCACCATTTTCTGTATGTCATCCTTCATTTCAATATTTGGTGCAGTCTTCTTTGATTTTGAGTGCTGAGCGCATGCAAAATCTGACTTTGAACTTCAATTGTTTTCACATTTCTGAAATGTGAATATAGCTTCTTCTTTTCTTTTCTTTTTTTTTTTCTTTTTTTTTTTTTTCTTTTTTTTTTTTTTTTCACTGGCTCCATTCTCTATATAAGACGTGAGATTGGCTTCGTCCATTGAGGCATTCCTAACTTTCAGTCTTCTTCTCCAGCTTTCAAGATTTGATTTTTTTGATTTTTTTTTTTTTTTTTTTTTTTACGTGCTATGAAACCTTTTCCTGACAAATTTTTTTGTTGCTTATTTTTGTTTTGCAGCACAGTTTTCTTTGGCAATTAAGCCGCACCAACACTTGTCTTTTCAACGCAATCATCTCAAGAGTCTTTGCAACGTAGCCACATCAAGAGTCCTTACCATGAAGATATGCCAGCATTTGTCCTTGTACTGAAGCCATGCCAACATTCATTTTTTCCATGAAACAATATTTGCACTTACATATGTCATGAGGTCGCACCACCATTTGCACTGAAGCTGTGCCAAGATTTGTCTTTGCCATGAAGCCACGTCAACACTTTATTCGCATCGAAGCCATGTCAATGCTCATCTTTGCCATGAAGCCACGTCAACACTTTATTCGCATCGAAGCCGTGTCAACACTCATCTTTGTCATGAAGCCACGACAACACTCCACACTAGCACTTGCACTCACATTTGAAGTTGCACCCATATTTGCCTTTATAATAAAGCTACAATAGCATCAATTTTCAGAGGCAACATAGCTCAGACATTGAGGTGCATAGCACTGTAGCCAGACATCAAGATTTTAGAGATGCCAACAAGATTTTAAAGATGCAAGGAGATGTTAATAAAACCTTGAAGTTTCAAGAAGCTCCTATCAAGACTTTGAAGATGCAAAGAGATGCCGACAAAACCTCAAGTGTGAGAAGAATGCTGCCGAGACTTTGACATTGCATGAACATGCCCTTAGAGGAGAGATGACACAACACCAACTTCAGATGTTGGAGGAAGGTGACGTTGTCCAAATTTCAGAAACATGATGTGAAACGGCACCACTCAGAAGGGAGATGATATGGTTCAAATTTCAGAGTTGTGAAGTGGCACAACCTAAAAGAGAGATGATATAGCTTAGACTTGTAAGGTACAAGAAGATGCCCCCAAGAGATAAGTGATGCAAAACATACTTTAGAGATATGGGAGGATGCCCACAGAAGAGGGGCAATGCCATGAAGACTTCATTCTTTGCAAAAGAGGTTGAAGATTTTATTTTTACTCCACAACCAAGAACTAACTTATGTTTGTCATTAGTTCAAGGAAAGCCGAGTAACACCAATTCTTTGCAGCTGTCATTTTCTACTACAATGATCTTTCAGCATCATGTAGTGAGCAATTGACTGATCTTAAGCAACGCCTACCAATTAAAGGGATCTCAAAAGCATATTTGACGAACTTTAAAAAATTCCTAAAGCTAGACTGGCAATCTTTCTTCTTTTCATGTGACTGAACTTAGTAAATGATACCAAGTTGCCTACGTACCCCAGAGAGGGATCAAGTCATTACGTAGTTCAAAAGATTTTTTTTTTTTTTGTTGGATCATTTTTTTTTGTGATCTTTTATATATATATATATATATATATATATTTGTTGTTGTTGTTGTTTTTTTTTTTTTTTTTTTTTTTTGGCAAAAAGGAGGGCTTAGTGTGTAATAGTGGGTATCACCACTAATCGAACCCGAGACCTCTCAAGGGCGACTTGGGCATCCAACCACTACGCCACACTAGCAATTGGTGACATAGAGTGGGATTAGTTTCTCCTTATTGGTACGCTTTCAAAGGTAATGGGAAGACATCATATACCCTTGCAGCGCTGTAGTGGGTAGTTTAAGCTCTTGCCGAGGAGCAATCCTCGATGTTCAAGCGTAGAAGTGTTTAAGGAACTTCCCATTGATGGGGCCGATCCTTACATCATCATTGTTGATCAACTTGTAAGCTTGGTTGGTGTTTGCCCCCTGCTTGAGAGTTGAAAGTACGTCACAAGCAACGGTCACATGGTTTGACCCGACAGCTTCATTGAAGTATAGATCAATCTTGTTTTCTTTAGCAAGCTTCATGATTTGTTCTTTGAAGACGAAGCATTTTTGGATTGGGTGGCCAATGATGCGATGATATTTGCAGTAGTTAGGGTCATTAACTTTCCCCATGTCTTCTGGCCGCTTGCATTCTGGCAATTCGATTAGCTCCAACTGCAGTAGTTGTTCTAAGATGTTTGGCACATCTTCATCGGGGAACGGATATACTTTTTGCTCACGTTCCTTAAAAGTCAGACGACGCATCTCATTCTTTTGCCATCCTTCAAGTCGTTTTTCATTTGTGTTCGCTCCTCTTCTGGGAACCTTGACTTCAACAGTGTTAACAACCATTGGGTCTTTGAGGCTGACTTTTGCATTTCTATCATTCCTCCTTACTTCCTTTACGCTTTCCTCAGGTATGGGAGGTTTTGTATTTCCTCGGCTAGCAATGCTCAGCTCCATGTCATGCGCACGAGTTGCTAACTCTTCAAATGTTCGAGGCTTTATCCCTTGAAGGATGTAAAGAAGTCCCCAATGCATGCCTTGGATGCACATCTCTACAGCAGAAATTTCAGAAAGTCTATCCTTGCAATCTAGACTCAAAGAACGCCATCGATTGATATAATCGACCACCGGCTCATCTTCCCATTGCTTGGTATTAGTAAGCTCCATCATGCCTACCGTGCGTCGTGTGCTGTAGAATCGATTGAGGAACTCCCTTTCAAGTTGTTCCCAACTATCGATTGACTCAGGTTCTAAGTCTGTATACCAATCAAAGGCATTCCTCTTCAATGAACGGACAAATTGCTTTACAAAAAGGCCTCCTTGAGTCCCTGCATTCTCACAAGTTTCTACAAAGTGAGCAATGTGTTGCTTAGGGTTTCCTTTGCCATCGAACTGTAAGAACTTGGGGGGTTGATACCCATTTGGCATCCTCATGTTGTTGATGCGCTTTGTGTAGGGTTTTGAATATGTGAGAGAACTTGTAGAAGAACCTTCATATTGTGCTCGGATGGTATTTGTTATCATGTCTTGTAATTGTTGGACTGACAACGAAGCAACCGAAGTAGATTGTTCTCGTCGGGGAGTGTTTTCAATTTCTCTCCCTTCGTCATCCTTTGCGGATGTGAATTTATGACCATGGCTTGATTCACCAAGATCTTGTACTTCGAGTTTGTTCATTAAAGTTGCAATTTGGAGTTCCTTATCTTCAAGTACTTTTGTGAGAAGGACGACCCTTTGTTCCATTTCAACCATCTTTTCTTCCATGGTAGTGGTGTTAGTCATCATGACTGACACAACTTCCCAAGATGATGGAGAAGGAAGTGAATTGAAGTGAGCATGTGAAATCTCATTTTTTGGGTTCCCTTTATTGGGAGAGAAATCGTGCGAACAACTTCTTGTGAAGGAAGGAGGGGATTTGCCCCCATACTTGAGATGTTCCAAGGTGGAGATGTCCTTGTTGATGACCTTGTTTCTTGTGAGAGGGTCTAAGGAAATGATTTTCTGGACCTTGGCTTGCTTGGTTGATTGAAATTGAAGTTGATTGTTTGTTTTGAGTTGGCTACAATTGATTACACCAATGTAGTTGTTGGTGGTAGCCGTACCAATTTTAGTTGAAGTAGCTGTTGAAGCTTGGATGTTCTTGCTTGAGGCCATTGAAGTTGGTAGCAAGATGATGATGATGATTTCTTTGAAGGAGAATGAGATGAGAGGCAGAGATGTCCCACCGGGCGTGCCAGAATATGTGGACAACTAAATTTCTCGGTTCGAAATAAAGTCAAACAAGTGAAATAGTTTCACAAGTGCGAATTTGTATTGATGATTGTGTGGTACAATTCTCTGTGATTACAAAAGAGTGATCCTCTGATTCGATCTTCTTAAAAGATTTGTTGATTGGATTTGTGGCAATGTGATTTTGATTTGAACACAAGATATCCTTCAATTTGGCTGAAGAATGGATCGAAGATCTTTGAAACAGAATTACAATGAATCTCTGGCTATGAGCTTGTTAGAAATCCTTTGTTCTTCACGTTCTTTGCGTTCTTCGTGTGTTCTTCGTGTTCTTGGTGTGTTCTTCGTCTTCGAAGATTTGTGGTGGAAATTCTTCGGGGGCTTTAGGGGCTTGAATCCGTTGAACTTAACTGATTTGTGGTTTGTGAGGTTTCTGGAGGCTTTTGAGCTTGATTCCAATGAACTTTGATATGTAGGAATATGATTTGGATGATTCCTCTTTGAATGTTCTTCGTATTTGAAGGTTTGTGGTGGAAGTTCTTCGGTGCTTTAGAAGCTTGGATCCGTAGAGCTTCGTTGATTTATGATTTGTTGAAGTTTCTGGAGGCTTTTGAGCTTGATTCCAGTGAACTTTGAGATCTAGGCAGATAGTTTGGATGATTCTGCTTCGAATGTTCTTCGATTTGAGTTTGAAGTTCTTGAAGTTGCTGGAGGCTTCAAGGCTTGATTCCAGCAGAGCTTCTGGACTTCTGAGTGCTTCAGATGGCTTGGTGTGTCCTCCTTCCGCCCTTCAGAACTTCAGATCTCAGATCCCTTTGAAATGCCTTAGGAAGGCTTCTATTTATAGGAGTTTGGAGGTGGGTGAGCGATACGTGGCGGAGTTTGATTGGTGACACATGTCACGGTCTGATTAGTCCGCCTATGTCATCGCTTACACGTGCGAGGCTGATTGTGTCATCGCTTACACGTGCGAGGTTGCTTGGGTCATCGCTTACACGTGCGCTGATGCATGATTGGTTTTTTTGCATGACACTTGGCAAATTTCCATTGGCTTCTGAGTAGTAATAGTAAACCCTAGCAGCAATACGTGGCACTTTGTAATTGACTGTATTTTGTGGACTTGGTAGTGTGACGTGTCAGCTTGTGATAGGTCGGGAATTTTCCCTCTCTACACACCCAATCATCAAAATTCATCATTCTACATCAAAACTAATATTTCTAATCACTTTTCCCAAATTTGACCAAGTCTAACTTGTATGCTCAACATTAATTTGAAATCTTGAGACTAATTTCAAATACCACACCACTTTGAACTATAACCATTGAAATTTCTTTCGGTTTTAGCAGCCAAATGTACAAAAAAAGGCTAATCCAACTATACATACCAAGAATAGCAGGCCAACCCCAAATTGCAAGCCCACTCTTTGGATAGTCTCGGTCCATCTCAGCCCACTAACCGAGTGGGGTTAGGTTGGCTGATCATTCAAATTGAGTACCCCAAGATATGCCATGAACAATGGATAATGCCTTGGGGGAATCCGCCCGTCGGACAATGAACAACTTCAAGCACAAGTTACTAGGAGGTCATATCAATAGCAGGCAGTGGGTCCCTTTTGACCAGTGATATGATATGGAGGAACTGGCTGACATGTGGAATATCCTCTCATCCTGACGAACCCACTAAGGAGTATAAATAGGAGAAGAAAGTTCGGTTTATGGGGTTGGAAAATTTTGGGAAGTGAGACACGAGTAGTGAGAAAAAACACATCCCGGGAAGAAGGAAATCCAATTTGAATTTCAGGGAAAGGGCTCAACTACCTAGTACCCTTCTCGGCTGAGCCAAGATCAAGAGAGTTTAGGGTCAAAGTAACACTAGAAATCTATCTATGAGCTGAACAACCATTCTTAGACCTCCTATTGTGGGATAAGCTCAACCCAAAGTACAAGTAAATTAGGGATCTTGGCCCAAAAGCCCAAGGTTATTGGGAACAGGACAACCACACCATCAGAGGTAACCAAATGTACAAAAAAAAGGCTAATCCAACAGAGGCTGACGAGCTAGTTGGAATTTCCAAGTGGTCCATTCATATGCTTTGACTTCGCTTTAGAAAACTCCATAAGCAAGTTGGCTCAACGCAGTTTCAACCAATTCCATTGGTGTCGATCGAAACATGAAAAACCCTGATAATTATCTCAAGAACTATATTTGCCATTGAATTAACAAGGCTCTTATTTAAGTTACTACACAACCATAGAGTTTAGACACCACACCAAGTCACGAATACCTAATAATTGAGCACAAAACACAAAATGACAGGCACTGCAACCTCCCAACCCAACGTTCCTAATTCCATTTCATGCGTAAGTTGGATAAATAATAATTTTATTTTTATAATATTATCAAAATAAATAATAAAAAAATTATCAAAAGAATTTACTCAATCCATTCCACTTTATTCCTTTACTCAACGAAGTTCAACATCATAGACGTATTAATTCAATTGAACACATAGATCTAATATAAGAGAGGGTTTTCTTTTTCTCATTTCAAGTGCAAAAAAATAGCTAGGATACCCTAGACGTATTGTTCTGTGTGTAAATATATTGTCTCTATCTATCAGGATGTACTTTTCCTACAATAGCAAGCATGTCTGTTGCATCAGACTGCTACAACAGTCTTAAAAACCTTTTTTACATGAGAAAACAAAAAGCAACTTCCAAAAATAATTATCTATTGGAACTTGAAGCAATAGGAAATTGGTTCAGAACCATTTTAGAAATCAAACTAGAATATCACCCTCTACAAACCCCCGTCTTCAGCTGAATTTGCATCTTCTGCCCTACTACCCAGCTTGACAATGTCTTCTACAAGAATTTTCCCATCTGTTGCAATGAAGTTGACAATAATTCAGTTACTCTCTTTAATAATGCACCCTTAATTGATCAGAAGCTTTCTTCCTTTTTCTTTTTGAATTAACGTGTAAATGGAACAAGCCAGATAGCTAATTCTGCATAATTACCCTGGACAAAATGATCTCTCTCCTAAATCTGCTCCTCAAAAGGATAAAATTATATGCTACAGGGGGGTGTTGGGGGGGTGTTTGGGGGGGGGGGGGGGGGGGGGGGGAATCAAAAAGCAGAGGGAAGAGTTCTTTTTTTTTTTTTTTTTTGGTCATTGGTACTACACACATTTCGTAACCATGCGTTTGCTGGGAGTCAAACCCAGTCTATTGCTGGGAAGGCAATTATCCTAACCACTAGATGGGGGAAGAGTTCATTTTTTTAATGTGTAAAAGTGTTATCTTCAAAACTGTTAACCAGTAAAAGAGAAACTTAGAAACATGCATATGTTGAAACTTGTAAAAAATATTATGCAATAAAGTACTCATGCTCTTCCTTGCAACTCTATTTCTACCTGTAAAATAAAGTTATTTGGAGAATTCACGATGCACAAGAACAGTTGATAATCTTTATAAATGAATTTTACACATCATAGAACAGCACAAATTAAGAGAGGAAAAGAAACTGACCTCCATCTTTGGAAAGATTGCTAATGAGTTCTTGGACACCCTCTTTGCCCAATGTATCCTTCAAGTACATAGCGGCAGATGCAACCTCCTCCGGAGTTACTTTCCCATCATAATCCCTGCACACATGCAACATTAATACCATTTGACTACTTGAAGTACCCATATTAAGACAAGATTTGTTCCTTTGAACCCTTATTAAGATACGGTGGATTCAAACCCTGACTCTCCTCTTTAGGAGAGACCAGGCATTAGCAATGCAAATGAGCTGTAAGGACTATGAAGATGTAACAAACTTCTCCCAGTTGTCCATATGGAAGTAGTCTGTCACATAAGCAGCTTATCTGATGCAAACAGATAAATGAAGATAGAGAAAAGGTGAAAGCTACCACAGTAGAAATGCCTTGGAGGTTGAAGTGATGTTTATAAGTCTGGGGTCAAAAGTTGCAATCAAGTTTTAGCTTTAGGGATATTAGAATGAGTCATTGTAAAAGCTCTTTGGAAAATTTATAATGATACTTCTTTATACTTTAAAAATAATACTAATTCCAAGCAATATCACTTTATTCTCTTGTATTTCTTAAAATCTTTTTTCTCTCTCTCTGTCTCAAGCCCAAACTAATTGACAGTCTCTCTTGAATACATCCTGTGTACTAGAGTTGTGCCCCTTTTGTGCTCTTTCAATAATCAATAAATAAATATTAAATAACCACAATGATTTACTTACAACACCACCGGTTATAAACCTTACCATCTACAAAATCAAAATGTTGTTTGAACCTCTGCCTATGACCTAATAGGAGTTATCCATCTTGACTGATAAAATCAAATTACCTTCGCAACCAAACCTCCATTCTTAATATGAACTCAATGACCTTCATTGCCATATAAAAATCAAAACTCATTAAGAAATCAAAACTCATTAAGAACCATAAGCTTAGCCACGATACCCACAAACTTTCTGTTTCTGAATTAGCCTTTGGTATGCTGCCAATATCCACATACAAGGTTCTACCTCTGGAACTTTACCCACTTGACTGATATGAGACCATATCAATTACTACTAGACAACTTCTCAAGTACCACAGGAATCTTCATTGATCGTACACATGGAAAAGAACAACAATGGAAGCATGATCAATAAACAATTACAAACCTGTCCAGTAGTCGCCAACGATCACCGATTTTGGCATCCACATCATCAATTTCCTGTTCAAGATTTTGGAGCATAGCATCAACCTGAAGTATACAAACAATACAGATAGTTAGTATCATGTAGTGTGCACTGGTGATGCTTATACCAGGAACTGAAAAACACAAGGAAAAATATACTTGGAACTGAAATATTCTTACTCTCTCTATGAGTGCTGATGAAACCTCTTCACCTTCAGCCGCTTCATCGGCATTATCACTTTCTTCTCGGGCAGCCGCAGCAGCCCTATATGCCTTCATAACATCTTTTTCACCATCAGTACCCTCTTTTTCTACCATGCTATTATAAAGTTCTATCTGAAACATCAAGGCAATCACATATGACTATGTTAGCAAAAGATAAATAACAATCCTAGGATACATAATCATCTGCAAGCACTAATATAAGGACAAATATACATGACAGAGCTGGCTATAATAAAGAGCATTAGTTGGTGAATCGTTCAGGTTATCAGAATCAAACAATAAAAGATCATATGACCCTATCCCATAACAAAATTCATATCCACCCTATGAACAAAGAAAATAAAGAAAAACATCATATTACTCAATTACAGAGAAATTTTTTTTTTTTTCCTTTTCGCAAGTCAAGAGATAAATTGATTTTACAAACATTTTAGACATACTATACAGAATACAAGTTAACTTGTAAAAAAAACATATACAGGATTGAAACAAATAACAAAAAGCAATCAAAGGTATTGCAAACATTGAACGAGCAAGACATTGAGGAAGAGAAGCATGTCAATAGTCAGAACTAGAAGTATAATTGCTCCTTATGGATAGATAAAACAAAGCCTAGAATTTTTCTTTCCTTTTCTGTTTTTTTCTTTTGTTTTATCCACATTCTCCTCTATGTGCAACATCCTTAATAACTACCATGAATGAAACTTTGAAGCCAAAATAATACACAAAAGTGCAGAAAAGATGTTAATCTTGATCAAGTTCCACATAAAGTTTAAAATAAATAAATACCTCCTTATTGACAAGGCTCAGAAACTCTTCACGTTCTCTACTTACTGACTGGAAAAACAGAAAAGGGACGAAATAAGTTACAGGTTACACAAGAATACTAGACAATGTTAAGAAAATAAATTGAAAAAGTATTTTAACAACTCAAAGCTTTTAATTCATGGTCCTTACAGATGCAGAAGCCAGAACAGCCAATGCACGACTGAGTTCACAGAGGTGCTCTTGTTTTTCTAATGTTCTTTCTCTTGCTTGTTCGTGTGCTTCTCTTGCTGTTGGACCAGTCATCTCTTTCAGTGCCAGGTCCTCTTGACCAGCTTTAGATTCCTTCATTCTGGCTTGCTCTTCTTCCTCTTTCTCTTCCTCCTCCTATAATTCAAGTTAATACAAATCAAGTAATTCAAGATAAGTACTTGAGGCTCAAGAAATTGCTAAGGAATAATCCTCAAGACAGAAGTCTTGCAGTGCACTAGACACCATTTTATTCAGATACTATGCATCTTACTGAAACTTAAATAACCATTTTCTTATTCCTAAATGATTTAGTTAATCTATTACTTATTTTACGGTTCACAAAAGACAAGACAAACACCAAAACTAGCTCATACAAGCATGTGGAGAAAAATATTAACAAAAATCAACCTTGATTAGTTCTTCCTGCATCTCAAGATATTCCAGTTTCCTCCTCCTTCCTGACACAGAATCTTCAGATGGCAAAGCTGTAACACCAACCGTATCTGTAACCTCATCTGGCAGAGAAGAGATTGTAGCTTGGAGAGCTTCCTCTAGCTTCAACTTCCCGGACACAACGAAAGCCCTACATATGTCTCAACAAAATATAGATGTCCTAGAGTACAGAATGCAAAGAGGGTGAGCAGATTAACTGGTGAGGCTTCAAATTACCTGGAAAGGATCAAAAGAGAAGATGGCAGAGAATGATTGAGAGACAAATCCAACCAATCACGAAGCTGCATGGAGAAGTTAAATATTCATACAATAATTAATAAACTGAACAAAAATGTGTTTGATATAATTCAAATCAGTTTATAAGAAGAAAAGAGCTACTATCTACTTTGGATGACTGGCAATGCTTTTTGGGGAACATGCAGACCTATTACATCCATTTGCTTCAAAAAAAAAAAAAAAAAACTTAGCTACGCAAACTCCCCTGCTTTTCTTTTCTTTCAATACACAACAGCAGAGGGAGTGGGGAAACTTAGTAAACCTTTTTGATAATTCAATTGCTACAACAAGTGGGGGTAGGGGAATTCAAAACCCTGGCTCTCCTTATAAAGTAGATCAAGGAATGCCACTAAGTTAAAAGGCTCTTGGCACATTTAGTATTACTAATATCGCCTAACAGTGTAAACACAATTCAGACTCAAGTTTGCAAACCTTACACAACACTTCAGTGACTAAGTAGGAGAATGGAATGAAATAAATAGGCACAGCTTAAGAAAAAAACCTGTTGGCGCATTTCTTCCACTGAACGATTTCCAAGCATGCCTCGCTCCCTACAATCCTCACGAAGTTCAGCTTCTGAAAGGGATTCCACACCCTCCGCTTGAATCAATCTATCATCAGCTTTAATCCTGAAATAATAAACAGGGGAGGGGGGCATTCAATGAATTCACGCTTACATTAAGTAATATAAGCCTAATTTTTTTAGCACATAAAGTTGAATATTCTTGTAATGAATTTTAAAAAACCTACCAGGATATTTACATTTAGAGATAAAAATATAAGTTTTGGGAGTTCACTGATGATGTCAAATGTCAATCATGAAAAGACATCAAAAAGAGTAATAATTATGTAAATATTTTCAAGAAATGATTTTGTAAAGTTTTTACAAGATCCCCAAACAACAAAGTGATGACCCAACTCTAATAATAATTAACAAATTATGTATGAGATTCCTTTAACACATAACTGATGACCTCACATTGCAAAAACTTAAAAAAAAATTAAAAAAGTTAAAAGGAAAAAAGTCTTCATTGCCAAAAGAAAATCACCTGCATTAAGGATTTCAATAATTTCCCATAGCTAAGGGGTGAGCTAACAAGCTCCCAACAAATGAAGTTATCCATACTCATATTATTATGATGTCAAAATTCAACAAAAAGTTGCATCTTAGTCCTATGCTCTGAACCCTTTATTCCATTAACCCTTATCAAAATAAGTCACTATGTCTAATTTCAAAACCACATGATATATATATTAAAAATTAAGTAATTTGCTGATTATGTAAAAGTGTGTATCTCACCTCTGAAGTCTTTTTCGGAGCATGTAACGTAAGTATGCATCCGAAAAACTAAATTTGAATAATTTAGTGTCGATTCCCATGTATTTGCACATACTGAGTAAACGAGGCCTGAAAAAAACAAAAGAAGCATAAGCAGAGAAGTCATGATTGCATCTCACACAATAGCCAAATAATATTGATATCAGTTACAGAAAAGGATGTGCATGGGGATATAACTTCAGATATCAAAGTGATCATGATAATATAAAAGTGATCATGATAATATCAAAGTGATCATGATAATAACCTGCTGATATTATCTAGAGTAAGTTCATCATTAAACAACTTAGCAAAGCCCAAAATTTCTTCATTTGAGACACTGGTACCCCTTCTAACCTGCATTTAAATAAAAGGCAAAAAGTTAAAACATTTATATAAAATAATAAGAGAGAGAGAGAGAGGAAAACCGTGGAGGATCATGAAACTGAGCACCTAACCTTGTTCAAAAACTCATCAAGATCTTCTGCTGTTTTTCTAATTTCCCCACTCCGTGAGTTCTGAACTTCTTTTGCCATTTCTTTCGCTGTGTCCTGGAGAAACTTGGCATATTCTATTCTTGCATTTAGCCTCCTTTTCAGTGCTTCCTACATATTGAGCAATTAAATTAAACCAAATATTCAATTTAAAGAATTTAATGAACCGAAGTGTGCATCAATATATTCTACAGCACATATCTAGAGATGCAAGTTCGTGTGTCTGCCTACAACTGCACAAGGACATGTCTACTTAAGAGCTAAGGTACTAATTTTAAGAGACAAGGGGTTCACAAATAAATATGTGTTTACAGACATAGGCAATTCCTTGAAGACAAAATAACAATAAAGTACAAGCTATGAAAGATGCAGACACAGAAAAACAATAACAGAAAAACATGCCACAAGAGAGAGCAAGAGAATGTATGTTGCCCACTTAAGTTACGGTCAGGTAAAACAAAATATTCAATTTTTTTTTCCTTCCCCACAAGAAATGGCTTAAATTCATGGTTAGCAATGGCATACACTCCATTCATCAGGGGAAAAAGAATCTCATGCACTATAATCAGCTTTTGTTGCATTTACTTAGAGATTAAAGCATAAGCATAGACTTTCTATGTTTTTCCATGGTCAGTTGCTCAATTCTGCTACAGCACAACAGCTCCCAGAGTTCACAGTTTAACACACACAGAAACATCCTATTGTTGCATCCAGGAACTATGATCTTCATAATTTGGGAATGCATAAATACTAATTCGTAACAAAACTTGACAACTATATTAGATTTAAAAAGAAATATTCCACGCAGGAACCATCATAACAAGTTCCCAAAAAAAAAAAAAAAGTGCAAGAAAAAAACAGATGAGAAAGTCAAAACATCATGTGAATTAAGTGAAAAATAAGATAAAACACTAGCAACACCCATCACAAACAGTACCTGCTCCTTCATCTTGTCTTGAAAGGTTGATGGCAACATGTTGGGAAATAATTTAAGAAATACTGGCAACAGAAACTCCATGAATGGCACTATGATAAAAACTGCAAAAGGAACTAGCCTAAAAATATCAGCTGTGGTTCGCGTTAGTTGTTGTCTCTCCCTTCTGGAGAGACTCTTCCCACCAGCAAGTTTTAATAGCAATCTTGAACTGATCCTCGTATCAGCCCAGAGTAGCTTAGTACCCAACCAATAATGTTGCAGAGTTGATATAAATTCATCTTTCCAATGAACAAGCTTCTTGGCCCAATCTGCCCTGCAGGAAGAAATAATAAAACCAACAAAAGCAGCAGCATTAGTAAAATCATGTTAGTTAAAGTTTTTCAGTTGAATAATACATATAAGCATAATTCAGAAAAAGAATTTAACCTGCTCATAGAAGCTACAGCTTTCAGCGCAGGACCAATCCCTAAAAACGTGGCCCATACTCTTTGCAAAACAGATTTAGCCTTCTGAGATTCTTGCAACCGTTTGGCCTTCGCTTTAGCCTTTGCACTACTCAAACCTTCAACAGCTTGATCACATTCCTCCGCAGATGCTTCCTTTCTCTTTTTATCTATCAGTTCTTCATTTTCTTCATCATCATTACCCATGTTAGGCTGTTTAGCTGCAGCTGTAGAAGCATTTCGAATCAACAGTGCTGACATTCTGATCCCCATTGGAGAAATGTACTCTGATTTTACATTTCCCAAACCCCAAACCACAGTCCCATAATATCTATGCCTAATTTGTCCTAAACCTGAAAAGGTTAATAATCCCTCTTTTGCCATGGAATCTTTATCCCCACCACTCCTGCCATTAAAATATGTAAACGGGTATTCCTCACTGAACCTAGAACCCCGTGAATCCGAATTTTGCATAGCATGCCCATGACCGATACATGGGAAACTTTGAATTGAGCGAGTGGAGCTATTCACATAACCAGAAATAAGTCTCTTCCTCCTCAAAATTGCTCGAGAAGCCATTACCGAATACCTTTCTCTTTACAAAGAGAAACAGATTCACATTTCTGAAAATTAAAAAACCACCCAGTTAAGCTGCTAGATCAGTAACAACAACAACGAAAACAAATATATGAAATTGTCATAAACTCTTAATCAAATAAAAATTGAAAGCATTGCACTATAATCTCATATAATATATTTCTTTATCAAAGTGAATTATGTAAAATAATCACCAAGCATAATTACATCACTGAGAAGAATTACCATGTTTCAATAAACTCAACAATTTATTCGCCATATATATATAAGCTAAATTTGCATTTAGTTACATTTGAGCTAGAATTCATTGGCATAAAATCAAGTAGAAGAAAATGACATTTTGTTATACAATTTTGTACAGAATCATTTGTACAAACATCAAAACTACATGCCTTTTTAAAAAGAACAAGTAAAACAAAATGAAATCGGTACAAACTTGTACATTTTTTTATAAATATTATAAAAAAAATGCGTGATTGATTTACATAATTATTAAAAATAAATAAATAAGTGTTAGATAAAATAATAAATAGGCGATTATTATAATATTTTTTAATAAAATAATCGTAGAATATGAAATGGTAATTTATCTAAATAATAATAATAATAATAATAATAATATTAATAATAATAATAATAATAACTTAAAAATGACTTGAAATCAAACACAAATTTTTCATTTTTCTCTTTTTCCTTTCCTTCTAATTTCTACGCAGCCAAACAAAATTTAAACAACCAAAAAAAAAATATATATATATATATATATCAAAAATATGTGCGATTTATTTGCAATAGAATATGAAACTAAACGATATTATAATAATAAAAACTTAAAAATAACATGAAATCAAAAACACATTTTTCATTTTCTCTTTTTCCTTTCCTTCTAATTTCTACGCAGCCAAACAGAATTTAAAAAACCAAAAAAATCAAAAACTTTACCACGCAACTCAACTACGAAAATTTCGATTATTACATGCACACAACAACTTGTTATGCAAGAAACATCGACAATTTTCGGGTTTTTTTTACGACACTAAAACGGTGCGTCTTTTTTGTTGAAAATTGTGAGGAAGATGAAGATGAAGAAGATGGAGTTATAGACTTACATTGTTGTTTTTCTGGTGAGCAATCAGGGCCGTTGGCGGTCAAATCAGACGGTGGATGATCGATCTCGCGCACAGAGAGAGAGAGAGAGAGAGAGAGAGAGAGAGATTTTAGGGTCTGAGAGAGGAGAGAGGTGTGAGGTTTTAGAAGGGGTTATGAGTAATGAGGTCAAAATGAGTGTGAGAGTTTGTTATGGAACGACGTCGTGTTGGGGGGGTAATCGCGTTTTTCTTTTCTTTTTTTGGGGAGAAACGTACTCGCGTTTATGTGTTGACAATTGTTGGGTTTTTTTTTTGTTTTATTGGATCCAGGTGGAAAGTTGGGAGTCGCTATATACTTGCTCTGCAAGAAAAAATTAGGAGAGGTTGTTTGTCTTCGTCACGTGGTCAATGGTGTTTGTTTGGTTATTCTAGAAAATTTAGGAACACAATTTTTATCACAATTTTGATATGATTAATTGTGGGTGATAGAGAAGAAAGTGTAGATCTATATAAAAATGATAAGAAATGTTATATTTACAATATTTTTTATAACAAACTTCAAGTGACTAGTTGTTACGAGTTGTTATTGGTGGACAAAAATATAATTTTTGTAATGACTTTAGGAATTTATTTTAGGATAGTTACTAAAAAAACTTAAATTATACCGTGGTTGCCAAATGGTTTCACTAAATTGCAGAAATTTTGTTAAATTTTTTAAAAAATAGATATATATATATATATATACATATATATATATATATATATATATATATATTTTGTTCTTATCTTCTTTTTCTAAAATTTTTAAGTTGATAAAAATTTTAATTTGAAATTAATAAGGTTGGAAAGTTTAAAAGGTAAAAGCCTTAAAGGTTCCTCATTTAAGTTAGCATGCCTTATGCATATTGCACGTGTAATTTTTATTTCATGTTGTTTAATTTTATTTTTTATTTTTTAAAAAAACCTCATAGATAGACACAAAATTATAATTATTCTTATGGACTTTTTTCTATACATCTCTATCAATTTTTTAGATAAATACAAAAACTTAGTTGCTATTATCTTTTGTTTTTACCTACACTATTTTTGCTAACATTGATATTAGACTTCATTCTCTCAATTTTTTAATCGTAACTATTATTTTTAATTTCTTCTCCCTAACTTTTTTTTTTTTAATAGGAACTTCTCTGTAACTTTGCATTTATGGGTTGATTTATATTTCTTTATTTCCGATACTTCATTAAGTTACTTTTTATTTGGTCTTTATTATATATGGTTGGTTTGATCTTCATGGGTAATTAAGCAAGTTTAATCCTTCAATCTCATTTTTCTTTATGTGAAAAATTGCATAGCTTTAATATATATATTTTTTGGTAATAGGATTTGAACCAATGTTCTTGAGGCAGCAAACGAACCTACTATTGCTAAAAATGAAAACGATGTACACATATTGCTAAAGGATTCTCCCTAATAATTTGAAAATAGGTTCTTGAATTAACATTTATTTTTGTATTTAATTTTCTTATCCTTTGTAAGGCATTGATTTTATTGCAAGTGTTTTTTTTATAAAGTTTATGATAGCTATTTTTTTTAGGGTTAGATATGGTATTTCACTATGATTATCAATATGTATTTTAAGAGTTTTACTCGGTAAAATATATTCTTCCATGAATATAAATTAAAGAGAATTTTTTGAGACAAACAGAAATAGTAAACTTGAAAAACCGAGATGGTTGACTATTTGAAGCCAGCCTTGAATAAGTAAAATTAGTAACTTTTTTGTTGGGTTAAGATAATTAAACATTTTTATTATTGTTAAAAAACAATTTCATAATTATATATAAGAAAAAAAATCTTATTCTTGATATAAACATATTTACCGTTATATATATATATATATATATAAAGTAATAATTTATTAAATGAGTGCAATAAATATGTTTGTTTTTAGAACATATAAGATGAATTATTCTTTTTTTTTTTCGTATATTATTTTTTACCAATATCATAAAACAAAATTTGTAAGCTTTGCTTCAAACTTACGTGGATTTGAATTTGTCATTATTTAAAAAAATTATTAATTTAGTTTATTCTTAATTATTGAATTGAGATTTCCACTTAAATATGATTTCAATTATTGTTTTAGATAGTTTTTAATTATTAAATTCAAGATTTTTCCATTTAAATATACATTGGTGATAAATTGATCTTTAAAACTCTATATATATATATATATATGTATGTATGTATTTTATAATACCTTAGTTTCACACAATATGCATTCATTATATAACTTAAAAGTAAAATATTCATTTATTTTTATTATCTATTCTATTATCTAATTTTAAGTAAATAAATAAATAAATAAAACTATTTACATATGAATTTTGATTAAGCCGTGCATCACACGGGCATGATGCTAGTTTATATATATAAAAAAATTGAATGTATCATCATCACGCACAAAAAAGAAACATGCAAATATATGAAATTTTATAATTTCTTTTTGCTAACAAAATGGAAATGCAAAAAGAAAATTTTGAGATGAGAGTATTAAAGTGTGAGAGAAAATGAAATTAAATATTATTTTTCTGAAATGGGTTGAATGAGTTATGAAACTCAATTATTAAATGTTTTATTTTTTTTATGAGTTTTTTGTTGAATATTTTGTTCATTTGTTGTTATTTGACCAAATCTTGTTGTTGCTTAGGTCTTTTTTGTTGTTATTTAAGATAATTTTTATTTTTGTTATTTAGACATTTATTTTTCTTATTCAAAGGGATAAAGATTATGTTTGGCACTATAATTATTTTTGTGAGAAATCCTACATTCATAACTATAAGGACTAGATTTGAACTCCTATCCCAAAAAGTATATGGACTTAGGCCCAAAAAGCTCAAAGTAATAAATTTGTAGAGAATGTGTTGTAAAACTGGGTTCTAATGATTTAAGCAACGAGTAAACAGATCTTGATGACAAAGAAAGGAAAACAACGAACTTTCACTAAAGAAAAATGTCCTCAGCAGAGTCCGAGGAGATTGATTTTTATGTATTACTTTTGAAGCCTAATTACAAGTTTGGTTCTAGATTGCTACAGTATTTCTTTCTTCATCTTTCCATCTCCAATCCATGGAGGATCTCTTTCGTTATATAGTCCCCCTTGAACCATCTTGACCCTATAATTGTTGATCATTTGAGCCTCTACTTGAGTGTTTGTCCCATCAGGCACCCTCTCTGGCTTTCTGTGAGTTATGGTATCCAAGACAGTACTGTTCAGGAGTCTTTTCCACATAAATGCGGCCAAAAAAGTAGCTGCAATGCATTCAATGCGATGGTAGTGGCTTTCCTTCAGATATTTTTGGATTCCCTATCACTAGAGCTTCTTAGGACGTCACTCTGATCTATAGGATCTATATCTGATCCGTGTTCAACTTATCCGAGGAAATATTCCTCCTCAAACCACTTTTCCATTTGCATCTTTGCTCATTAAGTCTTGAGTCTGAACCACTCATTACCATTCGTTCGTTCTTGGACTACTCATGCTTTCGGCCAACTCCCAAGGCCCAACATGCAATTTGGGCCCTTAACCCCATAATAGCCCCTAAAAACTCCGTTTTTTTCCCTCTCATCCAAGGAGAAAAGTGGGGTTTTGAATTATTGCAAAGGTGGGGTTTTCTTCCTCTATAAGTCACCCATCTGAGGAGTTGGGCATAATTTTGGATTTGGTTTGACATTTAGTGAAAAACAAATAAGTATCATAATGTTAAGCATCCCAAGGCATGTGATCCGAAGGACCAAGTATGATTAGGGATTCTATCAAATACTTAGAAAGATTTGAATAGGTGTATTAGGGTGTTAATTTTACCAAAGTATGTGGTTCGAAGAACCAAGCATATCTAAGGCTCTATTTAACACTTAGAGAGATGCTATAGAGTGTTAATTTTCCCAAAGCATCTGGTCCGAGAACCCAAGCATGACTAAGACTCTGTTTAAGCACTTATAGAGATGTCATAGAGTGTTAATTTTCCAAAGCGTCTAGTCCGAGGACCCAGGCATGACTAAAGTTTTGTTTAAGCACTTATAGAGATGCCATAGTCTTAATTTCCCCAAAGCGTCTAGTTCGAGGATCTAGGCATGACTAAAGTTCTGTTTGAATACTTGGAGAGATGTCATAGTATTAATTTTCCCAAAATATCTGGTCCGAGGACACAAGCATGACTAAGGTTCTGTTTGAACACTTAGAGAGATGTCATAGTGTTAATTTTGCCAAAGCATCTGGTTCGAGGACACGGACGTGACTAAGGTTCTGTTTGAACACTTATAGAGATGTCATAGTGTTAATTTTTCCAAAGCATCTAGTCTGAGGACACAGGCATGACTAAGGTTCTGTTTGAACACTTGTAGAGATGTCATAGTATTAATTTTCCTAAAGCATCTGGTCCGAGGACACAAGCATGACTAAGGTTCTATTTGAACATTTGTAGAGATGTCATAGTGTTAATTTTCCTAAAGCATCTGGTTCGAGGACACAAGCATGACTAAGATTCTGTTTGAACACTTGTAGAGATGTTATAATGTTAATTTCCCCAAAACATTTGGTCCGAGGATACATGCATGACTAAGGTTCTGTTTGAACACTTGGAGAGATTTCATCATTTTAATTTCCCCAAAGCATCTGGTCAAGGACACAAGCATGACTAAGATTCTGTTTGAACACTTGTAGAGATGTCATAGTGCTAATTTCCTCAAAAAATCTGGTTTGAGGACACAGGCATGACTAAGGTTCTGTTTGAACATTTGTAGAGATGTTATAGTGTTAATTTCCCCAAAAACATCAGGTCCGATGACATAAACATGACTAAGGTTCCGTTTGATCACTTGTGTAGATATCATAGTGTTAATTTCCCCAAAGCATCTGGTCCGAGGACATAGGCATGACTAAAGTTCTGTTTGAACACTTGTAGAGATGTCATAATGTTAATTTCTCCAAAGCATCTGGTTTAAGGACACAGGCATGACTAAGGTTCTATTTGAACACTTGGAGAGATGTCATAATGTTAATTTCCCCAAAGCATTTGGTCCGAAGACACAGGCATGACTAAGGTTCTATTTGAACACTTGTAGAGATGTCATAGTGTTAATTTCTCCAAAACATCTGATTTAAGGACACAGGCATGACTAAGGTTCTGTTTGAACACTTTGAGAGATGTCATGGTGTTAATTTCTCCAAAGCATCTAGTCTGAGGACACAAGCATGACTAAGGTTCTGTTTAAACACTTGTGTAGATGTCATACTGTTAATTTTTCCAAAACATCTAGTCCGAGGACACAGGCTTGACTAAGGTTCTATTTAAGAACTTCTAGAAATGTCATAGAGTGTTAATTTCTCCAAAGCATTTGGTCTGAGAATACAAGCATGACTAAGGTTCTATTTGAACACTTAGAGAGATGTCATAATGTTAATTTCCCCAAAGCATTTGGTCCGAGGACACAGGCATGACTAAGGTTCTGTTTGAACACTTGTAGAGATGTCATAGTGTTAATTTCTCCAAAACATCTGGTTTGAGGACACAGGCATGACTAAGGTTCTGTTTGAACACTTAGAGAGATGTCATGGTGTTAATTTTCCCAAAACATCTAATCTGAGGACACAAGCATGACTAAGGTTCTATTTGAACACTTGTGTAGATGTCATAGTGTTAATTTTTCCAAAGCATCTAGTTCGAGGACACAGGCATGACTAAGGTTCTGTTTAAGAACTTCTAGAAATGTCATAGAGTGTTAATTTCTCCAAAGCATTTGGTCCGAGGATACAAGCATGACTAAGGTTTTGTTTGAACACTTATAAAGATGTCATAGTGTTAATTTTCCCAAAGTATCTGGTTCGAGGACCTAGGCATAACTAAGGTTCTGTTTAAGCACTTATGTGTTTGATGTCGAAAGCCCTCAACTTGTCCCCTATTTAGCAACCCTCCTTATATAATCAGTACTTCGAAGTAGATCTTTGAGCGGGAACTGAGTTAGGACAACTATCATATATGCTCCACATGGTCCGTTCGACTGTTGTAAATGGTGAATGTTGGCTAATTTAAGAGCCGAGAAGCCTTGCACCTTCAATCCTACAAGTGAAGGGCGACCTGAAAATCTGGTTCAAAGTTTTGCTTATAGCATCATTTCCTAGGCCCTTGTGAGGTGGGCTCTTATACCTACGTTCGTGATGGTGCTCCTCATCGTACGAGAAAGACTCGCCGGGTGGGTTCCTTGACCTTCGTTTATAACTTGCATCCTCGCTATCATCAGAGGAAAATGTCAGAGCTAAAGGGTGTTCGGTTTCACTGTGCCCAGCGCAGCTTTCTCTACAACTGGTCAACTTTCACTTGCAAGGCTCTGGTATCTTCCTCACGAGAGAGATGGCTCTTACCCTGGGGCTGACTCCTACCGAACTGGATAGTATGCACACTCCCCTCCCAATCCCTTCTACGTTAAAGGTTGACAAAATGATTTTCATGCTGAGATCCTATGGACTCTACCTGGTGTGGACATGAACCTACCATGGTTGAACGTTGCACTCATTATCGCCCAAGTAATCTTCCCATAGACGATGCCACTTGTAAGGACTAAATTTGAACTCCTAGCCCAAAAAGTATATGGACTTAGGCCCAAAAAGCCCAAAAACAATAAATTTGTAGAGAATGGGTTGGAAAATTGGGTTCTAATGATTTAAGCAATGAGTATATAGATCTTGATGACAAAGAAAGGAAAATAATGAACTTTCACTAAGGAAAAACATCATCAGCAGAGTCCGAGGAGATTGATTCTTATATATTGCTTTTGAAGCTAATTACAAGTCTGGTTCTAGATTGCTACAACATTTCTTTCTTCATCTTTCCATCTCCAATCCATGGAGGATCTCTTTCGTTATATAGTCCACCTTGAATCATCTTGACCTTACAATTGTTGATCATTTGAGCCTCTACTTGAGTGTTTATCCCATCAGACACCCCCTCTGACTTTTTGTGAGTTGATGTATCCAAGGCAGTACTGTTTAGGGGTTTTTTTCACATAAATGCGGCCAGAAAAGTAGCTGTAGTGCATTCAATGCGGTGGTAACAACTTTCCCTCAGATATTTTTGGGTTCCCTATCATTGGAGCTTCTTGGGATGTCACTCCAATCTATAGGATCTATATATGATCCGTGTTCAGCTTATTCGATGAGATATTCCTCCTCGGACCACTTTTCCATTTGCATCTTTACTCATTAAGTCCTGAGTTTGAACCATTTACCACCATTCGTCTGTCCTCAAACTACTCATGCTCTCGGCTAAGGCCCAAGGCCCAACATGCAATTTGGGCCCTTAACCCCACAATAACGTTTTTACAACAAATCATAGGTAACAAATTGTTATTGATGGATAAAAAAGTAATGTCAATGATGGGCTTAATTTAAAACTAGTAATAATTTGCCACCTATGATTATTTGTGAAATTTTTATAAAAGTGTTGTGGAAGTAACATTATTCTATTTTTGTTAAACTCCAATTCTCAATATTCTCACGTGGGTTGGGAAAAACAAATTAGTTTAAACTTTGTTTATTGACAATTAGGGTGGTCTTATGACCACCCTCACTTACAAGTGGAACCGCCACTACTTAACAATTTGCATGTTATAGTTTGTGGCACAAAGGTTATGGTTCTGGAAGAACTCTTAAGTTAGTAACTACAATATTCTTTAAGCATCAATTCAATAGTCCAAACATATTAAAGCAAAGTATTTTGGGAATGGGAATGGTCAAGAACCTTAAATCCAGAGCCTCATGTATCATATTAGCAAAAAACAAGCTCATGGATCATATCAAGCTTAAAAATTAACGGAAAAAAATAATGTTATTTTTTTTAAATAATAATGTTAGGAAAAAAATTTCACAACTTGTCATAAGTTTTGATTGAATCAACATTACTTTCATATGAATCTATTGCTTACATTATTTTTATTATGTATCAATCACAACATATCACACCAACAATCATGAACATTTTATTTTGTACACCTATATTTATTATTTTTATAAAGGGCTTTATATAATTTCTTATTTTTAATTTCCCAAATTGGAGGAATGTGGAGGAGGGATATTCTACTTTTTGTTGATTGGTAAAATAAAGATTCTAGTTTGTTAGTTGGTATATTTACTTTCTATTTTTCCCTTAATATCGTAAACCTATATTTATTATTTTTATAAAGGGAAGAATAAAGGCTTTAATATAGTTTTTTATTTCTAATTTCCCAAATTGGAGGAATTCAGAGGAGGGATTCTAGTTTGTTGGTTGGTAAAATAAAGATTTGGTATATTTACTTTCTATTTTGCCCTTAATATTTTATAAACATAGAGCTCAATAAATAATGGTATATTTGTTGATTTCTTCCTATATTAATATTTATCATTTCTTATCTTTTCCACCCTTCAAACTTTCTTTTTTCCCCATTTCTTTCAAATTTTAAAAGATTCAAACACGAGAAGAGTATCTCATATCTATTCCAATCCCCACTCTTTTCATGTCTTCTCATCTCTCTCTCTCTCTCTCTCTCTCTCAAGTATAGTGTAAATCACAACTAAATCATAAGTTGTACTTTTTTTTTTTTTTTTTGGGTAAAAGCAAAAAGAGTAGATTATACTTTTTGTAAGAATTTACCATCAACTTTTTCATTTACCTTTTTAATTTATTTTTTGCTATACAATTTTTTGAAAACTCACTTTTTTCTATGTGAATTCTTTCTTTAATCAATTTCCAGCAAAAATGAAATGACAAAAAGGTCAAATAAGCTAGGTATGAACACTTTTTGCTCTACCGATGTGCTAAAATTGAAAGCCTTGACATGTGAAACAGTACTAATCCTCGATCACATCCGAGAGGATTAGAAGCATGTATTCCAGAAACTCTTACAGCTCCTAACCACGTTCCTTGCTCCTCTTCTATCATACATTCTAATGATTCAACTAAACCTCTTTCTTTTGTTTTAAGTTGAATTTTAAGTTTTAACATCATATGGAGTGAAAATGCAAGTTTTATCAAATTGAGTCTAGGCTGTCTAGGTGATCAAATATGACCTTTTAGGTGTGTGATTAACTTACCAGTTGAAAAAAAAAAAAAAAAAAATTGATTAAATTACAAATTCTGCTCTTACGACTCCCCCGTCTAGGTTTTCAATTCATAGCAATTGATTAGTATTCTAGATTTTCTTCCTTTAACTGCAAATTACTGTAGTAAAAAGTCTCTGTATGCAAAAACATAATTTATTACTATTTGTGTATGTAAACATGTGTTCTAAAACAAAGCTCTTTCACACATTATACATAGAAAGGGACTGTCCCGGCTCCTGAAGAGGACAACAAATGAGGGACTTTTTTTAATCCCCTTTATGGATCTTTATCCAATTGATTTCTTCAAGCTCTCTCACTCTGAATAAATTTGAAAATGGGAATAGTGCAATAGTAAGCTCCAAAACTCTTCAAGTCCAATAAAATCCCTTAATGTTTTTCTCGTTTCCTTTTCCTAAGGTATTGAGTGCTGCCTCTTATATCCTGCACATAATTGCATCATTATATGTTAGGGGAAGAAACCAAAAGCAAAAGCCTCTAGAATTACAGATAAGCTAAAGTGCATTGAGTAATCCACAAGAATTCACATCTTACATCAGTGTTCTATACATGCAATCATTCCCTACACTCCAAATAAGATAAGTTTAAGAACACAACCTTTTCTTATCAATAATCATATATATAAGGTTGCTGAAACAGGGGATTCACTGCCTAGAGACAACTACATCTTCCTGTCATATTTTCCACATATTATCTTCTTTTTTAGGTAAGCTAAACATGCACATGGTCAGTTTTGAACCCACAACCAAACCTTCCACTGGGAGAAGGTGCCATTTAAGCTAGAGCTCGTTGGCCAAATGTTACCAACATCCATATCATGGTTTAAGAGCTCCCTTCCTATGAGAGGATATGCCCTGAGCATGACTATTAGTTTGGTTGAATGAGATAGATAATTAATTGCTAAAAGTCATGGTATTTGGAGATTTTGGGGTGGTAAGTTTAGGAATAGATATGAGACGGAATAAGTTAACAGATACCATCTCATTTGTCATACTTCATTGTACTGTCACCTGTGTATCATGTGAATGAATATTCAATGGGCTCCTTTGCTTTGCTTGTGTTTTCACACATTTTATAATACTTACTGGATAACCATGGTCACCTGAAAATCTGTTAAACTTATCTGAAGCGCCTGTTTCAACTTTCAGTAGTGAAATTTGTCCATGAGTAATTTGTACAAGTGGCCCAATTTATCAGGCGAATAACTAAATACCCTCACTTGGGTTTGTTTAAATATATACTGCATCTGCGTATAAACAAAATCCAAAAATACGACTTCCTTACTTCATTCTTCAAATCTAATGCCCCTATAAGTATTGCAAACAAGCTTGATTCTAAAGTACTAATCCTAGAATTTGAAATGCAAAACCCTATTTTTGACCCCTAGCTCCTCCTTCTGGGAGAACATATTTATTGGAAAATTATACATTCCACACCAGTTCTATTATACTGCATCTCAAATTCAATGTGTCACGAAAGGGAGAGAAAAAACAAAAAAGTTTTACAACAAATTGACCCACATCCAGGAGCCTTGGATATTCATTAAGCATGTGCAAGATTTATTTGCTTTTCAATAACTGTGGAAGGCTAATTCTGCCTGTAAGCTCAACAATGGTTATCAAATATTTCAAGATTCTTGATATGGATTATTTATGTCAAAAAAATACAACAAATTAATTATTAGAGATAATTGGAAGGAGAAACATACCAAGGAAGCTTAAAAGTATCTTTCCACCATCCTTGTTTTGACCCATTTGCTACTATTTTGTCCAACCGTACAATGATCTCAGAAAAAGTTGGCCTAACAACTGCTTTTTGATCCCAGCATTCCTCAATCAACCTGCATGTGTAAAATTACGTATCAAAAGGCAGAACTCCCCCTCAAATTTAACAAGAAAAAATAAATACCATATGAGGTTGTCAAAGATTATTCATCACATTCATAAAAATTTTATACTGAAAGAAAATGAAAGCTCTGCAAGTTTTCATAATTTGATACATATATAAGTTGCATGAATTGCACTGAAATTCCAACACATATTTTGAACTTGTTAAATTGAAGAAATCAAATTAGAAGAAATCTTCTTAGTAACAAGAAGATATCAAATAGAACTCCATGAATGGGAGTGACAGAGAATATCCATGAATGGCCAAGCACCCAATGATATTACTAACTCCATAAATCCTTCTTCTCTCATCCATGAAAAAGACCCATACCAAACCTGGATTTTCAAGCAACTTTCTACGCAGTTTAAATCTCAATAACAAAGGATTGCCAACAAAAACCTTACAAGCTTACTGAATGTTCAAGAATTGCCCCAATTTTAAAAGACCCTATTACTGGGTTAACAAATTTCATCAAACTTGCAAAAGGGGCATCTCAGCGAAGAAAGTTAAACATCTTGACATATTGCAAATTTGGTGAGTTATCTAGTCAATCAAACTTACTCTTTTAGATCTGGAGGATAACTTTTTGCTTTGATCTTGAACGGTGGTCTCTTTCCTTCTAAACACAAAACTTTTGCAGCTTCTTCTGGAGTCCTGGGACAGAGAGGTTGTGTACCCTCAATCATCTAGCCCATCAAAAAAAAGTAGAAAAACCGGTGGTTAATAATGAGTAGCCACCAACATAAAACTATGAGACAAATATCCTACTGACACATTCAACAATAGGGAAGGAAAAAAAAAAAAAAACCTTCATGTTGTAGAGGCAGATACATGCCAAACCAATTAAATTTCCCAAAACAGAATCAAATATATAAACTTACAAAGATATTACAAGTGAAGTCATTCACAGCTAGAAAATGGGTTAAAGAAAAAGCAAAACATACCTGGTATGAAGATATAAGAAACTGAGAAAGTGAAAATTATCTCAAATACTTCTATGGATTTAAGTATTTAAACATGACAAACTATTAAGCATTTTAGCACGTAAACAAGTTTGTGAAAAGAAAAGTACCTCATACAAAATAAGACCAAAAGAATAGGCATCCACACTTCTGTCAAATATCTCATCTTTGTAAACCTCAGGTGCCATATATAAGTCTGAACCAATAAAACAAATAATTAATTGAGCCCATAGCAGCTAATCCCAGACTTTCTCAAGTAATTAATGTTTAGTATTGGACATCAAGTATATATTAACAACTAATACCTACAACCAATTACTCATCAATTAGTGCATACATTAAAACCAAATAGCATTTTCATCAATGGAATTGAAAGAATAACAAAAATTTAAAGAAGGGATATACTTAATATTCCAGGTTGGGTAGATTCTATTAATAACAAATTGCCTGTCTTGCACTGTTGGTAAAAGTGTGTTTATGCACAAGCACATTTGCAAAAGCTCACCTAAAGTGTGCCTTATTGGAGCTTTATTATTATAATAATAATTATTATTATTATTATTATTATTTTTTTTTGATATGTAATAGGAAATAATAGAAAAAAGAAACAAGAACTCCTATGTTCACGATGGTGAACACAAAGTATCTAGAACAATTACAACCAAACAAAGAGAGAAACTAATAGAATGCTGGAAATCCAAAATGGAAGTACAGTGTGAAAGAATAATATTATTTATTTTTAAAAAAATTAACCAGATGCAATGTAGCTATAAGATCTTGATGATGTTGATATGATTTGTCATACACAAGTCAATTTTATGGTATCATATCATTCACCTAAGCCCACCCCTCCACACCTTTACAAATTCTAGACAGTAAAATGCATTCAGGGAACACACTTCACATATGGCTCATCCCAATCAAAGGCAACTCAAGTAGGAATGAAGTCACGAGGGAGGGCAACAATTTCAAGTTCAGTTCACAACACTCCTCATGAGAGAGAGGCTGTTAATTTAGATGAAGTATATGAGGAAGATAATAAGCGTTACAAATCTAATGATGCTAATGATAATGGTCCTATGTTTAATGAGGATGATGATTATATTCTTTTAGGATTGCAACGCATTTCTTTTTTTCTTTTTCCCTTTTTTTTTTTTTTTTTTTTTTTTTTTTTGGCCTAGAAATCATTATTTACCATTCTAGTACTTTTTTGCCATTTTTCTTTTGGGTATATCGGATTCAACCATGAAATACACGTCTTGATTTTGATTATGGCTATCAAATAACATATTTGTATATATTGTGTAAAGCACAAGAGAATCATTTAAATATTATATTTCAATTTTATAAGATTATTTGATAACTTGATTGTTATATTGCCGACTAATAATTAATTTCAAATTTATTACATTATTTTTCAAAAATGCACTCTTCAATTTAATCAGGTACTACGCTTTGCGCCTAGGCTCCAAGAGGCCTTTGCGCTTAAGTGCACCTGGCGCATTTACCAACACTGTAGTCTTGGGTCACTAGATTGGATAAGCATAATTGTTCACAATTGGCATTTTGGCTACAAGTGTTAAACTGTGATTCTATTCAATGTAGCAAGAACATGCAATATCCATAAGAAAATCCATAGAACATTGTTATTTATCCAATAAAAACAAACAAACAAAAACATAGAAGAAATAGATTTTCGTGACAAAGAACTCCTGAGCAGCAAACGGTAACAATTCCAACTCTTTTTAACAAATCAAAAAGGACTTTACAAACCATCTTGGTTTGTTCAAATACTTGACTAAATCAAGACACCTCTCTTAGTTCAAATTCTGTTTTCATCTTTCTAAATTAGCTCAAGGAGTGTATATCCTACACTAGGCCAGCAAGATGTTCAAAATACAGAGTCTAAGAAACCAAATGAATTTTGAATCCGTGAAAAGATTACACTCTAATATTCATACTGTCACAAGAAAAGATAATTTTATCTAGAGTGCACATTATGCTCTGTCCAATAAAGTATACTAAAAATCAAATGCAGGAGTTTCATGATATGGTGTATGCAAGAACTTACTTGAACGGTCAGCCCCTGGCTGCACTAGCTTTGCTTTGTCCGGTGACATTTTTGACAATCTGAGCAATCCAAATCCAGCAACCTTCAACTGACCCCCATTATCGAGCAAAATATTTCTGGCACCTTACCAAAATTTTTAATATTAAAGTATATCCCAAAAAGAAAAACTCAATTTCAGTTTACAATTGCAATACCCATCAAATCAACTTTTGCATTTGGTTGCCTTACTTTGGCTTTAAGTCACAGTGGATGATTGGGTCCGGTTTACATTCATGCAGATAATTCATGCCCCTGATAAGACAAATTTGACCAAGAACATGAATAAGCTGGAAACTTATGTCAAAAATATTAAGTAACTATAAACAGTTTGAGAAATTTCAAAGATATGTGCCAATTAAAAACAAAAGGCACACTTAGAAAATTAGTATGTGTATGATATATGCAAGAAGCAGGGGTCACTTTTCTATTCAAAAGATAACATCCACAAAGCCTTTGGAATATGATTACAGCAAGATGGACATGCCTAGCAATATCAAGAGCAAATCTTAAAACTTTGGATGGAGACAGACGCCCTTTCTTTAGAAGGTAGCATGCCAAGTCACCCTGAAAATCACCACCATTATAAAGCAATGTCAAATTTTGATTAAAATATTTCAATTCAAAGACACACCAAAAAAAAAAAAAAAAAGGTGAAAATTTCTAACAAATCAATGCAGCATTCCTAAGAATTTTTAAAAGTAGGCTAAATCTATTCTGGGTAGAGAAAAATTAATCAACCCAAGAAAAAACTCCTCCCAAAAGATTTTCATTTTCACAGTAATCCACAGGTGTCCTGGACAAAGAATTATCTGCAACTGGTATGTAATGAATGTTATGGGTTCAAAATCTGTGATTTGATCAGGAGAGAGTGAGAGAGATGAATGAGGGAGTTAAACCTATAGTAGGCCACAACTGAAAAATAGAAAACAAGTGCAACATGACAATTAAAATGCAACAATAAAATATCACAATCTCCAAATAAGAAGGCTTACAATTCAAAACAGAAAGTAGTTGCTGAACATAGCAACTATAAGAGTTGAATGCATTAGATAAGCACCCACTTAGCAAGGGAGAGACCATTCAAGTTTCCCCCTTCTCTACTCTACTCTTCTCCACTCTAGTTAGTGTGGTCATATGCTACCAAAAAATAATCTTTACACAGAAACACATGCATATTCCCCATCCTCACCCTAGGAGGGTAGGGAAGAGAGAGAAAGAGAGAGATACTTGCTTACTTTTGAATGATACTCTGAAACAATCATCATGGGTATGTTTTGGGTAACAGCTCCAACAAACTGAACCACATTAGGATGCCGGACCTTTTCTAACAATGTAAGCTCATGTTTGAAAGCACTTCTGTTAAAAGCAAGAAAAAGAAGGATGTCAAAATAATGTCCTACAACTACCTAATAAAAAAAACCAAGAAATCTAATAATCCTGCCAAACCAAACTCTATTAATTAACCATAAACAAACTCTAACAAAAAAAAGTATAAACAATATAAGTAATGTTATTTGGAATGGTTTGACTGAACAATGTTGCATACTTTGACAAATAAGATGAAAACAGTCTGTACGCCATGACAAAAAATAAAGAGTGTGCTGCGTACAGAGACTTATAGTACATGTTCAGTCACTTCAAGGTGAAGAAAGTGACAATCAGTTAGATCAGGAGAGTAACTAATCTAAAGCTTTCTATCAGTTGGTACTGATTTATCAATAAAAGGCCTAGCGCGACCAAAAAGATGACAATACTGCCAACTTCCAGAGAATGACTCAAACAACGCCAGAAAAGAATATAAGAGAAAATAAACAGTAAGTCAAGTCCTTAACTGACTCCTAAAGGAAAAATATGTGTCATGATAGCACTTTTTTAGATGCCTAGATGATACAAAAAAACAAGTGGTTGTATGTCCAGAAAGTAACTGAAGGCTTTATACTCTTCCCCTTCTTCAGATTTTTTGGCCCCAAAGCAAGTTCATATTCATTTGGGGAGGGGGGGAAGAAGAACAAGAAGAAAATAATTTCTTTTACTGTCCATTGGAAATTCCTTGGGGGAGACAAGATCACCAACACTTAGTCATTAAAAAATCCACATAGATATGTAGTTCATCAGCTTCCATAGCACCAAAGATCCTATGAATTTGCCTTACCACTTCCATTGATTGAAGGATATATGCATTCATGGTTTGGCTCTTTTGGCTTTCAAAATCTTCCCCAGATTTTCATTCTTTAGAAATCCATACAAACAGGGGAATAATTGTAAGTCAAAACCAGTATTTTATTTGTATAAATGCAAAAATAAAATGTCAAAAATATTAGTTCCCTTATTCCAGGAGTATCCCACATCCATGCATAGCATGAGCAAGTAATCTACTTATATACATCATCAAGGCACCCTAGTAATCTGAAGAAGCAAGAGAACAAAAATTTCACATCACTATCAGAAATCAGATTTACACACAAAAGCAGCATTAGCCCATATCCTTTGTGACATGTGAAGTCAACTAAGCTTTTCTTTTAAATGATTGACATCAGTTACATGAGTCCTCTGACTAATTGTGTTCCACTACCTGAATTCTATTTTGCCACTCAACTCTATCTAAAGTCATCCACTTGGTTACATCTTTGGTGACCATATCATTTGTAATCACTTCTATCCATATAAACTTTGATCTGCCTTTGATCCTTTGCAACTTAAACCTCTATTAGACCTTCCTACTTCCCAAAATGCAAATAATTTTGCAATGTACATGAAAATCTAGACAAGAATACGGGTGCAACACAGAGGTGCTTGTCAGAACAAAAATGAATAATGTAATTATGCTAGCTATAAAGTGAGATCCTATATAGTTTAGAACGGAACAGAAGTGAAGTTGAGTCTTAATAGTTTATATTAGGATTTAAAGAATACTTGAATAAGCTACTTTAAGGACTAATCCTACATATAGGAGGAAAACACTCAAAATTGGATGAAAGCATACATGCTCTCAGGGTCAGAATAGCTGTCCTTGTCAAGTATCTTTACGGATACCTTTGTACCATTCCATTTAGCCACTTGATATATTCCCTGCAAAGAGATAAATGAACAAAGTTATCCATAAAAATATTTCAGATGGCATCATTAGCTCAATTTTAACATAACATTGAAGGCAGAGAATAATTATCACAAACAGAACATTCAAGAAAAGAAGGGATTGAAGAAACATCCAGAGATTTATCAAGATACAAAGCATTCTCCTTGCAATTTTTTTTAAAGAATTTTCAATCCATGGACAGTAGAACTAAGGATAATATTGAAGAAGCAAGCAAACATTATATCATAACACAATATGACTCTGAAAAGGAAAGAATTAAATCACCTATACAAGCAAGATTTGTCTGACAATTTAGCATTGCAACATACATCAAGCTATTAGGTTCACGCACCATCATTGGCATAGTGGCCTTACAAGTAATAACCAGATACACTCTTAAGGAAGAATAGGTATATATCTCCTAAAGTTTACATTCCAGGTTATCATGGACAAGTTGTATATTACATGATTAAAGCAAACAATGACTATCACTTTCCAGGACTAACAAGAGAAATCATTTCTGACATATGGAACATGCTGCACAAGTTAAAATAAATATGATTTCTCAATAGATATCTCAACATATGACAAATTAGCAGCTTGTTAACCACTTAAAAAATTTACAAAAACTGATGCAAAGAGTCGTGCATGATATAGAGCAATGCACCAAGAACAAATTATTCCTTGAAAAAAATTTCAAAAGAGCACCCCGCCCTCCCTCAAAAAAAAAAAAAAAAAAAAAAAAAAAAAAAAAAACGGCCTATATGCATCATTATGCCTCCCATACAAATCAGTGCTGATTAAAGAGAACTACATGTGAATTTCCAAAACATCACCAATCCACTGATAGTTAAGGGAACAGGACCATGCCTTTGAAATTTTATCACCCTTCCGAATTTGAAGCTCTAGTGGATTAAGCTCATACTCTGGAACTTCTCGAGGATTTGCAACAGCCATTGGTGTCTTCCTGGTTTTCTAAAAATATGCAGAATACTAATTTATAAATCTCTAACAGGCATAAAGTCTAACATAAAAAGTAAATAAATAAAACATTCATATTGTACCGGTGCTTTGGCTCCACGGGCCTTTAAAATATTGTAAACGTCCATATTTCCATAATACTTAGCATCAGCAGCTGCCTGTCCAGATAAAGAGCACTTAAATATAAAGGCCATATTTTAAGGAAAGACAGCAGAGAAGACATTAATTGTACATCTTTCATAAAGCTGCAAAATTTAGTAGCACGAAGACCATAGACACAAAAACCAATTAAAGTTAAATGTAGTCTTTAGAACCTGAATACATACATGCTCCTTGACCCAATTGTGAAGAATCCAAACTTAGAATTCTATCAAACATATACATATACAAAAATGCTCATATTGAATCCCCCACCCCCCCCACCTTAAAAAAGGATAATTATGTTTTACCCATCTATAGTTTAGAACAAACTTGGTGTGCCAACCTATAATTTAAAAAGATGCACTTTGCTCACTCCGTCTACAATTTCCTTAATAAAAATTAGCTCAAAATCATTAAAACCCACATTTTAAAGGAAAATTTACCAAAAGTACAACTTTTTAAACCAAGTTTCCACATATCAAATTCAACCCAAACCACATATAAACAAAATGTAATTAACCAATTGCCACCTACCCACCCCCAAAAACCAAAAAAAAGAAAAAATAATAATAATAATAATAATAAAAAATGTAATTAAAAAAAAAAAAAAGCAAATGAGCTCTAACTCAAATGACACCGCCTCAACTAGCAGGAACCTGCGAGGTTGCGAATTCAAGACTCATTGAATGCGTGCGTGCGCGTGTAATTAATTAATTAATTAATAATTAATTTAGAAAAAAAATAAACAAATACTAAAAGATAATGGGAGTAGTTAGTACCGTACTCCCCCAGCGATCACGAGCATCAATATTGGCCTTCCTGCTGAGCAAGAGCTTAACAACCTCAACATGCCCTTCGCACGCCGCAATATGCAACGCAGTCCGCCCATCCAAGTCAATGCTATTGACGTCAATCCCTTCCTCGTTCAACAAATCCTCCACTCCCTTAACGTCGCCTCTACACGCCATGAAGAGCAGCTGCATCGTCGCGTCCAAGTTCTCCGGCACGGCGAGCTCCGCGCTCTCCCCGTCCCCGCTGTCGCTCTCTCCTCCCTGGCCTCCCCCACGCCGTATCGGATCCAGCGACGACTGCCGCCCGAAGCTGAACCGCTGATTGTTCCGCCGCGGATCCAGCGAAGCCTGCCGCGTGAACTGCCGGCTCAGCGTCTTCCGCAGCGAACCCGTCGAGAATTGCCGCGATATCCCTCGCTTCAATTGCGACGCTAAATTCTCCATTATCTTTCTTCTTCTTTTTTTTTTTAAATTCTAATTCCAATACTTAAATACAAACAACAATTTTACACTTACATGATATGATACGATATGATATTATTTAAACTCGGATCGAGAGCTATACAGGAATATTGATCTCTCGAGAGCTCTCGATACCGAGAGAGAATGAATGGGAGAGTTAGAGTTTGAGTTTGAGAAAGTGGAGAGGTTTTGAGATCCAAGTAAAGCGGTTGAGGGAGAGAGAGAGAGAGAGAGAGAGAGAAATGGTTTTTAATTTTTTGGACTCGTTAGTTCCACACAAATAGAGCGGAAAAAAAGGCCGTTAATAAATAAGCGTTGTTGTTTTTTTTGTTTGTTTGTTATTAGGAGCTGGAACCGGACGTGTAAAACGCGGCAAACGTTGACGTTCGGTTCTTCGTGTTACTTGCAATGCCGCACCTTTTTAATTTTATGTATGGGTAATGGGTAGTAGTATAATTAAAAAAATTTCAACTGTGGATATGGTGTCCTTTTTTTTTTTGTGTGAGTGGAAAACAGTCGTGATTTTTGTTTTTTGTTTATTGGATCCGTATTTTACGTCAACTTTTGTATTGTTTCTTGTGTCACGACAGTTAACGTCAATATCGTTTTTACGGGTTCGTTTCTATTTCAAGATTAGATTTTAGGGATGTAAATGGTGTAAAACTTCATTAAAATTTTCAGTTTTTTAATATGGGTGTTAGTGGATATTTTAAAAAAATATTAATAATTCTGTGTCGAGAAGTGTAATAAATAGATTGTGTTTGGAATGGACACGAGGATAAAATATATTTTTGGTTTTTAAAAATTAGAATATGGCTTACTTTTAGTATTTTTTTAAAAAAGATTTTCATTTTATATCATTCAGGGATTAAAATTCATTATCACTTATCATAAAAGGATATGTCTAATTAAAAAAGTATTAGAGGTAATCTAAACCTTAAAAATTGAATGGTTTTTTCTATCTTTTATCTCCCAAAGAATAAAAAATAAAAAGGATTGTTTTTCTTTTTGGCCTTTTATGTTTTAAAATCTTCATTTTGCCTTTTCATACTTGCTTTTGTTTTTTCTTCTAAAAAATAGATTCTTTTGTTTTCATATTGGGTTGTCATCCGTTTCCATTAATGATTTGATTGTTGAGTGTTCATGTTTATTTACTTCAGGAAATATTAGTTCTAAAATGTTGTGAAATGCAAAGATGTGTATAAAATGAACGGTCACACTATACACATAGAAATTGACGACGGGGCTAACATGAAGACGGAATCAAACATTTCGCCTCTTTCATATTTGCTTTCGCTTTCATTAGGTTGTCATTTATTTCTATTAATAATTCAATCGTTGATTTCCTTTATGTTTAATTATTTTAGGAAATACTAGTTATAAAATGTCATGGAATGCAGAGATTTCCTTCTTCTAGGCGGAAAAAAAAAAATGAAAGCTCACTATACTCACGGAAATGGACAGTAAGACCAACATGAAGAAAAAATCAAACATAAAGGACCAAAATAAAAATTTTGAAACACAAATGACCAAAGTAAAAACAACCCAAAGCTTTAAGGGACAAAGTGTACTTTAATATTTTTACTAGAAAAATACCTTTTCGAAATATATTTAGTAAAATAATAAAACTTAAAAGTCATTTTAAGAAGTAAACTTTCCTAAATCTTTCAACACTGAATTTGTCTCGTGGAGAAGACTAGATGTATGTTTTAGTGAAACCCGTCTCTTCATGTTTTGTGTAACTGGTAATTCAATGTTATAAAGATTATATGCCAAAATAGTTTTAAACTGTCTTAATTAATAAAATAATTTATGAAATAGTATTATTAAACAAAAATATTACCAAAAGTGTTGTGTCCTATACTTATCCTTTTTATAAATCCCTTAATTGATCCGCATGGTACCAATCACGGTATTATATTATGTCGCCTGCTGAGTCAGGGCACATGGGTCTTACAAAATTAGAGTTCATGTTTAATATCTAATTAAGATTTTAATGGCGGTCACATGGTTTAAAAGGTAGGAGATAAAAAGTGAGAAAGAAAAAAAATTGAAAGGACACTAGGGGAAAGAAAAAGAAAAAGTAATTAGGTAAACAATTTTTTTTTTTAAATAACCTGCAAACCTAAAATAAATGGGTGCAAGTATTCAAGATGGCTTTAGGGTCTTCATGCTTATTACAACAAAAATGACTTTTAAGCCTAACAACAAGCTTAATTAGCACTTTTAAAAAAAAAACAACAAGCTTAGCAGTAGTATGGATTGCAAAATTTAGTTTTCTCCTAACCCAACCAAACTTAATTACAACTAAAGAAATATTTTTTAAGTTCAAATGAATTATAAATAATAATAGGTTAGGTAAGCAATTACTAGTAATAATTATACGTCACTTGCATGTCGGCTTACGAATTAAATTTGAGATATTATTGAGAAGTCCCATACTTCATATCAAATTAAGATTTATTGTCTTCTACCAAAAAATGAAGATTTATTTTTGGAGAGGAGAGAGAGTGAAATCCACGCACAAATTTAATAATTTCACAATGACCAAACGTTAAATAAAGTCAAGTGCATAATTAGTTGAAATTTGAAAGTATATATAATAAAAGTTGATGTAGTTGATTTGGTCAAGTTTCAAAATATATAATAATGATAAAAGCGATTGATACAATATTGTCAACTAGAAATTCACCCAATTAACGTTTTTGGAATTTGGATAGAATATTGACCAAAAAATAAATAAATAAAGAATTTGGATAGAATACTTTTTAAACTCATATGTCAAATCTTAAAGAAGAAATTCCAAATATCTTATTAAGATTAGGTCAGGCTTAAGTCCAGCGTCTAGTAGTATTGGACTCATTGAGATGATGACATGTGTCTACTTTTGAACACGTGTTACCATCTAACCGAATTCAGTATACTGAATGTACTGAACCTAAACCAAGCCCATTAAGATTTAGGGCACAATGACACATGGTTTAGAAGGTTCGAGATAGACTGATTTCTCAGCATAAATGTAGTTAAATTTTTTTTGTTTTTAAAGGATGATAGAATAGTGAGAAGAAAAAAATTGGAAAAACAATAAGTATTTGATAAAAGGGATGGAAATATAGAGAGAAAACAATGCGAATGTATTATATTACATTTTAAATATAAAGCTATTTAATATATTTTACAATGATGAAAGAGTATTAAATGTTTTTTTTTATACTTCACATTGAATTACATTTTTTTCTTATATCATCCATGCTTAGTGTCTGTTTGACAAATATTATTTTTGTTAATTTATTTTACTATTTAGCTTATTTTTACTACTATTTATGAGTATTATTGCACTTTTTGGTACTATTTATGGATCTTATGGTACTATTTTAGCTAACTTTTACATTTATTTACAGTACTTTTAACAAAAAAATTTAAGTTTCAACAAAATAATAAACCCTTAGTATGTAAGTTAAAAAAATGGAATCTATAGTCCAATAATTGAGTTAGAATATTAACGCAATAAACAGGTTTATGGTGTAACATAGGTAATAACTTTTTTTTTTTTTTTTTTTTAAATAAGAACAGATAATATAGAGTTTAAGCATCTATCTCTAGGGTCTACACTATATAATATAGTTTAGTCTGATTTTTTTTTTAAGAATCAAGTAAGTAGTGTTTTTTAAGAAGTAATTAATGTAACTCGAGCCTAACACCTAGATGAATATGTTTTAGTATTATTTAGTAACAAAAAATATTAATAAGCATATTTGAAAGTTTTTTTTTTTTTTTCTATGAATGTCTTAATTAATTATTTTAAAAAAAGAAAAAAATGCTTTAATTAATTGAGTATTTAAGTCTCATATTATACTAGCCACATACTAGATAGTAACAATATTGAGTGAGTAATTAATACAATATCATTTTGTTTTAACTCATCATCAAATTAAATTATAATGTATTGTATTAAATCCACACAAAGAAACTCCTCTAATCATCAAGAAATTAATGTTCAAATATATACTTATTTTGATTCAACATGTTGAGCATATATGATAATGATACTCAAAGCTAATAGCATGCAAACAAACTATCTTGATAAATAAGTGTTGTTGTTGTTGTTGTTTTTTTTTTGTTAGGAGCTGGAACCAGATGTGTAAACGCGGCAAACGTTGATATGGTGTCTTTTTGTGTGAGTGGAAAACAGTCGTGTGATTTTTGTTTTTGGATCCATGTTTTACGTCAATTTTTTATATTCTTGTGTCACAGTTACGTCAATATCGTTTTTATGTTCATCAAAAAAATTAAAAAAAAAAAAATCGTTTTACGAATTCGTTTCTATTTACAAATCTTGTCTAGTTTATAATTTAAGGTCAAGAATCAAGATTAGATTTTAAAGGTATAATCTGTTGCTTCATATATAATTTTCAATTCAATAATATTATTGAATAGTATTATTAAACAAAAATATTGCCAAAAGTGTTGCGTCCTATTATCCTATACTTACCCTTTTTATAAATCCTTTAATTGATCCGCATAAGAAATGTGACATTTTTGTTCACTGCAACATTTTATGTTTATAAAACTAAAACAATTATTTTAATTTATCCAAATAGTATTATAATAGGACAAAACTTAGGTATAGTATCTTAGGTGTCGTTCCTTAAGTTCCATTCTTAAAATTTCGCCATGTGGCTACTTAGCTAAAAAATAACTTTTCATTCCATGAAAAAAAAACTAAATTGCAGAATCTTAAAAGGGGAACCTAAATAACAGCACCTAAGTACTGTACTTAAGTCTTGTCCATTGTAATAGCTATATAGTACCAATCACTATATTATTATTATGTTGCCTTTTGAGCAAGGGCACATGGGTCTTACAAAACTAGAGTTTATGTTTAATATCTGATTAAGATTTTAATGGCGGGCACATGGTTTAAAAGGTAGGAAATAGAAAAGTGAGAAAGAAAAAAATTGAAAGGACACTAGGGTAAAGAAAAAGAAAAAGTAATTAGATAAACAATTTTTTTCATAAGCTGCAAACTTCATTAATTAATTCAAACAAAGACACCTAAAATATGTACTTAAGGGTCCGTTTGGATACAGCTGAAAGTTGAAAACTGAAAACTGAAAACACTATAGCAAAATAATTTTTAAATGTGTGAATAATGCCGTGAGACCCATTTTTAATGAAAAAGTTAATCAAAAGTGAAATTTGTGGGTTCATGAACAGTGCACAAATGCACTGTTCAGGGACAAAAAGTCAACAACTGCAGCCACTGTTCATGTGAACAATATCCGCACAGTAGGCCCTCACACGCCTGAAGAAAAAAAAAAAAAAAAAAAAAAAAAAAAAGAAAAGAAAAGAGACAAAACACAGGTGAAAACGCAAACGTGAGATTAAGCTTAATCCAAACGCTCACTAAGTCTTGCCCATTATAATAGTACCAATCGTGGCATTGTTATGTTGCCTCCTGAGTAAGGACACATGAGCCTTACAAAACTAGAGTTCATGTTTAATATCTGATTAAGATTTTAATGGCGGGTACATGGTTTAAAAGGTAGGAGATAGAAAAGTGAAAGAAAAAAAATTGAAAGGACACTAGGGGAAAGAAAAAGAAAAAGTAATTAGATAAACAATTTTTTTGCTAACCTGCAAACTTCATTAATTAAGTCAAACAATAATGCATGCAAGTATCCAAGATGACTTTAGGGGCTTCATGCTTATTACAGCAAAATTGGCTTTTAGTCCTAACAACAAGCTTAGCAGTAGCATGGATTGTAGAATTTAGTTTTCTCCTAACCCAACCAAACTTACAACTAGAGATATAGATTGTTTGTAATTCACTTGAACTTAAAAAATTCTTATAAAATTAAATAAATGCAAGGTTGAGAGAAAATCCAATTAAATTTTAAATTGTATTTCAATTGTTATCTAATTTTGTACCATGTGTCCTATTTAATTTTTTAAAATTTTTTGTTATGGGTGAGTTAATGTTGTGCAAAAGATGAAGAGTTTTATATAAATAAATCATCAAAAACCCAATAAAAAATGAAAAAAAAAAAAAAAAAACTCGTGTATATCCAAAAAAACTAAAAAAAAGAAAAGAAAAGAAAAGAAAGTGATAAAGACTAGAGAGTAAAACTCATATATAACTTAAAAAAATGTGTAATTAGATATAATTTGAATTCATATATATATATATATATATATGTAAGTGTGATTGTTTTTATTGTACTATGCATATAAACGAGTTATACAATAGTAATCTTGCATGTCGGCCATACTTCATATAAAATTAAGATTTATTGTGGAGAGGAGAGAGAGAGTGATTTCCACGCACAAATTTAAGAATTTCACAATGACCAAGCATTAAAAAAAGTCAAGTACATAATTAGTTGAAATTTGAAAGTATATGTAATAAAAGTGATGTAGTTGATTTGGTCAAGTTTCGCGTTATATAATAATGATAAAATTAAAGCGATTGATACAATATTGTCAACTCTAAATTCACCCAATTAACGTTTTTGGAATTTGGATAGAATACTCTCCAACCTCTTATGCCAAATCTTAAACAAACCTTCCAAATATCTAATTAAGATTTAGGGCACAATGCCACATGGTTTAGAAGGTTTGAGATAGACTAAATTCTCAGCATAAATGTAGGTTAAAAAAAATAAAAAATAAAAAAGATGACAGAATAGTAGGAAGAAAAAAAAAATGGAAAGACAATAAGGTGGGGTTGGGAGGGATTAATATTTTCAACGGTAAATGTTTGATAGGAGTAATTAATGTAACTTGAGCCTAACACATAGATGTATATGTTTATGTATTATTTAGCAACAAAAAATGTTAATAAGCATCTTTTGAAAGGTTTTTTTTTTTTTTTTTTTCTATGAATGTCTTAATTAATTATTTAAAAAAAGAAGAAATATTTATTTAATTAATTGAGCAGTTAAGTCTCATATTATATTAGCCACATACTATGAGTGAGTAATTAATACAATATCATTTTTGTTTTAACTCATCAACTTAAATTTTAATGTATTGAATTAAATCCTCACAAAGAGAGTCAAGAGACTCACTCCTCTAATTATCAAGAAATTAATGTTCAAATATATATATATATATATTGCTTAATAGTACTATATGTCAAAATCAAAAGTACATGGAACACTAAGTTCCGTGGAGCTATAAATAAACTCACACACAAACTCAAAAAAAAAAAAAAAAAAAAAAAAACTCACACACCCCAAGACACGCTTGATGTGGGACAATGCCTAGACTCTTTTTATTTTTTTTGCTTTATATATATATATATATATATAAAAGCATAAAGATAGTTGACCTTTGTTACCTCTATCCTTTTAACTTAAGAATCTTACTCATGGTATTTGGCTTTGAGTATTATATATATATATATATACACACACACGTATACATATACATATACAGACATATATATATATATACAGGAATTGCATACAATGTGCAACACAGATCTAGGGACCCGCTTGGGTCCCGTGTACAAGAACATTGGATCTGTTAAGTAGCTAACATTTATCAAATATTTGTCACTTGTCAACATTCTAACAAATTCGATATTCTGTGTGTTGATTTTTTTTTCTATAAAAAATCCAAAGAGAACCGTTCCGTTAGTAATAAATTTTGAATACCGATTAGTAGTGTAAAACGTGGCAACGTGCACGTCCGGTTCTTGGTGCTGAAGTTTGTCTTCTGCACTAAGAATTCCATACATTTGTCCGCGTTGCGGTATCCAGCTACACCTACACTAATTTCTGTCGTTTAATTTGCATGTCGGCTGACGAGTTAATTAAAAATATTTGAGAAATATTTTTCAAAAATTTCCATGCAATACTTCATATATCAAGTCAACATTTAGTTTAGGGCACATGGATTAACAGTAACGTAGTTGATTAAGTGGTCAAGTCTTTGTGGTAGATATAAGTAATAATAATTAGAAGCAATTGACACAATATTGTCAAACTCTAAATTCAATTACTTAAAACGAACGTTGTCTTCAATCATTTGTTGTTTGGAAATTGGGATAAAACATGTTTTTTCGTAAAGAGAATTTCATTTTCTCACATCTAAGAGTCTTTCATTGTTTCTCTGATCATCCCCTCTTATTTTTATTTTTATTTTTTCAGTGCATATATCTGAAAATTAAAGAGTGATGAATATTCCCATCTTAATTTGCTAAAGCCTATATAAACCCAACTTATACCACTCATTTCTTGCATATTGAAAAGCAAAGAAGAAGAGAGAAAAAGAAAAAGAAAAAGAGATGGTGTACAGTACAACGTTTCATTTCTAGATCATGTGATCAAGATGGTGGGTGGGTGGTCGTCTATATTGGCAGATATTTGCGCGTAAAGATTTCTGCACCGAAGGCTAGCAAGCGGAATGTTGTTGTTTGTGGCATATCACCAACTTAATGGTGGTTACTATAAAAGTTTATGTTTTTCATGTTTTGTTTACATTACTTTTTCTTATCTGGGAATCTGTGACTGTGATGAATGATGTTTACTTCGTTGATGGAATGTTGTTTGCACATATATATATTTTTTTGTTAAATATGTGGCGTTGTTTTTTATGAGGAGCTGGAACCGGACGTGTAAATTTAACGCGGCAAAAGTTGATATGGTGTCTTTTTGTGTGAGTGGAAAACAATTTTTCTTTTTGGATCCATGTTTTGCGTCAACTTTTGCATTCTTCTGTCACAACAGTTACGTCAATATCGTTTTTACGTTCATCAAAAATTTTTTAAAAAAAAAATCGTTTTACGGATTCGTTTCTATTTTCAAATCTAGTCTAGTTTATTAATTTATGGTCAAGAATCAAGATTAGATTTTAAAGGTATAATCTGTTGCTTCATATATAATTTTCAATTCAATAATATTATTGAATAGTATTGTTAAACAAAAGTATTGCCAAAAGTGTTGTGCCCTATACTAATCCTTTTTATAAATCCTTTAATTGATCCGCATGGCATAAAAATTACTATTTCTCTCACTTACGAATTGTGACATTTTTGTTCTCTGCAACATTTTATGTTTATAAAATTAAAAAAAATTATTTTAATTTATTCAAATAGTATTATAATAGGATAAAACTCAGATACAGTACCTTAGGGATTATTATTTAAGTTTTATTCTTAAGATTTAGCCATATGGCTATTTAACTAAAAAATAGTCTTCCATTCTATGAGAAAAAATTCACATGCCAGAATTTTAACAAATGAACATAAAAAAAGCACCTAAGTACTGTATTTAAGTCTTACTTATTATAATAATAATACCAATCACAGTATTATTATGTCGCCTGCAGAGTCAGGGCACATGGGTCTTAGAAAACTAGAGTTCATGTTTAATATCTACTTAACATTTTAATGGCGGGCACATGGTTTAAAAGGTAGGAGATAGAAAAGTGAGAAAGAAAAAAAATTGAAAGGACACTAGGGGAATGAAAAAGAAGAAGTAATTAGGTAAACAATTTTTTTTTAATAACCTGCAAACTTCATTAATTAAGTCAAAGAAAGATACCTAAAATAATGCATGCAAGTATCCAAGATGACTTTAGGGGCTTCATGCTTATTACAGCAAAATTGGCTTTAAAGCCTAAAAACAAGCTTAGCAATAGCATGGATTGCAGAATTTAGTTTTCTCCTAACCCAACTAAACTTACAACTAGAGAAAGATTTTTTTAAGTTCAAGCGAATTACAAATAATTTATATATATATATATATATAAAATTAAAGGCAAAGTTGAGAGAAACTCTAATTAGATTCTAAATTATATTTCAATTGTTATCTAATTTTGCACCATGTGTCATATTTAAGTTTTTTTTATTTTAATTTTTTTGTTATAGGTGAGTTAATGTTGTGCAAAGAATAAAGAGTTTTATTTAAATAAATCATCAAAAACCCAATAAAAAATGAAGAAATAATAAACTTGTGTATATCCAAAAAAACTAAAAAAAATAAAAGAAAGTGATAAAGACTAGAGAGTAAAACTCATATATAACTTTAAAAAAAAAATTAATTAGATATAATTTGAACTTATATATATATATATATATATGTATGTATAACTGTGATTATTTTTATTATACTATGCATATAAATGAGTTATACAATAGTAGTCTTGCATTTCGGCCATACTTTGTATCAAATTAAGATTTATTGTGGGTAGGAGAGAGTGATTTCCACGCACAAATTTAAGAATTTCACAATGACCAAGCATTAAATAAAGTCAAGTACATTATTAGTTGAAATTTGAAAGTACATCTAATAAAAGTGATGTAGTTGATTTGGTCAAGTTTCACGGTAATATAATAATGATAAAAGCGATTGACACAATATTGTCAACTCTAAATTCACCCCCATTAACGTTTTTGGAATTTAGATATAGAGTATTTTCTTTACGTTTTTAGACCCCTTAAAATACATGTTGTTTAACCTAATTATTAGCCAAATGATTACTTAAATAAATTATTTAGATTTAAGTTAACACATTCAAATCATATCATATAAGTTATGCAGAAATATAAAGAACACACGATATGATAACCCAGGAAAACCAAACCGATAAAAAACCTGAGGAGGATTTAATCTAACTTTTCTCAAGGTAAAATAGATCTATTATGAAAGAATTGAAGTTTGTATAATAAGACTTAGACCACTAACATTCTATTGTTACCTCAAGTAGAAAACTTACTACCACGATCACATGACAGAATCAAGTCCATAGACTACTTTTTTCCTTGATCCACTACAACCATAAGTACTCCCACTTGTGACTTTGAGACTTCACTCAAAGGTATCAGATCTTCTTTAAGTTCTTTATGTTGCAATTAAAGTGATCACTAAGTTCTTGACATGAATTTTGATCTTGATAACCCTAAGTGTGTATGAAGATAAACATCTCTAGATCTCACAAGAGATTCAACACACAGCACATTAAAAACTTCTAAAACGTAACTAGGGTTTTTCTTTTTATACTTGGAGTAAAACATAAAACCCTATACATCAAACAGGCTTGAGCTAAATTGGAAATTCTGCTGAAAAATTAATTTGCACGAGGTTCGATCGATTGAGTCTAATTTTCGATCGATCGAGCCTTGCAGATTTAGACCAATAAATCCTGCAATCACTCGATTCCAACTTTACAAATAAACACTCTTTGAGCAAGCCTAAACCTAAACTCTATATTTTGATCATGGTTTGCCAGCATAATACATAATGAAGTTCTAATACATTTAGATCCTAAAGTCTTAGAACCTAACACTTTCCAACCTCTTATGCCAAATCTTAAAGAAAACATTCCCAATATCTAATTAAGATTTAGGGCACAATGCCACATGGTTTAGAAGGTCTGAGATATATAGACTGATTTCTCAGCATAAATGTAGCTAGGTTAAAAAAAAATAGAAAAAAAAAAGAAGATGACAGAATAGTAGGAAAAAAAAATGGAATGACAATAAGGTGGAGTTGGGGGGATTAATATTTTCAATAGTAAGCATTTGATAGAAGGAGTAATTAATGTAACTTGAGCCTAACACGTAGCTAAATATGTTTCTGTACTATCTAGCAACAAAAGATGTTAATAAGCATCTTTGAAAGTTTTTTTTTCTATGAAAATCTTAATTAATTATTTAAAAAAAGAATAAAAATTTATTTAATTAATTGAGCAGTTAAGTCTCATATTGTATCAGCCATATACTATGAGTGAGTAATATATACAATATCATTTTGTTTTAACTCATCAACTTAAATTTTAATGTATTGAATTAAATCCTCACAAAGGGAGTCAAGAGACTCACTCCTCTAATTATCAAGAAATTAATGTTCAAATATGTATATACTTCTTTCTTTTTTGGCTTAATAGTACTACAAGTTGACCTTTGTTACCTCTATCCTTTTAACTTAAGAATCTTATTCATGGTAGTTTGTTTGCACGCTATTTGGCTTTGAGTATCATATCTATATATATATATATATATATATATGCAGGAATTGTATCCAATGTGTAACATATATCTAGGTGTCACGTATCAAATATTTGTCACGTGTCAACATTCCAACAAATTCAATAATCTGTGTATTGATATTTTTTTCTAAAAAAAAAAAAAAAAAAAAAAAAAAAAAAACCAAAGAGAACCGTTAGTAATAATTTTTGAATACCGATTAGTAGTGTAAAACGCAGCAACGTGTACGTCCGGTTCTTGGTGCTGAAGTTTGTTTTTGTTGGGCTTTGTGGAGCCTAGTTTATGTTTGGCCCGTATTGTAGCCCATTGTAATCCTGTGCGTAGGATATAAAAGCCTTTCTTTTGGTGATTAGGGTTTAGTCTTGTTGTTGTGTTTCAGAGAGAGAGAGAGAGAGAGAGAAACACTGTAGCTGCACTTTGTATTTTTCCCTGATAATAGTGAAATCCTTGCAACTCTGTGGACGTAGGCAAATTGCCGAACCACATAAACACTGTCTTGTGCGTGTGATTGTCTTCTTTGGTGTGTGTTTTCTCTATTTTTTTTTTGTTTCTCATTGATTGGGATTTTGGGTTGAAATTCCCTACGACTGGTATCAGAGCCTAGGGTTAGGTTTAAGTGGGAGCAATGGCAGAGGAAGCAGGAAAGGCGTCTGGAATAGAAAAGTTTGATGGCACAGACTTTGCGTATTGGAAGATGCAGATTGAAGACTATCTCTATGGGAGGAAATTGCACTTGCCTCTTTTGGGGACAAAACCTGAGGCGATGAAGGCTGATGAATGGGCTCTTCTTGATAGACAGGTACTAGGAGTTATCAAGTTAACTCTGTCTAGGTTTGTTGCACACAACGTTGTAAAAGAGAAGACCACAGCAGATCTAATGAAGGCTTTATCTGGTATGTATGAAAAGCCGTCGGCAAACAACAAGGTGCATTTGATGAAGAAACTGTTCAATCTGAAGATGGCAGAGAACACATCAGTAGCACAACATCTGAATGAATTTAACACTATCACAAATCAATTGTCGTCTGTAGAAATTGATTTTGATGATGAGATTCATGCACTAATCATTTTGGCTTCTTTGCCAAACAGTTGGGAGGCAATGAGGATGGCAGTAAGCAATTCTACAGGAAAGGAAAAGCTCAAGTACAATGATATACGAGATTTAATTCTGGCTGAGGAGATTCGCAGACGAGGTGCAGGTGAAATCTCAAGATCTGGTTCTGCCTTAAACCTTGAGACAAGAGGCAGAGGTAATAACAGAAATTCAAATCGAGGCAGATCAAAATCCAGAAATTCTAATCGAAACAGAAGTAAATCTAGATCAGGCCAACAAGTACAATGCTGGAATTGTGGGAAAACAGGTCACTTTAGGAACCAATGCAAAAGTCCTAAGAAGAAGAATGAAGATGACTTTGCTAATGCTGTAATAGAAGAGGTACATGATGCATTACTTCTTGCAGTAGACAGTCCACTTGATGATTGCATTTTGGACTTAGGAGCTTCGTTTCATACCACTCCACACCGAGAAATTATACAGAATTATGTTGCTGGTGACTTTGGTAAGGTGTATTTGGCTGATGGTTCAGCCTTGGATGTTGTGGGTATGGGAGACGTCTGGATATTGTTGCCCAATGGGTCTATTTGGTTACTGGAGAAGGTTCGACATATTCCTGACCTGAGGAGGAATCTGATTTTTGTTGGACAACTTGATGATGAAGGGCATGCAATACTATTTGTTAGTGGTACTTGGAAGGTTACAAAGGGAGCTAGAGTATTGGCTCGTGGAAAAAAAACTGGTACTCTATATATGACCTCAAGCCCAAAAGACACAATTGTAGTTGCTGATGCAAATATTGATACAAGCCTATGGCACCGTAGACTTGGTCACATGAGTGAGAAAGGGATGAAGATGCTGTTGTCAAGAGGAAAGCTACCAGAATTGAAGTCCATTGATTTTGACATGTGTGAAAGCTGCATCTTAGGAAAGCAGAAAAAGATGAGCTTCTTAAAAACGGGCAGGACACCGAAGGCTGAAAAGTTAGAGTTAGTACACACTGATTTATGGGGGCCTTCTCCAATTGCATCCCTTGGAGGTTCAAGAAACTACATTACTTTTATTGATGACTCAAGCAAAAAGGTATAGGTTTATTTTCTAAAAAATAAATCTGATGTATTTGAAACATTTAAGAAGTGGAAGGCCATGGTTGAGATAGAAACAGGTTTGAAAGTAAAATTTGAGGTCAGATAATGGAGGAGAGTACATAGATGGAGGGTTCAGTGAGTATTGTGCTGCACAGGGAATTAGGATGGAGAAGACCATTCCCGGAACACCACAGCAGAATGGTGTGGCCGAGCACATGAACAGAACACTCAATGAGCGTGTTAGAAGTATGAGGTTGCATGCTGGACTACCAAAAACTTTCTAAGCTGATGCTGTTAGCACTGCAGCTTACCTGATAAACCGAGGGCCATCAGTTCCCATGGAGTACAGACTTCCTGAGGAGGTTTGGAGCGGTAAAGAGGTAAAGTTTTCACACTTAAAAGTTTTTGGTTGTGTTTCTTATGTTCATATTGATTCTGATGCTCGTAGTAAATTTGATGCAAAGTCTAAAATATGTTTTTTCATTGGCTATGGTGATGAGAAATTTGGCTATAGGTTTTGGGATGAACAAAACAGGAAAATCATCAGAAGTAGAAATGTGATATTTAATGAACAGGTTATGTACAAGGACAGGTCAACTGTAGTATCAGATGTTACAGAGATAGATCAAAAGAAATCTAAGTTTGTTAACTTAGATGAATTGACTGAAAGTACTGTCTAGAAAATGGGTAAAGAAGATAAGTAGAATGTAAATTCACAGGTAGATCAGAGTACACCTGTAGCTGAAGTCCGCAGATCTTCCAGAAACATTAGACCTCCACAGCGTTATTCACCCACTCTAAATTATCTCCTGTTGACTGATGGTGGTGAGTCAGAGTGTTATAAAGAAGCCTTGCAAGATGAGAATTCAAGCAAGTGGGAGTTAGCCATGAAAGATGAGATGGATTCCTTGTTGGGGAATCAGACATGGAAACTGACTAAATTGCCAGTAGGAAAGAAGGCTTTGCACAACAAGTTGGTATACAGAATAAAGAATGAGCATGATGGTAGCAAACGTTACAAGGCCAGATTAGTTGTTAAAGGGTTCCAGCAGAAGGAGGGCATTGACTACACAGAGATATTTTCTCCAGTTGTGAAGATGTCAACAATTAGACTGGTGCTGGGAATGGTGACTGCTGAAAATTTATATCTTGAGCAGTTAAATGTGAAGATGGCATTCCTTCATGGTGATTTGGAGGAAGACCTTTACATGATTCAGCCAGAAGGGTTCATTGTTCAGGGACAAGAGAATCTAGTCTGCAAACTGAGAAAGAGCTTGTATGGCCTAAAACAAGCTACAAGACAATGGTACAAGAAATTTGACAGTTTTATGCATAAAATTGGGTTCAAGAGATGTGAAGCTGATCATTGTTGCTATGTCAAATTCTTTGACAATTCTTATATCATTTTACTGTTGTATGTGGATAATATGCTCATTGCAGGGTCTAGCATTGAGGAGATTAATAATCTGAAGAAGCAATTGTCAAAACAGTTTGCAATGAAGGATTTAGGAGCTGCAAAGCAAATCCTTGGTATGAGAATCATTAGAGACAAAGCTAATGGTACATTGAAGCTTTCATAGTTAGAGTATGTGAAAAAGGTTCTCAGCAGGTTCAACATAAATAAAGCTAAACCAGTGAGCACACACTTGGGTAGTCATTTCAAACTGAGCAAGGAACAGTCACCTAAGACAGAAGAAGAAAGGGACCATATGAGCAAGGTGCCCTATGCCTCAGCTATTGGCAGCTTGATGTATGCTATGGTGTGTACTAGGCCAGACATTGCACATGCAGTGGGAGTTGTGAGCAGATTCATGAGTAGACCTGGAAAGCAGCATTGGGAGGCAGTCAAGTGGATTCTGAGATATCTGAAGGGTTCATCAGATACATGTCTTTTCTTCATAGGTGCAAGTTTGAAACTGCAGGGTTATGTAGATGCTGATTTTGCTGGAGATATTGATAGTAGAAAGAGTACTACTGGGTTTGTTTTTACTCTGAGTGATACAGCTATATCATGGGCTTCAAATTTACAAAAGATTGTTATTTTGTCTACTATAGAAGCTGAGTATGTTGCAGCAATTGAAACTGGAAAGGAGATGATTTGGCTACATGGTTTCTTAGATGAATTGGATAAGAAACAGGAGATGGGCATTCTACACAGTAACAGTCAGAGTGCAATCTTTCTTGCCAAAAATTCGGCTTTTCATTCAAAGTCGAAGCACATACAGACAAAATACCACTTTATCCGTTACCTTGTTGAAGATAAATTGGTAATACTTGAGAAGATTTGTGGATCTAAGAACCCAACAGACATGTTGACTAATGGTGTCACTATTGAGAAGTTGAAGCTGTGTGCAGCTTCAATTGATCTTCTAACTTAAGGACAGGAGGATGAGTTGCAGAGATAAGGGATTGTTTTTGGAGGATAGCGGCCGATGTTGGTGATTGAACTAGTCTCCAAGTAGGAGATTTGTTGGGTTTTGTGAAGCCTAGTTTATGTTTGGCCCATTTTGTAGCCCATTGTAATCCTATGCGTAGGATATAAAAACCTTTCTTTTGGTGATTAGGGTTTAGTCTTGTTGTTGTGTTTCAGAGAGAGAGAGAGAGAGAGAGAGAGAGAAACACTGTAGCCGCACTTTGTATTTTTCCCTGATAATAGTGAAATTCCTGCAACTCTGTGGACGTAGGCAAATTGCCGAACCACGTAAATACTATCTTGTGCGTGTGATTGTTTTCTTTGGTGTGTATTTTCTCTATTTTTTTTTGTTTCTCACTGATTGGGATTTCGGGTTGAAATTCCCTACAGTTTTTTGCACTAAGAATTCCATACATTTGTCCGCGTTGTGGTATCCAGCTACACTAATTTGTGTCATTTAATTTGCATGTCGGCTGACGAGTTAATTAAAAGTTCAGAAATATTTTTCAAAACTCCCATGCAATACTTCATATATCAAATCAACATTTAGTTTAGGCAACATGGATTACCAGTAACGTAGTTGATTAAGTGGTCAAATCTTTGTGGTAGATAAGTAATAATAATTAGAAGCAATTGATACAATATTGTCAAACTCTAAATTCAATTACTTAAAACGAACGTTGTCTTCAATCATTTTTTGTTTGGGAATTTGGATAAAACATGTTTTTTCGTAATGAGAATTTCATTTTCTCACGTCTAAGAGTCTTTCATTGTTTCTCTCATCCCTTCTTGTGTGTATATTAGAAATTATGGTGATCACATGCATTGAGATGGAACGAGATTGTATTTTATTATTATTATTATTATTATTATTATTATTATTAATGAAGTGACTTCAACATTAATAAGGTAAATACAATAGAGAAAGAAATAAAGGAATAATCATGAGAGTTCTCAAAGAAAGAGAAAGAGAAAACAAATATTTTGATGGATGGTAATACTATTATATATTGGAAACGCTAGTGAGTGACTTTAAGTCATTGGTTAAGAATTTATTTAAAGAAAATTTTTATGGGAAAAGAAAAAAAAAACAATTAATGTTTTGACAACTTTTTTCATTTTCCATAAAAATAATGTCAAAACTTTCTTAAAATGGATTCTTAACGAGTGCCATTGTTAGCATGACCCATTATATATTATAAATAGAATAATAATAAAAAGTAGTAAGTTATACCTATTAAACAAAAAATATACATGTACACAACTACACATTCGTAGTCCACATGAGACAGGTTGAAAAAAAAAAAAAAAAAACTAATTGCATTCTATAACTTCTTCAACATGAGAAAATTACCTGTTGTTTGGATTTTGCCAAACTCAATTAACAAAACTGAGTTTTGTTAACTCATATCTCATAAACCGTGGGCCCCACATGGATGATGTTTGTTTGGCTTTTTTTTTCGGATGTTAACTCAGTTAACAAAACTGAGAATTTTGAGATTTGAGTTTAGAAATTTGGAAACAAGAAAAGGTTGTTTTCAAGTTATTGAAATATGAGTTTTGTGGCAAACTTGTAAATAGCTGAACCTGTGTGGGCCCCACGGCAGTGTCTTGTCCCATCACCTGCTCAGTTCACACGCTTGAACCAACGGTCGCATGCCTTTAACTCAACCTACCCTCTTCACTCTCTCATCAGCGCCTTGAACAACAAAGCTCACCTCTCATTATCCAAGCCCACAGCAACACCAATTGAATCCACAAACTCCGATCACCGAAGCAGATCTCCGATTTGAATGACATTGAAGATTATTAAAAAATAAAATGAGTCAAGGGGTCCAACAGTACTCCCTTCCCACTTGAAATCCCTCACGAATCAACAATAACACATGGAAAACAAAAACCCAAGACATAAACAAGCTTGCAACAAGAAAGAAATAAATTTATTCAACACCATGGCATACCTAGCAAATTTATTATCATTTTTTCCGAAAATTGCATATATAAAATGAGGGAAAAATTGACACACATTGGTGTTGGTAATCTTCAGAGAAGCCATCAGATTCGTCATGCCCTTACCCACCGCCGATCAGCCTTGAGGAGTAGAGGAGCGATCGTGGATTTCTGGGCTCGGTTTCAAGGATGAGGCAGGAGGACGGAGGTGTAGCGGCACGTTGTGGGTTCGGTTTCAGGGACGAGGAATGAGGAAGATGATGTACGAAGGAACCATGGCAGCGGCGCAGTTAGGCGAGGATGGAAAAGGTGAGCTCAAGGGTGGTTGGCGGCTTTGGGGTTTGAGAGCTGAAGTGTGAAAGTAAGTGTAAGGAAATAGGGTAAAGCATGCTGAGAAATGAAATGCAAACAAAAAATCAAAGGTTAACCGCGAGTAACCGTTTTGTGCGCATTGCGCAGTGTCAATCCGTAGGTCCCATAAAAATGTGAGTTTTTTTTTTAGTTTTTAAGCAGAAAACTGAATCGGGTTTAGTTGCCAAACAAGGTTGGGAGTATTTTGAGAATTTTTAAGTTATGAGAAATGAGTGATAGGTGATGAGTGATGAGTAATGAAATTTGAGTGATGAGTGATGAGTGATAGTTAACTCAACAACCAAACAAGGCCTTAGCATTTCGGATGCATGGACGATGAGTAAGGTAAAACTTTTTTGTCATCACTAAGTGATAGTCAAGGTCAACATAATATATAGCCGGACATAGTTGAATCCAATGTAAAAGGGATCAAAAATCCTAAGTAAAGTAAATAAAAGTAGAATTCTCTCAAAAAAAAAGTAAATAAAAGTAGAAAAGTATGTCATTGAATTGACTTGTCGTACAGTACTTTATGAATCTTAATTCTTTAACAAATAGGGTAGAATAGAGTTAATATTTCAAATATTTGGAAAAATGTTAATAAGGTCTAAAACTTTTTAAAATTGATCAATTTGATACCTAAATCCAACTTGGTCTCTATATTGTTACTCATTTTTCTTCTATTTCTCATAGTGATTAGGAACCAAGTTTTTCAGTCTTAAAAAGTCTTAGATCTAGCTTTCTGACAATAACCCAAGCCTTAAGAATGTTATCTGTATTTTTACCCTAACAAATATATTCTCAAGTTAAAAAAATAGAAATAAGATTTAGAGGGGAAAATATTACTTATCACTATCCTGCTTTTATATGCGCATAAACGAGGAATCTAGTAATTTAGCAAAAGAGAAGAAAATGAAAGAAAGGAATCTCGAATACAAAATTTAATAGTATTGCATGATTTTTTTCTAAGTGGTTAGTAAGAATTAAGAAGACGAATCTTAAGTAATAGAATGATTTTGTAGTTTACATGGTTCTTTTATTACAAATTTGTTCATAGTGCTGACAAGAGAACAAAAGACAAACTATAAGTTCATTTGATATATTATTTCTTAATACAATAAACATACTGATTATTATTGTTAAGATTAAGTTTTAGAAATTATCTATTATTTCTAAATACAGTAAATATATTAATCATTTTTGTCAAGTGAACTTTAATTTGTTTTTATCTATTAGTTTAGGTCTTAACTCTTTACAATTATTTTATTTACCAATTCAACTCAACTTTGACATTATAACTGTATTAAGAAAATTTTTATTGTGTTAACATTTGCATTTATCTTCAGTCAAGCACTCCCCTGTCTCACGCTTCTTGACTATTATTTATTTATTTATTTTTAGAATCACCCTTGTCTAATTGTTTAATTGTCTTTTAGTATAATATTTGCTACCCACTTACTGGCCCATGACCCCAGTCCCCACTCAAAAAATAACATTATTAAGTTTATAAGTCAAAGTAAAGAAGTCATAAATAATTTTTTGTTAAATTTGTTAAGATCTAAATAAGTTTTTCTTCAAATTTAAGATTAACAAATTTCTAATTTGATGTTGGGCTTACTATTATATATTCTCCTTAGATTTTAGTTCAAATTTTTTTTTTCATTTCTGTTTAAAAAGACTAAGATATTGTCAATGTTATTATATTCAAGCTAATTTCAATTAGACTTAAAAAAAAATTTGGCTAAGAGATTCAAAATTTTATTTTAAAGCTTCAAAACAAAATTATTTTAAAATTATTATACATATATTTTTTTTTTTGGGTGCTTGCTCAGAGGGTTCATTTGAACCCTTAAAACTTCACTTGCTGCCGCCCCTGATTTGATCCCCAATAGTTAGCCATCTCCTTTAAACTCATAAGTCATCATCTTAATTTTTAATACTAATGGACTCTTATTTTATGATAAAATGTTCTTGATTGTTACATGTCTTTTGGAGACAAAGAATGAAATAGAAGAAAAAAAAATAGTTTTCTTAGATTGATAGGTTATATACCTAACCCTAAGATGAAAAAGAGGGTAGTTCCAAAATCAAGTGGGGCGCAGGGAAAGCATGTGGCTGCTAGAAAAGGATATAACCACACATAGTTGAATCCAATGGCAAAAGGATCAAATATCCTAAGTAAAAAAAAAAAAAAAAAAAAAAAAAAAAAAAAAAAAAAAAAAAAGGTAGAAAAGTATGTCATTGAATTGACTTGTCTGTACAATACCTTAAGAATCTTAAGTATTTAACAAACAGGATAAAATATAATTAATATCCTTGAGGTTTGGGTTAATACTAATTAAGTGTAAAAAATTTTAAAACTAATTAATTTAGTACTTAAATCTAGCTTAGTAAATAAACCGTTACTCATTTTTCTCTTCTTTCTCATAGAGATTTAGAACTAAATTTACCAGTTTAGAAAAGTCTCAAACCTAGCTATTTGACAATAACTCAAGCGTCAAGAGTGTTAAGTATTGTATTTTTGCACGAACAAATATATTCTCGAGTTAAAAGAAAACAAATAAGATTTAGAGTATGGAAATATTACTCGTCACTATCCTGCTTTTACGTGTGCATCAATGAGGAATCTTGTAATTCAGCAAAAGAGAAGAAAAGAAAAGAAAGGAATCTCTAATAATGCAACATGCAACATCAATTCTAGAAGGTAGTGTGATATATCAAACGTATGCGTCCACCATTCATACAACTTTTTTTTTTTTTGCTTGAGAGAACCATTCATGAAACTAAACTTGATGTGACTGACATGACAAAATCCATTATTAAAGTTGATCCATTTTGAGCAAAAAAATATGCTAATAAATGCAATTTTTTGTATTATCTTCACGCGAATGGATCTCTCTCTCACCGTAATTAATAAAGAAAGGAAAGCCGGAAAGGAAAATCCCAGTACAAGAATTAAAAAAAAAAAAAAAATCTATTGGCAAATGATTAAATTATAGTTGCGTGATAGTCACTCTGCAAGTATAAGTGCTTGTGGGGTATAGAAGACAAGAGTCAGAGTTTAAGTCTCTAGGAGGGAGCTTCACACATATATACACTTAAATTAGATTAAAATAGAAATTCTATCTTGTATTAAAAAAAAAAATTATAGCTATAATCATATGCATCATCATATGTGATTTATAATGTTATGGGCCTTAGCCCTTATGTCTTTTAGTCAAGTCATGTTCCAAAAACCATGTGCCAAATTGCCAAATTGATGCAAAGAGATAGGGTTAAGGTGGCCCATCTTCACGGGAGCTTCATACCCACCAATTCAAGAGTCCCAAAATGCTGGTGAGAAAATTCATGGAGATAACAACCCAAATTAATTAATTTCAAAAATTGAAGCACCAATATTGGACCATGATGTTTAATTTGCTTTAATTTCAAGTGAGTGAAAGGAAAAATATTAAGTATGAGTAGATGAGATTTATAAGATATTGGTTTAAAGTCGATCTCAAATTCAATACTTTAATATATATGATAGTTAAACACTTGAAAACATGTGTGAGTTTATAAGTAAATTACTATATTTAGAATTGTAATTTAAGTTATTCAACATAAACAAAAATAATATTATTCACCAAAAAAAAAAAAAAAATCAAATCAATTTAATTCAAGAGTATCTTTGGATTAAAATACAAAATTGTTTTTGAAAATTTTGTATCTAGAGCTATTCGAGCATTTGACTATCCCCTGAGCATGTGTCTAGTATTCCACCCCCACACAAATTAAGTAATTATACGGAAGAGTACAAGCATCCTATTTCCTAACTATCACGGTGGAACAGTCCAACAGTTTTTGAAACCTTATTCTCATTGTTGCTCACTTAGAATAACGTCCAAGTTCAACATCATAATGGGCAAGCCTATGTTGTAAGAAACTCATGAACTTGGAGGTGCCATTAAAACATCATAATGGGCAAGCCTAAGTAAGAAACTCATGAATTTGGAGGTGCCATTAAAGCATTATCCAACGCAATCAATCCTGTGACCGGAAAGGGTCCAATCCAGTCCATTCTACTAATCTCTAGTACATAACTTTCTAATTTTGTATATTATCTCCAAGATACCAGGATCTCATTATTCACTATAAAAGTGCACATTATTGTTGGTGATACGTGTACCACACTAATTTGTGATGCTTCACAAGGGAGCCCTATATTTGATGTTTAATTTAATCTAGTAGCGATTTCAAGATTTTTTTTAGGAGGTCAGTAAGAACTAAGAAGATGAATTTTGAGTAATAGATGGATTTTGTGGTTTACATGATTCTCTTAATATAAATTTGTCCAGTGCTGGCAAGAGAACAAAAGACAAACTATAAGTTCATTTGATATTTTGTTTCTTAATATAATAAACATATTGATTATTATTACTAAGATTAAATTTTGAAAATTATCTATTGTTTCTAAATACATTAAACATATTAATCATTGTTGTTGAGTGAATTTTAATTTGTTTTTATCTTTTAGTTTTTCTCTTTACTCTTTACAATTATTTTATTTACCAATTCAACTTAACTTTGACAACTATTAGTCTTTGTAATTGTATTAAGAAATTTTTTATTGTGTTAACATTTACATTTATCTTCACTCAATCACTCCCCTGTCTCACACCCCTTTTCTATTTTTTTTTTTTTTTAAATCACTCTTGTCTAATTATTTAATTGTTTTTTATTCTAACATTTGTTACCCACTAACTGACTAGCTTATGCCCCTAGTCCCCACTCAACAAATAATTAAATTTATTAGTCAAAGTAAAGAAGTTATAGGTAATTTTTTGTCAAATTTATTAAGATCTAAATAGGATTTTCTTGAAAGTTAAGATCAACAAATTTCTAATTTGATGTTGGGCTTCCTATTTTTTTTCTCCAGATTTTAGTTCATATTGGTTTTTCTTTTTTCTTTTTTGTTCAAAAAGGCTACAATATTGTCGAAGTGCTCATATTTAAGCTTATTTCAATTGAACTTTAAAAAAAAAAAAAATTGGGCCAAAGGATTCAAAGTTTTATTTTAAAAGGTCAAAATAAAATTATTTTAAAATTATTATACATGATTCTTTTCTTTTTTGCAAGCTTAGGGGGGGTTCATTTGAACCCCTAAACCTTCACTTGCCGCCGCCCTCAATTTGATCCCCGATGGTTAGCAATCTCCTTTTCACTAATTCAGACTCATAAGTCATAATCTTAATTTTTAATACTAATGGACTCTTATTTTATGATAAAATGTTCTTGATTGTTGCGTGTCTTTTGGAGATAAAAGAGTGAAAATAGAAGAAAACAAAACATAAAAAAAATGGTTTTTTTGATTGATAGGTTTTACCTAACCTAGATATGAAAAAGAGAGTATTTCCAAAATCAAGTGGGGCTCAGGAAAAGCACGTGGCTGCTAGAAATAAAAACCTTTCAAAAGCATAGAGCTTTACAATCAAAATCACTGCTTTTATTATTTTTATAATTTTGATTTTATCCCATTACACCAACAAATCTTCGAAGTTGAGCGGTGAAAGGTTATTTAATCGGTGAACATGACAGTTCTGATTGAGAGAGATTTGAAAATTATGTTGAAAAAGAAGTTGCTGTACCTGCGTGACTCAACACAACATGAGTCTGTGAAAAAGTGTCAAAGTGTGAGTCTGACCACCAAAATAATAATAACAGTCAAAGTGACAAAAATAAAAGGAAAAGAAAAGAAATTCCATTCAATAGTAAGAATCATTTGCTTTCTTGTGTATGATCATTTTTCCCTACGAGTAAAAGTCAAATAAATTATGGCTAATCTAAATTGATTATTTGTATAGGCAGAATAGTAAAAGTCAAATAAATTATGGCTAATCTAAATTGATTATTTGCATAGGCAGAATAAGCTTTTAAATTTAAAGTTTTAACTTTTAAGAGAGTGGAAATAAGAGGTAAATTAGCAACTTTTTTTTTTTTTTTAAGAGAAATGATTGTTACGAGTTCTTATTGGTAGGGTAGGCTGTTACGAGTTCTTATTGGTAGGGTAGAAAAGTAATTTTAGTAGTAAGTTCAAATTAGAACCAATAACAAATTACCACTTATGATTTGTTGTGAAAATGTTGTGGATGTAACACATTTTTTTTAAGCATTTTAACCTATGGTATTAGTTTCTGAGGAGCTAACTGGAACCTACAATTAGCAACTCTTAATGTTCAACAAAATGTGTAAGTTACCATGACTTTTAAATGGAGTTGTGGTATGTCTTTGTATTAGAACCTCTTTCCCTCTTCCTTCTGTGTGTGTATGTGTATTTGTTTCTAAAAAAAAAAGGTAATTGTCCCACATTGCTTAAGAGAGCGTGTTGTGTATAGTATAATTTGTCACACCCTCCCTCAAAAGTTACCGTGACTTTTGAGTGGGGTTGTGGTATGCATTTGTATTAGAATTTATTTCTCTCTTAATTCATGGTATACATTATTTATGGTACTGTAGAATCCTGATATATAATAATATCTTAAAATATTATAAAAACCACCATGATCCTTGAGCTCTCAATTGGTTTTATGTAATTAATAAAAGAATTATAATTTGTGAGAATATTACTATTATTTTCCACAATTATCGCTGTAGTTACACTCGGTTAAAGAGTATGTTTGCACTTGTCAAATCAAGTTCCATTGGCCTGTTTAACTAGGCCAGACTCATTTGAGCAAAACAAAAAGCTGATCTCGATCCAGTATTTATCAATGCCTTTTTTTTCAAAATGATGAATTTTCAACCATTGAAAATTTGCAATCTTTCTCCATCAGTAAAATAGCAGATTTGTACTCGGGTAGAGTATAAGTCAAATTATAACCCAAAAAAACAAAAACAAAATCACCAATTAACTGCAACGTTTTCAACCCGCAGTCAACAAAGAAGTATATATTGTTTTTGTATGGCCAATATTTCGCAAATCAAGATGGTTCATTTTCAAGAATCAAATTAGATTAGGAAAATCCAAATGTTTTGGTTCTCAGTGCTTGTTTGATTTAGAAAGCACAATGGCAGGACATATATGTAGCAGACATTAATTTCATCCTCAACAAAGATGGTGTAGAAGCATTTATTGTGGAGGTTGGCTAAGTTTGTGACTCTTGCTTTGTGGAATTTGCAAGTCAAAGAGAAGATTTGTGAGATATTGTCTCAAATTCCTATTTTGACTTAGCTTGGTTTTCTTGGTGTGAATAAGGGTATGTTTAGATACCACTTATGGCTAAAAATTGAAAACTAAAAACACTGTAGTAAAATAATTTTTAAATGTGTAAACAGTGCCGTGGGACCTAATTTTAAAGTTGATTTTGTTGAATTCCATACTTGTGGGTTCCGTGAACAGTGCAAGGGACCCAACCAAAAAACACAAATGCACGTCTGCCGTTATCCAAATCTAGCCTAAGGCGACTTTGCCCATAGGTCCCTCATATGGGGATAGGCTCCCCTCCTATTCGAACTTCTCCAGTTTTCTCCACTTTTAATCCTGATGGAGGACATGTGGCACTTAAACATCTGAAGGTTAAAAACATGCCACATCAAATCATTAATTACTCCCATTTAACCCATTCTTTCAGCAACCTCTGTTCACAAACCATCATTGGGACCTGCTTCTATGTGGGCTTTAAGAAGAAGAGGAGATGAAACAGTGTAGGAAAGAAAAGAAACTTACCCATATATACTAGATTTCATTTTTCATTTTTTATAAAAGCTTCAAAATTTCAATTTCATTTCTTTTCTTACGCTTTCTTAGAGACCAAAAAGTGAAAAATGGTGATGAGAAAAGAGTGAAATTTGGAAATCACCAAGTGGGCTTTATGAGGAGATGGAGATTTGAGAGAAGTAACGAGAGATAGTCAAAAATATTCAAAACTTTTAATGTTAAAACTTTCCCCCTGAATCTAATGTATTTTTGATTCATTTGCCAAGGGTGTTAGTGGGTGGCTTCTCCGGCATCATTCTGACAGCTCCTTGCCGTTCATTTGCCAAGAATGTTGGTGTATGGGAGGTGGGTTTGTGAATGGAGGATGCTGAAAGAGGTAGACAAGATGAGAATAAATGAGGTTTGATGTGGCATGTTTTTGACGTTTAGATGTTTTAAGTGCCATGTGTCCTCCATCCGGATAAAGAATGGAGAAAATTGGAGAAATTTGAACGGGAGGGAGCCTGTCCCCCTCACATGGGGAGAGACTTTGAATTAGTTTACGAGAGCTCTAGAGATATTTTATTATTCATGAATTCTCTTTTTACGTGTGTTAGAACTTTGTAATATCTCTTTGGTAAAGTGCACTAATCATTTGTTTTTCGTAAATGTATGTTATTACTAAATCACGTAAATCCTTGGTATTTTCTTTTGTGCATTTGTGTCTTTTTTTTTTTTTTTTTTTTAATTCTTGCAAAATTTCTTCCTTCTTGTTAATTGTTTCGAGGATGTTCAAATGTTATAACATTTTCACAATTAATCTTATATGGGAGTTCTATTTGGAGGCCTTTCTGGCCTTCCTAAAACAAATTAATATCATAGCTTTTACTTTTGCAACAACATTCTTACTAAACTCAAAATTCCAATACACCCAAATAGCTATCTCTAAGAACGAAGACTAACGAACAATATATCTTCTCTAGCTCAAATTGCTACACACCACACAATGGGATCTCTCACTATACTAATTGCAAGTTTGTGACACACTCACACAAAACCAAGGTTTCAAGTTGCAACACACACAAACTAAGCAAGATAAAACAAACCCGCATCACAACTTAAACCAATACACAAGCCACTTAAGTTGAAGGAAAAGAGATCTTTCTTATTCTAATTATTGCGGCATTGAACACACAAGACTTAAGGTCGGAGCCCCCACCTACACCAAAACCATTTAGTATCTTGACTCAATGATATATATAAAAAAATCATTATTGATCAAATATAATAGGTTTGTATTTCTAAGATTATATTTTTATATTTGTATGTCGGCCAAGGTAACAAAAGTCCAGTCACAAAACCAAAATGAGTGCAAGAATTAGTCAAATCCAAGTTGATAATTACAAACCCACTTACATGGACTATGGTCCTATGTACCAAGACTAAGATGTATTCAGTTCACATATTTAAGCAATTGACTAATATAAACAATATAAAACTCAAGACCCACTAATACCAAAACTCTGCTAGTAATTTAACAAGTTGTTCAATACCCGACTTAATAAGTTGAATAATCGCTGTCTTTCATTTTCCATTAGGATTTAGGAAAAAAAAAAGGGTTCATTTTCTCTTTCTTTTCCTCCGTTTACTCAGCAACCAAATAAACGATTTTGCATTCAAAAAAGACCAGGTCTTCTCCCCTGCGCAGTCTTTGTCTTTCTGCAATGTTCATACAAAACGACACGTTAGGTTTAGTGCCACTAGGAATATATAGCTAGATGGCAGTACCAACAGCTTGAGTCGAGGTCGAGGATCAGGGTGATCCGTCAAACTCGTTCTTTATCCATTGCAAATGGCTAGTATTATTGACAAAGTTTGGCATTATGTTCAAGTTTTTCTTACAGGACAATGATATTCCGACCCCAGCTGGTGGTTTGATGCTTTCAACCTGACTTGGAATTATCGATTATTGAAGAGAGAAAGTAGAGTTGGTGCCAATGTTATTTGGTGGCAATTATCTAGACTCTTTTTTTTTTTTTTTTTTTTTTTGGGGTGTGTTTCTAGTTTAAGAATTGTAGATTGTTACCTTTTATATCAAAAATTAATTGATATAAAAAATTAATTGATATTTTGATATGACAGTATAGAACAATTATTATAAAATATAAATAAATAAAATATTATAAATTCAAGCTATATGCTGTAAATATTATTATTATTATTATTATTAAAAAAAAAAAAAGCTTAATGAAGTTTTTCGTATTTCTAGTTAATTAAAATCAATAATATATAAAAAGAGATTTGAAATAAATTTACTCAAATATGGATTTATGCTGAAAAGAATGGGTAAATTTGGACGTTAATTATGGAAAGCATATATCATGACTAGTACAAGGACCTATCCTATCTTAATTCATTCTCCATGCCAGGAAAAAAAAAATGCTACACGAGCATATCAGGCGGCCACTCCTTCAAAACACATTTGGACTTAGGATCTTTTAGGTGTCATTTAAAATTTTAAATGACGTGACAGTTTGTACTCTATCAAACTCATAAACTAAATAGCTCTTTGATGACCACAACTTTTATAACAATTTTTTTCACAATTTGATGAATTCTTTAACTGTGAGCGATAGACAATCACTTTCACATGAGTTTATCATTTTTTCTCCATTACTCACAGTTATTCATTTAAGAGTAGAAAAAATAAGTCGAATAGTAAAATAATTTTAATTTTTAATCCTAACCCAATGCACATAATGTCTTTGGACTTTCTCTAAAATTAAATCTTACCAATAATTTGGTCTCTTTTTTTATTTTTTTGAGATGGAGAGAATCATGTTCCAAATTTCTAATAGCCAGACCACCCCGTTCACCTGATTACAATTGGAGTGTGGGCTTGGGCCATTCGTATGAGTTGGCCATTTGATGATGGAACAAGCAACACTGGAAAGGCCTGAAACTAGGCAACATATGCTTTCCCTGTGAAACTAGAGTTGTTTGCTGGTGGCGTAGGTGATAGGGACCCATAAGATTGAATGAACTCGGCTTGCTAGGCAAGTAACCCAACAGCATGTACTGAAGTCCTTAAATTTTATTGGGCTTAAAGGCCCACTGAAATTTAATCCTACCCGTTATTTTCATTGGGCTTGGAGGCCTAATGTCTTGTAGTACCATCAGTAATGATATCAAGCTTAGGACTGATTCTTTAGAGTATTAGAATTGGAAAATTCTAATTCTACTTTATTTTATTATTTCAAAAAGTCATTTTATCATTATACCATATCATTTTACAATACCTCTAGCATCTCAAAACTATATTTTTATTAAAATATTATTTTTTAATCTTTCTTTATTATTTATTTTTAACTGTCACTTTTTTTCAGCTTACCTATGATTCCAACGGTCACATTTTGTTGGGGTTTTCGACAGTCATGCATTTTTTCCAATAGTGATTTTGAGAAAAAAAAAAAAAAAAGGTGAACCTAATACCTAGCAAACTTTACAAATATATTTCTAGTAATACACTAATACCTAGCAAACAAAATATATTTCGGTATTCATTAGATGGAAAGAATTAGATGGACTCCTAATGAACCTAGTGAACCTCACAGCGAACTTTGCAAGATTCCATCTTATTAGCAAGATATATTTCAGCTGCAAAGTTTGCTTTAAGTTCTAATTTAACCTGCAACAACCATAATTACCAATAGAGACTGATAACTAATTCTGATGTGAGCAAAACTATAAAAATTATAACAGCAAAATATTGGGAAGGTATCACAGCCTTTGTAACAAAACAAAACACACTAAGGCCAAGGTAAGGTTCTCACACATCTCAAACTGGACAACTCTTTCAAAATAACCCCATTTTCAAACGCTGAAAAATAAGTTATATATCAAACGGGCACATATATATAAAGTTATAGCACACATAATGGTATTTAGAATCAAATATATCAATAAACATTCAAACATCACAACTGAATAATGACAATAAAAAACCCCTCTTCTTTTTCACTTCAAATTGTGCTAAAAAATAGACTGCCAACAATCAAAGTTGAGGCATATGTTCTGGGATAACAGTGCAACATAAAACAAATATTTCTACCAAACTAACGAGATTAGAAAAGCAATAACTTTGAAGTATGCCATGTTTAAGAGTTGGCAATAGTTACTTCCACCTCCACACCAGGCTCAATCATAATGGAGGTAATTTGCTTAACAACATTTGGGGAGTTAAACAGGTTGAAAACATGCTTGTGGATACGAAGTTCAAATCTATCCCAAGTGTTCGTACCTACAAATGAGAAACGAAAAGAATTCACAATAATATTCATACAAGGAAATGAACAACACAAAAACATCTTTCATAATAGATACATTTCTAATAACACCTAGCAAACAGGATTCCATCTGCTATTCAGATTTATTATGCATGTGCACAACATATCAGGCCTATAGCCATTAAATTGTTCATTTAATTCATTCAGGCAACAATGAAACAAGGTATAGCATGAACAAAACGCAACAACCCATGGCATTCTTAAGGGAAAGCATTAAAAGGGGTGATAAGTGTGATATATAGACACTGAAGAATATAATGAGTTGCACAAAATCCAACTGAAGATTAATCCAGAATTAAGTCACAAGGAATGTACTCAACCTAAATCCACATACATATATATACATGCAACCTGCTAAAAATCAATGTACTCAACCTGCCAACTTTAAAAATCTACATACATATATATAGATGCAATCCACATACATAACTATCAATGTTGTCTTTAGAAGATTCGTACATATATCAAATTACAATAAAACACCACATGCATAACTCACACATTTACTAAATTCCTACAACTCCCTTTGTAATTGTCATAAATGCTCAATGAGGTCTGTTTGGAGTTGAAAATGATTTTTATGATCTTGAATACATTGATGGGTTTCAATGAACTCTGTAAATGTATTTGTGTGCTCTCATGGCAGTTGTTTAGTAGGATTGTCATCAATTTGCTCATAATCTAATTCCATCGCTTCATTTACATCTCACTCATCCTCAACGATCATGTTATGAAGAATTACACACGCTTTCATGATGTCTTGAAGTGTTTCACATTCGAAAAATCTTGCAGGTCCACGCACAATTGCAAATCTTGTTTGAAGCACTCCAAATGCACGCTCTACATCCTTCCTATACGCCTCTTGGGCTTTTGCAAATAATTGTTTTTTTTGTCCTCATGGAGATGGAATTGTTTTAACAGATGTTGACCACTTTGGATATATGCTATCAGCAAGGTAGTATCCCATTGTATACTCATGACCATTGATTGAGTAATTAAATGCAGGAGCACGTCCTTGTTCGAGCTCAGAAAATATAGGAGACCGTTCTAATACATTGATGTCATTATTTGACCCAGGTAACCCAAAAAATGCATGTCATATCCAAAGATCATATGATGTCACTGCTTCCAAAACAATGATTGGCTCACTAATGTGACCAGAGTACTGACCTTTCCATGCAACCGGACAATTTTTCCATTTCCAATGCATGCAATCAATGCTCCCTAGCATCCCTGGAAATCCACGTCTTTCCCCATTGGCTAAAAGTCTAGTAATGTCTTTGTTGTTTAGGGACCTCGAGTATTCCTTGGAGAAAATATCAACCACCGCTTTAACAAATTTTTTTCAAACTTTTCATTGCAGTGGATTCTCCAATCCACACATACTCATCCATAAAATCAGCTGTAACTCTATACACAAGCATCCTAAGTGCAGCTGTTATCTTTTGAAGAGAAGATAAACCCCATTTTTGGGCATTATTTCTTTTTTGGATAAAGTAAGATTCATAAGTTTCTACCTTAGATTGAATACGGAGAAAAAGAGACCGACTCATCCGAAATCTCCTCCGAAATAAATTAAGAGGATATTCTTGTGTGTCGGTAAAGTAGTCGAGATAAAGTTTTTTATGGCCTGCCAAACGATTACGTTCGATATACCGACGACGTTTACGTCGTACTGTTGAACCCTTAAGAACTTGCCTCATTATCTCATCCTTGTTTGAGTCGTCAAAAAGCAACTATTTAAAAAGAGAGCGACCCATAGAGACAATCTTGAAGACAACAGTGTTAGGAAATTATCACTATAATTGAACAGGAAAATAATTAATAAGAGTTTAGAGAACATAAACAACAGTAAACAGCCATATAAACAGTTACCAGAAAATTAAACACACTTAAAACGCTTAAAACATACTTAAAACAACCCTCTAATAGATTTTGACAAATTCTGCCACTAAAACAGATAAAACAGCCACATAAACATCAGTGAACAGCCGCATAGACAGCTACCAATGGACTGGAGGTTGAACCAGGTGACATGCATGTATATCCCATTCCTTCTAAATCTTCAAGCATGTCATTTGAAGAGGTTGAAACAAAGATAGGGGTAGTTAGAGTGTTGTGGGATTTAAGCAGAATATTCACTATCTGACCTCAGTGAATGTATATCCCATTCTTAAAGTGGCTGGGGGGATAGTTTCTTGTTACATGTAAGCTATCAATTGTACATCTTTTAGACAGAAACCAAGAATAATTTAGCAAAAAGAAAAGAAATCAATTATAGGTTCAATTTAAATTTTTTTATTTTTACTTATGTTCAGTATGTTCAGATAAGCCTAGTAACACTCATAAAGTATGGCACTGCTTCAATCAAATGACTGATTAGAACAAAGAATTTGTTTGTATGAGTGCTTCTTGAATGTATGACACTAATAAGCAATGAATGTATCTAACAGGTGACAAAAGGACAGTAATCTTGACATGGGAGCGGCGGATGCAGATATTTATTAGCATTGCAAGGGGCTTATGGTTTCTTCATACCAATCCCTTGGAAAAATTAGTTCATGGAGACATAAAGGTAAAATTAATTCATTTCACCTATAGCTAATGCTAAGTGTGATGGTGCTAATAACCAAAACTCCAATATGTTTCAGTTAGCAAACATATTACTGATTGAGAAACTAGAGCCCAAGATTTCAGACCCCATCTTATCAAACTACAAGTTAAAGAAGATTGCAAGGATGGAAACCACTGCAAATTATGTTTTCAATTTTGGGTTTGTACTACTTCAACTTTTGACATGAAGAAAGCCAGAATCTCTGGTTGAAGAGGTATGCTTTAATTGACATGTTGTCTCCCATATAGTTTAGCATGTTAGTATTTTATAAGTAGTTTTTTCACCTAAGATGGTAAATTCCAGCAAATTAGCTAAATATATTTCTATTGTCATTTGCCACTGATACAGGGAAGGAATGCAATAATGAAAGGAGGAAGCATAAGTGCCATGGCAGATCCATGCTTAAATGGGGCTTATATTGTAACTGAATTTCAAAATGTATTATCAATAGCTGTTCAATGTATTACTCCAAATGAACAAAAAAGACCAAACATGGAAGAAGTCTTACAGAAACTTGAAGAAACCCAAATTTTAAGTCTAAACTTCAAATCCAACTGCAAGAACGTGAATGGTGAGCCATTTCTTATTTGTTGCCTTTTTGTTGTCAAAAGAACACATTTTCCAAGCCAATGCCAAATTTAACTCATTTTGAATACAACTTACACAGTTACACACATTTTCAATACAATACATTTGATGTCAGTGGCCATTTGTTATTCATGTTTTGAACAACATAAAGAATTAACTAAATTTTAAAATTAAAAGGCCACAAAACATAAATTTTCGTGCTCCTTTTTTCTTCAATCATTTTCTTTCTCACCCCAAAAATAATTAACATGGCCTTAAAATTAAAAGGCCATAAAACACATACATTTTCTTGCTCCTTTCAACTGTTTTACTCTCGCTTTCAAAGGCCATAAACTAAAAGGCCATAAAATGACTGATATGTCAACTGTTTTACTCTCGCTTTCAAATGTTTGCACCATCCAAAGTAAAAGTGATCAAACAATGAACAATTCATCATTAAAAGATGAGCCAAGGGTCAACTACTTGCATGGACATATTGGGGCTTTGCTTAATGCATTGAGGTATGCCCATTTTCTATTGATTTCTGTTTAAATATTTAAAATAATCTAAAATTATTTTAAATATTACCTTTACTGGACTGAAAATTGCCACAAAAACAGCCACACAAGTAGCCACATAGAAGTATAAAACTGAAAAAAAAAAACTTAAAGTTGGAACAACCAATTGGTAGAAGATATGATATCAAATATAGAAAATACATAAGTTTTTCATACATAAGTTGGAACAATACATCATCTACATGTTCCAAACCTACGCTTAAAATAAGCCACTACCAAAATAAGATCGAAACAAAATGGCATCTACATATGCCGAACCCCAACCCTAAAATATTTTACTACCAAAATAAGGTTATGACAAGACATCTACATGTTCCTTGGGTCAAACCCAACTTGTCTTGCAAGGATTTGATCCTTGAGATTTTCAAAATAAAGTTTTTCTTTGTCATTCATGCCACTTGTATCCATGGTCACTATTCTTCCCTCCTCCCTCATAGTTTCAAGACGAAGCCTTTCCTTATCCACTCGAATCTTATCTACTTTGATGTGAAGAGCCTCTTTGTCTTGTTCATGTGATGCCTAAATATATTGCAATTTTTTTGCCAAATAATCTTCAAAACCCTTATCACCATCTGTCCTCTTTCACTTAGCCTTTTTCGCTTTTCTACTAATTGGTCTCTCTAGTACCACTATGTCATCATCATTACCATCAACTTGATCGATTGAACTTAGAGTTTAAGGGAACTTTTTTGATCTTTCCTTAGGCGTACTCCACTTTGGTTGGTTCTTCAACACAACCCAACAATGTTCATAAGCAAAAGTTATGTTTTTGCCGGTTGATGGATTTGGTGTAGCCTTTATATAGATCCTTTGCATCTTTCAACTAAAGTTTTTTTTTTTTTTAAATAAAATAATTAGAGTCTTGAAACAGTTAAAGGAAATTAATATTGTGACACAATTGCAATATAATTTATACCTTGTCCTCATTAGTTGCACCGCTTCTATTTCGAGCTTCAACTTTAGCTATGAACCCAGCAAACCTACTTGTCTCCCTATTAATATTTCCCCATCAACTTGATAGGGAGGTACTAGAACGTGTGGTTCCGTAAGTATTGTTCGCGCAAAAGTATTCCCAAATTTTCATCCAAAATTTTTCACCCTTTTGTTCAATACCATGCACAGCATCCATGCCAGTGTTAAGCCATGCAGAGATGATAAGGAGGTCCTCATCTACATTGAAGTTGCCACCACGTTTAGAGGTGACAATTTCAACTTTCGATAAAGACTGGATGGGCATTGAAGGATTTTGAGACCCACTTAAAAATGGTTCCACAAAATCGGAACCCGCTTGTAAGAAATTACCATATTGTTCATAATCTTCTTGCCTAACTGTCCCTTTTAAATAGGGAACTTAAAACAGTTAATGTATGAAGTCAATTAGTGTATGAAGTCAATTCTTATTTATATCTTTACAATCAGTATAAGCTAATCATAATATTTTGGTGGCAACTTCTCACATATAGCAACATCCTACAATATATGTTGACAACTCCTAATCAAACAATATATGTTGACAGCTCCTAATCAACATATTTCAACTATACTACAGTAATTTTTTGTTACAGAAATACTAGCCATGTACATAACCAAATATTAATAGAATACAAGAACACCGATTATCTAATAAAATTGGAATTTTGGTAGAAAGAAGGAGTTGTTCAATGATTTGCGAGGAAACAAAAAAAAAGCTTATCAAAGAAACAAAGAGAGGTATAGAAACAAAGAGAAAAGAGAGAAGGGAGAGAAATAGATAGAGAGAGATACTTACTAGTAATTGAAGATGAACCCGAGCAAACTTTTTGAAGATGAACCTGAGCAAACTTTCTGAAGATGCTAATCCCGTGCCAGAGAGCGAAAACCCCTCGTGATGAAGTTGAATCTCACATCTGCAAACATTAACAACAATTCTTTGATCAAAACCCAAACACAAACACAAGCTGAATCCTTCTTTTTCTTGTAGAGAGAGAAAAGAAACACAAACACAAAAACTCTAATACATTGATTAAAACCTACCTTACAGTCAGCACCAACACCGACGGAGTTGAATCCCCCAACATCGACGGAGCTTCGTTTTTGCAAAATCTTAACCCAAACCCAAAAACCCTTGAGAATGGGTGAGGGTGAATCGGTTGAGATGGGTGAGGGTGAATGGGTGAGGGTGAAGCTTTAGTGATGGAGATGGGTGAGGGTGAATGGGTGAGGGTGAATCGATTGAGATGTGTGAAGGTGAATTGGCTGAGAAATTTCAAAGATGTAGATGGGTGAGAAATTTCGTAGATGGCGATGAAGCTTTAGAGATGAGAGAGTAGATGGAGAAATAGAGAAGGAATAGAGAGAGAAGAGCCCGAGCAGAATGTGTTGATGAGAGAGAAGTTTTTGGGGGAGAACATCATAAAATATTATTATTTTTGTTACAATACTTGCTACAGTGCAATTCTATGTTTAGAATTGCACTGTAGCAATATTGCAAAAAAATTTGCAAAACTGCTATTTGCAATTCTCTGATGCAAATGGTTTTGGGACTTAAAATGCCAAATTTCCCTTAAATTTGGCATTAGTATTCCCCAATGCTAATACTCTTAAAGCCTACACAAAATTGTTGCCATCATGAATATGTTAACTAAGACATCTTAAACTTGCCAAAAATTAGCTCGATTTTTATAATTTTTAATGAGTAATGTTACTTTCACTACATTTTCCCAACAAAACTTAGATGGCAATCTATTACTAGTTCTAAATTGAGTTTGCCACGAACATTATTTTTTTTACTTACCAATAATAATTTGCCTCTTAAGATTTGTTATAAAAATGTTATTCTTATCTTTACTCATTTTCAATAGGAAAAATAACATTTTATATCCTATAGTTTAGGGATATACAAAATTAAACCCTAAGGTTTCAAAAAGTTACAAATTAAACCCTATCAAAGACAAATTAAACATTACTTCATTTAAGTGGAGTGACATTGTGTTTGAGGTTAGCTATGATTTGAGAGTTTAATTTGATAAACTGTAGAGTTTAATTTGATAAACTGTAAAGTTTAATTTATCACACTCCTAAATTATAGGATTTAAAATGTAATTTTCTTTTTTTAATTTTATTATCTAGGAACTTTTTACTTCATCTATCCCATTTTATTTGTCCATTATCTATTTGAGAGGTTTTGAAACATTGTTCAATTTGAAAAGTCAACCAGCACAATTTTAATAATTTCCTTGATATGTTTTATATTTTCATAAAAAGGATTTTTTTTTATATATATTTTATATATTTTTTTATGGGTAGATAGTATGGGAAGTGAAAGTGAGGTTCAAACTGCATACATGTGGCACAAAAAAAAAAAAAAATTGCTATTAGCCTATTACCACTAATGTGTCACATAAAATCTATTACTTTTCTATTCAAATATGTAAAAAATGAGCTTGACCTCTTATGAATTTAAGGGATCTTAATATATTATTATTATAGGGACACGATTTGCAGCCTAAGCCCAAGATATATGAGATCTTGGCCCAGTGAGCCCAGTAAAATAAATTTGTAGAGAGTGGGTCAAAGAACTAGGCCTTAGTGAATTTAACAACGGTTAGTGTGGATTCAAAAGACGATCAAGCAAGAATGAGGCGCATAGGACTAAATAAATTCTCTGTTTGATGAGGCAAATCTTTGTATAAATCGATAGAACTGGTTATAAGCGCAACTTTGGTTGCTATAGTGTTCTTTTTCTATTTTTTTGATCCCCCTCCTATGGAGGATCTCTTACATTATATAGTTCCTTTTGGACTATCTTAATCCTTCACTTGTTGATCATCTAAACCCTCACTTGAGTGCTTGTCCCATTAGACACCCTCTTTAGTTTTCTGTGAGTTGTGGTAATCAAGGCAGCACTACTCAGGGGTCTTCTCCACATAAATGCGGCCAGAAAAGCAGCTGCAGTGCATTTAATGCGGTGGTAGCAGCTTCCCCTTAGATATTTCTGAAAAAACAGCCTTCTAGTACACTTAGAGATACACATCCCTTTCATTGGAGTGTCCTGGAAGGTTACCTTGATCAAGTAAGATGTACGTTTGATCTGTGTTCAGCTTATCTGAGGAGATATTCCTCCTCAGATCACTTCCTATTTGCATCTCGCTCATTAAATCTTGAGTCTGAACTACTCATTACCGTTCGTCGATCCTCGAACTAACCATGCTCTCGACCAAGGCCCAAGAACCAATATATGTCTTGGGCCTTCAACCCTACAATTATTATTATTATTATTATTATTATTTTTTACTAGTTTTTTCCTTGAGAATTGAAATGTTTTAGAATACAGATACAATTTTCTTTCAGATTGATTTGGAGAAAAAAAAAATTCTCCTAACCCAATTACTTGTTTGAGTAACTATATGGGTTTCAATAAAAATAAAATAAAAAGAAATGGCTAACCATATGTATTTCTAATAATAAGCTACTTATTTAGATGACTAAATGGCTTATATAATTTAAAATACGTAGATAGTCATATAGTGTGGGTTTGGATAGCACATCTTTTTACTTAAAGTAGAGTTGCGTTTTCTGTTTTTTTTTTTTTTTTTTTTTTTTTTGGCCGGCTTTTTTGACTTTGGGGGACAAAATTTACTGTGCATGAACAGTGCGGCACTGTTCACGCATTGTTCATGCACTGTTCATACATTAAAAAATATTAAAAATGGGACCCACGGTACTATTCACACATTTAAAAATTATTTTGCTACAGTGTTTTCAGCAACAATCAGTTTTCAGCAACTTTCAGCAACAATAAATTCTATCCAAACGAACCTATAGTCACTTTGCAAAGTCAATAAAGGCAAGTGTAACTAATTTACCAATAGAGGGTATTGCGCTAATATTAACAAAATTATATCATTTTATTTATCATGATTGGTTGTGTTTTCTCTTAGAACCTCTATGAGGATACCCGTTGATAGATAAGTTCATTAGTCTAAAATATGATGTAAATCCCAAAGTTTAAAGTTCAATATATTATTACTATAAAATAAATAAAATATTCAATTCATCACATTATCTGTTCATAATTTATGGATGGTCTTATGTACACGTCATTTTGTTTGTTTTAATATTAAAAATTTTTAAATGAATTATTTTCCAATTTTTTTTTTCTATATTGATAACACTTTAAAATTAGTTAAAAAATTATCTCTTAATATCTCTTATTTAACTTCATTTAACCTGAAGTTATTTTTGAGAAAGTTAAATGATATTTTTTGAAAATTTTTTACTACTTTTTTTAATGAGATTTTTTTTATGCTACCTAAATATTGAAAAATGTGAAAAAATAATTTCAAATGAGATTTTTGAAAACCAAAATCTGTCTTTCCATAAATTTAAAAAAAAAGAAAAAAAGATTTACCCGGATCCAAATGGTACGACCCGATCACCAATGTTGCCACGTCTAAAATACGTGTAGGCGTAGATTAGCGAGGTACTATAAAATTGTATAACTGTCACCTCCATTGTCGTTTTTTCAAATCCTTAGTTCTCTCTCTCTCTCTCTCTCTCTCGTTGAACATGGCGACCATTTCAACACAACCCTCAACATTTCACACTCTGAACCCTCGTTCAGCCGCTTCTCTCAACCCAGCTTTATCAACAGCCATAGCTTACCCATCAAAGCTTTCTGGGTTTCTCTCAAAACCTCTGAACTATGAGCCAAGGTCAAGGAGGAGTACGGCGGTGTTGGTCTCTGAAAGAAACGTTGACGAGAATATCGCTGACTCTGCATTTTCATCTAATGGCTCTAATCCTTCCTCGTCCCGATCAAAGTTTGTACAATAAAAAATTACACTTTTTGCTTTGATATCAATTTTTTTTTAATCTTTTGGTTTTTTGGTTGTGGTTGCATGTGTTTGAATGTGATTGGTCATCTGGGTTTTGATTGTTTTTGTTGAATTTTTCTTGTTTTGGTTTGTGGGTCATTCATTTTCTGTAATCTCTATGTATAAGTGATGTCAATTGGTTATATGGTTGTGGTATATGTGTGATTGTTCAAGTGGATTGTGCTGATTTCTATTGAATTTTGCTAAATTTTATATATTTGCCATTATTTTGTATTAAATTTGATATCTTTGCCATTATTTTCTATTTAATATGTGGTCAAAATTTGAAAATATGTATATATTTAATGTGTTGGCTCTGTAATTATGTTTTGGCTTTTGCTTTCCATTGGTGGGTCGTGCTTTTTTTTTTTTTTTTTTTTTTTTTTTTAAAATTATTTATAATAAAATTTTTATAATCCAAGAATAATCTTTCTATGTATAAGGAGCGGCACTATCAAATTTATGAAAAATAAGAAAGATATGATTTTCAGTATCTTTTACTATGGTGTGGTACAAATGTAACATTATTACATTTTACTTCATAAATAATGGATTTATCTTTTGTGTGTGTGTGTGTATTTTTCCCTCTTTGATAGATTCAAAATATAAAGGTTTCTATCACCTTACATAGGAAGCTTTTCACTTCTTTTAATCTTTTGCTCTCTATAGAAGTTATATGATTTACAATGTGATTACTCATGTTCTGGGTGAAATGGAATCATTAGGCAGTTAAGTTCTGCTTGTTTGTGGTACACTTGAATTGGTCTCCTTACTTAATTACAATACTGCGTTCTGTTCTTGATCCAGGGTGAGACGGCACACAATTTCAGTGTTTGTTGGAGATGAAAGTGGAATGATAAATCGGATTGCAGGGGTCTTTGCAAGGAGGGGATATAACATTGAGTCCCTTGCTGTTGGTCTGAACAGGGACAAAGCACTTTTCACAATAGTTGTGTCTGGAACTGAAAGTGTGCTACAACAAGTTGTGGAGCAGCTTCAGAAGCTTGTGAATGTTATAAAGGTTAAAACTTAGCTCTTGAATTTAATTTTGCACTTTGTCTTTTAGCTAAGCTCTTGCCCAAATGGCAGCTCTTCCCCTTTTAAAAGCAACGTGGATGGGAGGTCATGGGTTTAAGCACCTGGGTGTTTGTAATTACCCATAAAAAATCATTATCTTTAGAATCATGTATAGATTTAAGATGATCCTTTAGAATTATGTGTAAAACTGGCTTCCTGATATGTAAAATCATGTTTGGCACAATCAACCCCTAAAAGTTGTCAATGTTTTCTGTCAAATGGAAGTGAATTGATTCAATCTAGAGGTTTGGAAATTAGGAATCTGGTCATGTTTAACCGGGCATTGATGTGGGAATGGCTAAGGCTTAAATGGGTGGGAAGAGGAGCAGGGTTGTTTCAAATGTAGCTAATGGTAAATATAGGGTTAGCTTATGACAAAAAAGAAGGCAGGGTTGGGAAACTTTTCTAGGTTCAATAGATTTGAGGTGGGTGACAACACTAGCAATAAGTTTTGGCATGATTATAGTGTGGGGAGTAGGTCTAGAAGGAGGCCTTTTCGGAATTATTTTGAATTTCTTGGAATAAAGAGGCTTCAGTGGAAGATTACATGAAATCTTCTATTGGAAATCTTCGTTGGGATGTCATTTTTATTAGAGCAATGAAAAATTGGGAGTTAGAGTCTCTAGTCTCTTTTCTAGGCACTCTCTACTCTACTAAGTGGGGAAGAGTGGAAGGGATACATTGTGTTAGTACTATTCAAAACACTGTGTGTTTGAGTTGAAGAATTTCTGTAAGTCTTAAACTCTAATGGAGGTTGTCTTTTCCTTGGAAAGGCATTTGGAAGACCAATGTCTCAACTAGAGTGGCGTTTTTAGTTGGACAATGGCATTGGGAGGAAAATCATAATGATGGTTAATTTGAGGTATCGACCGATTATTTTAGTAGATTGGTGTTATATGCAAGGAAAATGGAGACACTACTGATCTCGCACTCCTCCATTGTTCTGTTTCTAGACAGTTATGTGCTATGGTTTACATTCATTTGAATTCAGTGGGTCATGCCGAGAAGTGTGGTTGAGTTATTGGTTTCTTGGAAAGGAAAGTGGTTGACATCATAATGTATAGACACGGAATGCAATCCCTTTATGTTTTATGTGGTGCATTCGGTGAGAAAGAAGCACTCATAGCTTTTCAGGGTGTGAGAAATCAATCTTGGAGGTAAAGCTTGTGTTCTTGAGGACTTTATATTATTGGATGACTTCCACATAAAATTTTTTCTTTTTTAAAATTTACTTGAATTTGTTTATTTTTATAGTTTTAATTGATAATTTTTGGTGTATTTCTTGTATATACCCTGTGTATATGGGTTGTGCCCCTTTTACACTTTTCTAAAAAATTCCTTATGAAAAAAAGGGTAGCTCTTGACTTATTTGTGTTGTCTGTTTTTTTCCCCATCTTTTATTACTTTACTTTTTTGGTCTTTCAGATTATTACCTGTATCAAATCCCAAAATTCTTAACTTGTGGCTTTTGATTTGATTACCAGGTTGAAGATATATCAAATGAGCCACAGGTAGAACGTGAGCTAATGCTCATAAAAGTTAATGCAAATCCAGAGTACCGTGCTGAGGTAGTTACATAGTAATTATCTAAATGCTAAACATTGAGAGTTTTCTTGAATCTATAGAAGTTTTATGCGTTTAATTGTTACCATTTTCTTTGATAACAAAACCTTGTTACTTGGTTGATCTTCAGATTATGTGGTTAGTGGACACTTTCAGATCAAAGATTGTGGATATCTCAGAACACTTTCTAACAGTTGAGGTGAAGATTGGCTTTATTCTACTCTTCCTTTTTATATCATATATTATCTATACATTGTCTGAGCAGTCAAAAACTTGAACTCTTACATTGTTTGACATTTATAATTTTTTGTGCTAGTGTGTGATAGAGAGTGCATATCAGTGTGGTTATTGGTTAGTAGGCTTTGTTTAAAACTTGGAAAATCATAACTTTAACATTTAAAGTTTGAATATTGTTAACAAATTGGAACTGGTGGGGAAGGTCTTGGGCTGCAGCTCTTGTTAAATGATCCTCTCTGTGGAATCTTGGAAGTTGTGCTTCATGATTTGGGAAACGTTCATTAAATCACATCCGGGACAGCTTTTATTGTCAGTAGTGCACATCAACTTAGCAAATGAAACCTTGAGGTATTTTGTCACTGGATATACAATAATATTACAATTGAATGTTTGCAAAATTTTAAACTTGGCATGATGTGATGGGAATGTAATTCTGTATCTTTGATCTTGATCTCATTCTATCGGACTCATGATGCTTTCTGGATGCATACTTTTTTGTGTGTAACTTGTTTGAGGTTTTTAGTGGAGGTAGACAATGTCAATTGTGTATGCATCTTTTTGGATCTAATTAGATCTCATATTTAATTGAGCATCTGTATGCAGTTTTGCTTTTTTTTCATTGCTGTTATAAGGTCCTTAATACAAATTATTTATTCTGAATGTTACAAAGGTAACTGGAGATCCAGGGAAGATGGTTGCTATGCAAAGGAACTTAAGCAAGTTTGGAATCAAAGAAATCGCCAGAACTGGAAAGGTTCAGAACTCCCCTTGCAAGTCATTGTTCTTTTCTCTTTTCTTATGAAACATTGGTTTTTTATTATTTGAACATGCATTCCATGTCTTAATTTTTGAAACTGTTCCACTTAGTAGATTGCATTAAGAAGGGAAAGAATGGGTGCATCTGCTCCATTTTGGCGATTCTCAGCAGCTTCATATCCAGATCTTGAAGTAACAATGCCTACCCATGGTCCTCTTGGAAATGCAGAACTCAATGGTGGAAATGACATATCTGCAGGGGTATGAGCTTGTCTAAGCTTTACCTTTTTTTTTTTTTTTTTGGTTGTTGCGGGGGAAGGGGGGTAGTACCTAAGAAAGAATAATTTTGGTAGTTACCTATTTGTTGTTTGGGGTATGGGGTACGATGTTAGCTTGAATAAATAATTAGAATTTCAGATTGGACTTTATGATTTGATTCATGGTAAGTAGTGGTTCTAAGCATTATTTTTTATTACACTGTTATTGTTTGTATATTTATTATCCTTAATAGAGACTATTGTAATTGATTTACAAATACATCTTTACATTTGCCTTGTTAAGCACAGTGTATAGTGTACAATTTTTTTTTTCTATATGTATGTCCCTGCATGAAGGTCTTGACACTTATTTTTATTTTTATTTATATTTGTACATCCGAACCAGAGTCTCGACACATTTATCATGGCATAGCTACTAAAGAAATTAATTATTTGTCCTATTATTCTGAATTTATTCCTTTTCCTGCTCCTTCTTGTTTACCTATTAACTCCTCCCATCCCATAATGAGTGGCTCAATTGATAATTGCACAAATTTTAATGACAACAATCAAGACTAACTCAAACTTTTAAATAAAAATTTCCTAAATTGTTGATGAAAAAGAAGTAATTTTTTTTACCTGTTAGGATGTAGCCTAGTGGTTGGAGGCTTGGGATGAGCTATACATGGTTCTGGCAGGTGGGATTGGGTATCTATGGTTTACTCCCTAGAGGTGGATCCAAGGGGCCTTGCCTTGATGAGGTTCCACGTCATCAAAAAAAGAAGTAATTTTTTACTATTGCATGTAGACATATGTAATGGGCAAGCAAAATGCAATGAGCCACTAATTATGGGAAGGAGGGAGTATTATCATTTAAAATTTTTATTCAGTATCTCATATGTTTTTTTTCTTCATGAAGGGTGATGTTTATCCTGTGGAGACATCTGATGGATTTGCATTCAATCAAGTTCTTGATGCTCACTGGGGTGTTCTCAATGACGAAGACGTAAGATAATTTATAGATAGTTATGATCCTTTTCTTCATCTTCTTCTTGGAATCATAGTCCGACTTGGGTAATGCTTGTTTGTGTTATCAGTTCTTATTTTTTATTTTGGAAGTTAAAATGTAACAGTTGCTTTCTTAATTAAAGGCTATTAATTTTAGTTTTGAGTGATATTTGCCACCTTAGTTTAGTTCTTGAGAACTGAAGAATGAGCCAGTTGGGGAACTCAATTAATCACAGTTGTGTAGTCTGACTTAAATTAATCAGTTGAGTTGAACGCATGGTAAAGCAGCTGTGGACCACTTCACTTTTAACTGCTGCACAGCATTCTAGAGCCATCAAATTTGTAATTGGGCCTCCCATAGAATTCCTAAGAAAATATGATTATGGCGCTTCTTGGTATGAAATATGCATTTTATTGCATTGTATTACATCTTTTCATTCCTGCAAAAGACAAGATTTCTCCCGAGCATTCTGGTACCTTCTGGGTGAATCTAGCTGCTGATGCTTGTGGGATGTTCTGTAGATGACATTGTCAACTTTGAATTTGATTTTTATTTATGTATTACAACAAGTAAACTATCAAATTGTTGCTTGAGTTTCTTTACCTTTGTCTTTCTATGGAACCCTGATTGCAATGGGTAGTTTGGTATGTGTACCATCTAACTTGAAGAAACGCCAAGTTGAGTCTAACTGATTCTAGTTGGAAGCTCATACATAATCTGATACAATATTTGGCATCTTAGTCAACAACCTTGGTTGCTAAAAAACTCGTGATATCATAATTTGAATTTGAAAGGTTTATGAGCTTTTTCAGGAATTTACAGTGAGGCTTAGTGGAACACTGTCTTCTACAAGTTTAGACTTTAGCTTTGAGTGGTTATTCATACTTGTATTTGATGTCAAAGGGCTATATATTGCATACAGTTTTTGCCTATTGCTTATGACTGAGACTTAGCCATGTGACAATTTGTCAGTTGGTGATATTGAAATAAAGTGGTTACTAGCATTAGTTGTTTTATGTCATGAAAATTAATTCCGGGGCTGTTTTCAGACAAATGGATTGCGATCACACACCTTATCCATGCTTGTAAATGACTGTCCTGGAGTTCTCAACATTGTTACTGGGGTTTTTGCTCGAAGGGGCTATAACATTCAGGTAATTTGCTTCTTTTTCTTACCTTTTTTCTTGTATAATTGATAATGCTTTTGTTTGCAAGGTTTCCTCATTTGCTTACTCACTTTCCTTTATTTCTTCATATTAGAGTTTGGCTGTCGGACATGCTGAAGTTGAGGGGCTCTCTCGCATTACAACTGTTGTTCCTGGAACAGATGAATCAATTAGCAAGTTGGTGCTGCAACTTTATAAGCTAGTAGATCTTCATGAGGTGTGGATGCTCAACTATGAGGAAGGATGCATTGCATTAAATATGTAAATACTTATGTAACATGGCATAGTTTTAACATACATGGAAGGATTGCATGTAATGCCATAGGTTCCCAAGGCTTTGACTACTAAGCACAAACTAATTGCTACTAAAACCCAATAACCTAATAAAGCACATATACCATATAAACTTAAGTATGCTGCACATATTTGATGATGTGAGACCTATCCACGATCTTCCGAGGAAGAGAACTTGCCCTTGCCTTGCTATGGTGATTTAAAAGTTTCACCATTACCTTCTAGATCCCAAGTTAAAGTATACATATATGTCTTAGATGAGGTTAATCACATATACCATATAAACTTAAGTATGCTGCACATATTTGATGATGTGGGACCTATCCATGATCTTCCGAGGAAGAGAACTTGCCCTTGCCTTGCTATGGTGATTTAAAAGTTTCACCATTACATTTTAGATCCCAAGTTAAAGTATGCATATATGTCTTAGATGAGGTTAATTTTCTGTTGGTTCCTGTTCTTTTTACTTGTATGATAACAATGGCCAATCATAGTGGATCACTCTATATCTGACAAATTCCACTTGGAACCTTTGTCCTGATGCTTTTGTGGTTCTTGCTGGTCTTGTTATTTTGGTAATTTGGACTAGCTGTGAGGTCTCCTTGAAGGATTCATAAATTTCGGCCTTTCTAAACTCTTATGGCGTGATTCCTTCAATGTCCAATTTCTAACTAATGCTGCCATCAGGTTCGTGATATTACCAACTTGCCATTTGCTGAGCGCGAATTGATGTTGATAAAGATTGCTGTCAATGCTACTGCTCGACGGGATGTACTTGACATTGCCAACATTTTTAGGGCCAAAGCTGTTGATGTGTCTGATCACACAGTAACCCTTGAGGTAATTTTTATAATTCCTACAGCGATTTCCATTCAAGTTTTATTTTATTGTATCTCTTGACCATATATGTTGATGCCGTCAAGTATTTGATGAGAGAATGTGAGATTTTTTTGTTGAGCAAGAGTTGCACCGAAGACCTTGCAAGTTGCATGCTAATTAGGATAGAGTGAAGAGGTGGGGTTGTTGACTCTTTGCATTAGTCCATGTCTGTAGCTTGTTAGTTCCTAGTAGGTCAAAATTCAGAGTCCACACTTATGCCCTACAGATTGTTTAAAAAAGAGTAATCTGCAGCTGTTGTAGAGATGTAATGACAAAGAAGTCTCTCTTCTAATTTTTTTTTAAATATTTAATTTTTGACTTAGTTATTCTCTAAGGGCCTCCAAAAAACACTCAACGCTCAGATGCATGTGCAGAGATCCGATAGAAAGCATAGCTATCCTATCACTCTTAGCTGCAATGGCTTTTTTTTTTTTTTTAATGATTAAAGGATAAGTAGAAAAGGTCCAAATTAAAAATAAGATGAAAATACAGTATTGGTCCCTAGGCTTTACTAGGTGAGCACTATTAGTCCTTGAAGTCTTAAAAATGATCGCTGTTGGTCCTTTTGTTAACTACCGTTAATCTATTTACCTATGTGACTAACAAAACATTGACATGCCATTTTTCAAGTGATGTGGACCATCTTTAATATTAAAAATTATCATCCTCCTCCACGCCACAAATCACATGACCTGTTTATTAACCCAAATCAAACCCATTTTTCCCCAAACCAAAATCAAACCCACCCACTTCCTCCCCAATCTAGACATCCAGCTATCACACACATACATGTCAACCCAGGTCCTCCCATTACAGATGAGTACAAGACAACAAAAGTCTGATCTGTGTAACTCACCATCCTCTTGTCGTGCACATCATTTCATCATTGTAGTTCTTACGTCAACCAAATCTGAAAGAGAACAAAAACAAAAAATAAAAAGAAGTCAAAGAACTAAGAACCACTTGGGTATTTTTCATTAGATCTTACCTTGCATTTCTAAGAAGAATCACAATTAGGATATGAAGTTACAAGCTTAAGTTGTAAATTCCTCCGCAGATAATTATTGTTGAAAAGTAAAGCAATTTAACAAACAAATCAATAAAATCATCTCCATTGAAACAAAAAAACAAAAACTTCTCTCCCTTATCCTTCTTCCACCAACCTCTGTACCTCACTAAATCAAATTTAATTAAATTCCAGTTATTCCCTTCTCTAGAAACCCTACTCATAGTTGGGTTTTTCGTATATGTGTGACGGTCGGAGGGGGAGGATTTGCTATCTCTCCGGCCAGAGATTTGTCAGAGGTCCAGATTAGGACGAGCTGCTGCCAGAGTGTGGAGAGGGTTGGTGGGTTTGATTTTGGATTCGGGAGATATTGGGTTTAATTTTGGTTAATAAATGGGTCATGTGTTTCATGACGTGTAACAGAAGGACTGACAATGCTCGTTTTTAAAACTTTAGAGACTAATAGTGCTCATTTGAAACTTTAAGGACCAAAAGCGCTCAGTTGGTAAATTTCAGGGACTAACACTGTATTTTTGCTTAAAAATAATTTATTAATACTTGTCAAACCCACCTCACCATATATTGGTCAAATTTGTCAGCCAATTCCCAAGGATCCAGAAGAAAGGCTAGAAATTTATCTTTTTTAGAGTCCAATCCACCCTCAAATTGGAAGGTATAAATATGACAAGGGTCCGGTTAACGAGTGCTCTTAGGACATTTTTTAATGAACCATTTTAGGAAAGTTTTGATACCATGTTCATGGGAAATATAAAAAGCTATCAAAATAATTAGTTGATTTTCTCTTTTCCCATAAAAATTTCTAAAAGTATTTCCTATCCTTAGGCCATCTGGTAACTTTTCCCAAATGATAATATTTGCACACTCTTTAGTCTTTATGTACCATTTTCCCTGGTTAATCCAGTTAGCAATTATGTGAAACATTCTTCAAGGCTATCATAGATTTTTTCCTTGGATAAGTATGCAATCATTAATTAGCACTTGCCAGATCCACCTCTACTTGTATTGGTCAGATCTGTCTGCCAATGCTGAAGGATCCTGAAGAAAGGCGAGAAATTTATCTTTGTTAGTGTCCAATCCATGTTCAGATTGGAAGGTATAAATATAATAATGTTTGCACACACTTTATGTGCCATTTTCCCCAGTTAGGAAGTGCTAATGATAAATATATCTTTCTTTCTTCTTCTTCTCTTTTCTTTCGTTTTTGTTTTTTGTTTTGTTTTTTTTTTTTAAGGCCCTTTTAACTGTTGAAACTAATAAAATTTGCTTCTGGTACTTGAATATTAGCTTACGGGGGATTTGGACAAGATGGTTGCGCTGCAGAGATTATTAGAGCCCTATGGCATTTGTGAGGTTTGTCTTCCAGTCTTTAAACTTTAGGTGTATTCTAGAATTTTCTAGGGGCCTCGAATTTTGACTTTATTATCTGAGCCAGTTGTTCTGTCTTAAGTGGCCAAGATTGATTCCTTTACAACATCTATTGAAAGTGTTTGTTCCAAAAATTCTGATTTCATTTGGATCCACTTGAGGTCATAAATTTTATCAACTGGAAATGAATTTTCAGTTGTAGCTTCAGCGGGATTTTTTATTTATTTTGGGGAGTGTTATGATTTTCTGTTGTATCTTTACAATGTGCCTTCATGCGATGTGACAAATTTATACTGATTTTTGTGGTGTTTCTTCCTCTTCTTTGTAGGTGGCACGAACTGGGCGGATAGCACTTGTCCGGGAGTCAGGTGTGGATTCCAAGCACCTTCGTGGATATTCATTTCCATTATAATTTGAGAACTTGGGAAAGCATCTCTGGCAGTGTTGGAGAAACTTGAGTGAGTTATCCATCTGCGCATTCAGTCTCTGTATATATTTGTCTGACCAAGGAAAGGGTAAAATGGAAAGAAGTTGGGGCCAAAGGAATTCAGCCTCAAGGTACTAGTGTTAAGTTTGTGTGTATTGGATTAATATGTTTTAATTTTTTTGTGGGGGTTTGTATTGGCTTCCCGTCAGGGCTGTTTGTTCTTATATATGTCATGTCAGACTGTCAATTTTGCTTTGCAACAGAAAATTTTGTAAGAGAACAGGCCAGAATTTCATGTTAGGTCTCTTGTACGTGATTGTTTTGATTTGTTTCTTCACTCTACCATAGTTGGTCTGTCCCAAAAAAACTCTGATTTTTTTTATTTTTTATTATTATTATTTTTTTTTATGAGAAAAAAACACCAAATTTTATTTGCTTTCATGGTAGATAATTGGTTTTTTCATCTATGATACTTTTAGAAGCAGGCCTTTCTGTTTAAGGATACTTCTCCAGGCACAGATGTTCTACTGTTGTTAACAACAATTAGTCTAGAGACAATTTTTTCAGTCTTTTTCATAACTCTTAGAGTTGGCATGGTGTGATTGGTGTTAATAAATGTGGTTTCAGCTGTGGACTCATGTAAAAATTATATTGCTCTGATCACAAATCATCCTTATTTAGAAAATTAGATCTAAAAGGAACTTGATACTTCCAATGTAAAAGTATCATGGTTGAAAGATTGAGCGCTTGTTCTAAAGTTTAACATTTGCTGAGGAAACATATTTCTAGTTCACACAGTAACAAAACACTACCGTGCAAAACTTTTGAAGTATAAGGTGCATACTTCTACAGGTGATAGCATTCCAAGGACCTATAGCTTTAGGAGAATGAAGATGTACGTGAAGTAAGTTACTCTTGAGCAACTACAACAACTTGTTTTCCAACATTGCGGCCTGTGAAGAGTCCAACAAGAGCGGCCGGTCCACTCTCAAGGCCTTCAGCTATGTCCTCCGCATATATAACCTTCCCTTCTTTGATGTATGGTAGAACTAACTCCAAAAACTTTGGATAAAGGTCATTGTAATCGGGAACCAGGAATCCTTCCATGCGGATCCGTTTCACTATCAGTTGCAATAAATTGTGCACACCTTCAGGATACTCAAGGTTGTATTGTGAGATCATCCCACATACAGAAATGCGGCCACCAATCCTCATGTTTAGTAGCACTGCATTAAGCATCTTACCCCCAACGTTCTCAAAGTAGATATCAATACCTTGAGGAAAGTACCTGACAAAACAATAAAGCATATATATTGGCCATAGAATCAGAGACCGGAAAAATTGAAATAGAAGAACAAAAATTAAAACCATCATATATTCCTAACCAAATAAAATTCAATGCATTGTATATGATTAGTAGTCCATCCAAATTGGTGACCTTTAGCTCACTATCAATCTCATAACTCAGATAAAAGCTTAGACAATGGTGCTTTATGTTCTGCTTGGAAGATGTATTATCACTGACCTTTTCAAAGCTGCATTCAAGTCAGGCTCTTCTTTATAATTGAAAGCATGATCAACCTAAAGTAAGTAAAAAAGAATCTGGTTAATGAGGTTGTGCATTCTGGTAAGACAATCAATATCTAATTTGATGCAGACAGGAGTTTTGTGTCTTCAAACAAACATTACTCAATTGTATAATGTCCATATTTGCAAATTTATGACATTAAACATATATATTTGTCCAAATTGGGTGTGTCTGCATAGACTGCATGTAGTAATATATTGTAAAACTAATATGTGAATTATATGGGAACAAAAATATCTTGGATTACTTTTTGAAAAAAATGGAAATTGATTTATTTGCAATAATAAGAATGTTACAATTAGAATACTCGTGAAGAAAGAACCTCAATAAATGCAAATAAAAGGCATCTTTCACCTGGTAGCGAAGGGTTTGAAGTTTGAACCAAGATTTCCAAATGGGCGGGGTAGGGTATTAGTATATCTGCCAAATAATTTAAATGTGGGAATCCTAAAAAAAGCAATTGCTTGGACTCCAAGTAGTTTATTTTAAAAGGAGTCGTGAAATTCAATCTGTGGTGCATACTAGATTTGAGGGCAGAAAAGCATAACAATCTTGTTACTTTTCTTTAGAATCAAGCACATTATATTATAAAGAATATCAACTCACTCATATTTCTTTTTTACCTTCAACACTAAACAATCATTAATCACTCCAAACCAATTTGCAGTCACAGGATGGTAACTACCCCACAGCATTATTGAATTGACACTTTGAGAACTCATAAGCAGTGACTCACCTTTTCTTTGCTTCCAGCACTCCCAACAACATAGCAAACCAACAGCTTTGCAAATTGACCAACAAGCTGACCAACTGCTCCAGCAGCTGCTGAAATGAAGACGTACTCTCCTATCTTAGGAGAGCAAACCTCATAAAATCCAACATACGCAGTCATACCAGGCATACCTACATACAATGGATGCATTGCAGAACTTTGGGAATCAAATAGGACATATCCTTAGAAAGCATACTAGCAATATGTGAATTAAACTTGGTTAGAATTGCTGTAGGATGGCACAGCTCCTGACTAGATTTCCAACGTTAAGCCAACAATATACCTACGATATTAATTATTAATACTGTTAAACCTATGTACACATCACTGGTTGGAATGGCTAAGTTCTATTTTCAGAAAAAAAAAAAAGATTCAATAGAAATAAATTAAAATTAGTTTTTGGCAACTAACTGACCAGTATCTGAATAAAATGAGGGTAGTACATTGGAATGTAAATCAAAGTCAAGAAATATCTTATATATTCCATATGATTTTTTTTTTTTTTTTAAATTTTTTATGATCATAGTCCTTATGATCATATATATCATCATTATTTGCAACTTTCACCATACTAGTAATTTCAAAGATAGGAAACAGAGGCAGCTTACCAAGAATTCCAGTATAGTAGGATAGAGGCACATCAGTGTGTTCAATTTTAGTCAGTGGCTCTTCGGTTGTTGTAATGAGACTATGTTCTTCCCACCCGGTTTGTCCCCTAACCAAGTCACCTTCCTTGAAGTTTGGATTCCTAGAATCCAAAACTTTTGCCACTCCATTTCCTCTAATTGGCTGCTTAGTTTCAAGTCAAAATCATCAATCCAAGTACTCAATATCGCCACAAGACGAATCGTTATACCCCACAATCATTAATTGTTAGACAAAATCCAAACATTTTAATGAATGGTAGCATCTTCAGCACCTTTTGAAATCTGTCCTTAGACTTAGTTTTGTTTTCCAAAAGAAAAAATGACTGACTAGCGAATATTAGGATGCAAGTTAAACATTTTAGACCATAACTTCCAAATTATATAAATTTCTTCATATAATATGCACGAAAAGAATAGTTGAAAAAGTTCATGCAAAAGGCTCTGATACAGTCTCTTTAACATTTTGATGGTTAAACCTCACATGAAAGATGTCAAAAGAGTTACAAAACTAAAGTAAAATGAGGAACTGGGTCAGAATGATCACTCACCAAACCAGGCTTGAAGGAAACAAAGTAGGGAGATTCATACTTTGTCATACGGCCTCGCTGGGAGGGATCACAGGACAAGTAAAGGTTCTTAACTAAAACTGCATTGGAACCTTCAGGGACCTTGAGTTTTATGGTACTGGTAGTGGTCTCGCACGTCTGATTCTTTGGGAATGCCAGTCACAGTCTCTCAAAATCACCTGCTTGTTCCTCAGTCTCTCTCCAAGACTTGCCATTGTTAAACTCTCTCCCCCTATGAATGTAAGTATGCAAGAACTTCACTTAGGTCTAGTTTTTGTGTATTCTAGTCTTATATATAGCAGGACAGAAATATATGAGTTGGAGTAAGAAGCGATGGAACTGATGAATAAGGGTGAACAATGTCAAAAGGGTTGAAAAAGCTGGCTGAGGTATCTTACTATCTATTTGGCATTGCTTAACATAAACGACCAAGGCTTATGCCTCAGCTGATGCCACCTCACTAAATAAAAGTACATACATATGATTGCTCCATGTTCTATTTTTTTTTTCCTTCTCTTTCTTACACACGAAAGATGGAAAAGAAAAAGGCATGGCAACTCTATGAGCTCTCATTGTAAGTTTGTAAACTACAAGCTATGTACATTTAACTGGTTGGAAATTCTTACTAGTGGTTTGCCTAGCTCATACACAGGTAGAGAATTAGTTCATAACAACTATTATCAACTAGTTGGAAACCCAGGCAATGCTTGAGAAAATGTAATATTAATTATTTAATAATATTATAATGTAAATTTGTAGATTAGTGTATATGTTACTTAAAAGAATTTTTATTTTTATAAGTTTTCTGTAATAGAACATATAATGTATTTTGCACAAAATAAAAATACATAGTGATATATATATATATATATATATATGAAAAATGTAATTTAATATAAAGATTTAAATTACATAATTTTAATATTGTTTTATATAAATGGAGAAGATGTACCTTGGGTTCTCCTCTTAAGATTTTATCATGCGGCCACTTAACTAAAAAAATATACTTCTTTCCCATGAGAAAAAAATCACATGATAGAATCTTAAGAAGAAAACTTAAGAAATAACACCTCAGTATTGTATCTAAGTCTAGCTCTTTTTTAAATATACCATAATCGATAGACTAATTTGAACACATTTAAAAATATTAAAAAAAAAAATGCATACCCACATTCCATAGAACCCACGAAACATGTTACATTAAGTTTACATTATTATATAAGTTTATGTAAAGTTTCAATTTACAACTATTTTATGTTGGCTTTAATTCCATTCCAAATTTGATTGTAATTTCTTCAATCATATTTCCCTGTATGTATGTGGGTTTCCAATTGTGAGGCATGAGTGTGAGAGAGTGTGAAGACTCAAGTTTCAAAGTATGAACAAGTGGTTTTTGCGAGTGTTTCACGAGAAGCTTACCTGCAAAAGAGCCATATATAGAGTACATGACTAGAAGATGAAGAGTCATGCTAAACTGGAGATTTTTGCAAGTATCTCGCGGGTAAGACCAACCCGCGAAATACTCATGAAACTCTCTATTTGGCAAAAAGTTATGTTTTACTTTACCAAGTCTTTACCTACACTATATATACCCTCATTACCCATAAATTGTAAGGAGTGCTTTTCAGAGAGAAAACCCTATAAAATACACTTGAGAGTTAGAGATTGTTATACCCACAATCCTCTACACATTTCCTTGTAGTTTTCCTCAACTCTTATCTTTCCAACTCTACATCCTTGAGAGGTTGATAGCTCAAACACTTACCACACCCATTTTGAGTGTAAAGTGAGATTTTAGTGCTGTTGGGAAGCATTGGAAGGAGCCATTCATTGGCGAATGCAATCGGGTTGAATTGCGGGATCCAAAAAGCTAAAGAAGACAAGGCTCCGAGAAGTCAGTTAGTAGCAGGAGCTTGGAGGGCTCAAGTACATAAGGTAGAATAGGCTTGGAGGGTCTTTTGTTATTTATGTACTCTAACTTTATTCTCTAGTGGATTGATTTCGACTTGGAGGGTCGCAGAGAGATTTTTTGCCGAGTTTTTTGATTTCCTCTTCAATAACACGTCTTGGTGTTATCTTATGTTTGAATCTCTCTTCCCTATTTTTAAGCTTTTCTTTTATTGTTGATAATGGATGAATATGGTTAGGGTAGTGTTATCAGTTGTTTGTGCTCATTTACTTTTGTTCCGCATTTAGTCTAAGTAAGATTAAAAGCAATCTAGCCGTAATTTTTAATTAGGAGTCTGAACAAGCTATTTTGTATTTACAAAAATCCGAGCTTTCAGTTTATAATTGTACCATTTTTTTTTTTTATAAATACAAGTATAATGCCTATATTATTGAAACTTCAATTTTAAGGTAATCTTTTGAATATTTATCATTTCCATTGCTTTTTAGGGCCTAAATCTCTAATTTCTAATGCATATTTTTTTTAGTTCAAAACTAAAGAGTTTGGCTCCAATAGAATAAAATCTCATACTTTTCAACCCAAAAATTTATAGAAAAAAAATGAATTTTTGAGCCCAAAACTGTAAAGACAACCTACCAAAAGAATAATTTAAGTTCCACTTAGTCCAAAAATGGACCAAATTGGATTGAAGTGGACAAAATGGACCACATAAACGTAAATGGACCAAAATAAACCAAATTAGAGTGAATAGACGAGATTGGAATTAGGTGGACTGAATTGGTTAAGTGGACGAAAATGGACCGAATGGAACAAATCGAACCGAAATGGACCAAATTGGACTGACGTGGAACTAAGTAATTTAATGGACCAAATCAAATCAAAATGGACCAGAGTGGATCACATTGGATTGAAGTGGATCGAATTAGATCGAAATGAACTGAAATGCTACAATAACATGGCTTAAAAGGAGCTTAGCAACAATAAATGCTATGTTTTATTTGTTTAGATATTATATATGGATATAAATTTGTAAGACTTATATATGTAATAAAATATGTACTAACTACAACATCACTAAAAAAATAATTAGGAATTTTTTTTTTTATAATGTTGTTGATGTGAAACTAATCAATCATGTCACATCGTAAATTTGTTTTTAGTTAGTAGATGATATTGTTTAAATATATATATATATATATATATTTTACTTACAAATTTCATTGAAAACATTTATAAGATGCATTATTTAAAAGATCTTATTGTTTAATTAATATTAATTTTAAAAATGCTTAAATGACTTCATGTACTAATAGATTTAGACAAAATAATTAAATTAAGTCATTTAATTATTTACTAATAGATGTTACAATTGAAATGGACTGAAGTGGACCAAAATAGATCAAATAGGTTGAAGTGAATGCTGATATAGTTTTACAAGAGCATAGTATTAATAATTGCTACCCTTAAGCTTTTAGATATTGTATAGATGATGTCCAAGTAATTGTAAGCTTGTTTTGTTCCCTTGGTAGATCGACAAACTCTAGCATGCACAAAGAGGATATTAGAGACAAACTTGTGTCATTTGCCTATATGGATGAGATTTATATAGGCTGTAGGTGGACTTCACATGTTTAGAATTGTAATCCAGCCAGTTGCAGAGAGTAGCTCATTTTTCAAACTCAAATCATTAACGTTACAAAAAATCTCAGACAAGTATATTATTGAGCAAATCTTGAGTTAAGAAAATCTGGCCAGATCTCGTTGGTTGTTCAAGTTTTGTTTGATAATCTTTCAAGCTAATTAGTGTTTAGTAAGGGAAAACTCTGTGTAGAGTAAATCTCATTAATTACAGCCACAGTAACCAATTTGCAAGTGTAGTCAACACTCTTCATTGGTAAAAAAGGACAAATAATTGAGATTTAATAGGGTAAGAACTAGGGGTGTGCATAGGTCGGATTGGGTCGGGTTGAGGAGATTTTTTGACCCAACCCACCATGGTGGGTCAAAAAATATTTAACCCAACCCAGCCCATCACATAAGTCCAACCCAACCCAACCCAACCCACATGAGTCGGGTTGAACCCATGGGTTTGATAAATTATTATTATTATTATTATTATTAAATTTATTAAATATATTATTATTAGTATATATTATATATATATATATATATAATATTATATATAAGCACTTATAGTATATAATATTATTATTAGTATACATTAAATATATTATTATTAGTATATATTAAATTTACAGCTGATTTTAAAAAAATTATTAAATATATAATATATTTTAAATATATATTAAATATGGGTGGGTTGGGTCGGGTTTGGCGGGTTTGTAATTTTATGACCCACACTCAACCCGACCTGCTATAAAAAAAAAATTTTGTGACCCAACCTAACCCACCAAGTCTTAAAAACCGACCCAACCCGGTGGGTCGGGTTGGGTCGGGTCGGGTTTGGCGGGTCGGTGGGTTTTCTGCATACCCCTAGTAAGAACCATAAAAAGTAAAACAAATGCTGCTGGAACTTAATATGTGGAAAATGAATATTTTCTTGTAAGATCAATAGAATCTGCTAGTTCTGAAATTCTCGACTTCAACAACATAACATTTATTTAGGAAACACAACTTCTGGTGAACACCAAGAGCTAAACAGTGTCCCCATAAAAGGTATGGACGTATAAGGTGTATCTGCAGTAGGAATCTTCCAGGGGACCTAAAGCTTTTGGTCATGAAAACATTCATTCACGAGCAACTAAAACAATCTGTTTACCAACATTGCGGCCAGTGAAGAGCCCAACAAGAGCTGCTGGGCAATTTTCAAGGCCTTCAGCTATGTCTTCCACATATACAATCTTCCCTTCTGCAATGTAAGAGAGCACCTGCTCCACAAACTTTGGGTAGAGGTGATAGTAATCGAAAACCAGGAATCCTTCCATATGGACGCGCTTGGAAATTAGATGCATCAAATTGTGCACACCTTCAGGATTGTGAAGGTTGTACTGTGAGATCATGCCACAGACAGCAATGCGGCCATGGACCCTCATATTGAGTAGCACTGCATCAAGCATCTTTCCCCCAACATTGTCAAAGTAAATATCGATACCTTCAGGAAAGTACCTGGAAAAACAATACAGCATTCACACTAGTAAATTAAGACCAGAAAATAAGATAAAAAAGTCAGCAATTCTCTAGATTTCCCAAGTTACTAGGGTAAAACTTCACATATCATAATCCTTCCTGTTTCCCTATCTTCCTTTCTTTCTTTTTTTTTTTCCCCATTTTTTCCTTTGAAATTGAATTGACAAAATAGAAAAGTTTTGTCAAAAGGTCTATCACCAATGGGGTAGTCAAAACCCAAGAAATTTTCTTCAGTAAACATATTAGAGAAGCCCAGTATTTCTTGACACTTCTAATGAAGGCATACAAAGTTGAAATTAATCCTTAACATAAAAAACGTTTTTTTTACCTTAAAAATTTTTGAACACACTAACTATGAAGGGATGTCCAATTTTTATTTCAGTATCAAATTAGAAGCCATGTTAAAGCTGTTTTTTTTTTAATAAGTAGAAGCCATGTTAAAGCTTGAAATGATATTTTTTATGTTCTGATTAGAATAAGCACACACACACACACACACATTTGAATACTACTAACCTTTTCAAAGCTGCATCCAAGTCAGGCTCTTCTTTATAGTTGAAAGCCTCATTGAACCCGAATTTGTTCTTCAGCAAATCGACCTTATGTTGCCAAAAGTATAATGGAAGGAAACAAAATAAAACAGATAAATGCTTGTTAGCAAAGCGTCCCACTCTGGTTTGGCACACCAGTAATATGTCGAAGTGTGCAATCAGTAATAGTTATCAATATCTGTTATGATTTGTGGAAATTGATAACTGACGAAGGTGTCATATTTTGACCTGAACATTTGATCTCTGGCAGTGACTCCAGAATATACAGACATGGGACAGGTGTATTATTACCATTAAATATATTTGTTTATAAATTTCTCCAAAATATATGTGTGTGTGTGTGTGTGTATACTTGTTATGGTGTCTATTTACATGCATACAAACCATCATAAGCAAAACAAATTTCAAATTTATAACCATACATATACTTACCAACAAAAACCCATAACAAACCAAACAGTTCTGTACTAACTTAGGTAAAGAAAAGAGAATTTCTACACTCTTCAAATCAGTGTTAGAAATGACTAATGTTTCCTGTCCACTCTTGTCTACCATGCTAAATTTTCTTGTTCCTATTTTTAGTTTTTTTTTTTCCTGATTACTCGCTAAGGACATGAAAAATTTTATGAGGGGAAAAAAAAAAAAAAAAAGAATCCTATGATTTATAGAGTAACATCTATTGGAAGAAAAGATTGGAGCTAGCTTGCAATGATTCACTAGTTTTTTGTAAAAATATATATGTATTTATAGGCATACGAATGCCAATATTCTCCATCTATTAGAGAAGAGAGTTGTTCAATTAGGAATTAAGATACAGTCTATCAGCAGTAGAACTGCTCTGGATGGAACAAAGATTAGGTACAGGATACAACCAATTGGATTGAGTACATTGTGTAGAGTACAATATTAATTGAATTGAACAATTGGGCATACATGTTCAGCAAGTCACCTTTTCTTTGCTTCCAGCACTTCCAACAACATAGCACCCTATCAGCTTTGCAAATTGCCCAACAAGCTGACCAACTGCCCCAGCAGCTGCTGAAATGAAGACATACTCTCCTTTCATAGGAGAGCAAACCTCATAAAAACCAGCATAAGCAGTTAAACCAGGCATACCTACACATAATGAAGACCATAAATGGGCTTTTAGCACCAACCAAAACATGGCATAATTTAAAAAAAAAAAAAAAAAACTAGCTAACCAGAAGTATGTGATCTTTAATGGTAATAATGACTATGGGATGGCCTCAATCTCCATAAATAACTTCAGCATAGCTTGGAAAGCCTATATTGCCAGTTAAAAAAAGTTGTCCCACTTGCAAAATTTTCAGCTTAGTTCTTAATTCTACAATCAAACTCACCATAAGAATCAACAGTAGATAAGTTTTATTTTGGACAACCAATTGAACACTTCAGCAAAATGGATGAGGTACACAGGATTGGATGTTTGTTTTACAATTGTGTAAGACCAAGAATTTTGAAAGCCATCTAGGTAGGCTACACCAAATAATTGGGTTTTAGGAGGTTATCTCATGAAGGTAGATCATTAAAAAAAAAAAAACAGAAGCATGTAGCAACATACACATATGGTAAGTGTTTGCTAATTATCAGAATCATACTTTGATCATTAAGAACATGATCATGATTATAATATTTTTATGGAAGATGATTTCCAACATGAAGAAAAATCCTTCAGTTGCTTTGTCTTACATAAAATCATAACTGTAACAATGTAGGTGAACTTAACATTGAAGGAGTTACCTCATATACTCAATCGGTTTCCTAGCATTCTGTATTGCATCTCTCAATTACATTAAAAAAAGAAAAAAAAGATGGTGATCAAACTTCTTTCTGTTTTATGACTGCTACAAATCTACTATGAAAAACAATTTATGAGCAGAAAAAAAAGAGAAGAAAAGAAAAAGAGATTACCAAGAATTCCCATATAGTATGTAAGAGGCACATCAGTGTGTAGTACTTTATTCAGAGTCACTAAATTTGTAAGCAAACTGTATTCTTCCCACCCAGTTCTTGCCCAAACCAAGTCGCCTTTCTTGAAGTCTGGATGCCTCGAATCCAAAACTTTAGCCACTCCATATCCACTAATGGGCTGCATAATTTTAAATCAAAAGCAGACAATTAAAAAAAGACCAGTCTGAAAAACCCTCCATAAATCAAAGTAGATGAAAAGTTAAGCTTCCAGTTGGCTCAAAGATCTATGATAATCTATATGTCATTATACGTATTCTGCTTAAAAACTTTTATTTAGAAAGAAGACAGTGGCCTGCAACTAATTACTGCAAATTGCATAAAATGAATGTTGACAATTCTAAAACAGAAATTCACAACAAATTGTCACCTCTATATCTTAAATGGTAAAAATGGCCATACAGTATTCTGAATATATGCGATAGGCGTATGACTTTGTATCATCCTATTGCTTATCATGCTTGGACATTAAAGAGTTCTCTCATCCATAAAATCTTCATAATTTTTTTTTTTTTTTTTTTTCCTCTCGTTAATTTACTAATTGATAATACATATATGTGTGTGTACACATATACACATATATACATACATATAAATATATACGTGAAATATTGAGTGTATGTTAACAATAAATTGGATAATCCATAGGTTTCAATGGTATAATAATTCCAAAGAGTTACACCACATATAAACAACAATAATACTAAATGCATACCCAATTTCACAATATGTTGAAATGATCAGCACAATATGTTGAAATGATCGGCATAAAGCAGTGGCAACACTCAAATTTTACCAACAAAAAACAAAAAAGAAAAGGTAGGCATTGGGAAAGTTTCAATTTTCAATTGTAGCCAAACAAACAGGATAAGACTAACAAAATAACCGTAGGTAGTAGAAAAAGGTGGGAGTCTCATCAAACTCATCAAACTCACCGAACCAGGCTTGAAGGATTCGATGTAACTGCCAGCAACGGCCTTCTTCATTCGGTTACGCATGTAAGGATCACAGGACAGGTACAGATTCTTCACCACAACCCCAATGGAACCTTCTGGGACCTTCAATTTCATTGTACCGTTGGTGTTAATGTAAAAGTCTGATTCTTTAGGAAAACCAGACACGTAGTCCTTGAGGATCACTTGCTTGTTCTTCACTTGCACATCATCGTCACCACCACCACTAACACTTGCCATTGCTAATAAAATATAGAGAAACTCGAACAGACAAGACAAGCCAACTGTGAAATCAAATGCGGTTAGTTTTAAAGTTGTCTAAATTGGGGCTTTTTATAGTATTCACTTTGGGAGGCCTGTTCGTTAGGCAATAATTGCCCAATAAGGACAGGGTTAACAGCACTCATCTTAATATGGGTAATGTCCATGTGCACATGACCTTTGCCTATGTGTTTTTTTATGAGCTTGACACCTGTTTTTGTTTGTTGCAGTTGCTGCGAACATGTTTGGGGGACATCTCTATCCTATTAATGCATAATCAAAATTTTTGGTGTAATATAGTATATATTTTTTAAATGAGATTTTTTTAGGCATGAACTATTTTATAATATTTTTACAAATTATTGATGTAAGCAATTTTTACTAGTTCTGATCTGGGCTTACTACTAACATCATTTTTTTACTTACTAATAACTAGGGATGTTCACGGTGTGGTGCGGTTTTGGGCAATTTTTAGCACTGCACTTTGTGGTGCGGTTTAGCTAAAACCATAACTGCACTGCACCTTATTTTTTGTGGTCATATGTGCGGTGCGGTGTATAAAATGCGATTTAAACAATTTGAAGTCGGTATAATTTTCAAATTTTTAGCTTTTCCTGCCTAGCCTAAAACTAATTTTTGCCTTTATTTTGGTTAAGTTTTAAACTATTGAGCTAGTTTTTCTATATTTTGGACTGGTTTTTCTAGTCACACTTGCTAGGGTCATCAAACTATAAATATATTTTTTGAAAACTAGGGCTATTAAACTATTAATAATATATTTAATATTAAAAATAAATAAATATATTAATAAATAGAGAGGGTGTGGTGCGGTTTGTGCAGTTTTCTTATTATCAAATTGCAAACTACACTGCACCATGGGGTGTGATGCACTGTTACTTGCGGTGCAGTGTGATTATGCTATTTTGTGGGTGATTTTGGTGCGATTTTTGTGGTTTGTGCAATTTGGTGAATACCCCTACTAATAATCACTAATCACATTAACAGTTTGTAAAAAATGTTGTAAAATCGTTTGTAACTCTAGCAATTTTCATATTTTAATTATTTCAAATCAATCTCAAAAAGGAAAATACAAAAATTATTATGAAATTATACCTAAAAAATATTATAATGATTTTTTGTTGTTGAGAATACTAGGTATTTAACACACACACCGAAAGAGGGGAGAACGTTTTAAAGAAACTAATAGTGGTGTATATCCAAAATGACCTAACTCTTAGATATAAGAGTATAAACTTTAAACTTCTTTAACTCATGAATGTGATTAGTGTCACTTTATCAACTTATAATAAATAAATTTCATATTTTTTTATACTTTAATTTAGGAAGGTTGGGAACGTTTCCATTGAAAACACAAGATACTGCCATTAGGTTACAAGACTCTTAACAAAAGAATTTAGGAATTTCTTATAAAAAAAAAAGAATTTTTATTTTTTGTGATCGGTGACATATTAATTTATAAAGTTTCTCTCATAAAATTTACAATATCCTGATATAGCCATAGCATCACCCATCTTAAAATCGTTTTAAGATATAATTTGAAAAGGGTATCACTTTCCCAAAAAGTTTTAGATTAACACAAATTTTACAAAATAACCTGCCCAAAAGCCCCCTAATTGATGGACCTTGGAAACAAAACCTATAAAAATTGAATCTGATCTTTTTTTTTTTTTTTTGAAAAAGAATCTGATCATTAACTCATCCTGTCATCCGTATCAGGAGAATAATCATATATAGGTAATATTTTTGAAATACCAGATTCTCCTCATGAGAGATCCAACAATGCTACTAAGCTATAAATATCCTGACAAATAATTATATATTTGAATTTTGGTAAGTTTAAGAAAGAGACATAACAAATAATCATTTTCCTAGAACGAAGATTAAGGCAGTCATGAGTACATTGTTATTAGTAAGGTGCAAGCACGATCGAACGCAAATCTTTTATTTAATGCTGGTAGACTGGTTTTTATGGCTACACCAGGGTCCAGAGTAGAGTGATTTTCCAAGGAATGAATATTGATCATAACCTTTTTGAAATTTGTTGCTTTAAGGTGGCAGAGTTCTTTCCTTTTTGGGCCAGGTTGCTATTGTAGTGAAATATGCCAAGCCAGTGGAGGATTGGGTGAAAGTTAAGCACAAATGGAGCATCATTCAACAATCATGATGGACTGCAATGGGATCTGGCTCATGGTTTTTCTAGAGCCATTGGCGTGACAACCAGTGTGATGACGAAACTTTGGGTTCTCAGAGATGGCCTTCAATGATGATTTGCAACTTACAAGTAGAAATGGACTCATTGGAGGTGGTTAACCTAGTCAAGAACTCTCACTCACTGAATGTAATAATTAAAGCTACTGTTTCTTGAATGCAGGAACTTGTTGAACAATTTCCCTATATTGAACGTGTGTTCAGGTTGGCAAGTAAAAGAGCCAATGCTGGGTACTAGAAATTTTTAGAAAATATGGTCCATTTTCCCATCTCCCAAACAGGTGTCAAGAAAATGAAAAAGGTCAAGATCCGGGAGTAACACTTTCTTTAGGTGTAAGTTACAGCTTTGTGCGCAATTGAACAATTGTCTATACCTTTCCAAACCACGCAAAACAACTATGCAGCCTACCAAATAGCCTGTTACTACCAGATTCTTTTGCTTCAACCAAACCTTCCTCCTATGATCCTATCAAACAATCTAGTGAAAGAAATGACAGGAGTCAGGACTCTGTCAAACAAAATGGTTTTCAAGAAGTTGGACTGTAGGAGAGGAGTGTGATGTTGGAAGTGATGAAACTGATCATATGAGTGAAAAATGTTAAAAATAGGCTGGCTACTCAGGACAGGTTGTTGCAATTGGGTTATAATGGAGGTTCTATGTGCCTATTCTGTTGTAGGGAGACGAAGCATAGTGATCACCTGTTCTTTGAATGCTCATTTACTGGTAGGATTTGGAAAGAATTAATGAGATGCAGCTTGATGAGTGATCCAAAGATTAGCTATGATGAAGTTGTTAGTTGGGGTCTGCATAGTTCGAAGGTTACTAGTTTCAGAGCTTTAAGCCGCAAATTGAGTTGGCAAGCAGTCATGTATCACATTTGGATCTGAAGGAATGCGTACTTCATTTTAGGAAACTTAACCTTAAAGGCAGAATTTTGTTAGGTCCCCAGTGAGGGGGGACCGACCTTGATTCTGCCGATTCATAAGCAGTGAAAGGTGCATGAATAGTTCCAGGTACACCTCATCAGTCAGATTGATAAATTCAGTGTCTGCTGTTATGCAAGAGTGCATACTGGCCAAATAAGATCAGAGCAGTACATTATCCAAGTTGTCCTCTTTCTGTTCTTAATCTTGTTCACTGAAAGTAATTGTAGCTCAATTGTTTTCTCAGGTGTATTTTGGCTCCTTTGTTGTGAGTATTGGTGATTAATTAGTTCTGATTATTTTTTGATGAGCTGTGTCTGCAACTTTTGGTTGATGTTGCTCTATTTTCTGTCATTTGTAATTTTACATCTGCTATTTGTGACTTTGTGTTTTTTCAACGAAAGTCTGCAGTAAAAAAGGCTCTCAAATAATGACAATAACTTAGGTATGTATTTTGCATCGCTTGAGATGCTGCCCACTATATAAAAGCACATACATAGAATTACTATTTGTGCTGGACTAAATAGGACCAAATAGGACCAAATGGACCTTATAGAATCAAAGTGGACCGGATAGAACCAAAGTGGACTGAATAGGACCGAAGTGGATCGAATAGGACTGAGTAAGACTAAATTGAACCTAATAAGACTAAAGTGAACAAAATAGATCGAATAGGACCGAATAACCGATGTGGACTGAATAAGACTAAACTGGACAGAGTAGGACCATTGCAGACTGAATAGAACCAATGTAAACATAATGGACCGAATAGGATTAAAGTGGACCTAATGAGACTAAATTAGACGAATAGAACCAAGTGGACTGAATATAGCCAAAGTGGACTGAATGAACCTAGGGGACCAAATAAGACCAAATAGGACCGGAATTATTTTGTTATTTTAAAAATTTTTAAATTTATAAATATTAGTCTTTAGACACCTAAAGTATTTTTCTTATATATATTTCTTAAGAAGTATAAAAAGTATTATTAAAGGGTTTGAATTTTATTTTATTTTATTTTTTACCTATGCTACTATTTTTTTTTTCTTTACATATATGTTATATTTCCTAAAAAATGAGTTTTATATTAACATAATTTTGTGAATTTCATGACTTTCATATGAAAAAAAATATTTTGTCAACACTTCTAAAATGCTTGAATTTGCAAAAGGTGCCCTTAAAAATTAGAACAACTAGTAATCCTATTCTGGTTTTTTCTTTTCTTGTCATTCATGCACAAAAGACAGGAAAAACAATAAGGCAACTCTTTGAGCCCTCATTGTATTTGTATCTATAACAATCTCTGCATATTGAACCTGTACGATTTTCTTACTATTGGTTGATACACAAGTGGAAAATTTGCTCCTAACAACTATTATCAAAGTGCTCTTTTAAGTAACTAGCTGAATTCCTGCATGATGTGCGGTACTATTTATTATTAGTTTTCTCTAATATTTCAATAATTTTTATAAAGAATATTGTAGCTTAACTGGTTGGCACTTAATTTCCAATATAGACATTTATAATTCAGACCCCTCATCTACTGATGTGTAAAAAAAAAATTTCAATAAATTTCCTTGTAAAAATTATAATCTTTAGTTATTTTATAGACAAAATAGAAAGACACTAAGAGTAGTGTAGTGATTTGATCACACTATATATATGTGTTCACTAATTGAAAATTACAAGATATATAATGGTTAATATAGATAAGCATGATTCATGCCTACTAAAAAAATGCATATATACTTTTTTTTGTAACATTCTTGATTGTGTGTTACTAATTTTCCCCCTTTTTGTTGGGCATTGCATCAATTGTTGCATAATACAGTGTTTCAATTGTTTCTCACATAAAAAAAAAAAAAAAAAAATTGTTTCCCATATGATTCTAAGAAAAAATGAAACTTTCTCCTTCCTAGTTTGTTTGTCCTTTATTCTATTTTGGGATGTCCCAAAATATTGTTCAGTTTCTAAAAATAAAAGTCATTAATGTATTAAAGTTCCTATTATACTCCTACTTTATTTTCAAAATTATTTGAAAAGAAAACTAACAAATATTTAAAAAATAAATCTGATTGGGACACCTTTTTAGTTGTCTCCATAAAAATAATTCTTGAAAAAAAAAACTGAGAAATTTATTTAAGGATAGTTTTGGAAACACAAGACAATAAATGATATTCTCATAAAAAATTTGACTTTTTAAATAGGACAAACAAATTGGAAGGGAAGGAATATTAAAATTTCATTACGCTATAACAAAATAAATATATTTATTCTATTACACACACTTATATATATATATATATATATATGAAAGAAGTTAGGAAGTTTAAAGGATTAGCAACTAAACATGAGTAAGAATATTATATTCTAAATTTATTATTATTATTCCAACTAATAATTATCTCTTTTATAAAATTTATAAAAAATAATCATATAAATTCATTTAATATATATAATTAATACACAACTATAGATAATTAATATATGCATTTAGATATTTTATGGAAGATGGTTTTGGATAATGCTGTACATATATTATAAAGAAAAAATAAACTAAATTAGAGTAAATAAACATATACATTTTGAGATATTAAAAATTAATTTAGTAGTTTCACTAGATATTTGTAGCTTTCTCAAGATAAGATTAATTTTTTTTTTTTTTTAAATCATGAAACCAAAGTTAAATGCAAAAAATTAACGGGACCATGAAAATCAACTGATTTGTGTTGTGTTCAAATATTTCATATCATAAAATGAAAGTATGCCCAACTCTCTCATCGTCTTCTACTCATTGATAGTGTAACATTAAGACATGATGTGGGCAAGTGTATATGCATGCATCTTATAGATGATTTAAACATTATTTTAAAGTCAATTGAAGAGAGAGGAGTGAGGAGGAGTAATAACAGATGAGGTGTAATAACTTGTAACCCAAAAAAAAAAAAAAAGATGGCTTAAACAAAAGAGCTAACCATAGAAGACGCCATTTGGCAGAACCTCATACTCTCCCGCATGAGGTCTCTGCTTTTATATATATATTGATGACTAGTATTATGCTCGTGCGATGCACGGCTTAATCAAAATCCTATGTAAGTAATACTTTAATTAATTTACTTAAAATTAAATAATAAAATAAATGAATATTTTACTTTTAAGTTATATAATGAATACATATTGTGTGAGACTAAAATGCATATAATAATAATAATAATAATAATAATAATAATAATAATAATTGAATGAAAGATGGTAGAAATACCTTAAAAAATATATAAAAGGATTTTGAATAATACATTGAACTTTAAGGCTCAAAATCAAATTTTTTTTTTTTTTGGGAGAAAAACTTAGAATTAAGACTTTGGTAATAAGTTTGTATTGATAATTGAAAAACAATCTAAACAACAATTTGTATGATTTGATCTCATCCTCTACCTCTGTATTATTGACAAAACAAAATAAGTCAGCAATATATGTGTGTGTGTGGTTTGATAATGACCACAGTCATATTTATAATTTATAAATTCTATATTTGTTTTTAAAAGGAAAAAAAATTGTTAAATTAATAACAAAGTTGTATCCACATACTTGGCATTTTAGCTTAGTGGCACTTTCTAATCCCCGTGTGAAGCACTGGATTCAAGTCCTACCCCACATAATATCTAAATTTGTGTTTGATCAACTATAAAAATAAATAAATAAACTACTTAGTATGATATTTGCGGATAAATCTTTATCTACAATCTCTCAAACCTATTACAATCATCTTTGCATCTTCACTTATGTGCCCAAAGACATCACGTACAACAAAACATAATTAGTGAACTCCAATCTTTCAAACCTATTGCAACCATCTTTGCATCTTCACTACTATGCCCCAAAGATATCATACAAAGTAATAAATGAACTACTATTTTTTTTTATATTCCTCATCCAACTTTGTTAAAGGTGAATTAATATTGTTGGTGGTGCATGAACTCATCCTCACACTACTTGGGTAGTTATTTAGCCAAATGTAAGTGCTTGTACTCCAAAGGAAACTAATTAAAAGATATATTAAGGGAGTAATATAAGCGGAATAGATTAGAGGATTAACTCTCCTATATTTATTGGAAAGGAAGTAGAGCTAGATCCAAAAACATTCCTTATGATTTCCTTAAAAAAGATAAAACTTAAAATAAAAATTATATCTATTTTTTTAATAAAAAGAAGTAATTGGTCATTAATTTTTTCTATATAATTTTTTGAAAAACAATAACTATTTTTGTCATTTAAAAATAAATATTGTTGTCATTCTTTATACTTTATTAATAGTATATTTTTTTGGAACTTTATCAAATATTATAAAATGTTAGCATTGAAATTTGCGGGAAAAAACACCTACAAACCACTCATTAATTAGGGCACCCAAACCCACCAATGTTAATGAGAAATTCAAATCCATGTGAGTTTTAATGCTTATTAAAAAAAATTTGTTGCACTCTTAATAAACTATATATATATATATAGTAGAACATATAATTTTTTAATCAAACATGAATTCATTCAAGATATTTGTTGTTAGGAGCGCTCAAATAAATTGATCTATTTCTATTGAAGAAAATTGTACCATGGGTTTTGCATACATTAAATTTATTTTCTGGCCAATAAGTAAATCAAAGAAGAAACAAAAAAAAAATAATAATAATAAAATGAAGAAGAAGAGGAAGAGGAGGAGAAATACATACCTTGCTTTACGGATTAAGGGAGCAACAATATTAATGAGAAGTATTTTGACTGCCTAACCGAGAGTCTATAATTCTATTTATATATGAATTACTATTATTCAAAATTGTTTCAAACACAGATTGCCTTTGTTACATGGTGTTTATCTAACACAGCTCAAAGGGCTTATTGTTATCCATTGAATTGCTAGGCTTTATCATTATCTTGTAGCATGTTTGGTGATGAAGCTTTCTTGATCTCTCAAAACAAAATAAGAAAAGTTGAAACTTGAAAGATCTCACGTTTTCATTGAAATCAAAGAAAAAAAAGTTTTTTTTTTTTTTTTTTTTGAGAAAAGAAGTTGATATGAATAAAACATAGGTTGCATATTTTGTTAAAACACTTGCTCTTACTTTATCCAAAGTGATTGATAAGATCAAAAAATTGTCGTTTTTATCTTAATTTGGATTGTAATCAAATTAAGATTTTTATCAACTTAGAAATTATAGGAGAAGAAAAATTATATATATATATATATATATTTTAAAAATCTAAAAAAATTTCTGCAATTTGGTGAAGCCACTTGGCACAACCATAGCTTCTAAGCCCAAATTTTATTATATAGTATATGATATTGATATTGATTATACTCTTTTTTTAATAAAAACTAGCCGTAAACTCGCGCAATGTGCGGGAAATTTTGACTTTTTTTAAAATTTATTTATTATTTATTGATAAGTGAAAGAAGAAATAAGTACATGGAACTTATAAGTATTAGTCTTCAACTCAAAATTATATAATTATTTTTCTAATAGAGTATAATTGATGAGAAATGTTACAGCCACAAACTATTTTATAACATTTTTACAAAATGTTGATGTGGCTAATCTCTTATTGGTTTTCATCTAGGCCCATCATTAATATCACTTTTTCATTTATCAATAATCACTCACCACATCAGTAGTTTGTAAAATTTTTTATAAAATAGTTTGTATCTCTAGTATTATTCATAATTGATATAATGTAATATATATTTTGTAAGCTAAGCAGTTAATAATTGTTATCCTGCATAATAAACAGTTTGCTTTTATAAAACTCCATTTATAAACAGTTTACTTTTATAAAATACAAACTTATTCAAGACAAAACTGTTTATAAATGTCCATTTTTTTAACCTAAATTGTTCTAGGAAAGAGAAATGACACCATGGTCCAAGCAACATTTAGATGTGTACATTTGAACATGATTTAGTTTGCAATTTATCATACAGTCTATACTTTTGTAAAAAAGGTTATGTAAATTATGTAAATATCTAGATCATGCATATGCTCATATGCTAAATCTAGTTTGACACCAACGTTTGTTTTTGTGATACCATGGAATAATGAAGAATCGCTTCATTATGCTGAGGTACTGATTGGAATATCATCTTAATTTCTAAAAAATCATATATTTGGAATATCATACATGTGCAATACAGAAATGGCAACTCTTAGTGGGCTAATTTCCCCGGAAAATTTGTAACTATATGCCAAATTCCCATCTCACGGAGAAGTTAGAGGGAAAAAAAATGAAGCACTTAATGAGCAAAAAAATTTATACATTTTACTTATTGGTTATTGAAATTTAGTTACATGGACATTGATTGACTTTAAGAAAATCATGGTTCTTCCAAAGCAACTTTACTACTCTTGTTCTCTGAAGATTCATTTAGTAGCTTTGGAACTACCTACCTCTTCAAGGTATTCGGCTTTCACCCAAAGCACAACATTTAAACCTGTGATCATAGAAAAAGAACCTAGCAACTTAGCAAGCTGAAGACAAACACTTCTTTTATTACATAAAAGGAAAAAGGTTACATTGATTGTGAATAGAGAGTTGGACATTGTTGAGAAGAGGGGACCTCTTTGTGATGCACCAAGCCTAAACAAAAAAAAGTTAACTACGGATCCAATTCAACATCTGTAAGAAAAATTTTAAGTAATCAAAATGTGTACATTACAAAAGTCATTGGAAAACATCCAAGTAAGAAGTATGGCCATGAAAAACTTATTCCTTACTTCACATCAAAATTCCTACAAAAAATAAATAAATAAACACCAAAAGAGTTATATGCATAGACCATTTTTCTGAGTCATATCCGAGAGTAATGCAGTATTGATTGATTTGCTAACGCTAAAGATCATCCCTATTATCTTGGCAATACTTCTTGAGCTTCATATATTAACCTTCTCCATTCTAATCAATTTAAAGAGTTTGTTAGAACATTTAAAATGTTTACATAATTGAATATAAAGAGACACACAAAAGAAATATGCATAAACATTGACATTTTATAAAATAAATCAACATGGTCTAGTTGCTTTCCTATTTTATCTATCTATGTTATTTTTATCACATTTTTTAATATTCCAAATGAATCAGGAATTGAACAATAATATATCATGCCGTGAGCCTTGTAAAACAATAATAATATATTTTTGAAAGACCCATTACACAAAAAGCCACCTGCAAACACTTTACACTTGCATCCTCTGTATTACCACAACACTTTCCTTTGTCCAGCAGTGAGCAATTAGAGTTTTTTATAACGTTAAAATCAAATATTTAATCTTCTACATAATGGGAGAAAATGCAATTTGTACCAAACAAACCAATGAAGATGGAGGGGAAAACAGAAAAGGCAAAACTCACCTCAAAGGGACTTTCCAACTCTGCTTGTAAATAAAGGGAGAATTGTTAACCATTTTGTGTTTTGATAAGGAGATGAGAAGTCTTGTGAGTGGATGGATAATATATAATACGTGGGACACTTGAATAGAATTAATAGAGAGTTGAAGTAATAAACGAGGAAGGAGAGTTTATTGGAAATATTAGAGGGAAATATTGAATAATCGTAATTCAATATTGATTGATTTTATATATATATATTAATTGATTTTAGCTTATTTTCCTTTTTCTTGCCTTGGAAAGAATGACAATCTAGCATATAGAAAGAAAACATTAGAGACAAACAAGTCATTTGTCATGTATTTATGAGATTTATCTTGGCTGTTGGTGGCTTCCATGTGTTTTAGAGTTGTAATATGGACAGTTTTAGGGAGACATTTGTTGTTCAAAAATCTAGAAATAGTATTTTATAGAAAAATCTTGACTAAAAAAATCTCTAGCAGAGAATAGTTGAGGTTGTTCAAGTTTTGTTTAAAAAAAATTCATCTAGGTCACAAACAACTAATTGTTGAGTAGAATGGTTTCACAACCCTACAAATATTAGCAAGAAATTCATGAATTATAGCCACGATTATCAATTTGCAACTGTAGTTGACATTCTTCAATGACGAAAGACACATATGATTGTGTTAAATAGAGTAAGATCATTAAAATCAAAATATTTTGGCAGCAACCAAATATGTTTAAGTAGATTTGTGGATGCAAGGTCAATAACATCTGCTAGTTTGTGACCTCAATGACAAAACATCTATTTAGGAAACACAATGACACAACATTTATTTGGGGAAAGGAATCCTTTACCTCAATAACAAAACATCTATATAGGAAACACACTTCCTGATGAACATGGATATCTGAACACATCCTTAAAAGGTATAGAAGTATAAGGTTTATTTTCTGTAGGAATCTTCCAAGGGACTTTAGCTTTTGGTCATTGAATTCAATCACTCCTGAGTAATTAAAACTAACTGTTTACCAATATTGAGGCCAGAAAATTGGCGAATAAGTGCTGCCGGGCCACTCTCAAGGCCTTCAGCTATGTCTTCCACATACACAATCTTCCCTTCAGCAATGTGAGGCAGAACCAATTCCAGAAACTTTGGGTAGAGGTGATCGTAATCAAAAACAAAGAATCCTTCTATGCGAATCCTTTTGTAAATCAGATGCATTAAATTGTGCACACCTTCAGGTTTGTCAAGGTTATGCTGTGAGATCATGCCACAAGCAGCAATGCGACCATGGGCTCTCATGTTGAGTAGCACTGCATCAAGCATCTTTCCCCCAACATTCTCAAAGTAAATATCAATACCTTCTGGGAAGTACCTGGAAAAACAGTACAACATTCATACTAGACAGAGACCAGCAAATATGATATAGAAGTAAAAAATTAGTCCTGGTTTCCCGAGTAAATATGCTAAAACTTAATATATCATACGCCTTATTGTTTCCCTATCCTTTCCTTTTCTCTCACCACTTTTTTCTTTGAAACAGAATTGGAAAACATTTGTCAAAAGGTCTATTGCCAATAGGGTAGTCAAAACCCAACTCAATTTCTTTAGTCAACGTATTAGAGAATCCCCGTATTTTTAATGAAGGCATAAAATGGACAAATTTATCCAAAATATAAACAATGTTCTTTTACTGCAAAATTTTCAAAGGCACTAAATATGAAAGCATGTCCTCTTTCTTGAGAATGGGATGTCCGATGCTTACTTCAGTATCAGAGAAGTTGCCTTGTTAAAGACTGAAAGTATATTTTGTATTCTAATTAGAACATATATTACTGACCTTTTCAAAGCTGCATCCAAGTCAGGCTCTTCTTTATAGTTAAAAGCTTCATCGAAATTGAATTTATTCTTCAGCAAATCGACCTTGTTGCAGAAAGGATAAAGGAAACAAACAAAAACAAACAGAAAAATGCTGGTTAGTGAAGCTACTCACTCTAGTCAGGCACACCAACTCCTAAATAAGATCTAAAATTGCCAAAGTGTGCAACCAGCAAGAGTGATCAATATCTACTATGATTTTTGGAAATGGACAAGGGTGGCGTATCATGACCTGAACCTTTTATCTTTGGTATGTTGACTATCGAAGTTTTAGACACGGGACAAGATAAGAATGTTAATTTTGTTAAACATATATGTTTATACTTGTTATAGCATCGGTTCGCATGCATACAAATCATCAACGCCAAGAAAAATTTAAATTTAAAATCATTAATACTTACTATAAAAAATACATTACAATTTACAACCAAATAGTTCTGTGATAACATTAGGTAAAGAAAAGAGGATTTCTACAATTCAAAGAGTCTTAGGGATGACTAAACAACAGTGGCCTGAACACTCTTGTGAAACATGCCAAATTTCTTGTTTCTTTTTCTGTCTTTTGGCTGCCTAAGGACAAGGCAAATTTTAGAGGAAAGATTCCTACTATTTGTTATGGAAAAAAATTTGCATTAGACGCTAGTGTTTTGTACACTTAAACAAAAGCAACCATGCTCTAGCCCTATTAGAGAAGAGAGTTATCAGTTAGGCATTAAAAAGTATTTAAACAATAGAACTGATTCAGATGCAATGCAGATTAGTTGAAGGACACAACCAATTGGATCAAGCATAAAATGTTATAAACAGAACATATTAATTGAATTGCAGTATCGGCACTCATATTCAGCAAGTCACCTTTTCTTTGCTTCCAGCACTTCCAACAACATGGCAACCTAACAGCTTTGCAAACTGCCCAACAAGCTGACCAACTGCCCCAGAAGCTGTTGAAATGAAGACATTCTCTCCTTTCTTAGGAGAGCAAACCTCATAAAAACCAGCATAAGCAGTTAAACCAGGCATACCTACATATATTGAATACCTTAAATTAGCTTTTGGCACGAAGCAAGACATAACATAGCATATTAGAAAATCTAGCTAAATTGCTAGCATTATGTGACCTTTAATGGTAATAATTACTATGAGATGGCCTCAATCTCCAGACATAATTTCAGCTAGGTGAGTTAATACTGGCAGTTGAAAGAATCTGTCCCACTTGCTACGTGTAGTTCAACAATCAGACTCACCATAAGAAAGGGTATACCTCATATACTTGATTAGTTTCCTAGAATTGTGTATTTCATCTCCCAAGTAAATCAATGTGGAAAGAAAATCGGCTTACCAAGAACGCCAGTATAGTAGGACATAGGCACCTCAGTGTGTTGGATTTTAAACATGTTCTGAAAATCTGTAATCAAACTATATTCCTCCCATCCAGTTCTTCCCCAAACTAAGTCACCTTTCTTGAAATTTGGATTCCCAGAATCCAAAACTTTTGCCACACCAAGTCCAAGAATGGGCTGCATAGTTTCAACATCAATGTCAATATAAAGTACACAACCTCTTCATAAAATCATAGTATATATGTAAATTTAGGCTCCTAGTTTGCCAAAAGTTCTATGATAATCAAATCATTATTTTGTTCAATTCAATTAATGATTTTAGAAATTGACAATGACTTGCAACTAATTACCACAAATTGGACAAAATGCAGCTTGACACATTTTCGACACAAATTCACAACATATCTTTATCTCTATATATAGTAAAACTAATGGTAATTTTAATGTATTTGATTGACTAATAACTTTACAATTCATAAGAATCTGAATTAGATTTATGTCACTATACTATAACACTTTATTATTATTAATTATCAGTACCATATCATGATTTTCCAATAGAAAAAGAGATCAGCTAGGTTCATGTTACAAGCAATGTATCTGTTACTTTGAATAACTCTATCTATAGATATAATTCTTTTTTTTTTTTTTTTTTTTTTGGGGTGGGGGGGTAATTTTGAAATTATACATAGAATAGGAGTTATGGACTAAGGTGGTGTGTGGTAAGAAAGAATAGAACACGTGATTATGTAATTAATGGATAGCTAAAGTTATTAGACAGTATGACATTAACTAATAGCTAAGGTACAACAAAATTTTTTATAATCTTTTTCATAATTGTTAAGGTGACATGTTGTGATTATTGATGTACATAAATATGTGTTAAATTGTTAACGATAGGGTTATATAAAAGGGATGTTTGAATCATAATTTACCATATTGAGATGACAGGTAGTGATTTATGTTAATAAAAGTCTTTTTAATAAAGGGACTATGTGAAAGTAATATTATAAAATATTGTGCAGAAATTTGTGAAAAAAAGAAGAAGATTAGCATAGCTATATAAGTGGAACAAGTGTGAGTCTATTGACTCACTGAACCAGGCTTGAAGGAGTCAATGTAATAATTGCCAGTGATGGCCTTGTTCTTAATCATACGGCTACGCATGTAGGGATCACAGGATAGGTAGAGGTTCTTCACCACAATCCCATTGGAACCTTCTGGGACCTTCAACTTCATGGTACCATTGCTACTCACGTACATGTCTGATTCTTTAGGGAAACCAGACACATAGTCCTTTAAGATCAGTTGCTTGTTCCTCACTAGCTCATTATCATTACCACTTTCCATTTCTAATAAAGCTCCAACTAGACAAGACTACTATGAAATCAAAATGTGGTCGGTTTAGGCTCTATTCCTTTGTTTTCAAAATTAATGTTGCAACAAAGTTTTTGGTTTGATTAAATTGTTGCAACAAGGATGGGGTTGTTTTATTTTATAGTGGATAGTGATGTGAGTGAATGCGTCAGGGTTAAGGAAAAAATTGAAGTGATGTGAGTGAATGCGTCAGGTAATATTTGCATGCGGACTCTTTTTGAGTTTAATTTGTGGTATATTTATATTCTCTTCAACTTTGGTCAAAGAATAGCCATTAATTAATCACTACAGCACTTTCCAGCGGCGGTTCCATGTATACTTTGGGCCTAAGAGATAAGTAATTAACTTGAGGCCTTTTTATCGGTTTGTATATTTAAAAATCAATTAAACAAAAATTTTTAACTTAATAAAATTATATTTTTGATTCCTCTACTAATAATTAGTTATATATTTATTTGACGTTTAACTTAATTTTTTTTTCCTGTTAAAAACTAGTGTGTTTATATATATATGGAAAGAAACGAAGAAATAATATATATTTTTAATATATAAAACTTATACTATCGGTCTATCCCACTCCAAATTGTGAATGCCTTTTATAAATAAATGAAAGGAAGTAAAAAGGTACTTGAGTTTAGGAGTGTTGGAACTTGGATCCAATCCAAGTTCCTTATATTTTTGGGCAAATAACACTCCCCTCCCTTGAGGTTTGGGAAAATAACACTCACCCCCAAACTTAAAGGAAAAAAACATTTTCCCCCCTTTGACATTTATTTATCTAAACTCTGTTAAATTGGCGTTAAAAATGTTGTGCACTAACGTACCCTTTGGTTAATAATGTATTCCCAAAATTGACTCTGAAAGTTTTTTATATTGATAAGTGACTTTGAAAATTTCAAACTCATTTTTAAACAATAAAAGCTTGAAAGTTTCAACAAATTGTTTTATTTCATAAATTTTGATCCAAAGTGTTAGAGAGAGGAGCGATTAAAAAATCTAAGAGGATCATCAAATTTTAAAAAATCAATTGGAAATGTGCTATAAGAGACTAAAAACTCAACATAAGCAACATGTTTTATAATATGCTTTATATTTCGTTACTAATATTAACAGAAGGGGGGGAGTGTTATTTTTTTTAAATCTCAGGGGGGGAGTGTTTTTTCCTTTCAAGTTTGGAGGTGAGTGTCATTTCTCTAAACCTCAAGGGAGGAGAGTGTTATTTACCCTATATTTTTTCTTGTCTACCCCTAAATCTCTCTGTGGGGCCCCAAATATTTAGCTCCCCGGCCCACTCCACATCGGGCCCAAGGTCCACGCCGAGGAGAGGGCAGAATCCGAGGATAAGCTGACGAGGCCCAAGTCGTCTAGGGACCTCGCCGAGGAGGCCCATGTCCTCGGCAAGCTTACGTTGAAGGATGGAAGCTGTCACTCGCTCATTAAAGGCCCGCGACTGACACCCTAACCGCATTAATGAGGAAGTGACCTCTGAACAGTGTTGTCCTGGCTGCTGCAACTCACAGGAGGCTTGAAAAGGCGGCTGATGGGACAGACACTCAAGTATAGGCTTGGATGATCAACAAGTGGACGGCAGAGATCAACTAAACAAGACTATATAATAGATAGAACCCCCACCAAAAAAAGGAGGAACCCAAGAGGAAAAGAAATAAAAAAGGAATCTTCAGGGTGTCCGAGGACAACCCTTGTATATGTTAGTTCTAAGGAAAGAGATCCTCAGACTGGATCTTCGGACTGGGCCGAGAACAAAATTTCTTCACAATTACTTAGTCAAATTCCTTTATTATTATTCCTATGGATCTCACGTCGATCATTGTTTGCTTTGCTGGTACTTAACCCTTCTACCCACGCTTTACAAATTTTATTGTTTAGGTCCAATTTAATTTGAGTCCTTACAATTGGCACCGTTTGTGGGAAGGACTTGTGCACTAGCAAGTGCGATGGTTGGTGTGAAAAGATTAAGAACAACACTTCTAAAAAAAAAAAAAACCCAACAAAAAACAATACAGCATGTAGCAACAACATTCACTCAGAAGGCAACAATCGCAAGAAACAAAAAGATGCAAAAAATAAAAGAGATGAAGTGGGCCTACTTCTTTATTAATATATGAAGAAAAAGTTACATCTGACAATTGATGCCCATGCAGGCTTGTTCTAAAGCTAACTACAAAGAAAGACGCCTAACAAGGCTGGTGGAGAAGCAAGAGAAGAGGAAAGGAAGGAAGGAAGGCAACGTTGAAGGGGGAAGAGGCCACGGCACTAGACGGTTCCACCTCTCGGTTCTGCCTGGTTTCCCTCCCAAGCCCATCACTGCCAACTTGGAGGGCTGACGGATCCAAATCCGAGGGAGGGAGGTTACGTTCTTTCTAGATCCCCCTCCAAATAGCAAGGAGGGTTCCACCTCTAGTTAGGTTGAAAAAAAGAAGAGTCTTCGGCCTCCTCCTACCCCAACCCCAGCATGACGTCCAGGGTCTGGGTGCCATCTTTGGCTCCTGAAAGGGGCTAGGCTTCCTCGTAACCGCCCTTTCTAAGGGCCAATTCATTTTATGGGGCATAAACCACTGTTATTACAGAGCCCCTGAACAGTGTGTTGGTGAAATTTAAATTCAGATGTTTGTGAAGTTTGAAGAAAAGGGTTGTCCCAGAAATGCCTTTTATAGAAGGCGAAAATTGGTGAGAGCCAACTCGCACAAAATCCTAGGGAGAGATTACCGGAGGTAATAACTCTGCCCAAATTCCAAGGGGCTTATCCGCCGCTAGATCCTCATAAATCCGCAAGGACATTAATGAGGAGGCGCCTCATTAACGAGGAGGCACCGAAGCGTCAAAGCGCGTTACTCGAACAGCCCAAGGGACGCCTCGTAATCAGAAGAGGCACGCCAAACGAAGAGGCTAGAACAGAGCAGGGTCCCCTCCTCGGCGAAGCAAGTTAGAAAACTAGGTACTGGACAGAACCAAGGCCTTGCATGGTCCTCGGACTCAAGCCTCTAGGGAAATCAGCTACTTCAGACTGAGAATTAAGAGTTAGACAGAACCTAGGTATTGCATGGTCCTCGGACCCAAGCCTCTGGGGAAACTAACTACTTAAAGAAAGAAAACTACTCAAAAATCAGAGAACTAGGTATTGGACAGAACTAAGGCCTTGCATGGTCCTCGGACTCAAGCCTTTGGGGAAACCAGCTATTTCAGACTGAGAATTAAGAGTTAGACAGAACCTAGGCATTGCATGGTCCTCGCACCCAAGCCTCTGAGGAAATTAACTACTTAAAGAAAGAAAACTACTTAAAAATCAGAGAACTAGGTACTGGACAGAACCAAGGCCTTGCATGGTCCTCGGACTCAAGTTTCTAGGGAAACCAGCTACTTCAGATTGAGAGTTAAGAGTTAGACAGAACCTAGGCATTGCATGATCTTCGAACCCAAGCCTCTGGGGAAACTAATTACTTAAAGAAAGAAAACTACTTAGAAATCAGAGAACTAGGTACTGGACAGAACCAAGGCCTTGCATGGTTTTCGGACTTAAGCCTCTGGGGAAACCAGCTACTTCAGACTAAGAATTAAGAGTTAGACAGAACCTAAGCATTGCATGGTCCTCGGACCCAAGCCTCTAGGGAAACTAACTACTTAAAGAAAGAAAACTACTTAAAAAATCAGAAAACTAGGTACTAGACAAAACCTAGGTATTGCATGGTCTTCGGACCCTAGCCTCTAGGGAAACTAGTCACTATAGGACGATCTGAGCACTAGACAGAACTACGGTTTTGTACTGACCGTAGGCCCAAACCTACGGCAAAGCTAACCCTTTTGGTGCTAAATAATGAGCCCTGCTAGGAATGAAAACCAAGTAAAGCTGAGCGCTAAAGCACAACAATTTAAACCTACCCATCATAGAAGAACTAGCAAGGAACTCAGGCTAAAAAGTATAGATTAGAAAGAGAAGAAGACTTACAAAAATAAGGAAAAACTCCTTGGGCGGGCCCTTTGTGCTAAAGAAAGTTGCAGGGACAGTTGAAAGGATGGTGACATTGATAGAAAGGCAAGGTCCGATAGGCCAATACGATAGGCCCGAGAAAGTCAAAATCCTCCTCCCCGCCCAAGAGGTCGGACAGCAGAATTTTGAGGGGTTATTGTGGGGCCCCAAATATTTAGCTCCCCAGCCCACTCCACATCGGGCCCAAGGTCCACGACGAGGAGAAGGTAGAATCTGAGGATAAGCTGACGAGGCCCAAGTCGTCTAGGGACCTCGCCGAGGAGGCCCATGTCCTCGGCAAGCCTACGTTGAAGGATGGAAGCTGTCACTCGCTCATTAAAGGCCCGCGACTGGCACCCTAACCGCATTAATGAGGAAGTGACCTCTGAACAGTGTTGTCTTGCCTGTTGCAACTCACAGGAGACTTGAAAAGGCGGCTGATGGGACAGGCACTCAAGTATAGGCTTGGATGATCAACAAGTGGACGGTAGAGATCAACTAAACAAGACTATATAATAGATAGAACCCCCACCAAAAAAAGGAGGAACCCAAGAGGAGAAGAAATAAAAAAGGAATCTTCAGGGTGTCCGAGGACAACCCTTGTATATGTCAGTTCTAAGGAAAGAGATCCTCGAACTGGATCCTCGGACTGGGCCGAGAACAAAATTTCTTCACAAATACTTAGTCAAATTCCTTTATTATTATTCCTATGAATCTCACGTCGATCATTGTTTGCTTTGCTGGTACTTAGCCCTTCTACCCACGCTCTACAAATTTTATTGTTTAGGTTCAATTTAATTTGGGTCCTTACACTCTCACCTAGAGAATATGAAGATTTAGGAGCACATCCAACGAAGATTTATTTTTTGATGAAAAATTAATATTTTTTTAATCTATTGGCTAATATAATAATATTTGAGGATTAATTAATATGTCTGTAGTTAAAGCGATATCCCTATTGGTTAAAATTCAAAGTTCTTCTTACTCTTAAGAGCCTTAAGTGACTGCCTAACTCACCTAGTAGAGAGTCGACCCTCATATTTTCTAATCATATTGGACACAACATTTATAACCACATATGATGAGATAAAATTCAAACATGAGGTTATAAAATTATAATTTTATTATAAATTTTTGGTGACAATAATTAACTAGTTCATTATATAATTTCACTCACAGTTCTCAATATAATATATCAAAGATCTTATAATTGCACATCAAATGTTTTTTTGTGTTTAGATAAATTTTAGTCACCATTTACGTGAAGTTATCTTGAAATTAGTTAATAAAGATTCATTGAGAGCGCAAATTAAAATAATTTTTAAAGTTCATGGTTTTATTTTTATTTTTTTTTAAATTTAAGTTTATATTTGTAATCATGCCAAACAATAGGGCATTGTAATTTACTTTTTATGTAATCTATTTTATTTATTTTATATTTAAAAGCTGAAGTAATATTCATTGTTATTTCGTTTCCGTTGAGCTAGTAGAATTTCAATTCATTTCAGTCCATTCGATTCTCTTTGGTCTATTCGATCTACTTTGGTTAATTATTAGGTTCATTTCGGTCTATTTTGGTCCACTTCTATTTATTTTGGTCCTCTTCGGTCCTTTTCAGTCCAATTTAGTCTATTTCAGTCTATTCAGTCTATTCAGTCTACTTCAGACCACTACGGTCCATTTTTTTAACTTCTGTCTACTTTGGTCCATTTCGGTTTATTTAGTCCTTTTAGTCCACTTCAATTCTTTTCGGTCCACTTCATAATTTGAACTTTGTGATTAAGGTGCAACAAAAACAAAAGCTCGCAAGATGGAAGGAAAATCTTTTTAACTAGTAGATTGGTGTTGAATCTGTTGATCAAGGCTGCCATCTCAGCCGTCCTAGACTATATTATATTATGCAGCATGTCGCTTTACTTTAAAAATTTCTAAAGAGTTGGATTGTCCTAATAGAAATTTCCTATGGGATCACTTCCTGAGAAGAGTAAAATACATCTGATCATTAGACTTATAAATTTTTTAATGGTCTTTAAATTGAGGAAAATTTTTGAACTACAAACTTTTTTACAAATTGTTGATAATGTAAGTGATGAGCCCAAATGCTAACTAATAAGAATTTGTTACCTTAATAGTTTGTAAAAATGTTATAGAAAAATTTGTGACTACAACAATACTTTTAAAAGAATCAATGATATTTTTAAAAGGGTAAAAGTATAATTTTATAAAATAAAATTGCTAAAATTAGTACTCATATATATAATAATAATATATATATATATATATATATATATTTTTTTTATATTTGGGGTGGCCATTGCCCCAAGTCCAACCATGGCTCCGTCCATGGTTTGAGGTTGTTTTATACTGGGGAAAAATTACTGATGTGAGCGAATGCGTCAGATGATATTTGTATGCAGACTCTCTTGTGATGGAAAATGTACATTTTCAGATTTTCTTCGACTTTGACCAGAGAGTAGTCTTTTTTTGATAAGAGAAAATATTTTGTTCGAAGCTGGCAGAAAAGGGGTTATTTATGCCACCAATTAGGAGCTGCCACATCATATATTCAATGAGGCCTCAGTACACTCTATCACATAGGATTATAGCTTACATAAAACCAAAATCATCAAACACTTTCTATTCAGAAGCCCTTACCTAGAGAAACAGCACCAGCACCAACGCCCCCTCTCCCTTGACCAACGGAGCTCCTCCCCACCGCTAGAGGTGCCGGAGCGTCGTTCTGAGTCGGCTCCCATGTAGTATTTTCAGATGTCAGATTTCGCTATTTTTGTGGGTTGTAGCTAACAACGTCCTTCCTCGCCCAAACATAGAACCAAAAAAAAAAAAAAAAAAAAAAAGAACACAAGCACAAATTTAATAAAAGACAAACAACAATTTTGTTTCATAAGTAGAATTGCATATTTACAAAAAAAGACGCTAGGCATCAAATTAAAAGTAAAAACCCCCCAAAAAAATCCAAAAAGAAAAAACAAAAAACAAAAATTGGAAATGATTGGATTTTAATAATTCTTATGATCTAAGAACAAGAGCACAAGGGTTATCAACGACAAGCGTAGCAACATCCTCATCTCCACTCCTAAAAACCAAGTAACCAACTACGAGACCAAGCACAATAGCCACGAACAGGGCGGCTCCGACGAACCTTGCGGCAGACCACTTGGATTCGGTGGCCTTTTCGTCACCTTGCTATAGCAAAGGGTCCTCGATCTAGGGTTTAGGAGGATTGGAGGCTTTGGCGGCGGAGACGAGGAAACAAGCGAGAAGGGAAAGGGAGTAATTGATCCAGGAACTGGTTGTCCAACCGTCGAACAGAATTGTCACCTGGTTGTCCACATAGTATTTGGGTGCGTGGGCACCAGCTCAGAACGATGCTGCAGCGGCGGGGAGGAGCTTCGTTGGTTAGAGGAGGTGTTGGTGTTGGTGTTGGTGCTGGTGCCGTTTCTCTAGGTGAGGGCTTTTGAACAGAAAGTGTTTGATGATTTTGGTTTTATTTGAGTTACAATCCTGTGTGATAGAGTGTACTGAGGCCTCATTGAATATATGACGTGGCAGCTCTTGATTGGTGGCGTAAATAATCCCTTTTTTGCTAGTTCCGGACAGAACGTTTTCTCTTTTGGTAAAGTGACCAAAGAATAGCCTCGGATAGTCTTTTTTCTGATAAATTGGGCAAAGAATGGTCAGTAAAAACTATTAACTACAGTACTTTCTAGCATATTGTACCCAATGTTTTTTACTGCATTCAAAATTATTCATTTGTTTGGCAAGGCCTGTTTGAGGTTGGAATAAAATGATTTTAGGTAATTTATTATTAATACTTTTTATTATTATTATTATGTACCGTATACCAACCTCAATATGTCATGTCATGTGAATCGTTGTGAAAAAAAAGAAGCAAAATATGGTACCCTAATAAACTTGTATTTTTATTTTAAAAAAATTGTTCTCCATTGTTACTTTAAAATGAAAAAGGTGAAGTTCCATTTGTAATGAACTTTTAGTTTTTGATGCATTTTATATTTTATTCATATATATTTAATTAACCCGTTGGCGTACTATTAAGAAGGAATGATAAGTAAATGATATAACATTATGTACACCTTTAAATGGAAAATTATTGTGTACACCTGGAGTACTATTCATATGAAAGTAGGAAGTATGCATTTATAGTACTCTAGGAGTACCTAATAATTTTCCCCTTTAAATGCGTAAAAAAACTAAAATGGAACTCTTTCACCTTCATTTTAAATTAAAAGAAAAAGGGAAGAAATTTTTCCAAAAATTAAAAAAAAAATTTTATAGACACACATTTTTCACTTTTTAAAAAACTTGTTAACATGACCTCTTGAGATTGATACAAAATAAAAATGAGATTAAATTCATAAGGATGTAGTGTAAAACCCAAATTTTATCTCTTTAATCCCAACATCCCATATCATCATATTACATTTTAAAGAATAGTAACACCCACACACAATCAATTCTAATACTCATTTGAAAATTCAACTTAACTATGAGTTTATTGATATATTATTATGTATGATAATATATATTGAGTTTTAAGTAAAAAGTTGTTGTGACAAATTTTTATTGGATGATGTAAAAAATAAGTTTTATACCCCATTTTTACCAAATTCGGACTCTATTGAAAAACAGAGAGAAAAATTGAATTGCTAAATCAATTCTTTGATTGAATGAAAAAAATGAAGGAAGTTACAGAATAGATATCTTGTCATCCTATATATACACGTAAACAAGGAGTAACGGATTTTCCCTCCAAAATAACAAATTAGCTAATTATCAGCAACCAATTACAATGTGACATCTGTCCCTTCTATTTGGTTCTTCTTCTTTCCAGCTCCTTCTTCTTTCCAGACATCTGTAGCTTCTGCTTGCTTCTTCTTCTCTCTTTGACACTTGTAATTCCCTTGAGTCTTTCTTTCTTTCTTCTTTGCTCTGTTTATTTCACCGTGTTGCCAATGTTGACTTTCTTCAAGTTTAATAGACTCATTAAAAATACTTTGATTAATAACTAGTCTTTGGCCAAAGTTGATAGAGATTCACAATGTAAAAATACCGCAAAAGAGTCTGCATGCAATATTGTCTGACGCATTCGCACACATCACTTTAAATTTTTCCTTAACCTTGACGCAGTCGCTCACGCATAATAAATTTTTTTTCCTACTATAAAACAACTCCAAATGTTGTTGCCTTAACCAACCACACATTAGTTTCATTTCACAGTAGTCTTGTCTAGTTATCTCAAAGTTTTCTCTCTATATTTTAACACTTAAGAGGTAGAAGAGGAGCTTAATTTGTTAGCAATGGCAAGTGGTCGTGATGCTGAGCAAGTAAGAAACAAGCAAGTGATCTTCAAGGACTATGTGTCTGGTTTCCCCAAAGAATCAGACATGTACGTACGTACCAATGGTACCATAAGATTGAAGGTCCCAGAAGGTTCTAATGGGATTGTGGTGAAGAACCTCTACCTGTCCTGTGATCCCTACACCCGGAACCGCATGACGAAGCCCGACGCTGGCAATTATTACGTCGACTACTTGAAGCCCGGTTTGGTGAGTCAAAGAGTCCCGCACTTTTTCCATACGAGTTTTATTTATAATTAAATCCGATTGTTTAAGTGGAAAACTGTGTAAAAATAGTTTTTTTTTTTGTATTTTTTTAATATTTGATAGCATCCACCGGCGGCTCTACTTGTATGTGAGGGTGGTCTTAGACCACCCTCACTTGTCCCAAAATTTTTTTTTTTTATATAAATAATTATTTTAAATTAATATGTTCTGTGACCATCTTGACTTGAAAAAAATGTATATATATATATATACTTAAAAAAATATATTATATACAAAATTAACCTATTTTGACCACCTAATAAAAATATTGAACACATTTACTTGAGTTTAATAAATAAAAGAGTAATGCTACGGTTACAACATTTTTACAATAATTTCACAATAATTCTTATGTGTTAAGCTATTACTAATTCTAATTCGGGTTCAATATTGACATATTTTATCCACCAATAACGAGCTAATAACTTGTTGAATAAAATTTGTTATGAAATTATTGTGGTTACTTTATTATTCTCATACCAACATTTTCAATTTGCACTTTATCTTTTATTAATTTATTTTTTTCTTATTCTCTTTGTTAGTATAAAAAAAAAATTGTAATATTTCATGTATTTGCATTTTTTTTTTTTTTGTGATGTTGGTATATTCAAATTGTCTCTTTATTAAATTTTGTATAATTTAAATTTTTTAGTAACCACCCTAAAACAAATTCTTAGAGGTGCCACTAATAGCATCATAAGTATGACTTAAGATAGTTTTATATATTGAAAGTGTTTTTTGAAAAATGACCAATTTTCTAAAAAATATTTCGTCTAACCAATTAAAGACAAAATCACTTTCACCTCATTAATACTACTTTTATTAATACCAATTACACCATTACTTTCACATAATTCCATCATTAACACCTCTTTTCTATAAACCAATCAACATGCCACCTTTAACAATTATGAAATCTTTTGTGTCAATTTGCGGTTAAAAATTTATACAACCATATTGCAAAGTATAAGTAGCGGAAAATAAATGGCATGGGTAATATGGATACAAAAGGTAAACCCTAACGAGAAAAACCCTCCAGGAGTTTAACGATCACCCTCAAATGAAGAATCCACTGATGAAATCAAATTATAAAATATAAAATTACCCAATCCTAAATTGTTACTTCCAATAGAACTTACTATGATGAACCCAAGAGCTTACAGCAGTATCTTGACTGTGTTGTTTGTTGCAATAACTTGCATGTAATCACCAATCCTCAAATCTTCAGTTTGTTGGTGATGGAAGATTTAAAAAAATTTACATCTACTATGATTTATGAAGGGGTTGTGTAAATTAATAATGACCTTAATGTTGAAATTATGCAGCCCATTAATGGACTTGGTGTGGCTAAAGTTTTGGATTCTGGGCATCCAAATTTCAAGAAAGGCGACTTAGTTTGGGGAAATACTAGATGGGAAGAATATAGTTTGATTACAGATTTTCAGCTCTTGTTTAAAATCCAACACACTAACATGCCTCTGTCCTACTATACTGGCATTCTTGGTAAGCCTATTTTCTTTCCCTTTTGATATACATGAGAGATGAAATAAAAATTTTTATGAAACTATTCAAGTCTATGAGGCAAATCATTGTGTGTTAAGTTCACCTAAATCATTACAGTTATGGTGATATGTAGAAGGGATTTTCTTCATGTTGGATTTCATCTTCATTAAAGCAGCATTATCATGACTGCTCTTGTTAAATTTGTTGATACACATCTTTTTCCTGCTTGATCTACCTTCATGAGATAATCTTGTAAACCCAATTATTTGAAGTAGCCTGCCTCCAACGGCTTTCAAAATTCTTGGTAAAATTATAAAACAAGAATACAAAATTTTCTAATCCTTAGTAATTCTCCATACATTATAATAAAGTGGTTAGTTTTATATCCAAAATAAAACTTAATTATTGTTGATTCTTACGGTGAGTCTGATTGTAGAACTAAGTTGCAAATGGGAAAAATTATTTTAATTGCCAGTATTAACTCACCATTGAAGATCACATCTTGCTACTATTTTAGCTAAGTTTTTAAATATGAAATGTTATGTCTTGCCTGCTGCCAAAAAAGCTCATTTAACATTTTCATTATGTGTAGGTCTGCCTGGTTTAACTGCTTATGGTGGTTTTTATGACGTATGCTCTCCTAAAAAAGGAGATAATGTCTTCATTTCAGCAGCTTCTGGGGCAGTTGGTCAGCTTGTTGGGCAGTTTGCAAAGCTGTTAGGTTGCTATGTTGTTGGAAGTGCTGGAAGCAAAGAAAAGGTGACTTTAATATGAGTGCTCAATGCTTCAATTCAATTAATATGTTCGTTTATATCATGATGTGCTTGATCTAATTGGTTGTGTCCTTCAACTAATCTGCATTCCATCCATCATCCATGGCATTTCTACTGTTCATAGTCTCCTCAATTCCTAAATGTACAACTATCTTCTCTAATGGGTAGGCATAATTGCAATTGTCCAAATACACATGTAAGTGGACAAAATACTAGTGAACCATTACAATCTAACTCAAATTGTTTTCCCCAATAAATAGTAAGAATTTTTCATATAAAATTCACCATGTCCTTAGGCTGCCAAAAGACAAAAAGAAGTAAAATATAAGGAACAAAAAAACTTGACATGTTTCACAGATGTAGTCAGGACACTTCTGTTTAGTCAACTCTAACACTCATTTTTATTGTAGATATTCTATTTTCTTTACCTAAGATTTGCACAGAACTATTTGAATGTAATTTTTTTTAAAGTAAGTATATATGATTGTTAATTTAAAAATTGTTTTGCTATTAATGATCTGTAAGCATGCAAACTGACACTATAACAAGTATAAATGTATATGTTTATCAATATTAACAAATCTGTCCGGTACATTGTGTCTAAATATCATAAGTCACCATGCCTAAGATAAAATATTCAGGTCAACATATGCCACCCTTGTCCATTTCCATAAATCAGAAAAGATATTGATCACTCTAGCTGATTGCACACTCTGACAATTTTCAATCTCATTTCAGATTTGGTGTGCCTGACCAGAATGGGCAGCTGCACAAACTAATATTTTTTTGGTTTGCTTTTGATTTTTTTTCCTTGATGGTTTTCTGCTACAAGGTTGATTTCCTGAAGAACAAATTCAAGTTCAATGAGGCTTTCAACTATAAAGAAGAGCCTGACTTGGATGCAACTTTGAAAAGGTTAGTGGTAATTTAAGTTCTAATCAAAATACAAACTTTTATTTTAGTCTTTAACAGGGACGCTGGATAGATAATGGAGTAAACATTGGACATCCCTTCATATATAATGCCTTAGAAATTTTTGTGTTACAAAACATGGTTTTGTTTTGATTACTGATTGTCCAAACTCTCACATGTGGACTCAGACTCCATTTTAATAAATGGGGTTCAATACATTTCATTTTCAGCTTTTTAAATGGAAGGTATAGTTTCATAATCTATGACCACTTGTTCTAATACCATGATAACTGTTGAATTTAATCACTTAATCATTTTTCTTAAATATTTTTGATTAGTTTCTCTATTTCATTCCATCTTTAGAAATACAGGGATCTCTAATAGGGTAAATAAGGAAATTGTGTTGGGTTTTGACCATTTGACAACTACTTTCCAATTCTGTTTCAAAAGAGAGAGAGAGAGAGAGAGAGAGAGAGAGAGAGAGGGACTGAAAAAGAAAAGATTGGGAAAAAATAAGGAAGGAGTATGATATATTAAGTTTTAGTCTATATACTCGGGAAACCAAGAGTATTTTTTACTTCTTTATCACACGTGCTAGTCTCAATCTACTGTGAATGCTGTATTGTTTTTCCAGGTACTTTCCGGAGGGTATTGACATTTACTTTGAGAATGTTGGGGGAAAGATGCTTGATGCAGTGCTACTCAACATGAGAGCCCATGGTCGCATTGCTGCTTGTGGCCTGATCTCACAGTACAACCTTGACAAGCCTGAAGGTGTGCACAATTTAATGCACCTGATTTACAAACGGATTCGAATGGAAGGATTCGTGGTTTTTGATTACTTTCACCTCTACCCAAAGTTTCTGGAGTTTGTTCTGCCTCAGATTGCTGAAGGGAAGATTGTGTATTTGGAAGACATAGCTGAAGGCCTCGAGAGTGGCCCGTCAGCACTTGTTGGGCTATTTTCTGGTCTCAATGTTGGCAAACAGGTAGTTTTAGTTGCTCAGGAACAGGGACGGAACTAGGATTTATACCTGAGGGGGGCCAAAGTTTAAAACCAAAAAAAAAAAATTATGAAAATAAAAACTAATATTTATTTTATATTCAACAAAATACTACATACAAAATAAATATTTCCTAAATATTTCATATTATAAAGCATATCAACAAAGTATAACATACAAAATAATTATTTTTTATTTTGTGTGCAATTTTTGTTTAGTCCATATTTATTTTTTTATTCTGTTTTTGTAGTTAAAGGGGCATGGATTTTATTTATTTTCTTGTAGGTTAATATCTAAATATTTTAGAAGAGAGACATATATATATATATATATAATGGCAAATCTTAAAATTTTTATACTAGTTTTTTTTTTTTATTATTATTAATTGGGGGGGGGGGGGGGGCAATGGCCCCCCTCTGCCCCAACGTGGGTCCGTCCCTGCTCAGGAATGATTGACTTCATGACCAAAAGCTTTAGGTCCCTTGGAAGCTTTCTACAGCAAATAAATCTTGTACTTCTATACCTTTTAAAGAAGTGTTCAGGTATCAGTGTTCATCAGGAAGTGTGTTTCCTAAAAAGATGTTTTGCCCCTGAAGTAATGGATTTATTTCCCCAGATAGATGTTTGTCATTGTTTTTCCTAAATAAATTTTGTCAGAGGTCACGAAATAGCAGATGTTATTGATCTTGCAAGCACAAATACATAGCCATGTGGATTGTTTTTTGATATAAAGGACCTAGTACTTTTATGAACTTTATACTCCTCATCCATACACTATATAATGGACCTTGGATTTGATGAACTTCTTATGAAACCTGTTGGATTATCTTACTAGTGGTTGACATGCATGTGGAAATTTAGATCCTAACATCTATTATTAAAGCGCTCTCTTAAGTAATCATACTTTTTCATTTGTCATGTATGTATGAGATTTGTTATCTTGGCTGTCGGTGGCTTCCATGTGTTTAGAGTTGTGATCCAGCCAGTTGTAGGCAATGGTCGGAGTTTGAACTTGATTCATTAACACTTTGAAAGATTTTGGACAAGTATTTTATCAAAAAATTTTAGAATTGAGAATTTCTAGTCAGGTTTAGTTATAGGTCGTTTAAGTTTTGTTTGACTTGTTTTTTTTCAAGATAGTAGGAGGAACACCTAATTATTGAGTAGATCTTGAGTAAAATGGTTATACAACCCTACAAATATTAGCATTGCACACATATTACAGCCACAATTACTGATTTGCAAGTGTAGTCAACATTCTTTAGTGACAAGAGAAACACACGATTGAGATTGAATAGAAAAGAACCATAAAACACAAAAGAATTATTGCATGAACTTGGTATGTGGAAGTAAATTTGTGCTTGTAACATCAATAAGTTTCTGAAATTCATGACATCTACTTATTAAACTCAATTCTTTACCACATCGTTTATTTGCAGTAAGAATCTCCGAGGGACCTAGAGCTTTTGGTCATGAAGTCAATCATTCGTGAGCAACTAAAACTACATTTTTACCAACATTGGGGCCAGAAAATAGCCCAACAAGTGCTGCTAGGCCACATATACAATCTTCCCCTCAGCAATGTGAGGTAGAACCAAATCCAGAAACTCTGGGAAGAGGTGATAGTAATCAGAAACCACAAATCCTTCTGTATGAACCCGCTTCATAACCAAGTGCATTAAATTGTGCACACCTTCTGGCTTGTCAAGGTTGTACTGTGAGATCATGCCACAAACAGCAATGCGACCATGGTCCCTCATGTTGAGTAGCAGTGCATCAAGCCTCTTTCCCCCAACGTTGTTGAAGTAAATATCGATATGCTCAGGAAAGTACTTGAAAAAGCAATACAGCATTCACACTAGATTAAGACAATCAAATATGATATAGAATTCCAAATGACTCTTGGTTTCGCAAGTAAATAGAGTAAAACTTAGCTGCTACATTATTGTTTTCCATCTTTTCCTTTTTCTATATTATTATTTTTTTTAATGTAGGCATGAAATAGAAAAATTAATCCACAATTAAACCATGTTTTTTTTTCCTGCAAAGTTTCTATGGCATAAAATAAATATGAAGGGATGTCCACTTTCTTGAGAACAAGGATGTCCAATGTTTACTTCAGTATCAAACCTGTGACCCTGTCAAAGACTGAAATGAATTCTATATTCTAATTGGAACATATATAACTAATAATGTGTTCAAAGCTGCACCCAAGACAGGCTTTTCTTTATAGTTGAAAGCCTTGTAGAAATTCAATTTGTTCTCCAGCAAATCGACCTTGTTGTGGGAAAAAAAAAAAGAAAAAAGAAGACAAATGCTGCTTAGTGAGGTTGCCCCCTCTGGTCAAGCACACCAACTCCTAAATAAGATTTAAAATTGCCAGTGTGCAAGGGAGATCAATATCTATTGTGAATTGTGAAAGTGGACAAGGGTGGCATATTTAGACTTGAACATTTTGTCTTTGGCATGTGACTCACAAATAATTAGACACATTATAGGACAAGTATGTTGATATTGATTGCTAAACATATATATATATATATATATATATATTTAAACTTGTTATAGAGTCTGTTTGTAAGCATATGAACCATTAATAGGAAAACAATTTTCAATTTAATAACCATACATATACCATAAAATATGCATAAAAATCAAATAGTTTTGTGTAAATCTTTGGTAAAGCAACTGGATTCTATACACTTCAACTATATATTCACTTCAATTTAATAACCATATATATACCATTTTTGTATGCTTATATGCATTCGTCTATTTTTTTTCCCCAAGTACATGGCAAATTGGGCAAAAATAATTGAGTTAGACTGCAATTGTTCACTAGTTTTTGTATGCTTATATATGTAGTAAGATGAATGCAATATATCAACAGTAAAACTGCTTTGGATCAAACGCAGATTAGTTTAAGGAATCAACCAATTGGATCAAGCACATCACAGTATAAACAGAACGGAATATATTTATTGAATTGAAACATTGAGCACTCATATTCAGAAAGCCACCATTTCTTTGCATCCAGCCCTTCCAACAACATAGCAACCTAACAGCTTTACAAACTGCCCAACAAGCTGACCAACTGCCCCAGAAGCTGCTGAAATGAAGACATGATTGCCTTTCTTAGAAGAGCAAACCTCATATCACCAGCATGAGCAGTTAAACCAGTCATACCTACACATAATGAACGTCTTAAAATTAGCTTTTGTCGCAAAGTGAGGCATAATATTACTAGCTAAATTACTAGCAATATGTGACCTTTAATGGTAATAATGACTAGGAGATGGCCTCAATCTCCAGATATAATTTTAAGGTAGTTTAGTTCAGACAGAAGTTAAAAGACTTTTTTCCCACTTGCAAATTATATACAATCTCTCAAAGTAAGAATCAATAGTAAATAAGTTTTATTTTCAATAAACAACTAACTACTTTATTAAAATGTATAAAGAGGTACTTTGAATTGGAAAATTCCGTATTCTTATTTTATAATTGTGTGAGATGAAGAATTTTGAAAGCCATCTAGGGTAGGCTACTTGAAATAATTAGATTTTACAAGATTATCTCATTAAGGTAGATCAAGCAGGAAGAATGTGTGTATCAACAGTCATATATGTTATCCGTTTACTAATAAGTGGAATCATCTTGACCACAAAATTAACCAGAACAATCATGATTATGATGTTATAATGGAAGATGAAATTCAACATCATGAAAATCTCTTCTGTTCCTTTGGATCACATATCACCATAACCATAATAATTTTTGGTGAACTTAACACACATTGATTTTCCCCATATATTTGAGTAGTTTCCTAGAATGGTATATTTCAGCTCTCAACTCAAGTATATCAAAAGGGAAAGAAAATCAGCTTACCAAGAATGCGAGTATAGTAGGACAGAAGCACATCAGTGTTTTGGGTTTTATACAAGTGCTGAAAATCGGTAATCAAACTATATTCTTGCCATCCAGTACTTCCCCAAACTAAATCGTATTCTTGAAGTTTGGATGCCGAGAATCCAAAACTTTAGCCACACCAAGTCCATTAATGGACTACATAATTTCAACATTGAAGTCATTATTAAGGTACAAAACTCCCCCATAAATCATAGTAGATTTGAATTTTCGCTTCTAGTTGGCCAAAAGATCTATGATAGTCATAGTGACTTGCAACTAATTTCTTCAAAAATTACCGCAAATTGGACAAAATGCAACTTGACCATTTTTGGACTCAAATTCACAACATATCTTTATCTCTATATATAGTAAATTAAATGGTATTTTGAATGTATTTGATTGACTAATGACTTTACAATTCACAAGAATTAGATTCATGTCACTTCTAGTATATTAATAAGCTTTTTACCCTTGATACCTTATCATCTGTTTTTCTTTAGAAAAAGAGAGCCAAGTTTTAGTTATACCTGATGTAGTTCTTATGGTTAATGACTATATCATCTATAAATATAAATTCATTTTTTTTGGATGTGAAGAATCCAATATTTCAACTTGTCTCACCCAAGCATGTACCCAACTTAACTGATATGTCTACAACAACTGTATACATCAATCTGCTTGGTCTTGCATCCCCATTCTGGAAACCCCTTTAGACGAACCACAAACAAAGCCCCTAATTGTGAAACAATTATAGTTCAACCACAGTTTTCCTTGTCACTCTCCAACTATAGCAATTAAACATCCTCCTCTTGCCTTCTCTGTTTAGATAAAAAGACACTCCAAAAGACAGGCATCTCTTTTTAGATAAAAAGACATTCTCTTGATAAAGTTTTTTGTGGTAAAGTTTCTTGTCGTTAAATATGAGATCTGGGTTTGATCTCTATCTACACCAAAAATCAATTGGCATCTCTCAATATGATGATAAAGAGCAATTATCAGGTTCAAGCGTCATAGGTTGAAATCATCATTAAACAAAAATACATCCTCTCGCATTGACTATCACAACAATGCTTACACACATAAACCAAAGAATTTTATTTATACATTAGTGCACTTACTACAGCAATAGGTTCAACCTCCAAAGAAGCTTTGCTTCTAAATTTCTAGAGTGACCATAAAGCAGATAGAATATCATAAAAAGTCATCCAAATTTTATATAGGTCTTGAATTAGCATAAAGTTATAAAAAAAGTTTCTCATATCTCACTAAACATTTAATAATTTACTTTATATTTATTTAAACTTGTAGTTGACCTTTTGTTAATGAAATACTATAATGGTTTAGTTAGTTCATAAAATTTCCATAGTTACTTTCGAATAGTATTTAGAACAATTAGTAAATGAAACACAGGCCACGGAATCTAGTGATGAAGTAGGGAGCTAATTACCCGGAGCAAATAAGAAGACGAGTTTAATCAACACCTTCCCACCAAGCCATGGAAATTAAAGCATATAACAAAAGCGTTTCAATTCTAGCAGAGCAAATCACAAAACAAGAAATAGTTTAGTTGTTGGGAAATGAGACAGACTTACAAATTGTAATTGGAAATATATTGCGCCTTTGGTTTGTGTCGTATGGGACTTGACTTTTGGAAGTCGATTTCCATGTAAATTTTATACATTGTTACCAGACTGAAGTAGATTGAATTAAACCAAGTGGATTGCAATAGACCAAAGTGGATTGAAATGCTAAGCTAACGTTACTTTAAATTGAAAATTATTTAGCATGGCCTGTCATGTGTGAGGTTGGAATAAAATCACTATTAGGTAGTCTATTATTGATACCATTTTTATTATTTACCATATACCAACTTAAAGATGTCATGTGAATGGTTGTGAAAAAAAAAGTGAAAAATATTGTGGCCTAATAAACCTTTTTTTTTTTTTTTTTTTTATAAAAATTATTCTCCGTTTTACTTTAAAATGAAGAAGGTGAAGGAGTTCCATTTTTAGTGAAACTAGTCGTGGACCTGAGCATTGCGCGTGATAATTTTTTTAGAATTATTTCATAAATATATATATTTTATTATTATTGTTATTGTTTTACTGTTGTCTATGTAACTTATGTAAAATTCTTATATGATAAAATTATCCAAATCATGCTATGTAATAAAATAATATTATATTCTTTATAATGCAATAGGATAACATTTAACAATAGGAGAGAACAAAAAAGAAAAAAGAAAAAAACTTAAAACACAAAACTAAATTTTATCAACTAAAAGTAGAGTTATTAAAAATACAAAAAATTGATAACCTAAAGCAGAGATGCAAGAAAAATAAAAAATTCACCAAAAAATTGAGAGAGAGAAATAACATTTTTTGTGAGGGAAAATTATGCATAGAAATATAGAATAGAAAAGATGATGAAAAATTTATAATAGGAGGATAAGAATAAGAAGAAACAAAATAAATGAAGATAAAGGGAAAGATAAAGAGTGATATTAAGATAGAGGATAGTGGGAGGTGAAAATGTGAAACGAATGATAAAATGTTGGAGAAAGCGTAAATGTTAAAAAAAAATGATTTTATAAGGAATTTTTTATTTATTTGTATTTAATTAAAACATTATATGTTTAATTTTTAAAAATTAAAAAAAATGAGAGAAAATATTAATAATTTAATGATATGGAGGATATGGCTGAATTTAAATGGTCAATTGTTGTAGTGCTATTGATTTTGTGCAACATGAAAAATGATAAACTCTATCCATATAACTAAATTAAAGTTGCTTTATGATGTTGAGTTAACAAAATGAATTGGTGGTTACCAGAAAGCTAAGCATTTGTTTTTTTTTTTTTTGAAATAATAAACTTGAAAGCTGAACATGAATTGTCTTATTTTATTGCTTGTCATTTGGGTGACATTGAAGCCTCGCATAAATTAATGGAGTTTTATGAGACCTATCAACCATATAGCTCTAAAGAATACCAAAAACAAAAACTTAGCATAAATCAATAGTTACCCTTTGCAAGTCAAGAGGCTACACAAACAATCTAACGTACATCATTACCCAACAATGTTTCAACTCACCACACAGCAAAGTAATCATGCAAATGAACTTTGAAATATCCATTTGGTGTTATGATCGATGATATGTAGCTTTTAGGAAAAAATATGTAATAGTGGTAAATTAAACAACACTATTCAACTACTCAGATTTATCACAATACGAGAAGAACATGAATGCATTATGGACCCCTTTGTTCTTTATGGCCCATACAAAATTTAAACTATTGGAACTAAGAAGAAATAAATTTCTAAATATATAAATAGAATAATTTTTGTTAGAAGTCAATCACTGCACATAAGGAGAGAAATAAAAACCAAATGAAAAGAAAACATATCAAGTCTAAAAAGAATTTTATAGAACAAATTAATGTCATGTTGTACAAAAATAGCATATATAGAACAACTAAATAAGTGAATTCAAAGCAACCCAAACTAAGAATTTAAAGAAAAACACATGTAATAAAATTAACAATTAAAGAGAGAGAAAAAAAAAACTTAAATCACAAAACTAAATCACATCAGCTCAATATAAAGTTCTAAAGAACACAACAATTTATCAATCTAAAGCAAAGACGAAAGAAAAATAAAAAAATCCACCAAAAAATTGAGAGATAGAGAGAATCTTTATTTGTGAGGGAAAAGTATGTAAATAATGGAAGAGAGAATGCCAAATTTATAGGAAGAGGTTGTGAATAACAAAATGACAAAAAAAAAAAAAAAAAAAAAAAGGGAAGATGAAGGAAAAGATGAAGAATGATATTAAGGTAGAGGGTAGTAGGGAGATGAAAATGTAAGGTAAAAGGTAGTGGAGAGATGAAAAGTGATGTTAAGGTAGAGGGTAGTGAGTAGTAGAGAGATGAAAATGTAAGAGATAGAGAAAGGTTACAGAAAGTGTAAATATTTAAAAAAAAAAAAAAAAAAAAAAAGAGAAAATGTTAAAAAAAATTATAGGAAAATTAAAAAGAAAAATGATAATGACATGGACATTAATGTAGCTCAAGTGGAGCGTAGCAATAATAAATGCTACACTTCAGCTTTTAGATATATATATATATATATATATATTTTAGTTTTTATGTATTTTATATTTTATTTAGGGATAATTACACTCACCTTCCTTGAGGTTTGGGGGAATGATACTTTACCCCAAACTTAAAGGGGAAAAACATTCACCTGAAAAAACATTCACCTCCTCTAAGGTTTTTAAGAGATTAACACTCTCCCACCCTTTTGTTTATATTAGCAATTAAATATTCTAAATTTTTATAAGAATTTCTTTACAAAAGTTTAACCATGAATAGTAAAAAAGGGCTGGTTAAATAAGAATTAAAATAATGAATTTAATTATGAAATAAGATAATTTTAGAAACTTGTCATTAAGTAAAGGGCTTGTTAGTGCACAACATTTTGAATATTAATTTAATAAAGTTTTGTCAATTGAGTGTTAGGTGGAAAGTGTTTTTTCCAAAAGACATATCTGTTTAAATAAAAAGACATATTTTCTCTCACATCAACTGTCGTACCAATGTTTACACGCATAAAGCAAATTTTTTTTAAGAGAAGAAGATCATAAAAGAGTTAACCAAATTTTATGAAGTCCTGAATTAGCATAATAAGGTTATATAAAACATTTCTCATATCTTATACTAAAAATTTAATAATTTACTTTTTATTTTTCCTTAAACTTGGAGTTGACTTTTTGTTAATGATATACTATATATAATGGTTATTTAGCTCATAAAATTTCTCATTCTCAAAAAAAAAAAAAAAAAGCTCATAAAATTTCTATATTTACTTTTGAATAATATTTAGAACAATTAGTAAACGAAATACAAGGCCACGGAATCTAGTGGTGAAGGAAGGAACTAATTACCAGGAGCAATAAGAAGACAAGTTTGACCAACGCCTTCCCACCAAGCCATGGAAATTTAAGCATATAAACCACCAATAAACGTTGTCAATAGGTTTGAAAAATGTATAATCGTAGAAACTAGAAGGTACTCATTTAATGACTATTCTTTGGCCAAAGTTGATAGAGATTGACAATGTAAAAATATCGCAAAAGAGTCTGAATGCAATATTGTCTGACGCATTCGCACACATCACTAAAAAATAAATTTTTTTTCCTTAACCTTGGGTCCTTGACATCACTAATTTTTTCCTACTATAAAACAACCCCAAATGTTGTTGCGTTAAACCAACCACACATTGATTTGATTTCAAAGCAATCTTGTCTAGTTATCTCATAGTTTTCTATCTCTGTATTTAACTCTTAAGAGACACTAGTAGTAGGAGCTTAATTTGTTAGCAATGGCAAATGGTGGTGATGATGAGCAAGTGAGAAACAAGCAAGTGATCCTAAAGGACTACGTGTCTGGTTTCCCTAAAGAATCAGACATGTATGTGAGTACCAATGGTACCATAAAATTGAAGGTCCCAGAAGGTTCAAATGGGGTTGTGGTGAAGAATCTCTACCTGTCATGTGATCCCTACATCCGGAACCTTATGAAGAAGCCCATTACAGAAAATCATTACTTGGAATCCATTGACAACTTGAAGCCCGGTTTGGTGGGGATGCATCACTTCTTTTACATAATTAAATAATGGCATACCTTCTAATAACTTTAGCTAACCATCAATTACATAATTGCATGTTCTATTCAATCTTACCACTCACCTAGGTCCTAGGGGTGGCAATTTTTGACACAACCCATGAACATGAAATGAACCTGACACAGATTTTTTAGGGTTATGATATAGCCTTAAAAGTTCAGATCAACCCACAACTGACACTATTAGACATAGTTATTTATTCATGTCGACACAAAATGATCTACTTTAACATAACCCATTTCTCTAGAATAATAATTAAATATTGATATTATGAGTTATAGGTATCTTGATGTTATGAGTTATCTCTTTGTATAAAATTTTTTGTTTATTAAATTTAAAACAATATTAATTAGGTCAAAAATGTTGAAATGGGTCATGATTGAAGTGGGTTAAATGGGTTGTATTTGTGGCAACCCAACAAAACTTGTTTAATATTCAATGGGTTGAGATGTTTCATGTTGCATTCATGTCAACCCAACCTGAGTTCTTTATTAAGCATGTCCAATGGGTTGTGTTGTGCTAACCCGTTTCATAAATAAGTTGTGATAGGGTTGAAAGGTCATGACACAATTATTAAGTGGGTTGTGTTTGTGTTGAACTATTTAGTTGAATACTCCTAACTCAACATGACAACAACACGAATTCCCAAGGCTTGATCAATCGAGTGGTGTCAAGCCAGGAGTCGAGCTGAAGTGAAGTTGGATTGGTAGAGTTCAGTAGGGCTAGTAGTTTTTTTGAGCAGTTCATGAGCAGACTTTGTAGTCTTTGTTTTGGTCTTCAAACTCAACTCTTAGACCCCACAGACTTACAAATGTACTCAACACAAAGTACCATGGAAAATGTTTGGATACGCTGCAAAAAACACTTGCACGGCAACACCTGTACTATATATTGAAATGGTTTGTCGGTAGAATTGTTTCCACAGGTGCCCCTTCTTTTAGTCTATCTACATTCCAGGAAATTCATATGCTCCATGGATGGAGCAAAAAGTGGAGTCTTGGTCAGAGCAACTCGCCCCAATCTATTACTAGACATAATTGGGAGAAGCTCGTCCAAAACTGAATCTAGAAGTGACATGAATCTAATTCTTATGAATTGTAAAGTCATTAGTCAATCAAATACATTCCGAACACCATTTAATTTACTATATATAGAGATAAAGATATGTTGTGAATTTATGTTCAAAAAATGGTCAAGCAGCATTTTGTCCAATTTACAGTAATTAGTTGCAAGTCACTCTCAATTTCTATAATCAATTTATTTAATTTGAACAAATATAATGATAGGTTTGTGTACATTAATAATGACCTTAATGTTGAAATTATGCAGCCCATTATTGGACTTGGCGTGGCTAAAGTTTTGGATTCTGGGCATCCAAGTTTCAAGAAAGGCGACTTAGTTTGGGGATATACTGGATGGGAAGAATATAGTTTGATTACAAATTCTCAGTTCTTATTTAAAATCCAACACACTAACGTGCCTCTCTCCTATTATACTGGCATTCTTGGTAAGCTGATTTCCTTTCCCTTTTGATATACTTGAGAGATGAAAATAAACGATTTTATGAAACTAACCAAGTATGTATATGAGGCAAATCATTGTGTGTTAAGTTCACCTTAATTATTATAGTTATGGTGATACGTAGGAGGGATTTTCTTGATGTTGGATTTTGATCTTCATTAAAACAGCATAATCATGACTGCTCTTGTTAAGTTTGTGGTCAAGATGATACTGATTATCAGAAAACGGGTGCTATATGTGACTGGTGATACACACATTTTTCTTGCTTGATCTCCCTTCATGAGATAATCTTGTAAAATCCAATTATTTGAAGTAGGCTAACCGCAATGGCTTTCAAAATTCTTAGTACAATTAAAACAAGAATACAAAATTTTCTAATCCTTAGTACTTCTTTATACATTATAATCAAGTGGTTAGTTTTATATCCAAAAGAAAGCTTAATTACTATTGATTCTTGTAGTAAGTTGCAAGTGGGACATTATATACAAAATTTTCTATTCCTTAGTACCACTTTATACATTATAATCAAATGGGACAAATTCTTTTTAACTGCCAGTATTAACTCACCATTGAAGATCACATCTTCCTTGCCAAGTTTTTTAATATGAAATGTTATGTCTTGCCTGCTGCCAAAAGCTCATTTAACATTTTCATCATGTGCAGGTATGCCTGGTTTAACTGCTTATGTTGGGTTTTATGAGATATGCTCTCCTAAAAGAGGAGAGAATGTCTTCATTTCTGCAGCTTCTGGGGCAGTTGGTCAGCTTGTCGGGCAGTTTGCAAAGCTGTTAGGTTGCCATGTTGTTGGAAGTGCTGGAAGCAAAGAAAAGGTGACTTACTGAATATGAGTGCTTGATGCTTCAATTCAATTAATATGTTCTGTTTATAACATGAAGTGCCATATCTATTTGGTTGTGTCCTTCAACTAATCTGCATCATCCAAAGCATTTCTACTGTTCATAGACTTCTTAATTCCTAAATGGACAACACTCTTCTCTAATGGGTTGGCACAATTGGATTTGATTAAATAAATATTTAAGTGTTCAAAATACTAGTGAACCATTGTAATCTAACTTAAATTGTTTTCCCCAATAAATAGTAAGAATTTTTCATACATAATTCACCATGTCCTTAGGCAGCCAAAAATTAAAAATATAATATAAGGAAAAAAAATCTTGGCATGTTTCACTAAAGTAATCAGGACACTTTTGTTTAGTCAACTCTAAAACTCATTTTTCTTGTAGAAATTCTATTTTCTTTACCTAAGATTAGCACAGAACTATTAAATTGTAATTTTTTATTTATAGTAAGTATATATGGTTATTAACTTGAAAATTGTTTTGCTATTGATGATTTTTAAGCATGCAAACAGACATTATAACAAGTATAAATGTATATGTTTAACAATATTAACATACCTGTTCGGTACACTGTGTCTAAATATGGTAAGTCACCATGCCAAAGAAAAAGTGTTCAGGGCAAAATAAGTCACCCTTGTCCATTTCCACAACCCATAAAAGATATTGATCACTCTTGCTGATTGCTCACTTGGCAATTTTAAATCTTATTTAGGAGTTGTCAATCCTGACCAGAATGGGCAGCCTCACTAACCAGCAGTTTTTGGTTTTCTTTTGGTTTTCTGTTTTATCCTTTTCTGTTTCAAGGTTGATTTGCTGAAGAATAAATTCAAGTTTGACGAGGCTTTCAACTATAAAGAAGAGTCTGACTTGGATGCCACTTTAAAGAGGTTAGTACTAATTTAGTTTTAATCAGAATTCAAAATATCATTTCAGTCTACAACAGGGCCACTAGTTTGATACTGGAGTAAACATTGGACATCCCTTCATAATTTCAGCCTTTGAAATTTTTGTGTTACAAAACATGGTTATATTTTGATTACTGATTATCCTAACCCTCACGTGTGAACCCATCTCCCCCTTAATAAATGGGGACAACACATTTGATTTTATGCTTCTTAAATCTAATACCATGATAAATTACCAATTGTTCCAAGAGTTTAAGTTGTTAGGAAAGGTTGAATTTAATCACTTAATCATTTTTCTAACATATTGTTGATTAATTTGTCTCTGTCATTCCTTCTTTAGAAATACGGGGATTCTCTAATAGGGTAACTAAAGAAATTGTGTTGGGTTTTGACCTTTTGAAAATTACTTTCCAAATCTGTTTCAAAGAAAAAGTGGGGAAAGAAAATAAACGATTGGGAAACAGAATATTTTTTTACTTCTTTATCACATCTGCTAGTCTGAATCTACTGTGAATGCTGTAATGTTTTTCCAGGTACTTTCCGGAAGGAATTGACATTTACTTTGAGAATGTTGGGGGAAAGATGCTTGATGCAGTGCTACTCAACATGAGAGCCCATGGTCGCATTGCTGGTTGTGGCATGATCTCACAGTACAACCTTGACAAGCCTGAAGGAGTGCACAATTTAATGCATCTGATTTACAAACGTGTTCGAATGGAAGGATTTGTTGTTACTGATTACTTTCACCTCTACCCAAAGTTTCTGGAGTTTATTCTGCCTCACATTGCTGAAGGGAAGATTGTGTATGTGGAAGACACAGCTGAAGGCCTCGAGAGTGGCCCATCAGCACTTATTGGGCTCTTTTCTGGCCTCAATGTTGGTAAACAGGTAGTTTTAGTTGCTCGGGAATGATTCACTTCATGACAAAAAGCTACAGGTCCCTTGGATTCTACTGCAAATAAACCTTGTACTTATATACCTTTTAAGAAGTGGTCATCAGGAAGTGTGTTTCCTAAATAGATGTTTTGTTCTTGAGGTCAAGGATTTCTTTTCCTAAAATAGATGTTTGTTATTGTGTTTCTTAAATATATTCTTTGTCATTGAGGTCACGAACTAGCAGATGCTATTGATCTTGCAAGCACAAATACACAGTCATGTGGATTGTGTTTTGATTTAAATGATCTAGGATTTTGATGAAATTTATACTTGTTATCTATACACTATATAAAGGGCCTAGGATTTGATATATCCTCTTCTTTATTTATTTATTTTTTTAAATCATCACTGAATTGTAATAAAAAAAAAATAGCAGACTTAAAGCACAAAATATGATTTTAAGACTAAAATTACCTTTCTAATGTGGTTCAAGCAATAGTCCAAGGTACATTAATCAAAAGTAATAGCTCAGTAGTAATGACATTCTTTGTAATGTTTTATACTAATAGTTTTCAAATATCAACTCTCCCTCCTCCACTATTTATCCTTAAAAAATAAAAAATAGCTTTGCAGATAGGACAGCACATTAGGCATTTGTGTGAAGTGTGATAATAAGAGATGAACAGGGTCAGACCATTGCCACTTTGAGCAAAAAAATCCAAGGACTTCTCCAAGCGGCGGAGGCAGAAGCCATGACAGTGGAGTAGGCTGACTGCCTTGCATGGGAAGTAGGGGTATGTGATATCCAAATAGAGGAGATGCCTGATAGATGATCATCACCACTTGGAGAAGTCCTCTGATTTTCTTGCTCATGGAGGCAATGGTATGTCCCCATTCATCTCTTATTTACAGACCAATCCAAAGATTAGTGATAAAGTTATGAGTTTCAATTGGCATAGCTTTAAGGGTACTAGTATCAGAGCTTTAATTTGCTAATTGAGTTGGCTTGCGGTTATGTATCACAATTGGATCCGAAGGAATGCAAGAGTGCATACTGGCCAAATAAGATCATATGAGTACATTATCCAAGCTATTAAATGTGAGGCTGGTTTTAGAATTCAGTTCAAAGAAGGATTGAAGAATTCAGTCCTTAACAGAGTTGTCTGCTGCAATTGGGGAATTCCTCCTTCAGTTCTGTTCACCGAATTAATGGTAAATTCTGGTGTATTTTAGCTCAATTTTCCTCTCTGGAGTATTGTGGCTCAATTGTTACAAGTCTGCATTGCTCTTATTCTGTATGCTGTGTTTGCAGTTTAAGTCTGCTAGTTTGTAACTTTGCGTTTGTTAATGAAAAGTAAATGTTATAAACTTAAAATGGCTCTCAAAGCTGCCTGAGGTATCTTACCATCTATTTGGCATTGGTAGAGATGCCCACCCCTTCCCCACCCCCCCCCCCCCCCCCCCCCCCCACACACACTATATAGAAGTACATATATATGATTCCTATTTGTTCTAGTTTTTCTTCAATTTTCCTTTTCATAGACAGGCTCAAAAGATGGGAAAAAAGTAAGACAATTCGCTCTCATTATATCCATAAAATACTCTCCATATGAAACCTGTTGGATTATCTTACTAGTGGTAGATATGCGTGTGGAAATATAGCACTAAACAACTATTAGCAAAGCGCTCTCGTAAGTAATCATACTTTTTCATCAGTCATGTATGAGATTTGTTATCTTGGCTGTTGGTGGCTTCCATATGTTTAGATTTGTAATCCAGCCAGTTGTAGGCAATGGTTGGTTGTTCAAACTTGATTCATTAACATTTTGAAAGATTTTGAAAGAGTATTTTATTAAAAATATCTTAAAGAGTTGAGAATTTCTAGCTGAGTTCAGTTGTAGGTTGTTTAAGTGTTTTTGAAAAAAAATTTTCAGGATAGTTAGTAGGGGGAACACCTAATTGTTGAGTAGATCTTGAGTAGAATGGTTTAATAACCCTACATATATTAGCGTGACACTCATATTACAGCCACAATTATTGATTTGCAAGTGTAGTCAACACTCTTCAGTGACAAAAGAAACACGTGAAGATTGAATAGAAAAGAACCTATAAAATGCAAAAGAATTGTTGCATGAGCTTAGTATGTTGAAGTTAGTTTGTGCTTGTAACATCAATAAGATCTGCTATTTATGAAATTCATGACATCAATGACATTACATCTACTTATTAAACTAAATTGCTTATTAACACCAAGACCTGAACACGTCCACATCAATAAGATCTGCTATTTATAAAATTCATGACATCAATGACGTTACATCTACTTATTAAACTCAATTCCTTATGTACACCAAGCCCTGAACACAACCACATCAATAAGATCTGCTATTTATGAAATTCTTGACATTAATTACATTACATCTACTTATTGACTCAATTCCTTATGAACACCAAGACCTAAACACGTCCACCAAAGGTATAGATGCATAAGGTTTATTTGCAGTAGGAATCTCCCTGGGACCAAAATCTTTTGGTCATGAAGTCAATCATTCTTTAGAAACTAAAACTACCTGTTTACCAACATTGTGGCCAGAAAATAGCCCAACAAATGCTGCTGGGCCAAGTTCAAGGCCTTCAACTATGTCTTCCACATATACAATCTTCCCTTCAGCAATGTGAGGTAGAACCAAGTCCAGAAACTTGGGGAAGAGATGATAGTAATCAGTAACCACAAATCCTTTTATTTGAACCTGTTTTATAAGCAGGTGCATTAAATTGTGCACACCTTCTGGCTTGTCAAGGTTGTACTGTGAGATCATGCCACAAACAGCAATGCGGCCATGGGGCCTCATGTTGAGTAGCACTGCATCAAGCATTTTTCCCCCAACATTGTCAAAGTAAATATCAATACCTTCAGGAAAGTACCTGATAAAATAATACAGCATTTACACTAAATTAAGAGCAGAAAATTGATATAGAAGTCCAAAAGACTCTTGGTTTCCCAGGTAAACAGAGTAAAACTTAGCTGCTACCTTATTGTTTACCCATCTTTTCAGTTTCTAATGAAGGCATGAAATAGACAAATTAATCCACAATACAACCATGTTTTTTTTTCCTGTAAAGTTTTTGAGGCATAAAATATATATGAAGGGATGTCCTCTTTCTTGAGAACAAGGATGTCCAATGTTTACTTCAATATCAAACGAGTGACCCTGTCAAAGACTGAAAAATTTTATATTCTAATTAGAACATATATTACTACTAACCTTTTCAAAGCTGCATCCAAGTCAGGCTCTTCTTTATAGTTGAAAGCCTCATCAAACTTCAATTTGTTCTTCAGCAAATCAACCTAGTTGAAGGGAGCGAAGAAAAAATAAAAATAAATAAAAAAGAGAGAGAGAAGACAAATTCTGGTTAGTGAGGTTTCCACTCTGGTCAGCCACATCAACTCCTATATAAGATTTAAGAAAGCCAAAGTGTGCAAGGTTGATCAATATCTATTGTGATTTGTGAAAATGGACAAGGGTTGCATATATAGACATGAACATTTTTTCTTTGGCAGGACAAGAATAGACGCATGGTAGGACAACTATGTTGATATTGCTCAACATATATATTTAAACTTGTTATAGTCTGTTTGCATGCATTTGAACCATTAATTGGAAAAAAAAATTTTCAAATTAATAACCATATATACACACCATAAAAAAATCATAACAATCAAATCGTTCTGTGCTAATCTTTGGTAAAGAAATAGAATTTATACACTTCAACTGAGTGTTAGAAATGACTTAAAAAGTTAAAATTGTCCTGTCTACTCTTACGAATCATGCAAAATTTCCTTGTTCCTTCTATTTTTTCCCCTATGTACAACATTGGGCGAAAATAGAGTCATACTGCAATTGTTCACTAGTTTTTGTACTCTTATATATATAGTAATATGAATGCAATATATCAACAGTAGAACTGCTTCTGATCAAACATAGGTTAGTTTAAGGAATCAACCAATTGGATTGAGCACATCATGGTATAAACAGAACAAAATATATATGTATATATTAATTGAATTGAAACATCGAGCACTCATATTCAGCAAGTCACCTTTTCTATGCTACCAGCACTTCCAACAACATAGCAACCTAATAGCTTTGCAAGCTGTCCAACAAGCTGACCAACTGCCCCAGAAGCTGCTGAAATGAAGACATGGTCTCCTTTCTTAGGAGAGCAAATCTCATAAAAGCCAGTATAAGCAGTTATACCAGGCATACCTACATAATAAATACCTTAAATTAGGTTTTGGCACCCAGCAAAGCAAGACATAACATTACATGTTAAGAAACCTAGCTAAAATACTAGCAATATGTGACCTTAAACGATAATAATTACTATGAGATGGCCTTAATCTCCATATATAATTTCAACTAAGTGAGTTAATACTGGCAGTTAAAAGAATTTGTTCCAGTTTCAACTTAGTTCTACAATCAGAATCACGGTAAGAATCAAAAGCAAATAAATTTTATTTTGTCTGAACAACTATTCTCTTCATTAAGATGTATAAAGTGGTACTCAGGACTGGGAATTTTTGTATTATTGATTCATAATTTTCTGAGACACAGAATTTTGAAAGCCATCTAGTGTAGCCAACTTCAAATAATTAGTTTTACTAGATTATCTTATGAAGGTCGATCAAATGGGAAAAAAAGTGTGAATCAATAGTAGCATACAGCATCCGTTTACCAATAATCGGAATCATCTTGACCACAAAGTTCACAAGAACAATCATGAATATGATGTTTTAATGGAAAATGGAATCCAACATCAAGAAAATCCGTTCTGTTCTGTTGGATCACATATCACCATAACAGTAATAATTTAGTTGAACTTAAAACACAACAATTTACCTCATACACTTAATTAATTTCCTAGAATTGTGAATTTCATCTCTCAAATATATCAAAAGGGGAAGAAAATCAGCTTACCAAGAATGCCGGTATAGAAGGACAGTGGCACATTAGTGTGTTGGATTTTAAACAAACCCTTAACATTTGTAATCAAACTATATTCTTCCCATTTAGTTATTCCCCAAACTAAGTCACCTTTCTTGAAATTTGGATGCTCAGAATCCAAAACTTTAGCCACGCCATATCCAACAAGGGGCTGCATGATTCAACGTCAAGGTCATTATTAAAGTACACAATTGAAACAAGATCAATCTGAAACCCCTTCATTGATTAATAGTAGATCTAAATTTAAGTTTCTAGTTGAGTAAAAGATCTATGATAAACAAATCTAGCATTATATTTATTCAACTTAAATAATAATTTTAGAAATCGACTATGACTTGCAACCAATTACAACAAATTGGATCAAATGCAGGTTGACAATTTTAGGACACGGATTTACATCATAACTTTATCTCTATGTATTATGAATTGAATGGTATTTTGTATGCATTTGATTGACACAAGGCTCTTGACACAATTTAGAAGAATTATATTCATGTCAAATCTAGTATAACACTTTTTTAATATTATGACACTCAATGCCATAACATGTTTTCCCGTTAGAAACAAAGACCCATTTGGTTCAAATTATTCCAAATGTAACTCTCGCAATTAATAACTATCTCATCCATAAAGTAAACAAAATTATTATTATTATTATTATTTTTGCATTTTAAAATAATATATAGAATATAAGCTATGATGCTTACACTACTAAATAACATTTTATTGACATGAAATTTGAGTCACCTGCAACGATCATGATTCAAATTTATTCTCCCCAACTATCAAGTTAAAAAATTAAAAAAAAAATTATATATATATATAGGAAGAAAAGTTACATTTTCATAATTTGTACTGCTACTACAACTGCCACCCAAACAAACAAGAGTTGACTACTTACCGTAACCGGGGGCTTTGAGTCGGTGTTAGTGGCACCGTAATTCTTCATATTGTTAAGGTGAAGCATGTAGGGATCGCAGGACAGGTAGAGGTTCTTCACCAATATCCCATTGGAACCTTCTGGGACTTTCAACCTTATGGTACCATTAGTACTCACGTACATGTCTGATTCTTTTGGAGAACCGGTCACATAGTTCTTTAAGATCACTTGCTTGTTGCTCACTTGCTCATTTTCACCACCACTTGCCATTTTTTCTTGTAAAGCTCTTACTAATACCACTATCTTTGAGTGTTAATAGACAAAGACTACTGTGAAATCAAATGTGGTTGGTTTAAGGAATGTTGCAACATTTAACGGTATTTGGGGTAGTTTTATAGTGTGGGAAAATTGTAGTGATGTGATCAGCCTATGCGTCAGGATTTCGTGTTGGAAACTAAGTGAGGTTAGCGAATACGTCACATAGAGATAGTACTGTTACTGCAATCAGGCTTTATCTGCGTTATGTTCACATTTGCATAGACTTTGGTCAAAAAGAAAAAATGTTAGGATAATCTATAGTTTATAGGGGAGGGAAAGTGGCAGTCCGTATGGGTCTACACCTCAATTACTTCCAGCTGATCATATAAAGTTGTGGTAAAAATTATATAAATACTTAAAATCCTATCATTGTTCGGTCAAAAAATAATTATAATTTTACGATGTCAATCGCTTTGACTTTGGTCAAAGAATAGCCAAAAATTGAGTTTTTTTTTTTTTGAAAAGATAGTTTTAAGTTATGGCGTCTACTTCTAATGATAACTATTTATCATTAGACAAAAGCACCATGCAATTTTTGTTGTAGACGCTAATTAAATTTCAGATCTCTTATTCAACCATAAAAAATGTTACCAGTTAAACTAACTGGAACCCATTAATTGAGTACCTACTAGTTTGTAAGAATATAGATTTTTTTAAACTGTTGACTGCATTTATTGGTGTTTATATGCTTAAATTTACATGGCTTGGTGGGAAGGTGTTGAACAAACTCGTCTTCTTATTGCTCCCGGTAATTTTAGCTCCTTCCTTCATCATTGGATTCCGTCGCCTTTTATTTCTTTTACTCATTGTTTTAAGTGTGCGATTGGATACTACTTATTTTGCTGAAAACTAAAAACTTATTACTGAAAACACTGTAGCAAAATATTTTTTATTCCTACATATTACTGTTCACCCCATTTTTAGCACTTGGCTGGTCCATGAACAGTGCCATGGACTAGCCAAAAAACGCAACTTATACAAACGCAATAAGCTCTACACAAACGCACCCTAAATATTATTCAAAAGTAAATATAAAAAATTTTATGAACTAATCATTTTAGTATATCATTAACAAAAAATCAACTACAACTATAAACAAAAATAAAATGTAAATTATTAAATGTTTAGTATAAGATATGAAAAACTTTTTATAATAACGTTATTATGCTAATTCAAGACCTTCACAAAATTTGGATAAACTTTTTTTGGTCTTCTATGCTTCTAGCTACTTTATAATCACTCTAGAAACTTAGAAGCAAAGCTTCTTAATTTGGAGGTTGAACCTAGCTATTATTGCGGTAGTAAGTGCTATATATATATATATATATATATATGGGGTAAAAATATGGTGGTGTTGACTTTCCTACAATAAATTTTGTTACATGAAGGAAGTTTTGTTGAAACTAAGTATATCAGGAGACATCAAAAAGGTGTGCTCAATAGAAGGTACTTGAAAGAGTTAGAGTGTGTTCCTAATAAAATAAAAAAATGTATAGCTGGGAATGTCCAATAGAGTCCTTGGTCTAATGCACCTTGGCCGAATCAGAGAGATACCTAGCTAGGAAGGTCTGAAAGGGTGCTCTAGAAAGTCTCATCATCCAAAGGAAGTCCTTGGCCTTATGCACCTTGGCCAAGTTAGAGGGAGTACCTAGGAAGGTTTGAAAGAATGCTCCGAAAAATCTCTTTGGCCAAAAAGAATCCTTGGCCAAGTTAGAGGGGGTACCTAGGAGGGTCTGAGAAAGTGCTCTAGAAAGTCTCTCGGTTAAAGGGAGACCTTGACCTAATGCACCTCGGCCAAGTCAGAGTGATTGCCTAGGAGGGTCTGAGAGAGTGCTCTGAAAAGTCTCCTTAGTCAAAGGGAGTCCTTGGCCTAATGCACCTCTACCAAGTCAGAGAGATTACTTAGGAGGGTTTGAAAGAGTGATTCGAAAGTCTCCTTGGTCAAACGGAGTTCTCGGCCTAATGCATCTCAGCCAAGTTAGAGAGATTACCTTGAAGGGTCTGAGAGAGTGCTCTAGAAAGTCTCCTCAGCCAAAGGGAATCCTTGGCCTAATGCACCTCAGCCAAGTCAAAAAGGGTACATAGGAGGGTCTAAGAGAGTGCTCTGAAAAATCTCCTCCACTAAGGGGGTCCTCTGTCCTAATGCACCTTGGCCAAGTCAAAAGGAATACCTAGGAAGGTCTGGGAGAGTGCTCTAGAAAATCTCCTCAGCCAAAGGGAGTCCTCGATCTAATGCACCTTGGTCAAGTCAGAGGGACTACCTAGGAAGATCTGGGAGAATGCTTTGGAAAGTCTCCTCAGCCAAAGGGAGATAATCCCTCAAAGGGTTGGAACTCTAAGAGAATTAAAGAGAAAGAGAGAGATTTTCCAAATCATCTCTCCCCCTTTTATAAGGACAAAGTTTAGCTACAAAATTAGTTATAGTTTTAGGTTGCAACTTTACTTAATAAAATAAATATTACTTCATATTTTAAAAATCTAACCGTTGAATTGCATACTTTTTACACTCTTAATACACATGTCAAATTTTGCGTCAATTGAATGTTATTTACTATATGATCTATAAGCTTATATTTTATGAATAATTTTAAACTATAAAAACTTGCAATTTAAACAATTTATTGATGATATAGTTATTGATCTTTAATTTTCTAGAAGTTTTGCAAGCATGGAGGATATATAAAGAAGGTGTAATCTAATAGTGGATTTGTCAAAATTGACCATCAACAAAAAGATATTGAGTAAGGTTGCCAATTTTGTAGCTAAATTTTGTCCGTTTTGTGGCCAATTTGGCTAGTAAAAATATATTCTAATGTAAAAAATTTGATACATATAACTACAAGTCTCATTATAGCACAATCGGTATTTTTCATTGAGGTGTTATAATTTTATATTTGATGATTGTTACATTAATACAATTTATTCCTTTTGTTATTATATTATATAAATCTATATACATCTAAAAGCTGAGACGTAGAATTTAATGTTGCTGTACTCCTATTGAGTCACCTCATCAACTACGTCATACTTTTTTTTTTTTTTAATAATTCCTGTAGGGACTCAATTTGTAATGGACCCTTAACAATAAGAATTTGTAGAGTGTGGGTAAAAGGGTTTGGCATCATCGAAGTAAGCAACGATTGATATGAAGTTTATAAAAAATAATAGATGGTACGAAATTCATAGGAATCTAATCAAAGAAATTTGGCTAAGTGTTTCTGTAGGGAATGATCATCCCTTTGGTTAAGTGTTTGCGAAGACCTTAGTTGTGATTTTGGCTAAGTGTTTGCGAAGCATATTTGTCCTCGACCCATGCCAAGGATCTCTTTTTCTTCGAACTGATCTTCATCATGTCCCTTTTTTTCTTTTGGACTTTTTTTCTCCCCACTTTTGGCGCTGGGAGTCTTATTGGTTATATAGTCTCATTTTAGTTAATCTTAGCCATCCATTTGTCAATTATCTGAACTCTATGTAAAGGGGTTTGTCCCATCATCTGTACTTGCAGGCTTTATGTTAGTTCCTAGCTGCCTTTGTAGACTTTCTATTAGTCGGAGTGACCAAGGCACCTGGGTTTGCTGGTCACTTCACCATTAAAGCGGCCAGAAGGTTGGTAGCGTAAGTTTTAAGGGATGAGAGATATTTTCCTTCTATCAACGTCGGTTGGCCGAGGAGGTGTGCATCCTCGGCGAAGCCCTTTGAGGATTTAGGCTTTTCTCTTTTACCCCCTCAGCCTCTATATCCTCCTCGGCGCGGGCCTTGGGCTGACTATGGAGTGGGCCGGGGTTGTTTGAATATTTAGGGCCCCACAATAGCCCCTCAAAATTTTGCTGCACGACTTCTAGGGCGGGGAGGAGGATTTTGACTTTCTCGGCACATTTTTATGCCCTGTTGAGCCTTCCTTCTCTGTCAGTGTTATCGTTACTTCAACTGCTCTTGCAATTTTGTTTCTGGCGCTAGGACCTGTCCGAGGAATTTTTCCTTGTTTTTACAGTGCTTTCATCTTTCTAGTTTATACTTTTTCTGCTTGAGCTTCTTATTGGTTCTTTTAGGAGGGGTAGGTTTAAGTTGCTTGTGCTTTAGCACTCAGTTTTTCGTGGTTTTCGTTCCTGACAGTGATCATTATTTAGCGTAAAAAGGGTCGGCTTCCGTAGATTTGGGTTCGTGGTCGGTACGAGGATCCTGGTTCCGTTCAGCGCTTATATCGCCCTATAATGACCAGTTTCAACATAGGTTTGGGTCCGAAAACCATACAAGACCTTAGCTTTTCTTGGCATTTAGCATTTGTGAGGGAGTGGTCTTCCTGTTGGCTTGAGTCCTTAGACTATACAGTGCTTAAGCTTTATCTAACGCTTAGTTTCTATTCTGAAGTATCTGGTCTTCCCAGAGGCTTTGGTCCGAGGACCATGCAATGCCTAGGTTCTGTTTAACACTTAATTTTCTCATCTGAAGTATCTGGTTTCTCCTAAGGCTTGGGTCCGAGGACCATGCGATGCCTTGGTTCTGTCCAGTACTTAATTTTCTCATTGTCATCTGAAGTATCTGGTTTCCCCTGAGGCTTGGGTTCGAGGACCATGCGATGCCTTGATTCTGTCCAGTACTTAATTTTCTCATTGTCATCTGAAGTATCTGGTTTCTCCTGAGGCTTGGGTCCGAGGACCATGCAATGCCTAGGTTCTGTCCAGTACCTAGTTTTCTCATTGTCATCTGAAGTATCTGGTTTCCCCTGAGGCTTGGGTCCGAAGACCATGCAATGCCTAGGTTCTGTCCAGTACCTAGTTTTCTCGTTGTCATCTGAAGTATCTGGTTTCCCCTGAGGCTTGGGTCCGAGGACCATGCAATGCCTAGGTTCTGTCCAGTACCTAGTTTTCTTGTTGTCATCTAAAGTATCTGGTTTCCCCTGAGGCTTGGGTCCGAGGACCATGCAATGCCTAGGTTCTGTCCAATACCTAGTTTTCTCATTGTCATCTGAAGTATCTAGTTTCCCCTGAGGCTTGGGTCCGAGGACCATGTAATGCCTAGGTTCTGTCCAGTACCTAGTTTTCTCATTGTCATCTGAAGTATCTGGTTTCCCCTAAGGCTTGGGTCCGAGGACCATGCAATGCCTAGGTTCTGTCCAGTACCTAGTTTTCTCATTGTCATCTGAAGTATCTGGTTTCCCCTGAGGCTTGGGTCCGAGGACCATGCAATGCCTAGGTTCTGTCTAGTACATAGTTTTCTCATTGTCATCTGAAGTATCTGGTTTCCCCTGAGGCTTGGGTCCGAGGACCATGCAATGCCTAGGTTCTGTCCAGTACCTAGTTTTCTCATACATTTATTATCTTATCTACTTATTCATTGCCATTTAATTCTACATCGCTATAATTTATAATAAACATTAGACAAATACACTTTTCACACAACATAATGACACACGCAAGCTGGAGTTGGGGTAGGATAAGACCTTGCTCTGTTCTGCCTCTTCGTTTGACGTGACTCTTCTGATCACGAGGCGTCTCTTGTGTCGATTGAGTAACGCGTTTTGACGCTTCGGTGCCTCCGCATTAATGAGGCGCCTCATCATTAATGTCAGTCGTGGATTTACGAGAATCTAACGGCGGATAAACCCCCTGGGAATTTGGGCGAAATTATTGCCTCCGGAAATCTCTCCCTTGGAATTAATGTGGATTGGCTCTCACCAACTTTTCGCCCTCTATAAAAGGCGTGCTTAGGGCAACCTTTTCCTTCACACTTGACAAACGTACGTCTTAAATTTATCCCAAAAATATTGCCCAGAGGTTCTGCAAGACCTAGCAGTTTGAGCCCTTTCAAATGAGTTTGCCTTTGGAAAGGGCGGTCCCGAGGATGCACAGCCCCTATCAGGAGCCGAGGATGGCACTCCGACCCTGGACGTCACGCTGGGGTTGGGGTAGGAGACGTCCGAAGATCCTCCTTCTTTTCAACCTAATCAGAGGTGGAGCCCTCCTTGCCGTTTGGAGGAGGATTCAGAAAGAACGTAACCTCCTCCCCTTAGGTACGGGCCGTTGACCCTCCAAGCCGGCAGCGATGGGGGTGGGAGGGAAATCAGGCGAAATCTAGAAGTGGAGCTGTCCTGTGCCGCGGCCTCTTCCGCCTTCCATGTTGCCCTCTTTTTTCCCTTTCCTTTTTATCTCTTCTATTTTTGCTCCTCAACGAGCCTTCTTTTCTATCTTTTGTTCCTCTGCCTGCTTTCTTTCTTTCCCTTTCCTCCTCTCTTGCTTCACTTCTTTCTATCTTTTGTTCCTCAACGAGCCTTCTTTTCTATCTTTTGTTCCTCTGCCAGTTTTGTTAAGCGTCTATCTTTGTAGTTAGCTTTAGAACAAGCCCCACGAGCATCACTTGTAAAAGATGTAACTTTTTCTTCATATATTAATAAAGAAGTAGATTTGTTTTGTCTTTTTTTTTTTTTTTACTTTTCGCATATTCTTGTTTCTTGTGATTGTAGACTTCTAAATAAATGTTGTTGCTGTAAACTGTATCGCTCTGGTGTGTTTTTTTTTTTTTTTTGAAAGTGTTACTCTAGACTTTTTCACACCAACCGTCGCACTTGCTAGTGTACAAGTCCTTCCCACAGACAGCGCCAATTGTAGGGACTCAATTTGTAATGGACCCTTAACAATAAGAATTTGTAGAGTGTGGATAAAAGGGCTTGGCATCATCGAAGTAAGCAACGATTGATATGAAGTTTATAAAAAATAATAGATGGCATGAAATTCATAGGAATCTAATCAAAGAAATTTGGCTAAGTGTTTCTGTAGGGAATGATCATCCCTTTGGTTAAGTGTTTGCGAAGACCTTAGTTGTGATTTTGGCTAAGTGTTTACGAAGCATATTTGTCCTCGGCCTATGCCGAGGATCTCTTTTTCTTCGAATTGATCTTCATCATGTCCCTTTTTTCTTTTGGACTTTTTTTCTCCCCCCTTTTGGCGCTGGGACTCTTATTGGTTATATAGTCTCATTTTAGTTAATCTTAGCCATCCATTTGTCAATTATCTGAACTCTATGTACAGGGGTTTGTCCCATCATCTATACTTGCAGGCTTTATGTTAGTTCCTAGCCACCTTTGCAGACTTTCTATTAGTTAGAGTGACCAAGGCACCTGGGTTTGCTGGTCACTTCACCATTAAAGCGGCCAGAAGGTTGGTGGCGTAAGTTTTAAGGGATAAGAGATATTTTCCTTCTATCAACGCCGGTTGGCCGAGGAGGTATGCATCCTCGGCGAGGCCCTTTGAGGACTTAGGTTTTTCTCTTTTACCCCCTCAGCCCTATATCCTCCTCGGCGCGGGCCTTGGGCCGACTATGGAGTGGGCCGAGGTTGTTTGAATATTTAGGGCCCCACAATTCCTTAATGATTTTTCTATGTTATTTTGTATAAAATAATTAAATATAGTTAATGGACAAACCTATTAATGCACTCCGTTACTATTCAACATGTTACTGTTCATTTGTTTTAAATGCATATATTTGACTATTCAACTACCTAAATTGATTTCAACTTTTCATTTTCCTCTTTCTAATTTCAAGTCATTGTTAAAATTGAATAATTCATTATCATTTTAGTGGATATATGCACATGTTTACTATTCATTACAAACGTTACTATTTTGTTAGATGCAAATGTTTAACTATATTTAACTATCCAAATTGATTTCAACTTTTCGTTTCTTCTTTTTAATTTCAAGTGATTGTTAAAATTGAATATTTAAACTTTTCATTTTCCTATTCTATAAAAAAAATAAAAAAAAATAAAAAAATCTTCTTCTCTTCTTCCAACATTTCCTCTCCACCTTTGCCTCTTTATCTCTCTACTACTCTTTACTTTACCATTAAACTTCTTTCATCATTTCCTCTTTCTTATATTTTAACTCTTTTTTTCTCCATCTTATTTTATATAAATTTGATATCATTTATTCCGTTTAATCCATATTTTTTTCCACACAAAAACTATGAGTACTCTCTCTCTCTTGTTTTTTGTTCTTTCTTATAACTCTAATTTAGGTTGATGGTTTTTTTATTTAATTTTTTTGTGTTGTATTTTTTATATTTCCCATCATACATCACTCTTATGGCTTTGGTTGAATTCTTTTAAATAGAAATTTGAGTTTATATCAAAACAAAATGTTACTATTCACTATTGAATAATTCATTATCATTTTAGTGGATATATGCACATGTTTACTATTCATTACGAATGCTACTATTCATTAGATGCAAATGTTTGACTATATTCAACTATTCAAATTGATTTCAACTTTTCGTTTTCTTCTTTCTAATTTCAAGTGATTGTTAAAATTGAATATTTAAACTTTTCATCTTTCCATTCTATTAAAAAAAATATATATAAAAAAAAACTCTTCTTCTCTTCTTCCAACCTTTCCCCTCCCTCTTTGCCTCTTTATCTCTCTACTACTCTTTACTTTACCGTTAAACTTCTTTCATCATCTCCTCTTTTTTATATTTTAACTCTTTTTCTCTCCATTTTATTTTGTATAAATTTGATATCATTTATTCTATTCAATCCATATTTGTTTTCCACACAAAAATTGTGAGTACTCTCTTTCTCTCCCTCTCTTGCTTGATTTATGTTCTTTCTTATAGCTCTAATTTAGGTTGATGGTTTTTTATTTAACTTTTTTGTGTTGTATTTTTAAAATTTTCCATCATAGATCACTCTTATAGCTTTGGTTGAATTTCGATTTAGGTTAATATGTAGTTTTTTTAAAATAGAAATTTGAGTTTATGTCAAAACAAAATATACATGGCTACAAATTTGAATGTGCCTACCAATGAACTTCTATTGAACAGAGATGTATTCACAATATTTTTAGCTTCATATACTTCTTCAGTAATGTGAATTTGAGAAAGAGGAAAGAGCAGGCAAAGGATGTATGATAATCCCCTATGTCTTGAAGAAAGTGGAGGGCCAATTAGTTTCCCTTCTATTGGAATTTTGTACAAAAAGCCTTTTGCTATAAGTTATTTGACTTTTTGTTATTTTGTAATCACTCTATAGTCTATACTATGACAAAAAGTGAATAAAGTTTTTTTATTTGTAGAGTATCAAAAAAGTAAAAAAAACATTCAATGTAGTAATTTTGTATTGTTGCATCCCATGTGTTTGGTAAAATTTCTTTTAGAAATCTTAGGTGTTTTTCTCAAATCTATTTGTTATTTTTATTTTAGTCATTTTATTACAAATAATTAGCATCTCCACCATCAAATTTTTAGTTAATTTGAACTTTCTTGATAAGTTTTTACTTTGCTTAGTTGATCATCTTTACTAAGAATGCCAAAAAAAATATAAGATAAAATATAATTTACTTTATAGCATCATTATGCTATTAATGTTTTTATGTATAGATACTTAAGGAACTTTTTCTTTTTGCATTTTATTTTATTTTATATTTCCACTTTATGATATATGATTTATTGATAATGATTTATTGCATAGTTATCTTTATTTACTTTTTCACTTAGTTTCAATTCTAAGACAGAAAGAGACATGGATCTATATTTTGGAGAAAAATATATCTATAAGAGTTAAATCGCATACATCTGTATAATAATAAACAAAGTATACATAGTTACAACTTGGTCTAATAATTCTCACACAATCAATTTTTTTTTTTTAAATAAAATAAAATTATGACATTGTGTTTTCATACATATCTTACTATATATGATACCTGACTACAAAATATATTTTGTTACACTACAAAAAAACCTCTAATTTCAAACATAATTTCAAACAACACATATTGAATTTTTAAAAATATACAATCTAATATATTAATTCAATAATTATCCAATAAAAAATAATCAGATCATATTTTTTCGTGCATCGTGCGGATTTGCGACTAGTATATAATAAAACCGTGTAATGTACGAGGCATTAACTAGTTATATATTAAAATAATGGAACTTTACTTAAATTTCTAGAAACTCTTTAGTGATTCATTTGTTTTGATTTTCAATTGTGTCACTATCTACAACCTTGTGTTGATATTGTTTTGAATGTTTGCAATTAAATATGATAGTTTGTAACTATTGAGACATTTTTGGCACAAGTCAACATGGGCTTGTAAAATTAAAAACACTAACAGACAAAGCCCATAAGGTCCAACACCAATTAATGAAGAATTTTCAATCCAACTTTATTTTTTTAATATTCCTATCTGCTACGTGGACCAGGTCCACATGTGAAAGGAAGAACCCAACAAAAGGGACAATTTAGGAGATGTGGATTGGGGGGCAAATGAGTCATTTCATATGAATTTTGGGCTCATTCAAGATCTTTTTGTTTTTTTTTTTTTTTTTTTTTTTTTTGAAAGGTCTCTTTGATAGGCTTGGAAGTGTAGTCAACACCGTTCAGTGGTAATTGAAACACATGATTGAGATTGAATAGATAAGACCCATAAAATGCAAAAGAATTATTGCATGAACTTAGTATGTTGAAGTGAATTTGTGCTTGTAACATCAATAAGATCTGCTGTTTCTGAAAATCTTGACACCAATGACATTACATCTACTTAGTAAACTCAATTCTTCATGAACACCAAGACCTGAATCATCCACAAAAGGTGTAGCTGCAAAGGTTTATTTACAGTAGGAATCTCCAAAGGACCTAAAGATTTTGGTCATGAAGTCTAATCATTCCTGAGCAACTAAAATTACCTGTTTGCCAACATTGAGGCCAGAAAACAGCCCGACAGCTGCTGCCGGGCTACTCTGAAGGCCTTCAGCTATGTCTTCCAAAAATACAATCTTCCCTTCAGCAATGTGAGGCAGAACCAAATACGGAAACGTCAGCAATGTGAGGCAGAACCAAATACAGAAACTTCAGATAGAGGTGATAGTAATCAAAAACCACAAATCCTTTTATATGAACCCTTTTGTAAATCAAATGCATTAAATTGTGCACACCTTCTGGCTTGTCAAGGTTGTACTGTGAGATCATGCCACAAACCGCAATGCAACCATAGGCCCTCATGTTGAGTAGCACTGCATCAAGCATTTTTCCCCCAACATTCTCAAAGTAAACCGCAACGTGACCATGGGCCCTCATGTTGGGTGTGCTCTATTACAGGTACAATTTCTTTGATGTGAACAAATGGGCTCATATTCAATATTGGGATCCGAAAGAAACTTTACTCCATTTGTATAAGTGTCATTCTAGATGTCAAATAAAAAAGGTAGATGTTAAGTCAATCTGAGAAAGAAATTAGTTCTTCCAACTCAAATGAATTTATGTAAAAGATTCATGACAGTTGATAGTTATGAGTATACTCAACTCCAACAACATAACACTTTATTGAGGATATAAAACTATATTGTTACCAACAAAACCCAATAGAAGATACATTTGCAGTAAATAATCCACCTGGACCTAGAGTTTTTGGACCATGAGGTTGTATACAAAGTCATTCATTCATGAGCAACTACCACTACCTGTTTTCCAACATTACGGCCAGAGAAGAGCCCTACCATTACTTCTGGGGCACTCTCGAGGCCTTCAGCTATGTCTTCCACATAAGTAATCTTTCCCTCTTTGATGTAAGGCAGAACAAACTCCAGAAACTTTGGATAGAGGTGGTAGTAATCAAAAACAAGGAATCCTTCTATCCGGATCTGTTTCCAAACTACACTCATTATATGGTGCAAAACTTCAGGCTGCTCAAGGTTGTACTGTGAGATCATTCCACATACAGCAACACGGCCATGGACTCTCATGTTGAGTAGCACGGCATCAAGCATTTTTCCCCCAACATTCTCAAAATAAATATCAATACCTTCTGGAAAGTATCTGCAAGAAAAACACAGCAACCCTCTAGATTTAAGTACCAGATATACAAATGAAAGAGCAGTCACTCTTGGTTTTTCTAGGACAGAATAAAACTTAAAAAAAAGTGTAGGGACAAAACATCTTTCAAAACTGTTGACATGATCTGTGATGATTGGTTCATTATAAAAGTGGTGTTAGTGGTGGTACCATGTAAAAGAGATGCTCTAATCACAACATGCTATATTTAGCAATTGAAAAGAAGTGTCAGTCTTGGACTTAGATAATAGTGAAATAGAAAAATTAATCCTCAATATAACTTTTTTTTTTACTTTAAAGTTTCCAAGGCTTAAAATACATACATATATATATATATATATATGAAGGGATGTCCACATTCTTAAGAACAAGGATGTCCAATGTTTACTTCGGTATCAAACCAGTGACTCTGTCAAAGAAGGAAATGAAATTTTATAATTCTAATTAGAACATATATTACTACCAACCTTTTCAAAGCTGCATCCAAGTCAGGCTCTTCTTTATAGTTGAAAGCCTCGTCAAACGTTAATTTGTTCTTCAGCAAATCAACCTTGTTGCAGAAAGGGGAAAAAAACAAATGAAAAATGTTGGTTAGTGAGGCTGCCCACTCTGGTCAGGCACACCAACTCCTAAAGAAGATTAAAATTGCCAAAGTATGCAAGAGTGATCAATATCTGTTATGATTTGTGAGAACTGACAAGGGTGGCATATTTTGATCCAAACATTTTTTTCTTTGGCATGTTACTGGCAAATATTTAGTTACCGGATAGGAAAAGTATATTCATATCATTAACATATATGTTTATACTTAATATAAAAAATGCATAACAACCAAATAGTTCTGTGCTAATCGTAGCCTTAGGTAAAGAAAATAGAATTTATACCCTTCAAATGAGTGTCAGAAATGACCACAGTGTCCTGTCAACTATTGCGAAACATTTCAAATTTCTTGTTCCTTCTATTTTTTGGTCCTTATGGACATGGCAAATCAGGAAAAAAGCAATCTTTCACTAGTTCTTTGTACACTAATATATGCAGCAAGACAAACTCAATTATGCTCTAGCCATTAGAGAAGAGAGTTGCTCATTTAGGTGTTCAGATAAAGTATATCAACGTTAGAGTTGCTTTGGATCAAACGCAGATTGATTGAAGAAATCAACCGATTGCATTGACTATATCATGTTATAAACAGAATGGAAAAAAATATTAATTGAATGGAAACATCGAGTGGCACTCATATTCAGCAAATCACCTTTTCTTTGCTTCCAGCACTTCCAACAACATAGCAACCAAACAACTTTGCAAACTGCCCAACAAGCTGACCAACTGCTCCAGAAGCTGCTGAAATGAAGACATGCTCTCCTTTCTTTGGATAGCAAACCTCATGAAAACCACAATAAGCTGTTAAACCAGGCATACCTACACATAAGGAAAATGTTAATGAGGTTTTTGCAGCAAGCTAGATAATACCATGAGATGGCCTTAATCTACAAATATAATTTCAGCTAATTGAGTTAATACTTGCAATTTAAATAATTTTTTCCATTTGCAACTTAGTTCTACAATCATACTCACCAATAAGAATCAATAGTATATAAGTTTTATGTTGGATAAACAACTAACCACTTTATTAAAATGTATAAAAAGGTACTCAGGATTGGAAAATTTTGTATTCTTGATTTATGATTGTGAGAAAGAATTTTGAAAGCCATCTGGGGTAGGCTACTTTAAATTATTAGATTTTACAAGAATATCACATGCAGGTAGATCAACCGGGAAAGAAGTGTGTATCAATAGTCACATGCTGCATCTGCATACTGATAATTGGAACCATCTTGACCAAACTTAATAAGAACAATCAAGAAAATTTCATCTGTTCCTTTGGTTCATATATCACCATAACAGTAATAGTTAGTTTCCTAGAACTGTACATTCATCTCCCAAGTATATATCAAAAGGGAAAGAAAATCGGCTTACCAAGAATGCCAGTATAGTAGGACAGTGGCACATCAGTGTGTTGGATTTTAAACATTTTCTGAAAATCCGTAATCAAACTATACTCTTCCCATCCTGTTATTCCCCAAACTAAGTCTCCTTTCTTGAAATTTGCATTCCCAGAATCCAAAACTTTAGCCACGCCAAATCCAGTAAGTGCCTGTACGATTCAACATAAAGGTCATTATTAAAGTATAAAACTGAAACAAGATCAATATGAAACCCCTTCATTATAGATAGTAGATGTAAATAAATTTAAGCTTCTAGTTGGCCAAAAGAGCTATAATAATAAAATTTAAATAATAATTTTAGAAATCGACTGTGACTTGCAACTATTTACAAGAAATTGGATCAAATGTAGGTTGGCAATTATGGAACACAGATTTACATCATATCTTTATCTCTCTGTATTGTAAATAAAATGGTATTTTGAATGTATTTGATTGACAAATGATTTAACAATTCAAAAGTGTGTTAAGTATCAGTTGAGCTACAAGGTTGTTGGTAAAATTCAGAAGATTTGGATTCTTGTCACAACTTAGTATAACACTTTATTAATATTATGACCCTCGATACCATATCATGTTTTCCTGTTAGAAACAAAGTTCAGTTAAGTTAGTTATTCCAGATCTAACTTTAGCAAGAAAAGTTACATTTTCATAATTTGTACTACTACTACCACCCAAACAAACAAGATAATTCTAGCATTGACTCACTGAAACGGGGGGCTTCGAGGAGTTTGTGTCGGGCTTCTTCATTTGGATAAGAATGTAGGGATCGCAAGACATGTAGAGATTCTTCACCACAACCCCATTAGTACCTTCTGGGACATTCAACTTTATGGTACCATTGCTACTCACGTACATGTCTGATTCTTTAGGAGAACCAGTGACATAGTTCTTTAAGATCACTTGCTTGTTGCTCACTTGCTCATCATCACCATCACTTGCCATTTTTAATAAATGAAGCTCGTACTGATAGTAGTATCAATGAGTGTTAAATACAGAAGAAGAAAAAAATCGATGAGATAACTAGATAAGAGTACTGTGCAATCAGACTTTGTGATTGGTTTAGGGAATGTTGCTACATTTAATAGGGAAAAATAATAGTGGTTTGATCAGCCAATGCGTCAGAATTGTTTATTTTATTGTGGTGGAAAAGAATATATATATGCTCGGTATATGCGAATGAGTCAGATAGATAGTATTATGTTTAGACATGCATTGACTTTGGTCAAAAGGTGGATGAGGTGAGGTCTCTAAAGAAAACTTAGATTTTCATTCGGATAAAGTAATACAACCAAGGAAGTCGATACCGTAACAGTACCGGCCATATCGGCCGGTACGTATCGTACCGGTTGCATACCGGTATCGAAACATCAATGTTTCGTACCGGTTTAAATACCGGCCGTACTAGCCATGTACCAGTCATACCAGCCAATATCGGGCAATACCGGCCGGTATAGAAAAAAGTTTTTTTTTTAATTTTTTTTTTAAATTTTGTAATTTTTGAATTTTTGTTAGGGTAGAATGGTAACTTATTTGCATTAACTTATCTATATATATATATAAAACCGAAACCTTTGAAGCTCTCACAATTTTCCACATCATCACTATTTTCTTTTTCTTTTTCTTTTAGATTCTTTTTATTTTAGGACAAAAATTTGAATTTTTATTAATATCAATAATATTGAAAAACGTATACAAATTTAGAGACCTATTTAAGAGCTCCATAAAACTTGATGGACAAGAAAATATATTCTAAAATAAGCCCTAATTAATACCTAACCATAATAGGAACCAAATTTGACCTAAAAAACATTCAAAGAACCTAAAAACAAGGAAATAAATCACCTAGACTTAAAATAACGTTTTTTGCATAAAAATACCAAAAAAAAAAACTTTAGGATTAAGAAAAAAAAAGAGAGACTCTTGATAGGACTCTCTCTTCTCTCCTTAAAACCCTAGCAATTACCATCTCAAAACCCTAAACTCAACTTCACTTTAAGATTAAAAAAAAAAAAAAAAAAAAAAAAAAAAAAAAGGAGAAAAACTCACGTAAAAAAAAAAAAAAAAACCTATTTTTTGTCTTTTTTATTTGCTTTCATATGTGCATGAAATTTTCATTCTATCTTATTGTTTTATTATGTTTAGAATTGATTTTCTTCTAAGTATTTGGGTTAATCTCTATATTTTGATAGTGTTTTTATGGGTTTGGTTTTTGGGTTGAAATTCTAATAATTATTTTATATTGTATATGGCAGATAAAGCATCTCTATTTTTTGGAGAAAAATCAAAGCTGCAACCTATGTCTTCCAGCCCAAGGTATGGTTTATTTTTATATGTTTTTTCTTTATTGAGAATTTTTATTTTGGGTTCATATGATTTTTTGTTTTCTTAATTAAAGCTTTGATTTTTGGTTGATTAATTATTTGTTTGGATTAATTTCAATTAATTATTTGTTTGGATTCAACGTAAAAGATAATGGAATTATGTGTTATAAATTTGATAATGTTCCATGTTTTGAATTGTTTATATTGTTATTAATACGACTAAATAAGATTTATTTTTATCTTTGTAGTTTATATCAGTTTTGAGTGTGTGTATATATATAACTTTTGAGAATTTTGCTTTATTAATTTAAGAATTGTAAATTACTTTGTAGGTTTCAATAACTATACACCTGCAGTGAAACATTGACAATATAAGCATATATATATGGTATTAACATTTTATAAAAAATTTTCTTATAACCCAATAACATTCTACGTTAGACAACACTTCTAAACTATAGAAAAGCATAGAAGTTAAATATTTATTCCCATTGTATTTTATTTAATTATGACAGATCTATTTTTTTTTAAACGCTAACTAGCAAAATGTCTATAATATACATATTATTAACCCAATTTTCTATTTCTAAATTTCTTAGATTTTATTATATCAATCTTTTTTTCTTTTAAATTCTTGGTGGGCAAATTAGTCTCTCACTAATTCTTTTACTTTAATGTGATGTTGGTCAATTATCCTTTTATTTAACTATTCCGTGCATCGCACGGGTTAGCGACTAGTTAGTATAATTTGTTTTCTTAGTATGCAATGGTAACTTTTAAGCTTTCTATTTTTTATATTGTGTGTTTTTTTTTTCTTTTAATTGATACTAAAGTCTAAAATTATGAATAATTAGTTTTGAATTGAGAAAATGTTTTATGGTAAACTTTTATATTCATTATAATATATATACACACACATACATATATATATATATATATATATTTATTTATTTATTTATTTATTTATTTAAAAATATAAAAAATAGCGGTAAACCCGAAACGATACACCAGTATTGACCGGTATCCAAAATATACCGTACCGCTAGGCAAACCGGTACAGCCTTCGGTACGGTATTGACTCCCTTAAATACAACCCAAGAGTCCGGTTGCTCACTGGCATAGTGGCATTACGTGCTTTCCAATTATAAGGAGAGCTAAGCATTACAATCCAATTATAAGGAGAGCTAAAGGCATTCACATCAATTCGTATATAATAGAAAAATGTATAAATTAAATTTATATTAGTTTGCCTAAAAATGATCCGCATCAATCTATATATAATTGTGTAAATTTATAAGCTAAAATAACTATATAAATTTACAATGATACTATTTATTTTACATTTATTGTTTTTTTCTTTTTTTAGGATGAAAAAAGAGAGTGGATAGTGATTGATTGGTTGTTGTGTGTAAAGAAAGAAAAACAATTTTAAAAAAAATTAAGAAAAACTTATATTTTAATGAAATGTAGTGTAAAATAAATAATTTGATGTGAGGTTTTTTTTTAAATGAGTATGTAAAATAGAAAAAGTAAGTTCTTATGCTAAAATAGAGAGAGTTTTTTGCAAGAGCTTAATTGAATGCTAAGGGTTTAAAACTTTAAATTCTTTCTCTCCCATCTTTATAATTCTGGAATTATTAAAAAATTTAAATAATAAAAAAAAGGTTATACATGATGTCTCAAGAGCATTGTAGCCCAATTGACATTGCTTAGTATTTCCAAGAGAAACATTGAGGTGGCTTCCTAGTGTTTAAAGTTGTAACCCAGCCAGTTATAGGGAATGGTTGGTTGTTCAAACTTGATTCATTAACATTCAGAAAGATTTCAGACAAGTATTTTATTGAAAAATCTTGATTTAAGAAATTCAAGCCAAGTTTAGTTGTAAGTTGTTTGACTTTTGTTTGAAATTTTTTTCAAGATAGTAAGGGAGAACACCAAATTGTTGAGTAGATCTTGAGTACAATGGTTTTACAAGCATGAAAATATTAGCATGACACTCATTAATTACAGCCACGATTACCGATTTGGTATAGTCAACACCCTTCAGTGATAATAGAAACACATGGCTGAGATTGAATAGATAGGAACCATAAGATGCAAAAAAATTATTGCATTGCATGAAGTTAGTATGTTGAAGTGAATTTGAGCTTGTAGCATCATAAGATCTTCTATTTCTGAAATTCTTGACATCAATGACATTACATCTACTTAGTAAACTCAATTCTTCATGAACACAAAGACCTGAAACGTCCACTAAAGGTGTAGACGCTTGAGGTTTATTTACAGTAGGAATCTCCCAGGGACCTAGAGCTTTTGGTCATGAAGTCAATCATTCTTGAGCAACTAAAACTACCTGTTTACCAACATTGAGGCCAGAAAATAGCCCAACAAGGGCTGCTGGACCACTCTCAAGGCCTTCAGCTATGTCTTCCAAATAGACAATCTTCCCTTCAGCAATGTGAGGCAGAACCAAATCCAGAAACTTCGGGTAAAGGTGATAGTAATCAGAAAACACAAATGCTTTCATATGAACCCGTTTGTAAATCATGTGCACTAAATTGTGCACACCTTCCAGCTTCTCAAGGTTGTACTGTGAGATCATGCCACAAAGAGCAACGCGACCATGGGTCTTCATGTTGAGTAGCACTGCATCAAGCATTTTTCCCCCAACATTCTCAAAGTACATATCGATACCTTCAGGAAAGTACCTGAAAAAACAATACATCATTCACACTAGATTGAGACCAGCAATATGATATAGAAGTCCAAAAGACTCTTGGTTTCTCTCGTAAAGAGACTAAAACTTAATATACCATGCTTCTACCTTATTGTTTACCTATCTTTTCCTTTTTTAATGAAGGCTTCAAAGACAAATTAATCCACAATATAACAATTTCTTCCCATAAAAAATTTCCAAGGCATAAAATATATATGTAAGGATGTCCTCTTTCTTGAGAACAAGGATGTCCAATGTTTACTTCAGTATCAAACCGGAGACCCTGTTAAAGTCTGAAATTATATTTTATATTCTGATTACACCATATATTATTACTAACCTTTTCAAAGCTGCATCCAAGTCAGGTTCTTCTTTATAGTTGAAAGCCTCATCGAACTTGAATTTGTTCTTCAGCAAATCAACCTTGTTGCAGAAAAGATAAAGGAAAAAACCAAAAGCCAACAGAAAAAAGCTGGTTGCCCACACCGGTCAGGCAGATCAACTCATAAATAAGATTTGAAATTGCCAAAGTGTGCAAAGGGGATCAATATCTATTAAGATTTGTGGAAATGGACGAGGGTGGCATATTTTGACCTGAGATTTTATCTTCGGCATGTGACTTGCAAATATTTTGACACACTGTAGGACAAATATGTTAATATCGTTGAACATGTATGTTTATACTTGTTACAGTGTCTGTTTGCATGCATATGAATCATTAATAGGAAAAAAAAAAAAAAGACTCAAATTAATCACCATAATACTTACTTCAAAAAATGCATGACAACCAAATAGTTCTGTACTAATCTTAGGTAAAGAACAGATAATTTCTACACTTCAAATGAGTGTTAGAAATGACTAAAAAAAGTGTTCACTAGTTTACACTTAACACTTCAAACGTTTATATTTGTTCCTTTTTTTTCTTTTCTTTTTTTTCTTTTTTTTTTGTCCTTGAGGACATGGCAAATTGGAGGGAAAAATTTGAGTTACATTGCAATGCTACACCAGTTTTTTGTACATTTATTATATCTATTAAGAAGAATGCGACTACGCGCTAGCCAATAGAGAAGAGAGTTGTTCATCTAGAAATTAAGATGTATCTCAAGAGTAGAACTGATCCGGATCAAACCCAGATTAGTTGGACACAACCAATTGAATCAAGCACATCAAGTTATAAACAGAATGGAAAACCCAGATTAGTTGGACACAACCAATTGAACCAATTGAAACATTGAGCACTTATATTCAAGAAGTCACCTTTTCTTTGCTTCCAGCACTTCCAACAACATAGCAACCTAACAGCTTTGCAAACTGCCCAACAAGCTGACCAACTGCCCCAGAAGCTGCTGAAATGAAGACATACTCTCCTTTCTTAGGAGAGCAAACCTCATAAAAACCACTATAAGCAGTTAAACCAGGCATACCTACACATAAGGAAAATGTTTAATGAGCTTTTGGCAAAAAGCAAGACAATTGTTAACACAGCATACCAAAAAACCTAGCCAAATTACTTGCAATATGTGATCTGGTATTAATTACTACAAGATGACCTCAATCTCAAGATATATATAACATCAGCTAGGTGATCCAATAATGGCAGTTTAAAAAAAATTGTCCCAATTGCAACTTAGTTGCTACAATCAGGCTCATCATATATAAGAGTTGATAGAAAATAAGTTCTATTTTGGATAGACTTACCAAGAATACCAGTATAGTAGGACAGTGGCACACCAGTGTGTTCGATTTTAAGCAAATTCTGAACATCTGTAATCAAACTATACTCTTCCAATCCAGTTTTTCCCCAAACTATGTCACCTTTCTTGAATTTTGGATTCCCAGAATCTACAACTTTTGCCACACCAAATCCAAAAATGGGCTGCATAATTTCAACATCAAATTCATTATTAAAGTATACAATTAAAACAAGATCAATCTTATACCCTTTCATAAATCATAGTAGAAGTGTTTTTTTTTTTTTTTTTTCATAAAAATAGTAGATATAACTTTAAGCTTAGGCCTGTTTGGATTGGGGAGGAGTGGAGGGGGAGTAGGATAGAATTGGCTGAAAATAGATTAATTTTGAGTCAATTCTTATTTACTCTACTCTCCCTTCTTCCTCCTCAATCCAAAGAGACCATTATAGTTGGTCAAAAGATCTATGATAATCAAATCTATCATTATATATATATATGCAATTTAAATAATGGATTTAGAAATTGCCAGTGACTTGTAACCAATCACCACAAACTGAACACAAATTCACAAATTATCTTTATCTCTATATATTATAAATTAATTGGTTTGTTAATGCAATTGATTGACAAAAGACTTAACCATTAAGAATAAAACTTTATTAATGTTATGACACTTGATACCAAATCATGTTTTCTCATTCCGAACATAGAGCTAATTTCAAGTTACATCCAATGTAATTCTTAGACTTAAGAAACTCCTCTATTAGTATATAAACTTTTTTTTTAAAATTTTAAAATTCTACATATATGGATTATGGATTCTATTCTCAAATAAAATCTATAAAAAAATAAAAATAAAAAAGGAAACTTACATTATCAATTACACCAAAACAAACAAGATAACACATTAAAAAAAAAAAATAGAGTTAAACAAATAAAAATCAGTTCCCCACTTTAAGTATTTTCTACCAATCACAACCTATAATCATGCCATGTGTTTGATTTTTTGTTATTGCATTTTAAATTTTAATGATTTTATAAGGAAAAAAAAAGGGGGTGTGTCCCCAGTTATAAAGTGGAATACTTGACCAATCTATGGGCAGTGATAAGCCCATATGTGAAAAAGTGAAAGTCATGTTAGCAGATGGAAAAAATGGTGAACATTTTTGTGTCTTTTTGGTTTTACTCAACAGGATAAGATTATAAATATTCGTAAGAATAATAGCTATCATTTGGAGAAAAAAAAAAAAAAAAAAAGAAGAGTGGCTCTCTGCTTTGACACCGAACCGGGCTCAAAGGAATTGGTGGTGGAACTGATTGGCTTCTTCGTAAGATTACACACATAAGGATCGCAGGACAGGTGCAGATTCTTCACCAAAAGCCCATTTGAACCTTCTGGGACCTTCAACTTTATGGTACCATTGGTGTTAAGGTACATGCCTGATTCTTTAGGGAAACCAGACACATAGTTCTTGAAGATCACTTGCTTGTTGCTCACTTCTAGCTCATTATCACCACCACCACTAGCCATTGATAACAAAGCTCTCATCATATATTAGCAATACAATCACTTATCAAAAAAAAAAAATATATATATATATATATATATATTAGCAATAAAATCAAATTACGTGGGTTGGTTTTAAGGCTCTTCGCTTGTCTTTTTAAAGCGTTGCAAGAAATTTGAGGTTATTTTATAGTATGGAAAGATAATTGATGAAAAAAAGTTGAGAGTTTTATTACGTGGAAAAGAGTATAGTTCTAGAACCACATAAAATGCCGCAATTTTTGGAGGTTCGTTTTATAGTATAAATTTTTTAATTTTTCATTAATTTAAAGTTATACTTATACATGATGTGTACTTTCTAAAGTTTATTTTATTCTATTTTTGGAGGTCCAATTTTATAGTAAAAATTTGTTAGTTTTTCATTCATTTAAAGTTATACATGGTGCTTTCTCAAAAAAAAAAAAAAAAAGTTGTACATGGTGTGTAGTAAAAAGTTATGTAGCTAAAAATGAAGGAAAAGTCAACGAGCTAAATAACTTTTTAATTTCGTTCTTTTAATGATAGTATTTTTTTTTTTTATTCTTATAAATTCAATAATTACAATTGGGAGGAGAGATTTGATTTATTTGAATACTAAAAATTTTCATTAGAAATATTAGGAAGTGTCAATTAAGTTTCAAAACTTTTGAAATTTTATAATAGCATGTGACCACACATGTCAATTAAAATTCATATATAAGTTTAATAAAAGATTTGACTAATATCATAGAAATTGAATAATAAATATATAGAATAAAAATTAACGAAAAAAATTAACGTAGGTTACATTGCGATGTAAGACTAAATTAATTAAAATATTAAAAAATTAGTAATATAGAATTTTAATAGGAATTTTTTTTTTCCTTTCTAGGAAAGATAAAAAATTTCATTGCTCTAAGCCAAATTATTTTAACCTTTACCCAAAAACCTTGAACCTAATTCATTTTATGGTTCTTTGAACAGTCTGAATCTAAAAACCAAGAATAAGAATTGCAGGACATGTAGAGATTTTTCACCACAACCCCATTAGTACCTTTTGGGACTTTCAAGTTTATGGGACCATTGCTACTCAGGGACATGTGTGATTCTTTAGGAGAACCAGTCACATAGTTCTTTAAGATCACTTGCTTGTTGCTCACTTCTAGCTCATCATCACCATCACTTGCCATTTTTGAATAAATGAAGCTCCTACTAGTAGTAGTATCAATTAGTGCTAAATACAGGAAAAAAAAAAAAAAAAACCGATGAGATAATTAGACAAGAGTAATACTGTCAAAAATAATAGTGGTGTGATCAGCCAATGCGTCAGGATTGTTTATTTTATTGTGGTGGAGAAAACACATATTAGGTATATGCCAATGCGTTAGATAGAGACTACTATGTTTGGTCAAAAGTCATGGTTTTAAAAATTGGATTGAACCGGCCGATCCGACTGGTTGAATCATAAAATGTGTAAAATTTAGTAACTTACATAGTTTTATCTAAAAATGAGCTACATCAGTTTATATATAATTATTTAAATTTACAAATTAGCTAAAATAATTGTGTAAATTTACACTAATACTATTTATTTTGTATTTAGTTTTTTTTTTTTTTTCATTTTTTACGAATCTCAAGAATGAAGGAAGAAAGTATATGGCAGTTATTGTGTGTGAAAAAAGAAAAATAATTAAAAATAAATAAAGAAAAACTAATACTTTAATGAAATTTAGTGTAAAATAGATAATTTGATGTGTGGTGTTTTTGAAAAATGAGTATGTAAAATAAAAAAAATAAGTTCTTATTCTAAAATAGAGAGAAATTTTTGCACGAACTGATGCAAATACTAAGGGTTTAAAACTTTGAATTCTCTCCCCCATCCTTATAATTTTGGAATTATGAAAATTTAAAAAAAAAATTTATTCATGATGTTCCAAAAGCATTTTAGCTCAATTGACACTTCTTAGAATTTCCGAGGGAAACATTGAAGTGGCTTCAAGTTTTTAAAGTTGTAACCCAGCCAGTTATAGGGAATGGCTGGTTGATCAAACTTTATTCATCAACATTCTGAAAGATTTCAGAGTTCAGACAAGTATTTTCTTGAAAAATCTTGATTTAATAGATTCTAGCCAAGTTTAGTTGTAAGTTGTTTAACTTTTGTTTGAAATTTTTTTCAAGATAGTGAGGGGGAACACCAAATTGTTGAGTAGATACAATGGTTTTACAAGCATGAAAATATTAGCATGACACTCATCAATTACAGCCACGATTACCGAATTATTGCATTGCATGAAGTTAGTATATTGAAGTGAATTTGAGCTTGTAGCATCATAAGATCTGCCAATCTGCTATTTCTGAAATTCTTGACATCAATGACATTACATCTACTTAGTAAACTCAATTCTTCATGAACACCAAGACCTGAAACGTCCACCAAAGGTGTAGACGCTTAAGGTTTATTTACAGTAGGAATCTCCAAGAGACCTAGAGCTTTTGGTCATGAAGTCAATCATTCTTGAGCAACTAAAACTACCTGTTTACCAACATTGAGGCCAGAAAACAGCCCAACAAGGGCTGCTGGACCACTCTCAAGGCCTTCAGCTATGTCTTCCAAATATACAATATTCCCTTCAGCAATGTGAGGCAGAACCAAATCCAGAAACTTCGGGTAAAGGTGATAGTAATCAAAAACCACAAATGCTTTCATATGAACCCGTTTGTAAATCATGTGCGTTAAATTGTAAACACCTTCCGGCTTCTCAAGGTTGTACTGTGAGATCATGCCACAAACAGCAATGCGACCATGGGTCCTCATGTTGAGTAGCACTGCATCAAGCATTTTTCCCCCAACATTCTCAAAGTAAATATCAATACCTTCAGGAAAGTACCTGAAAAAAAAATACAACATTCACACTAGATTGAGACCAGCAATATGATATAGAAGTCCAAAAGACTCTTGTTTTCTCTAGTAAATAGAGTAAAACTTAACATATCATGCTCCTACCTTATTTTTTATCTACAATTTCCTTTTTTAATGAAGGCTTGAAAGACAAATTAATCCACAATATAACCATTTTTTCCCATAAAAAATTTCCAAGGCATAAAATATATATGAAAGGATGTCCTCTTCCTTGAGAACAAGGATGTCCAATGTTTTCTTCAGTATCAAATCAGTGACCCTGTTAAAGACTGAAATGATATTTTATATTCTGATTAGAACAAATATTATTACTAACCTTTTCAAAGCTGCATCCAAGTCAGACTCTTCTTTATAGTTGAATGCCTCATCGAACTTGAATTTGTTCTTCAGCAAATCAACCTTGTTGCAGAAAGGATAAAGGAAAAAAAACAAAAGCCAACAGAAAAATGCTGGTTAGTGAGGCTGCCCACTGGTCAGACAGACCAACTCATAAATAAGATTTGAAGTTGCCAAAGTGTGCAGGGGTGATCAATATCTATTATGATTTGTGAAAATGGACAAGGGTGGCATATTTTGACCTGAAATTTTATCTTTGGCATGTGACTCGCAAATGTTTAGACACGGAATAGGACAAATACGTTAATATCAGTGAACATATAAGTTTATACTTGTTATAGTGTCTGTTTGCATGCATATGAACCATTAATAGGAAACAATTTTCAAATTAATAACCATAACACTTTAAAAAATTCATAACAGCCAAATAGTTCTGTACTAATCTTAGGTAAGGAAAAGAGAAGAGAGTTGTTCATTTAGGAATTAAGATGAAGTATCTCAACAGTAGAACTGTTTCGGATCAAACCCAGATTAGTTGGACACAACTAATTGAATCAAGCACATCAAGTTATAAATAGAATGGAAAAATCAATATTAATTGAATTGAAACATCGATAACTCATATTCAACAAGTCACCTTTTCTTTGCTTCCGGCACTTCCAACAACATAGCAGCCTAACAGCTTTGCAAACTGCCCAACAAGCTGACCAACTGCCCCAGAAGCTGCTGAAATGAAGACATACTCTCCTTTCTTAGGAGAGCAAACCTCATAAAAACCACCATAAGCAGTTAAACCAGGCATACCTGCACATAAGGAAGATGTTTAATGAGCTTTTGGCAAAAAGCAAGACAATCGTTAACACAGCATACTAAAAAACCTAGCCAAATTACTTGCAATATGTGATCTGTAATGGTATTAATTACTACAGGATGACCTCAATCTCAAGATATAACATCAGCTAGGTGATCCAATAATGGCAGTTTAAAAAAATTGTCCCACTTACAACTTAGTTGCTACAATCAGGTTCATCATATATAAGAGTTAATAGAAAATAAGTTCTATTTTGGATAGACTTACCAAGAATACCAGTATAGTAGGACAGTGGCACATCAGTGTGTTCGATTTTAAACAAATTCTGCAAATCTGTAATCAAACTATATTCTTCCCATCCAGTTCTTCCCCAAACTAAGTCACCTTTCTTGAATTTTGGATTCCCAGAATCTACAACTTTTGCCACACCATATCCAACAATGGGCTGCATAATTTCAACATCAAATTCATTATTAAAGTACACAATTGAAACAAGATCAATCTGATACCCCTCATAAACCATAGTAGATGTATTTTATTTTATTTTGTTTCATAAAAATAGTAGATATAACCTTAAGCTCTTTGTTGGCCATAAGATCTATGATAATCAAATCTATCATTATATTTATGCAATTAAAATATTGGTTTTAGATTTTTGTGTCTTTGGTATTACTCAACAAGATAAGATTATCAATGTTCATAGGAATCATAACTATAACTTTGGGAAAAAAAAAAGAGTGGGACTCTGCTTTGACTCACCGAACCGGGCACCAAGGAATCGGTTGACTTCTTCATACGATTACGCATATAAGGATCACAGGACAGGTACAGATTCTTCACTAAAAGCCCATTTGAACCTTCTGGGACCTCCAACTTTATGGTACCATTGGTTTTAAGGTACATGTCTGATTCCTTAGGGAAACCAGACACATAGTCCTTGAAGATCACTTGCTTGTTGCTCACTTCTAGCTCATTATCACCACCACCGCTTGCCATTGATAACAAATCTCTTATTGTATATTAGCAATACAATCAGATTATGTGGGTTGGTTTTAAGGCTCTTGGGTTGTCTTTTTAAAGCGTTTGCAAGAAAGTTGAGGGATTTTTTTTTGAAGTATGGAAAAATAAATTAATGCAAGTGCGGCAAAGTGAATACTTCTAGCACCATATAAAATGTATTTTTGCCGATCATATGTAGGGTTGGTTTAGATACTGCTGAAAACTAAAAACTGCAAACTAAAAGCACTGTAGTAAAATAATATTTAAATGTGTGAATAGTACTGTGAGACCTATTTTTAATGAAAAAGTTACTGAAAAGTGAAAATTGTGGGTCTGTAAACAGTAAAAGTTGTGAAAAAAGTCAAAAGTTGCTGCTACTGTTTAATAAACAGTAATCACAACAGTGATGCTACAGTGCCATTCCGCTGGAAACGTGTGAAAAAAAAAAAAAAAAAAAAAAAAAAAAAAAAAAAAAAAGAAAGTCTGAAACGTGGAACGCAAAACGTGTTTAGCCCAATCCAAACGGAGGCGTAATTGGCTACGTTTTCACTTTCACATGCATTATCATTTTTCTCTAGTCTGCCATAGACAGTTGTGCTACAAGTTGTAGCGTTTTCGGTGGTCTTGGAATTTTTTTTAAGAAATTTAGTGATGTGAGCGAATGCGTCAGGGATTGATTTATTGTGTGTAATTAAATAAGTGATGTTGCGTCAGATAGTAGCGTAGTGGATGCCGACTGTTTTGCGGTATGTTTACATTCTTATCCACACTTTGGGCATGAAATAAATAAATAATCATCAATCACTACTACACTACTTTCTAGAGTTTTTTTTAAATTCTATTTTTGGAGGTCCCCATTTCTATAATCTACATAAAAAAAGGAGAGCTTGAGTGGTATTGTTTTGCTCATAGATGACGGTTTTGTGGAGTCATTCTGGTTTTGTTACTCAGTCAATATCACTATGGATTTTTCACTATTTTATGGGTACAGAGAGAGAGAGAGTTCGGTGATATTGCGAGAGGAGGGAGAAAGAACGTGAAGAGTGAGTCGATTATATTATAGTATGGGTGCTATTACTAGTGATGTACAGCATCCGTTAATGTGATAAAATTTAAAATAAACTATTCACATTTTTTTTAGGGATATAGAAAAAGCTAAATATGTATTAAATGTGTGTCAATTTAGATAGAGAAAGTCAAATCATTTGGCAACCTGACCAAAATACCCTTGAACCCAAAATTGAAAAAATGTGTTCTTTATCTCTAAGTACAATGAAAATATAACACCCAAAAAAAAAAGACGAAAAGCATCAATTAACAATGGCATAATATAGTCATAGTGGGGGAAGAAGCAATGGCATAAGATTGTCAAAAATAACAAAATATTGGATTCAATCCCAATTCAAAAATACAAGTTCAAGAGCTTCTACCTAACATTTCAAACAAAATATTGGATTCAATCTCATTTCACTTGAAGTACTCGTTTTCCTTTTTTTTTGCACCATTTGAGGAAGTACAAGTTCCTTTCTCCTGACACATAGAGATTATGACCAACATGCTTGCAAAGCCCACAAGTCCTCTTTGCTTTCCTAATTCTCTTCCGCCTTTCATTCGTTTTTACTTTATACAGCCTTTTGTCTTTGATAATGGAGGATAATTAATGAAACAATCTCCATCAATCACACCATTAACATTGGCATCTACCACATTTTCCTTGCCTACTAAATTTTCATCATCCAACACTAGCAAATCTTTTTCACTTAATGAGGCTTCACAAAACCAACGAGATGGTAAATACAACGGTGGAATATGGTAACAATCTTTGTGAAGGAATAGACTAAGAATGTGACGACAAAGTATACCTCAAAATTCAAAATGTTTGCAACTACAATTAGTCACCTCACCATCCCATAAAACCTTGTGCTTTTGACTAGTTTCATCTCTATAATATTATATTAAAAATTCAATACGGTTTTCTTGATGAACTGAATATTGTGTTGCTCCCTCAAACTCCTTTTGAAAAATTTTGAAAGCATAAGGTGTCAAAACATTATATGCTTGGTCTTCTAATGGTGACAATGTTCTTAAAGAAGAACCTCTAAATGTCTCTAACATTGTATCATGTGATTGTGTTTGCTCAATATCTTCAATGACAAGATCAACCTAAGATTGTAAATAATAAAATAAATTAAAAACTTTTATATGGCATATAAAGACGACAAATATTAACAAATAAAACAAATTATACAACAAAAGAAATCAATGGTAAGCATTGACTTACTTGTTTAATGAGTTGCGTCAAGTTTATGTGAGAACTAACAAACCATTTAATAAAGGCATTTATACTTTCCAATCTTCCGGTTATTGTCATTCCACCAAAAAAGTGTCCTCGAAGGTAACATGGTACCCAAAAGTGCTTGATTTGATATAAACCAATTACATGCTTGTTAGTAAGCATGTCATACTTTTCCATAACTTGAGTCTACTGATCCTCAAATTCTTCACATGAGTCTAACTTGTATAACTTGTAGAACTCTATGCACCAATTTGAATATTGATTACGAAGAATAGATGTAAACCAACCACTAAACTTAGCGGTAATATGCCATATACAGAAGGCATGTTTTGTGAGTGGTAATTCTTTTGATATTAGCTCCATAATCCATGGATTTTGATCTGTCAAAATTGTCTTAGGTTGTTTCTTCATTAAACATGCAGAATTCGGCTAATAAAGAAAATTATTAGAATATGTAAACATTTCAAATGATATGTATTAATATTAGCTACTAATCATGGGATTCAAACATTTCAGCACAAAAATTAGTCCAATAAATTGCAACTTTCGTGAATAAGGGGAAACAATACAATAATATAAACAAGAAAAATTGCATCTCGATTGAAGTGAACTCCACCCCATGCAGCAATTAAAAACACAATTACCCCCATTAGCTCTTTTTTTATTAAAATAGAAATAAGTAAACTTTTATTGAAACAACAAACAATATTTATCCCCATTTACTCACAAATTTCTAATTGGTTTTGCTTTTTTCACATACAAACAGAAAGAAGAATCTCAATTCTAGCTCACTCATCTAATAGTTTATACAAAACCCAAAATTCCATTTTCAATTCCACACAAAACAAGCAGAAAATAACACCAAAAATTCCAACACAAACAAACCATTTTCACCCAAGAAACAAAACACTAATTAAATAAAATGGAAAAATAGTTGTACAAATTTATAAGATAAATAGAGTACCTTCATTGGCCATCGAAAAGCACTAGTTGTTTCATTTCGAAGAAGTGCACAACCAAAGAGAATTGACTTTCCATGATTATTGACACAAACAAAAATACCAAAAAGCATATCATAAGTATTTAACTTGTAAGTAGTATAAAAAACAACCACATGTCCATATTTTTGGTACCAATCAAAACTATGAGAGTGCGACAAAAAAATATGCTCTAACATTTTCTCTTCATCGATTGTGAATGTATATTGAAACTTAGAATTCTTTTCTTTAGCAACTTTACAAAATTGTAAGAGATCCACAGCATCATTCACAACATACATCTTTCTCATTTTCACATAAAAATTACAAATATCTCATTGAAAAAATGGAAGATGTCCATGTTTCACATTTTTCTTAAGTTCCATTACACGTATCATTTCTCTAACTGAAAGTCCAGCTTCTTTGAATAAGAGAATGCAATTTTTATCATCTTTAGTGATAGCTCAATTAGCCGGAAGAAGTCGTACACTCAAAGGGGACAACAATTCATGATTGTAATCTACATCAAAAATAGTGACATGTCATTCTTTCAAAAAATGTCTATTGACTTTCGCAATACAATAGTTAGACGAGCTTTGCATCCACATTTTAAAGACTTCCTATTTTGTTGCTCCTTAGATGGATCCACCATTTTTAGTGGTTGCCTATCTTCCCGATGACAAAAGAAATTATGTCTTCCTATTTCTCCATTTTTTTTCTCTGAACGACCTTTTCAAATTGTAAAACCATTTCGATTTGCATAATTTTTATAGAAAATGAAAGCTTCTTCTTCACTAAGAAAACATTGACCAACCAAAGGCTTAAATTCATTTTCTATTGAATTTATATTCTCATATTCTTCAATAACCCCCGTCTCGTCTAGTGGACATTCATTCCAATCAATTATTTCCCCTCCACATGTGTTATTATTTTTTCCATCATTCAAAAACTCATTTAACTCAACAAAATTCCTTGAAACACTTCCATGAATCTCACTTGGAATTAAATAATCATCGATTTGTCTTATATTAAAACAAGAATTAAAAAAAAAAATTCAATATCATATTATACGTTAAATGAATTATGGATTACAAATAAAATAAAAAATAATAGTACCTTCTTGAGGTAGTTCATTTTAGTCAAAGTAATTCATTGGAACAAGTTGATGAGTGTCACCTGCAACTAAATTGTCATCCATTTGTGCTACACTAAAACAAGATTAAAACAATCAATATTCAATATCATATTTTAGGATAAATGAAAAAAAAATGATACAAATAAAATAAAATAATAGTTCATTCTTAAAATAATTCATTTAAGTTAAAACAATTCCTTTTAACAACTTGATGAGTCTCACTTATAACTAAATTCTCATCCATTGGTGCTATATTAAAACAAGATTAAAACAATCCACATCATATTTTAGGATAAATGGAAAAAAAAAATGATACAAATAAAATAAGATTAACCTCATATTCAAATATATTGAAAAATAAATATGAATTTAATAAAATAAAATTATTGTATCTTGCAAATAATTACTTAATCCTTCATTGAACACTTGAACTTTTCTTCATCTCTTTTTTTTTTTTTTTTTTTTTTTTTTTTTTTTTTTTGAAGTGGGTTTGATAATGGTAAAGTGAAAGAAAATGAGTTTGATATTGGTAAAATGAAAGAAGATGAAGAGTAAAATATTGATAAAGTGAAATGGAGAGAAATGTGTTAAATGGACATTTTTGTCCTATAATTATTGGAGAAACCAAAGTACACATCTAACATCAACTATAGCTGAAAAGTAAAATTTTGCCAATTCCCTATGCAGGTGGGACACGGAGGCCGGTTTGTTAACAGGTGCCAGCAAGCACCTGTTAACGAAGTCCATATATATATATATATATATATATTGGTTGAATGAATATTGGTTTCATTTTCAAGTTGAAAGGAGTAATGTGATCATATGAGGACATTAATAGCTCCCTCATTGTCTTGAGTCTCTTATTCACTCGCAAGTAACAGCTCAACCATTAAGTCAACTAGCACATAATGCTCTAACAATATTTTAAAAGAGATAATTTCATTTATTTTATAGATATCAATTTTCAAGAACTAAATTTTCCAAAAGAAAAGAAATTTTAATTACTGCATATCCTATAAAGATTAGAGGGTAATTTCTTACAGCTTGTATATACAAAAATTGAATCTATTGTGATCCATAGATATCTTTAGGAACTTTTCTAGAATCCACGATGTAACTAAATAAAGAATAAAAAAAAAAATCTTTATCCATATATTGGAAAATCATTGATTAATTCCACTCTCATCATATATAGTGTGTCCAACGTGAAACCACAAAGAAATAATTAACTTCTACTTGAATCAAAGAAATGGACTGAATTGGACCAAATGAACCGAAATAGACCAAATAGACTGAAGTGGATCTACGTAAACCGAAGTGAACCAAATTGGACTGAACTGGTCCGAAATTTATCAAAGTGGACTGAACTGAACTGAAAGCACCGAACTGGACCGAATAGATCAATGTGTACCTAATTGGACCGAAGTGAATTGAGGTGGAATAAACTGGACTGAAGTGGACCGAATCGACTGAATTGAATTAAACTGGACCGAAATAGACCGAATTAAAATAGGCTGGACTGAATGGATCGAAATGACTAAATAGACTGAAGTGGACCGAATTGGACTGAACTAGACCTAAATTGCTTAAAGTAGACTAAACTGGATTGAAATGACTAAATTGGATTGAATGGACCGAGGTGGACCAAATTAGACCGAACTAGATTTAAGTGGACTGAACTGGACCGAAATAGACTGAATTAAATTATACTGGACCGAATTGGACAGAACTGGACCAAAGTTGACCAAATGGACCGAAAAAAGACCAAATTGGACCGAAGTGAACTGAAATGTTGTTGTAATGTGGCTTAATAGGGACATAGCATCAATAAATATTATGTTTTAGCTTTTAAATAATATATTTATTGTGTTAGCTTTTAAATATTAGTATATAGATATATAGATTAGGCAATGGCCTATGGCCCTTAAATGGGAAAAAAAAATCCTATTAACCAATAAAATATATTATATCTATCTTACTCTAGCTAAAAAAATAATAACAATTATTTCTATTTTCAAATTATTTGGAAATATCACTGAAAATATCTTACTGGATAGTGCATCTATGATTCAAAACCATCTTCTAGTATTGTGCTATTAATGTCCATGTTAACTTTGTCTTTTTGGTAGGTTTCATTGGTGGAATGGGTTTCTGGCTTAGGAGTTTTGGTAGCTATTGCCTATTCATGTTTTGGTCTTTGTATACTGTATAGATTGTATTTCTTGTTCCAATACCAATAAAATATCTGATTCATAAAAATTAAATAAATAAAAATCAATGTATTGCTTAAATTGGACATTGAGAAATATGTAATTTTAGTAGAACTTCAACCTATCTGCAACAAATTTGTAGCCTTGGTCTACACTCTTGATTTCTTGCAGCAAGATATTTTACCATACTGTAGCTCTTATCTGCACATTTCGACTTTCTAAGAGGTTCGTCAGTTTTGTGTCATCAAGTTAACATATACTAACTCAGAGAGAGAGAGAGAGAGAGAGAGAGAGACCACTATTCTATGTTCTTGGGTGCTTGAATATGTAAGAGCAATGATTCTCCAAGATATGTGTGCCATTGTATTGGATAAATTCAAAGGGGTTAATAAAAAAAAATCTTTTAAAGATACTCCTCCATGACTCCATCAACTACTTGCTATGCCATGCAATCTAGTATATACACTACATAAAGATTGATCTATAAAGCTTGCAAAAACGAAGGTAATCTATTTTCTCTATTAAATCAAGAGTCATTTCTTGAGCTTTAGGGGCATCGTATATATATTTTTATGATGAATTATTATCTTCTTAATAAGTCAATTGTTTGGTTAGCCCAGAGGGCATGGTAACATAATAGGGATGTTAAAAACATGGGCAAAGCAGAAGACTTATTTCTCTAAATCTAATTATTCCCATGACTTTGTACCTAAACTGCGTTAGTCTTCCCCATGTACCGTGTTCCTCGTAAATAAAAATGACCAGCCCAAATTAACAACTTTACTTGAGTACCTCCAAACTCATTGAAACACGCCACCTGCATGTTCTGCAAGCTCTCTCTCAAACTCATCTTCGACACGTGATTGATTCTGTCTCTTTTGCATTTGCAAAGCCGAGTTCTTCAGGCCGTCCGTAGGCAGTATCTTCAAGCCCTGGTATGTGCGAGTTTCTGGCGAGGTTGGGGTTTATTTACTCTAAGATCCAAATAATCACAAATCCTTTCAAGCAATGAATAGGGTGAGTCCACTTTTTTCTTTATTTTTATCTTTGAAGATGAAATTTTAAGATGTTTTGGCCCATGGAATTTTTGGCTGTAAAAATTCTTTCCACTTTTTTTTTTTTTTTGGTTTGTTTTTTAGTTTCTTTGATACTCGTGGATTTTTGTGATGATTATGGTTAGATATTGATCAAATGATGTAGATTTAATGAATTTTGTGTTGGGTCTTTAGGATTCCATGGTCGATTGAGTTCTCAACTTAGGTTCATTATTTGTGCATTCCAATTGTTTGATAAATTATGTGATATGTGCTTTCTGTTCAATCTGGTGGGGTTGTTGCTGGTAGATGCCGGAGTCTATGCTAATCCTTGTCTCTGATCCAGTTTGGCTTTAAATGACTTTGTTTTGTATTATTAGTCTTGTTGTTATGTAAGTTAGCAATCTTTGTTAGGTTGTCCTTGAAGGACTCTGAGTTTCAAAGTAGCTTTACTCTGCTACATGTAATATGTTTGTTCATCAGTAAAATATCTGAATAACCAAAACAATTCTTGTAAACATACTCTTTTGTGCCATTTGGATGAATTATACACAAACATTTCTAGATGGAAAGTGGTAATAGGCAGTAGAAGAACCTTGTCAAGTGAAATTTCTGATAAAATGTTACCAAAAGACTTAATTTGTCCAAATGAAGAACCTTGCCTATGTGTATGGCTAAAGGAATATAATGTTAAAACTGTGAAAACCACTTAATACACCAGCATACTGGCTTCCCATATATACGCACACACTCGATAAAACATTAGTTGTGTAAGGTGGAATGAAGATAGTGAGTAGAGACTATGAAGTTAACCCTGGTATTTTTTACGCCTTCGACTTACGATCAATTGAGATTTGATTAAACAGTCTTACTTGGTTATGAAAAACTTTTCAGGTTTGGCAGAAATACACTAGAGGTTTTAGCTATAATTTAAATGCACAATAGGATAATTTAGTACATCTAAATCTAAGCTTGCTATATGATTTATTGATGTTTTACATTTTTTTTTTTTTTTCTTGATTATTTCTTTCAAATATTACGTTTGTTTTTTTTTTTTTTTTTAACATTTGTGTTATGTGTAATTGCTTTCGTGTAGATGTCCTGTACAAGTAATGCATTAGGTCAGGAAGGATCATTTACAAGTGTTGCATTATCATCTCCTCAACAGAGGAGATTAAGTATTGCAAGCTCCAGCCACAAAAATTGATGGTGCAAGAGATCCTCAACTCAAAGAAGTGTTGCAAGTGGAGAGAATGGGCGGTCCACAACATCAAGCAATTTTTTTAGTTTAGAATCATGTCTTTTAAATTTGGCTAAGTGCTCTAATGATTGTTCAAATGCCAATTAGTTTGGCAATGATGTACTAGTGATTTGTGTGAGATATATTCATGCGCAGATTATGATCCTCATTTTGTTATTAATAAAAAAAAAAAAAATTCTGCACCCATGTGCAATTTATACAATTTATAATTCTCGTTTTATCATTAAAGAAACATGTGCGCCTATGTGTAATTTATTTTTGTAAATTTGTGTTTTGTTAACATCAATGAAAAAAAAAAATTGTACACAGTATACAACTTCTCAAAAAAAGAAAAAGGAAATAGTTTGTGGACAAATGATCACAACCAAGGTGTGCATTGCATATCCTTCAATTCATATGCAAATTTGAGTTAGTTTTTTTTTTATATATAAACATAATTATATTACAAACAAGTAGTCATTACATATATGAAAACTAATACATATCCTTGCACCTTTCATAATACGTTTAACACTTAATTATTATCACATAATTGTTACATCAATGACATTGAACACTTAACTAAGCAAGATACAATTTTGAGTACACTTTGTGCATTTGAATGTATAAACCATAAGCACAATTGTTGTCTTTGCTCTGATTGGCATTTCTTCCAGTTTGATGTTTACCCTAGTATAACTCAAACATTTGAACATATAACCATCATATTAAGTACATTGGTTGGCATTTCTCCTCACGTCCCAGGTCTTTTCCATCTTTCTTTGCAACTCCAATTATTTTAGAGTATATTGAAGTCTTACATTTCCAATCGGATGTCAAGGTTGCAACTTACAACTTGTAACACATTTTTGATCCCTTACATCTGTTTGAGAAAATTAAAAAAGAAATTAGATAAAACTAGATGTGAAGGCCATAAAGTACACAGCAGATCTCTCTAATTTCTAGAATGTCAGAGGCTTTTAATCAAGGGCGAAAACATGCAAATATTCACAGTTAAATAATTCAACATTCATTCATGGACAAAATTCAGTCTATAAATATTCGAAGTTGTACATTCTCTGCAAAACTTACAAAATTATCATCTGGAAATAAGCTTCACAAAGGGTCACTCTCCGAAAAATGCAAAAAAATGATGATGGTCAACCAAATTTCATAAGTACACAGCAGGATACAGGATCAATCCATCAATTATCCAGGCATAGCACACACATGGACATGCACATAAGTCAAACATCAAGAACGTATTGAACAATACCAGCCAACCAATGCATTGGAACATACATGTCAATGACAAGCTTGACAAGGCCGCTCACAGCCACATCCATGGACGGCTTTCAACTGTTATTACTTAATTTAGAAGATAGTGTCATTAGATTTGTTGAAGATGTCTCTGAGCAAACTGCAGCAATAACGTCGCATACCTCAGCAGGATTCAATCGCAAAGGTTGTTGTTCACTGATCAACAACAAAACGTTTGATAAGAGAGAGGAGCAAAACAACAAAAATAACAATTTTTTTTTTTTGATAAGTAACAAAAAATAACAATTTATAAAAACTAATAATCTAAATTTCCTGTTCAGATACACGTAAGCAGCAAGCAGTGCCTCATGACAAATTCAGACAACTAACCAGCATCAACAAATATGCTAACTCATCCATCAACTGTAATGTTAACTTTTATATGAAAAATAACATAACCAAGCTTGAAGTGATAGTGGACAAAAGAAGTCATATAGTGTTGGCCTGAGCTTCACATTCAAAAACATATAATTTCATTATATATATATATATATATATATAACAGAACACATCATTTTACAACTAGATCATCCTGGTGCAGATACAAGGAAAACAACCAGTTCAAAAGTACTAAGGATAAAATTAACAACTTTGACAGTTTATTGAGAAAAAATAGTGCTACTCTGAAAATTTAAAAAATAAATCAAAATGAATAAAAAAGAAAGAATACTTTAGGTATTATTGAAATTGCTGAGTGTATCACCAACAAGACCACTGTACCTGTAGTGACGATATTGGAAACCCATTTTCATTCAATCACAATAGATTCGGCCATATTGCAAAGCCCCAATTTTCAAACTCAAGCAAAACCATCAAGCTTTACACTCAACAAGAAAACCCATTAATCAGACTAATAAGAAAAAAAATCCAATTTCCATACACATAGCATCACAGATTTAGCATAAAAATCCAAAAAATAAAGGCAGAATACAGAGAGGTAAACTAAAACTCTGTGAAGCATTTTAACAAACAACTTCAATGCACCCCCAAAAACCAGCTTTAAAAATGCCAATAATAACAATTATTGCTAATACCAGAAATCCAAACAAGAAAACCCATTCATCAAGCTAATCAAAACTTTAACAAAATTTTATTCATCAAACTAATAAAAAAAATGAAACAACATGAGTGTCAAAGGGGTTTCAGTCTTGTCTAAAAGGCAAATAAAAATTGAAAAAAAAAAAAAGAGAAAGAAAATAAAGAATAAGAGAGTTGGACCCCCGGCCACCAGTGGTTGTGACGCCGATGAGAGGCACCGCCAACGGCGATAGGTGTGAGTGGAAGCAGAAGCTCGGCCACGGCTGGGCTTGAGAGAAGGAGAAAACAGAGAAACCCAGATGAGACAGAGAGTGAGACGAGGAGAAAGCCATACCGGCAAGCATCAGCGGTGGTGGTGAGGGATTTGGTGGCTGCTAGCTATAGCCATAGAGATTCAGCCATAGACAAAGGTTTGGTGGAAGAGAGAAATATTTTGAATTTTTTTGGGTCTGATGAGCAAATTGAATTGGCAAAGAGCTAAGCACACAGATTGCCAGCTTGGATTGGTGAGGTGTCAAAGGCTTAAGCCATTAGATTAAATGGATGGCTGAAATTTGAGGTATTGCAATACCCTAAGTATTGCATGGAATATGAATCCATAAAAGAGACTTGTCTTTCATAGGCAATAAGTGCGAGAAATTATATTTTCATTATTTTGGGTACGTTTCATCTCATTGAACAAAGCATCTCCTCAAAACCTTTCACATTTTTGATAAAGCATCTCTGCTTTTCTTCTCTGTTGTACCATTAAACCAGGCCAGGCTCCCACAACCACTCGTTTTCAAAATTAGGACTTTGTCGCTGACTCGGGTCGAAACTCGGGTCTGTCATGGGCAAAGAAACGGCATGGGCAATTGGGTCGAAACTCGGGTCTGTCATGGAAGTGGATGTCGCTGACTCAGGAGTGCAATGGGGCAAATATCTTCGAGTTAGGGTCAAAGTTGACATCACAAAAAAGCTTGTGAGGGGAAAAAAGGTTACCATTGAAAGTGGAGAGAGCCGGTGGATACAGTTCAGATATGAACGACTCCCCAATTTCTGTTATAGGTGCGGACTCCTCAGTCGGACTCCTCAGTCATGCATTAAGAGAATGCCCGAAATCAATGGATAGCAATGGTCAAAATGAAGAAGAACAGATGCAGTATGGGGCATGGCTAAGGGGAGAGCCAAATAAAAGAGGGGGAGTAGAGTTTGAAAAACAGAGCAACTGGCCGAACAGAGGAAAGGTGGTTACTGGAGGGGCATCGGAGAAGGTGGCGGAGGTGGCGGAGCAGGCTATAGTGCTTGAAAAGTCGTGCGAAGGGAGTAGGGCAGACGTGGCGAAAAGGACGGATGGGAGGGAAGAAACAAAAAATCTGGAGAAGCCAACCCACGAGCTTTCTTGTCAAACAGAGAAAAATTTGCATGAAAAAGGAAAGATTAGTGAAGGGGAGGAAAAGCTAGTTGAGCTGAAAGCCCAAACTAGCACAAGTATGTTGAACCTTCCTACTGACACAGGGGAACAGCTGCCACACATGGTATGGGAGAAAACACCCAGCCCGGGTAACACGCCTGAATTCAAATATGCTTTGGCGCCAAATAAAGACCAGGAAAATACCGTGGGGAGCCCAACACCCCAGGCTTCAAATATGGGCCCGATGGCTATGTGCTACGATCCAAATGAGGGGTGGGGCACATCCAAGCTCGGCCCAACGAGTGGGCACTGGAAAAGGTTGGCCAGGGAAGCAAAACAAATTAAGCCCAAAGGGGAAAAAAGCCCAAGGAAACAAAAACGTAGTGGTCCAACTCCTTTACAAGAGTTAGACCCCAACGTACTTGAACTGAAAAGGAGAAAGAATCAGAAACAGAGTGAGGCGTTAGGGTGGGAAGAACAACAAAGAAAGGAAGAACAACAAAGAAAGGAAGAACACAAGGATGGCGGAGAGGCGGTGGCTGCAGCGCAGCACCGTCGAGCCTCATGAGTATCTTCGCCTGGAATTGCCGGGGTCTCGGGTCCTCCCTGGCAGTTCGAAATCTCACCGATGCGGTGAAAGAGAAGGATCCGTTGCTGGTGTTTTTGTCTGAGACGAAGGCCGGTGTAGGTAGAATAAAAGGAATCCAAAACAAGCTCAACTTCACACAAGGTATTGTGGTCCCAAGTGATGGCAGAAGTGGGGGTCTAGCTCTAATTTGGAGGGAAGGTACAGAGGTTTGCTTGAAGAGTTGTTCGCACTCTCACATTGATGTGGTGGTCCGAGATGGGTCGACGCAAAATCCATGGAGGGCAACCGGCTTCTATGGTCATCCCGACGTGAGTAAGCGGCATATTTCGTGGCAGCTCCTTGTTGCTTTGAAGAATCAATGTACGATGCCGTGGGTTGTGTTTGGTGACTTCAATGAAATCACACATCAAAATGAAAAGCTTGGATGGAATGAAAGGGAGCTGAAACAGATGGAAGGTTTTCGAGAAAGCCTGAGTAAGTGTGGTCTTTTTGATTTGGGTTTTGTTGGACAACGTTTCACATGGTGCAATGAGCGTTTTGGGGAACAAAGGACGCTACTCAGACTTGATCGCATGGTGGCAAATTCTAGTTGGTCGGAGCTCTACCCGGAAGCCAGAGTATACCACAGGTCCATGTCTAGCTCTGATCACTGTTTACTTGATTTAACTCTGAAAAAGGTATATCCTAGGAAACCTGTAAAGAAACGTTTTCAATTTGAGGCTATGTGGGTGAGGGAGGAAGGATGTAAGGATGTGGTGGAGGGTGCTTGGGACCCATACAGTGGGGGGACGGAGTACAGTATAATGGAAAGATTGAAGAGATGTCAAGTGAGTCTTCAAGGTTGGAATTGGAGAGTTTTCGGGAACGTGAATAGAGGTTTGAAGCAAAAACAGGAGAGATTGCAACAGTTGGAGGGTCTTAATTGTTTGCATGAGAAGGCAGAAGAGATTCAAGGACTAAGAAGGGAGATTAACGAGATGTTAACCAGATAGGAGATTATGTGGAATCAAAGGTCCAGAGCCTCTTGGATTAAATGGGGGGATCGCAACACAAAGTTTTTCCATGCCACAGCAAGCCAGAGACGAAGGTGAAATAATATTGGAGGTATACAGGGGGCAGACGGGGTTTGGCAAGAAAATCAGGAAGATATTGAAAGCACCATTCTTGAGTATTTTGAGACAATCTTCAAGACAGATCATCCATCTCAGTTCGACGCAAGTCTGGGTGCTATCGACAAAAGGGTTACCCAGGATATGAACGAAATTCTTGAGGTAGAGTTCAAGGCAGAGGAGGTTAGGCGAGCTCTCAACCAGATGCATCCCACAAAGGCACCCGGGCCAGACGGTATGTCCCCTATTTTCTACCAACAATATTGGGATATTGTAGGTCCTGAAGTGATAAAATGTGTTTTAGACTCACTTAATTCGGGTGTGTTGCCCAGTGGTATAAATAAAACTTATATTTGCCTCATCCCCAAGGTAAAATCCCCCCAAAAAATTACTGAGTATTGCCCTATCAGTCTGTGTAACGTTATCTATAAGCTAATCTCCAAAGTCCTGGCAAATAGGCTTAAAAGTATCTTGACTGAGATCATTGATGAATCCCAAAGTGCCTTTGTACCTAGTAGGATTATTTCGGATAATGTATTGGTGGCTTTTGAAACGATGCACAGTATAGACCAGCGGAGAAAAGGGAAGGAAGCATTTATGGTGGTTAAACTTGACATGAGCAAAGCCTATGACAGGGTTGAATGGGCGTATTTGGAGGCGATGATGAGGAGGTTGGGCTTTAAGGAAAGATGGATATCTCTCATTTTGATGTGTGTGAGTACGGTGGAGTATTCGGTGTTAATTAATGGGGAAGCAAAAGGTAAAATCATACCGACTAGAGGACTGAGGCAAGGGGATCCTATCTCCCCTTATCTCTTTTTGTTATGTGCTGAGGGTTTATCTGCTATGATTAAGAAGGAAGAAAGGGAAGGTTTCTTAAAGGGGGTGGCTGTAAGTAGAGGAGCCCCACGAATTTCCCACCTTCTGTTTGCGGATGATAGTATTGTGTTTTGTAGAGCATCCGTAGAGGAATGTGATAGGGTAATAAAAGTGTTGGAGGACTATGAGGGAGAATCAGGGCAGAAGCTAAACAAAGAAAAAACTTCCCTCTTTTTTAGCAAAAACACACCAAGGGAAACAAAAGATTATGTGCAGCAAAAATTTGGGGCGCAAATCATCCAACATCATGAGAAGTATCTAGGACTACCTCCGTTAATTGGGAAGGGGAAGAGAAAAGCTTTCAATCGAATCAAAGACCAAGTTGGAAGACATATAGCTGGGTGGAAAGGTAGATTGCTGTCTAATGCTGGTAGGGAGGTGCTCATTAAGGCCGTGGCCCAAGCAACGCCCACGTATACAATGAGTTGCTTCAAGCTTCCGGATTCTCTTTGTAATGAGCTAAACTCTATGTTAAGCAACTTTTGGTGGGGGCAGAAAGATAAGGAGAGGAAAATGGCGTGGATGTCATGGAAGAGGATGTGCACAACGAAGGAAAATGGCGGAATGGGCTTTAGGGACTTGAAAGCTTTTAATTTAGCACTCCTCGCTAAGCAAGGATGGAGAATCTTGACAAATCAGAACTCCTTGGTCCATAGAGTCTTTAAGGCAAAATATTTTGCGAAGAAATCCTTTTTGGAAGCTGAATTAGGGTGTCGGCCGTCCTATGCATGGAGGAGCATCATGGCAGCAAGGGAAATAGTTGAAAGGGGGGCGAGGTGGGCTATTGGAAATGGGGAGAAGGTGAGCATTTGGGATGACCGGTGGCTTCCAACACCGGAAGGCTTTAAAGTTGTAAGCCCGAAACCCCCTCAGTCCGAGGCTGAAGTAGTGGCAGATCTTATAGACTTAGACAGGCGAAGCTGGGATGTTGCAAAAATAAGGAGAATGTTCCTTCCCCATGAAGCTAATATTATCCTTGGCATTCCCCTAAGTCCTCGGCTGCCTTGGGATTCCCTAATATGGGCATGGACACCAAAGGGTATGTTTACGGTAAATAGTGCATATAAGGTAGCTCAAACCCTTCTGCGAGAAGCACACCCCAAGTTTGAAAGAGGGGAATGTTCAGACACAGCTGGGATGAAAGGCTTATGGAAACATATCTGGAGTCTAAATTGTCCAAATAAGGTGAGAATGTTTATGTGGAGAGCATGCTCAAATATACTTCCAACCAAGTATCAATTACGGGCTAGGGGTATTGGGAGGGATGATGTTTGTGTCCTGTGTGGGGGTTGTGAAACATCTGGGCATATTCTGTGGGGGTGCAAAGTGGCAGGGGAAGTGTGGAGTAACACAAGGCTGAAGCTTCCGCTGTTGGAGGTCATACCAAGGGACTTTGTTGATATAGTGTGGGACTTCTTAGAGAGGCGGCCTGGGATTGATTGGGAGTTGTTTGCAGTCACGGCTTGGGGTCTGTGGAACAACAGAAACACAGTAAGCCATGGGGGTAAGAGCAAAGGCCCGGAGCTGATAGCTCGTGAGGTGGCAACGTACACGAAGGAAGTCAGACAGCTTAAAAAGGTAAAGAACAGACTGGCACCTTCTCATGGACAGTCATGGTCCCCTCCAAAAAATGGCTTCTACAAGATAAATGTTGATGGAGCGGTGTTTAAGGACTTGGGATGCTGTGGAGTGGGAGTGGTCATAAGGAATGAACTCGGACAGCTAATGGGAGCAATGAGCAAAAAATGTGATTTTCCCCTGAAAGCACTGGAAGTGGAGGCCAAAGCAATTGAGGAAGGTATTATCTTTGCAAGGGAGCTAAGTCTAAAGAAGGTAATTCTGGAAAGTGATGCCCAGGTTGTTGTTATGTCTTTGAAAGCGAATAGCATGGCGCCATGCTCTATCATTAAGGTGATTGAAGGAGCAAAGTTGAGCCTACGTGGTTTTGATTCTTGGGAAGTCAACCACATCTGCAGAAACAAGAATTCTGCAGCACACATTATGGCACAAAATGCCAGATTTGTATCTGATGTTAATGTTTGGGTGGAAGACACCCCACCTGTTATTGAGCAACAGCTTATGTATGATGTATCCCTCTTGAATGTTTTATAGTTTAATGAATGGGAAGTTTATTTGGTTATCAAAAAAAAAAAAAAAAATTAGGACTTTGTTAACTGGTGGCTTTTGTACACCATAATAAATAGTACCATACCATGGTTACCTTAGACGTTTCTAGTGTGCTCCAACAGTAGCCTCGGGTAAAGTCTAGTGTTTTCAAATAGATAATGGAGGTTCCCTGCTGCCTCGGATATCTCTCTTTGTCTCCCTCTCTCTGTACTTGTAAATTCAGTTCCTTCCACTTGTCGCAATAGGGTCTTCTTCTTTTCTTTTTCTTTTTTTTTTTTTTTTGGGGTAGTTGTTGCTTCTGTTAAGTAAAAATTGCTTTAGTTCCTAAGTGGGTCTAATCTTCTTTGAATATCAAGCGCAACTTTGTGTTTAAAAGTGTTGTCTTTGGTTTATTTACTGTTAAATCTTACTCTTTATTGTCTTCTTTTCTTTGATTTTTTGACTTCAGAACCGTTGTTCAGTGGAAATGGGAGATGCATGCAAAGATCGGAGCAAAGGGGCTGAAGACATTTATTGGACGGTTGGACCCATTTCCAAACCTTTCACTTCTATCAGTTTCTCCTAGCTTGTAAGTTTAAGGACTTTTGAATTTCATACTTATGAAAAGTTTGAAAACACTAAAAGGTGGTAGCTTTGCACGGTCGTTAAAAAAGTTATTGAACATGCCTTTTAGAATGTAAGTTAAAAGCTAAAAAATTCTTGTTTATTTTAACACACAAGAATCTCTTTATTTTTATTTTTTGCATTCTCACCTTTCAGCATACCTATCTTATATTATCTATTTTATACTATATTTTATTAAAATATTAAAAAAATTATTTTTTTAATTATTTATTTTTCTTCATATATATGCGGCAATGCATTCTTTTCTTTTGTCCTCAAACTAAATACAAAATGAACAAGATTAGTATAAATTTACAATCCATGTATTTTTATACAACTTTGCATGGCTACATAAGTGATTTTGGAGCCTGCTAAAATGTGATACTTTTCTTTATTAGAGTGCAAAATGTCCTTTCTTTTTACATGGAAGAAGTGGAAGCTTTGGGGTTCCTCTGCTTCTTCTTACATGTTCTTGTGGAGTAAGAGAAAACTATATTGGTAGCACTTTGTTTAGATGAGTTGTGTAACTTTATATTTTTGAGAAGCAAAAAAGGGGAGGGGGTGCTTGAAATCCAAGAATTTCAGACCAAGGCAACTAATAGTGGAATATGTTGCACCTTTTTTTAATAAAAAAAAAATCATGAAATTTACATTACAGTTTCATAAGAAAAGAAAAAACTTATGACTTTTAGTTTTCATCCCCCTTTTTAAATGTACTTTGGTAACTCCTGGCAACTGAAGTTGATCCCATTCGAAGTTAGAACTATATCAGTATTTTCTGTCACAAAACCACTCCATTTGCTTAGGAAATGGACAAAGGCCAATTCATGGTGAAGATTTTATTTTCACAAAATCTTAAGGTGCATGTGGCAGTATATCATTTAAAATCAGTTATCATTCGAATACAAATTTCCAGTCCCACTTTTTGTATATCACTTTATACTCCACGGATCACAACTTATCATAGTCTTTTTACTTTCTTTATAAACAAACCAAAGTTTAAAATGGCAACAAAAAAAAAAATTTCAGATACATGGCATTTTGTGATTGGTGGAGCATAACAATAAGTGGGACAAAGGATATTTGCAAATCTTTCAGAAAATGGATCAGCCAGATGATACTGTAATGATGGCCAGTGGCATTATAGGATTTGTGAAAGAAAAAAAAAAGTTATTTTGTGAATTGGTCACTCTCTATTAGTCTATTTCATAAATAGAGAATCCTAATTCAAAACTACGGGGGTGTGTTCCCATTGATGGTGAACATGTTGTCAAGGAGTATTGATTTACATCTAAGTGAATAGTGAGTGACGATGCAATTCTTTGCTTTGATAGATGAATTTTGTTGAGGTTATATCTTGCTGTGAATGTTTGTCATTTTGGTCAATTATAAGTTTTAGCTTCTTGTTCTTGCAACACTTTACCCCTCTCTTGCATCTTTGTCCTCAATTGTCTAGTTTGCTCTCGTTTGTGTTGACATTGCAGGTCATCCCCAAAACATTTTCTGACAATTTGAAAAAGAAGCTGCCTCTAAGTGCAACTCTTAAAAGTCCTAGTGGTTTAACATGGGATGTAGAATTGACGACAAATGATGATGCAACGTTCTTTAACCATGGTTGGCAAAAATTTGTGAAGGATCATTCTTTGGAAGAGACTGGTTTGTTGGTCTTTAGGTACAATGGTTGGTCACAGTTTGACGTTTTAATATTTGATGGGAAGAACTTGTGTGAGAAGGGGGCTTCATATTTTGTCAGAAAATGTGGGCAAACTGAACATGACAACAGATGCTTGACTAAGAAAAGATTAAGGGAAGGTTCTATGGATGATGTTCACACCCCATTAGATGTTGATGCTGGATGCACCTCACCAATGAACTCTATGGGTGATGACAGTGTCATAGTGCCTTCTGAACAATGTATCAACTCCCTGGTTGCTAAAAAAAGGACCCGGTAGAGTGCTAGGCGTGCTGGGAGCAAGAAACCTGCTACCAATGGAGAGGGAGTGACTAAGAAAAGATTAAGGGAAGGTTCTGTGGATGATGTTCACACCCCATTGGATGTTGATGCTGGATGCACCTCACCAGTGAACTCTATGGGTGATGACAGTGTCACAGTGCCTTCTGAACAATGTGTCAACTCTCTGGTTGCTAAAAAAAGGACCCGGCAGAGTGCAGAACCCTCTTTCATGCTCAAAATGTATGATATTCTAGATCACATCAAGGTATCACATCTTATATGAATCAAAAGCTTGTGGTTTGGTCATTGGTGCTCTTGATTGATTTTGGTCTACCCTTTTTTGGTGGTGGAGTCAATACAGTCAGAGGAGTAATTTCTTGAACAACCCGGAAAATGCTAACATCCAAGATAAAAAAGCCGTCCATTAATATAATGGACGGCTTTTTTATCTTGGATGTTAGCATTTTCCGGGTTGTTCAAGAAATTACTCCTCTGACTGTATTGACTCCACCACCAAAAAAGGGTAGACCAAAATCAATCAAGAGCACCAATGACCAAACCACAAGCTTGTGATTCATATAAGATGTGATACATTGATGTGATCTAGAATATCATACATTTTGCGCATGAAAGAGGGTTTTGCACTCTGTCGGGTCCTTTTTTTAGCAACCAGGGAGTTGACACATTGTTCAGAAGGCACTATGACACTATCATCACCCATAGAGTTCACTGGTGAGGTGCATCCAGCGTCAACATCCAATGGGGTGTGAACATCATCCACAGAACCTTCCCTTAACCTTTTCTTAGTCACTCCCTCTCCATTAGTAGCTGGTTTCTTACTCCCAACACGCCTAGCACTCTACTGGGTCCTTTTTTTAGCAACTAGGGAGTTGATACATTGTTCAGAAGGCACTATGACACTATCATCACCCATAGAGTTCATTGGTGAGGTGCATCCAGCATCAACATCCAATAGGGTGTGAACATCATCCATAGAACCTTCCATTAATCTTTTCGTAGTCAAGCATCTGTTGTCATGTTCAGTTTGCCCACATTTTCTGACAAAATATGAAGCCCTCTTCTCACACTAGTTCTTCCCATCAAATATTAAAACGTCAAACTGTGACCAACCATTGTACCTAAAGACCAACAAATCAGTCCTTTTAGTCCACTTTGATTAATTTCGGTCTAGTTCAATCCACTTCTGTTCATTCGTCCACTTCAGTCTATTTCGATCCATTCGGCCCAGCCTAATTTAATTCGGTCTATTTCAGTCCAGTTTAATTGAATTCAGTCCAGTTCAGTCCACATTGCTGTATTTGGTCCAATTCGGTCCTTTCAGTCTATTTCGGTCCAATTTGGTCCGCTTCAGTCTATTTCGGTCCATTTCTTTGATTCAAGTAGAAGTTAATTATTTCTTTGTGGTTTCATGTTGGACTACACTATACATGATGAGAGTGGAATTAATCAATGATTTTACAATACATGGATAAAGATTTTTTATTATTCTTTATTTAGTTACGTTGTGGATTCTAGAAAAGTTCCTCAAGATATCTATATGGACCACAATAGATTCAATTTTTGTATGTACAAGCTATAAGAAATTACCCTCTAATCTTTATAGGATAAGCAATAATTAAAATTTCGTTTTCTTTTGGAAAATTTAGTTCTTGAAAATTGATATCTATAAAATAAATGAAATTATCTCTTTTAAAATATTGTTAGAGCATTATGTGCTAGTTGACTTAATGGTTGGGCTGTTACTTGTGAGTGAATAAGAGACTCAAGATGATGAGGGAGCTATTAATGTCCTCATATGATCACATTACTCCTTTCAACTTGAAAATGAAACCAATATTCATTCAACAAATATATATATATATATATATGGACTTTGTTAACAGGTGTCGGTTGGCACTTGTTAACAAACCAGCCTCCAGGTCTCACCTGCATAGGAAATTGGCAAAGTTTTACTTTTCGGCTATGGTTGATGTTAGACGCGTAATTTGGTTTCTCCAATACTTTTAGGACAAAAATGCCCCTTTAACACGTTTCCTTCCATTTCACTTTTTATTTCCCACCCAATTTCACTTTATCAATATTTTACTCTTCATCTTCTTTCACTTTACGAATATCAAACTCACTTTCTTTCACTTTACCATTATCAAACCCACTTCAAAAAAAAAAAAAAAAAAAAAAAAAAAAAAAAAAAGAGAGAGATGAAGAAAAGTTCAAGTGTTCAATGAAGGATTAAGCAATTATTTGCAAGGTACAATAATTTTATTTTATTAAATTCATATTTATTTTTAAATATATTTGAATATGAGGTTAATCTTTTTTTATTTGTATCATGTTTTTTTTTTTTTTTCATTTATCCTAAAATATGATGTGGATTGTTTTAATCTTGTTTTAATATAGCAACAATGGATGAGAATTTAGTTATAACTGAGATTCATCAAGTTGTTAAAAGTAATTGTTTTAACTTAAATGAATTACTTCAAGAATGAACTATTATTTTATTTTTTTTGTATAATTTTTTTTTCATTTATCCTAAAATATGATATTGAATATTGATTGTTTTAATCTTATTTTAATGTAGCACAAATGGATGACAATTTAGTTGCAAGTGAGACTCATCAACTTGTTCTAATGAATTACTTTGACTTAAATGAACTACCTTAAGAAAGTACTATTACTTTTTATTTTTTGTAATCCATATTTCATTTAACGTATAATATGATATTGATTTTTTTTAATTCTTGTTTTAATATAGCACAAATTGATGATGATTTAATTGAAAGTGAGATTCATGGAAGTGTTTCAAGGAATTGTGTTGAGTTAAATGAGTTTCCAAATGATGGTAAAAATAATAACACATGTGGAGGGGAAATAATTGATTGGAATGAATGTCCAATAAATGAGATGGGGGTTATTGAAGAATATGAGGATATAAATTCAATAGAAAATGAATTTGAGCCTTTTGTTGGTCACTGTTTTCTTAGTGAAGAAGAAGCTTTTATTTTCTATAAAAATTATGCAAATCGAAATGGCTTTACAATTCGAAAAGGTCGTTCGAAGAAAAAAAATGGAGAAATAGAAAGACGTAATTTCTTTTATCATCAAAAAGGTAGGCAACCACTAAAAATGGCAGATCCATCTAAAAAGCAACAAAATAGGAAGTCTTTAAAATGTGGATGCAAAGCTCGTCTAATTATTGTATTGCGAAAGTTAATAGACATTTTCTTCCGGCCAATCGAGTTATCACTGAAGATGATAAAAATTGCATTTTCTTACTCAAAGAAGCTGGACTTTCAGTTAGAGAAATAATAAGTGTCATGGAACTTAAGAAAAATGCGAAATATAGACATCTTCCATTTTTTCAAAGGGATATTCGTAATCTTTATGTGAAAATGAGAAAGATGCATGCTATGAATGATGTTGTGGATCTCTTATAATTTCGTAAAGTTGCTAAAGAAAGGAATTCTAAGTTTCAATATGCATTCACAACCGATGAAGAGAAAAGGTTAGAACATATTTTTTGGTCGCACCCTCATAGTTTTGATTGGTACCAAAAATATGGAGATGTGGTTGTTTTTTATACTACTTACAAGGTAAATGCTTATGATATGCTTATGATACACATTTTGGGATTTTTGTTGTTGTCAATAATCATGAAAAGTCAAATCTCTTTGGTTGTGCACTTCTTCAAAATGAAACAACTAATGCTTTTCAATGGCTAATGAAGGTACTCTATTTATCTTATAAATTTATACAACTATTTTTCCTTTTTATTTAATTAGCGTTTCGTTTCTTGGGTGAAAATGGTTTGTTTGTGTTGGAATTCTTGGTGTTATTTTCTGCTTGTTTTGTGTGGAATTGAAAATTAAATTTTGGGTTTTGTATAAACTATTAGATGAGTGAGAATTGAGATTCTTCTTTCTATTTGTATGCGAAAGAAGCAAAACCAATTAGAAATTTGTGAGTCAATTGGGATAAATACTGTTTGTTGTTTCAATAAAAGTTTACTTATTTATATTATAATAAAAAAAGAGCTAATGGGGGTAGTTGTGTTTTTAATTGCTGCATGGGGTGGAGTTCACTTCAGTCAAGATGCAATTTTTCTTATTTATATTATTGTATTGTTTCTCCTTGTTCACGAAAGTTGCAATTTATTGGGCTAATTTTTGTGTTGAAAAGTCTGAATCCCATGATTAGTAGCTAATATTAATACATATCATTTGAAATGTTAACATATTCCAATAATTTTTTTTTTTATTAGCAAAATTTTGCATGTTAAATGAAGAAACAACCCAAGGCAATTTTGTCAAATCAAGATCCATGGATTACAGAGGCAATATCGAAAGAATTACCACTCACAAAACATGCCTTTTGTATGTTGCATATTACCACTAAGTTTAGTAGTTGGTTTACATCTATTTTTTGTAATCAATATTCAAATTGGTGCATAGAGTTCTACAAGTTATACAAGTTAGACTCGTGTAAAGAATTTGAGGGTCAATGGACTCAAGTTATGGAAAAGTAGGACATGCTTAATAACAAGCATCTAATTGGTTTATATCAAATCAAGCACTTTAGGTACCATGTTACCTTCAAGGACATTTTTTTAGTGGAATGACAACAACCGGAAGATCGGAAAGTATAAATGCCTTTATTAAACGGTTTGTTATTTCTTACATAAACTTGACGCAACTCATTAAACAAGTATGTCAATGCTTACCATTGATTTCTTTTGTTGTATAATTTGTTTTATTTTTTTTATTTGTTAATATTTGTAGTCTTTATATGTCATATAAAAGTTTTTAATTTATTTTATTATTTACAATCTTAGGTTGATCTTGCCATTGAAGATATTGAGCAAACACAATCACATGATACAATGTTAAAGACATTTAGAGGTTCTTCTTAAAGAACATTGTCACCATTAGAAGACGAAGCACACAATGTTTTGACACCTTATACTTTCAAATTTTTTTAAAAGGAGTTTGAGAGAGCAACACAATATTCAGCTCATTAAGAAAACCGTATTGAATTTGTGCTACAATATAATAAAGATGAAGCTAGTCAAAAGCACAAGGTCTTATGGGATGGTGAGGTGACTAATTGTAGTTGCAAACATTTTAAATTTTGGGGCATACTTTGTCGTCACATTCTTAGTGTATTCCTTCACAAAGATTGTTACATATTCCACCATTGTATTTACCATATCGTTGATTTTGTGAAGCCTCATTAAGTGAAAAATAATTGCTAGTGTTGGATGATGAAAATTTAGTAAGCAAGGAAAATGTGGTTGATACCAATGTTAATGGTGTGATTGATAGAGATTGTTTCATTAATTGTCCTCCGCTATCAAAGACAAAGGCCTTCCAAAGCAAAAAAGAATGAAAGATAGAAGAGAATTAAGAAAGCAAAAGAAGACTTGTGAGCTTTGCAAGCATGTTGGTCATAACATCTCTACGTGTCCGGAGAAAGAGACTTGTACTTCCTCAAATGGTGCAAAAAAAAGGAAAACGTGTACTTTAAGTGAAATGAGATTGAATCCAATATTTTGTTTGAAATGTTAGGTAGAAGCTCTTGAACTTGTATTTTTGAATTGGGATTGAATCCAATATTTTGTTACTTTTGACAATCTTACGCCATTGCTTCTTCGCCCACTATGACCATATTATGTCATTGTTAATTGATGCTTCTCTTGTCTTTTTTTTTTTTCTTTTTTTTCTTTTTTGGGTGTTATATTTTCATTTTGAGAATATTATGGCATTGTACTTAAATTTTTTTGGTTAGCTAAGTACTCTTATTGATTTTAACTAGTTGTGATCATGATATTTTAAATTATACTAATTATGGTTAAATATTCTTGAAAAATGAGCAACAAAATTAAAAAAAAAAAATTGCAAGACTACAATTGCAAATTAACCCTTAAATTTTATATCAAACCAACCAACTAAATTTACTTCTCAAAGATGAAAACCAACTGAATTTAATCTCTTTTTGAATTCACTACACCTAAAAATAAGGATTAGATGGATCAGATGAAGAATTTGGATTGTAATCAAATTAAAATTTTTATCAACTTAGAATTTATAATAAATGGATTAAATGAAGAATTTGGATTGTAATCAAATTATGAATTATATGATATATATATATATATATGTTTAATATTAATATAATATTAGTCTAATGGAATTTTATAACAGACTTTTTTTTAAAATATAATATACAGACGTCAAGTATATTTGATTATAATAGAACCTGTTACATCCGAGCATATAATCACTAAGCGATACTAGTGGTGGCAAAATCTAACACGACTTGCAAATCTGACATGATTAACTCATTTATAAACAGGTCGTGGGTTGAGGTTAAACGAATTTGGGTCATATTCAGGTTGACACGGCTAACCGGTTTAATAAGCGAGTCGTGTTCATGTTTAATATGTGAACCCGTCTAACCCATTTAGCTTATAAAGTTATTATTTATTTTGATATTATTGCTTCATTAATGGTTTGTTTTTATATGTTTATTACTATGTTTATAGTTATAATTGTATTTTAATTTTAGATATATGGGAATTGATAAAATTATATATGTTAGGTAATAGGTATGACCTATTAATCAAATAGATTATTAAATGGGTCGTTTATATTGAACTTTACATGGCTTGTTAATTAAATGAATTGAACGTGTCGGGTCGGGTTGACCTGTTTAATAAATAGGTTGTATTCGGGTTAAGGATTCCTAACACGTTTACTAAACAGGTTGGATTCGGCTCAACCTATATAGCCGAATACTCATGGCTCAACACGACACGAACCCGACCCGCAAACACAAATTGCCACCTTGCTGCAGTACCCCATATCACTGCATTATCATCTGTCTAAGGTTAATATAATTTTATTTCAATTTGAATACATAATCCTTAAAGGAAACTCCACGGAGACATATTAAGCACAAGTGTAATTCAACTATAATCAAATTAAGATTTGTATAATGTGAAGCAACTTTTATTTAGTTCTTTAAGATTTTTATCCATTTAGAAATTATAGGAGAAGAAAAAAAAATTTCTTAAAATCTAAAAATGCTAAAAATTTACAATTTGATAAAATCACTTGGCACAACCATTACGTCTAAACCAAACTTTTATTATATATAATATTATATAAGAGATGATAGTTTCTTTCATAATTTTTTTAAATAATTTTTTATATCAGGTCTTTTATATTAGGTCTTTTATACTTCATTCTAAAAAACAAAATGTCTAAAAGGTTTTTTATACTTAATTATATTTTATTATTAAATAAAAGGTTTTTTTTTATACCCTTACCCAACACCCACTCACCCACCCACGTATGACCCTTTGTTTTCTTTTCTTTTTTTAATTTTATTTTTTCCTCTTTTTTTCTCATCCACCCATTTCTTCACAAATATCCACTTTCTACGTCTTCTTTATCTGCTTTCCCCCAAACCTTTATTCTTCTTTCTTCTTCTACACTTCTCTATTTTCCTCCACGCACACACATCTTCAAAGAACCCACTCTCTCAAATTTCTCATCCTTCCTCTCACCTGCCAATTTAAAAGCATTAAGAGTTAATTTTTCTCAATTTCACTCAAGACCAACTCCTCTCTCACTCTATAGCCCCAAAACCAAATTGGAATTGAAGTTAGATGGATGCATCAAAGCTACTCCTCGTCATCTCAACCCAATGGTGTTAGAAGATTCAAATATGATGCTAGAGTAGGATTAGTGATGGTCAGATGGAGGTCCTTGTCCATACCCAGATGTTGCTATGATTATCTCTATATGCCATTTATGTGTATTTTGTGGTTATAGACTGGGGATAAATTTGGGAGTTCATAATAAGGCTGAGGGTAATTTAGAGATAAAGAGCACGTTTTTTTCAATTTTAGGTTAAGGGCATTTTGGTCATGTTGCAAAATGATTTGGCTTTCCCTATCTAAACTTACGTACATTTAATACATATCCAAACTTTTTAAGCTAGAATTAAAATTTTTTCTTGTGTAAAAAAAAAAAAAATACATATCCAGCTTTTCCTACATCTCTTAAAAAAAAAAAAATTTTTGAATAGTTTATTTTAAATTTTAACAGCACTCTTATGGTATAGTAAAAAAAGGGTGATTGGACGTGATTTAACAAGTGAATAGTTTAACTAAAAGGACTGTAGTTATTTTATTACTCCTAAGTATATGCATGGTACAAAGCTTTGTAAGGTTTTTTGGTCTTTTTGTCTCAGACTTACTCCAGCGATTCTCAAATCCCAATGATCTCATGGAAGATGGTATTATTTTGTCGAACTTATCAAACACTATCAAATGTAAAAATAAGTGTTTTTTTTCTACATTTAAATTCAGAGTTTGAATATAAAATAAAACAAAAATGAAAAGTAAATACACTACTTTTTAAAATCAAATAGGCCCTAATTTTGTTTTTATTTATTTCAGTCTTTTAAATTTCAGATTTATTTAAATAAGGCCTTTTTGTCAACATTTGTTAAATTTTTTTTGAAAAAAAAATTTAGAAAATATTTTTCCATTATTAATTGAATTTTTTTAATTAAAATTTTTGAAGAAAAATTTTAAAAAATGAAAAAAATAACCATAACATTTAACATAAGGTAATGAAAAAGGCTTAATTGAATATACCTGAAAGTTAGAAAACTGAAATGAAAAAAAATAAAATTAGAGAACTGAAATGAATTTTGATAAAATATTGACAATAGATTTTGCACTTTATCCTAAAATTTTTCTTACCAACTCCTAAAATAAAAAACAAAACAAAATAAAACAAATGCAAGCTGGGCCCATCATGTACCTTATGTGCCACAAAAATGTAACATTGGACGTCTTTTTCATTTTTTAAAGTGAGTTTTGAACACCCCCCCCCCCCCCCCCCCCCCCCCCCCCAACGGGACAGAAAATGAAAGATTCAAACTAGTGCAACTCTTGCAGCCACTCCTTATCAAATAATATGACTCACATTTCATAACAAAAGAAAAAAAAAATTGTAGCATAAAGATTAAGATATAACTTATATCCCATTGCACACCTCAAGATGAGTATGCTGTATTACATGTACAATCATTGTAACTTCATGGTATAGGTATACACATGGGGGCTCATATTTTAGAATTGAGATCTTAAGGAAAATTTACTCTATTTGCTTGAGTCTAGATGTCAAATAAAAAGGGAGATGTTAAATGAAGGTGATATAACAAATTAGTACTTCCAACTCAAATGAATTTGAGTAAAAAGATTCAAGACAGGTGCTAGTTAAGAATTTACTCTACTTCAACAACAAAACACTTTATTAAGGATATAAAATTTTATTGTTACCAACAAAACCCAAAACCCGAAAGTAAATACATTTGCAGTATATAATCCTCCTGGAGCTAAGAGTTTTTGGACCCTGAAGTTGTCTACAAAGTCATTCATTCCCGAGCAACTACCACTACCTGTTTTCCAACATTGCGGCCAGTGAAGAGCCCTATCAGTGCTGCCGGGGCACTCTCGAGGCCTTCAGCTATGTCTTCCACATAAGTAATCTTCCCCTCTTTGATGTGAGGCAGAACAAACTCCAGAAACTTTGGATAGAGGTGGTAGTATTCAAAAACAAGGAATCCTTCCATCCGGATCTGTTTCCAAACCACACTCATTAAATTGTACACACCTTCAGGCTGCTCAAGGTTGTACTGTGAGATCATTCCACATTCAGCAATGCGGCCATGGACCCTCATGTTGAGTAGCACGGCATCAAGCATCTTTCCCCCAACATTGTCAAAATAGATATCAATACCTTCTGGAAAGTATCTGCAAGAAAAACACAGCAACTCTCTAGATTTAAGCACCAGAAATACAAATGAAAGATCATTCACTTTTGGTTTTTCAAGCACATAGATTAGAAATTTAGAACTTAAAAAATAAGTATAGAGACAAAACATCTTTTACAATTGTTGACATGATCTGTTTTATTCAGTGCATGATAAAAGTGGCGTTAGTGGTGGTATTATGTAAAAGAGATGTCGCTCTAATCACAACATTCTACGTTTAGCAATAGAGAAGAAGTGGTTTCAATCTTGGACTTAGATAATAGTGATGTTGTCCTAATTGCAACAGGTCATATTAGCAATTGTGAAAATTGTTGTGTCCTTAGCAATACAATCCTCTAGTTATGTTTGCATTTTTTTTTTTTTTCTCCATTAATTTTTTTCCTTTTTTTTCTATTAATTTAAGCATGCACTAAGTGCGTTTTTTTGAACCCACAACCTCACTCTCAATCTCATTATTATGGGACAAGGAGGTGCCAATTGAACTATAGTTCATTGTTCTTCTTATTATTATTATTATTTTCCTTTTCTATAAAATAAAATAAGCACAATGTTTATTAGTTCATGTACCAAAGTGTAATTGAACCCAGCTTACAGATTTGAGTAATCCCCTGTTTCCGGTAAATGGGCTGCCTTGTATGACATGAAAATTCAAACTAATCACGAAAACAAACCATGATAGTTAAATATAATGATTACTGCAGTAATTACTACTAACCTTTTTAAAGCTGCAGCTAAGTCAGGCTCTTCTTTGTAGTTGAAAGCCTCATCGAAACCAAACTTGTTCTTCAGCAAATCGACCTTATATTGCAGAAAGGATAGAGGGAAGCAACAAAAGCAAACAGAAAATAATGCTGGTTAATGAGGTTGCACACTGGTAAAGTAATCCAACCCCTAAATAAGATCCAAAATTTCTTAAGTATGACAATCAGCAGTCATAGGATTAATAATCTACCATGACCAGTGGAAACAGATACAAACTTACAAAGTCAATTTTGACACAAACCTTGGGTACCAAACAGTGCCACTCCCAGGTACTTAAAACATAACTGACACTCGAATTAATTATATCAAAAATATGTTCAGAAATGTGGCGGAATATATTTGCAAGCATAAGAACCATTAAGAGAAATTTTTTTGACAATGATGTCTATGAAGAACCTTTTTAAAAATAATTAATTAATAGCAAGAATGCATGACACCAAAGGTCAGGCCTTCATGTGAGGACAATTGCCTTCCATCTAAATCAACATATTGTGGATTCAGGTCAGTGAATCAGCCTCTCCAAAAAAAAAGAGGAGTTTGGTTGCCTACAAAGGTTGCATACAAATCACCTCTCTCAAACTTCACAAAAGTGGGAGCTTTCTGCCCTTTGGTTTTTCTAAGAAAGCATGACACTAACATAGGTATGCCTATGTATTATGGGTATGTGTTGGAAATGTATTGGCACCAATGTTGTGTCCACTTGTGTGATACAAAAATCATTCTCTCTCGTGATTAAGGGAATGAGTGCTCTTTATCAAGGAGTTCCAGATGCAGAATATCACCCATAGAACTACTTTTGACTATTTACAGATGAGATGAATGAGACAATTAACCATACTATAAAGAAAGATGCAGCTACTATGCTAAGTTATTGACACACTGTACCCTCATGATAAGATGACTCACCTTTTCTTTGCTTCCAGCACTTCCAACGACATGGCAGCCAGATAGCTTGGCAAATTGTCCTACAAGTTGACCTACTGCCCCAGAAGCTGCTGAAATGAAGACACGCTCTCCTTTCTTAGGAGAGCAAATCTCATAAAAACCAATATAAGCAGTCGTACCGGCCATACCTACATATAATGAAAATGTTCGATGAGCTTTGAGCACCAAGGAAAACATAGCACAATAAAATGACAAGCAAAATTACTTTCTCAGTTGCTATATCCAGTCTATAATGTTTTTCCTTAATATGAGATGGACACAATCTTCAAAAAAAAGGGTAAAAAAAAATCTTCAGCCTGGTAAGTCACTGATGCCGGGCTCACCGAAAGATTCATCAAAGTTAATAAGTTCTCTTTAGGACAGACAACTAACACTTCATCAAATTTTGAAAAGAAAGAACCACATAGGATTGGATAAATTCATATTCAACTTAACTTGAGAGAAGAAAGACAGAGAAGTCAACTAAACTAAGAACTGTGACAGCCAATGGGGGCAGGCTATTTCAAAATACTGAGGTGCATGAGGTTATTTTACATAGATCAATCATATAAAAGACAATTAGCTCATATCAACAGTTTTCTATAGCAATTATTTACTGATTTTGAGATCATTGTCACTACAAAATTGACATCCATATATATATATATATATATATAAGTACTGGCAATATATTTAATTAATACTTAGCTTCCCCTATACTACACTTATACAAGTTTTCTTGAATTAGGGCCACTACATGTATTAATGGAACATTAATTCAGAAAATCCCAGCTATTCGTGTAGGCAAGTACCACCATACATAGTGCAGGGGTTCAGAACTGCACTTTTTTTAATAAAATTTTTTAAACCTCACTCTAGATGCTACTTTTTCTAACCATGCATTTTCAAAAAGCTGAAAAATAAGCTGGTACCAACAGGAACATTTAACACTGAAGAATATGTGGCATCACTCAAGTAAATAAAAAAGAGGATGATAATTTTCAACTATTTCTCCGGTTTTGGCACAGCCAAACGTCTATATAAAACAAATTTTGAAGTGGAAACCCAAAAGCATAATAAAAATAAATAAATAAAAAGGGGTGGGTTGAGCTTACCCAAAAGTCCAGTATAGTAGGAGAGAGGCACATCAGTGTGATGAATTTTAAACAGACCCTGTGTTTTTGTAATGAGACTATATTCTTCCCATCCAGTCATTCCCCAAATCAAGTCGCCTTTCTTGAAGTCTGGATGCCCAGAATCCAAAACTTTAGCTACTCCATATCCAACAATGGGCTGCATAGTTTCAACATCAAGGTCATCAATTTAAGAACCCCCTTGACACAACATCAATCAGGTAAAAAACCAATCAATCATAGTGTTGTTTAAAATTAAGCTTCACATCTTTTTTTTTTATTGGTAAATTATAAATAAAGCCAAAGAGACTTGAACCAATACCTCATCCTCTATCCCAATATAAGCTTCTAGTTGACCAAAAGATCTCTAACTTTTATAATCAACAAATTATTGACAATTTAACTTCAATCCTGATGTGGGTTCTAATTAGGTCAATTGGTAAATCTCTTGTCATCAAATAAAAAACTTGGGTTTAAACCCTGCCTATACCAAACCAATTGGGTGTCTTAGCCTTTTCACAAGGAGCAAATTTTAAAATTTGACAACCACTTGTAACTAATGATTACAAATCCTTTTTTTATTGGGTTCCCATGGTCAAGGTATAACTAATAATCAAATACAGGTAAACAATTTGAGAACATAGAAATTCAAAACATATGACTATTTTAATATTTATAAGTGCTAGACCTACAAATCATGGGATGCAGACACTTCAGCACAGAAAATAGCCCAATAAATTGCAACTTTCATGAACAAGGATATAATAAAATAATGGTATGCACAAGAAAAATTGCACCTCGACTGAAGTGAATTCCACCCCATGAAACAATTAAAAAAAATATTACCCCTTTAACTCACAAATTTCAAATTGGGTTTTCTTTTTTCACATACAAACAGGAAGAAGAATCTCAATTCTCTCACCCACCTAATCATTATCTCTGAAACCCAAAATTCCATTCCCAGTTTCACACAAAACAAGCAGAAAATTACACCAAGAATTCCAACACAAACACACCATTTTCACCCAAAACAAACAGAGAATATACTAAAAATTCCGTTCCAAGCATCAAATCATGCATATAGCTCCAAAAAGGAACAAAACTAAAAACTGCAACTTGAATGAAATCCACCCCATGCAACAATTAAAAAGCAATTACCCAATTAACTCACAAATTTCAAAGAACAAAAAAAGTTCCATCTTTCTTTGGAAGAAGAATCTCAACCATATGCATCATCTCCAAAACCCAAAATTCCATTTCCAATTTCACCCAAAACACAAATAGAGAATAATTCTATCAATACCATTGTAATCATGCATATAACTTCAAAAGAGAACAATAACTTGCAACTTGGATGAACTCCAACCCAAGCAACATAGAAAAAAAAAATACCCTATTAACTCACAAATTTCAAAGACCCAACAAATAAAAAAATCATTTTTTTGTGTGTGATTCTCATCTAAGCATTATATCAAAAACCCAAAAATTCCATTTCCAATTTACCAATTTCATTACAGACACTGAATCATACAACTCCCCAAAAAAAAAATCATTAAAAATGGGAAAAGAGGGTGGGACCCACTGACCGAACCAGGTTTGAATGAATCGACGTAGGACTGACTCCCAGGAGTGGGCTGTTTCATACGAGGACGCATGTAAGGATCGCAAGACAAGTAAAGATTTTTAACCAGAATAGCGTTGGAGCCTTCAGGAACCTTCAATTTTATGGTCCCAGAAGTGCTCACGTGCATGTCTGATTCTTTAGGAAAACCTGACACATACTCCTTAAAGAGCACTTGCTTATTGCTCACTTCCTCAACACCACCACCACTCGCCATTGCCAAAACAAACCTTGAGTTTTTTTTTTTTTGGTTCTCTCTAGAGGTGTCTCTCTGTGTGTGGATACAGTTTTTTTTGTTTTTTTTGTTTTTTTTTTGAGAAACAAGTGTGGATACAGTTAGAGCAATGACTTTCTGAGCGAGTTGAGTTACAAAACTGAAGTATTTATAATAGTAACTAAGTGCGGAAAATGTGATAAACGTTAAACGTGCGCCAGTGCGCCACACCGTTGGATTATTTGACGTGGGGGAGTAGAGTACGACGGGTTGGCTGAATGATTCTCCAAAACCAAAAAAAAAAAAAAAGTGGTTAGAAAAGGTTCCATTTTGCACGTTTTAGCACATTTGTTTTGAATTAAAATATTTTTCAAAAATTAGGTTTTGTATGATAAAGTCACTTAAACACGTGTTTTTAATTTTTAAATAATATTATACATATTTTTATATATTTTTAAATATATATTTTTAGTTTTTAAGTATATGTACCAAAACCCCCTATTATTTTTAGTACTTATTTGTAGGTCAAATATTGTCAAACTTGTAAAATATTTACCGTTGACCTTAAAATCCTTTATAAAAAAATTGTAAAATGTTTTACCTTTCAAATTTTGATAAAAAAACCATTTTCCAAAAACATATTGTGAATTCTCATTCCCCATCTGATCACATGGTCACTAATTCGATGGTTGAAGACATCGAACCAGGGACTAGCTGTTGGTTATATATTAACAATTTACTTTGTGATAAGGTAAAAAGAACAATACACAGATTTAACAATAAGCAGAAACACAAATAGATATCAAAGGCAAATACAATTAATAAATAATGAATATATATAAATAGAAATCTGCAAATAATTAATGACTCACAGACCAAATGCGTGAAAGGATGAACAATAGAGATCAAGTCTTGTGCTTGACACAATCTCCTTAAAGAAGATTTCGCCCCTCACACAATCACTGTGGTGCTTTGAGACTCGTGGACGTCTGCCTCCCAAGATAAAATGATCTTTAGCACGAAAATGAAGCATTCAAGGTCGTGCTCTGCGAACTACTCAATGCCTCTTTCTCTCTCTTTGACACAAAATGAATGTGCAAAAATTTTCACTGTCTGAGTTTTTTTTTTTCTGAAAAGTTCTTCTTTCATAAATGAGGGACAATGAACTTATACGTAACTTAAAACTGAAAATACTGTTTCAGAGATAACTGCTGCATACAGACTTACTGACTCAAAATAAAATAATAAAATATTATTATTAATTGGATAAGTGGGCGTAATCCACATATGCCTAAAGCTCAACCCAATATCCAGCCCAAACTCATATTTTTTATCATTTCTAATGTGGGACTCAAGAATTTTCACCACTTATAATAATATCTTTAAGTGAATATAGAAAATATCAATTTCTTATTCACTCCATACTATTTTTCCAACAATCCCCCACATGAATAGAAATTGATAAAACACAATGCAAATGAAAATGCAGACACAAAGAGAGTAGAAGAAAAGTTACTGTATCAGGAGAGGTGGCTTTTGGCTTTGAACCTTCCTTTGTGAAAGACTATCGGATATACTAGCTAATCAGTGAACACAATGTTTTTGAACTGTTAGCCGTTTGTGTACACCAAGACAATAGAATTCACACAGCTCCTTTTCGAACTTTTTTCGATTCTTATAGTTGTGTTCATTTCGGCCCTGAACATATCCTGGTAAATTCATGAAGTGCTCTAGAGAATTCAGCCTTAAAACTCTCATGGAAGCGGCCCACTTCACACTCATATAGGTGATTCTTATTAAGAGTATCTTGCTATACCCCACTCGGAATTCCAAGATATAAGAATCATTAAAAGCAAAGTTTACCCTGAACATTGCTTACAGGCATCACTATTTCATCATAGGAATGGGAGGGAGATATTATCTCCATAGTGATAAAAAATAGTCTCCACGATTCGGTTGTCTCTTTGAACCTAGATCTTGGAATCTCCAGTCAGCTAGGTTGGGTTGCCATCCCAGAGACTTTTATATAATAGGCTTTAACCCCATTCCCCTCGATTAGCAGTTTACTTGCTCTCTACTCAAACTTTTGGTTAACGGATCCGCTATATTCTCTTTCGACTTTATAAAGCCAATGGAAATAATTCCATTAGAGAGCAACTGCCTCACAGTATTATGTCTTCGACGTATATGTCGAGACTTACCGTTGTACATATGACTCTGTGCCTTACCAATAGCTGATTTGCTATCACAATGTATACAAATAGAGGGCACAGGTTTCACCCACATTGGCATATCCTCTAGGAAATGACGAAGCCACTCTGCTTCTTCTCCTACTTTGTCCAATGCAATAAATTCTGATTCCATTGTGGATCTAGCAATGCATGTTTGTTTAGAAGACTTCCAAGATACCACTGCACCACCAAGTGTAAAGACATATCCACTCATGGATTTGGTATCTTTTGTGTCGGATATCCAATTAGCATCACTATACCCTTCTAGTACAGCTGGATACCGAGTGTAGTGCAACCCATAGTTTAGGGTGTATTTCAAATACCTTAAAACCCTAACTAATGCCTTCCAGTAGTCTTCCCTTGGATTACTAGTGTATCTACTCAACTTGCTGACAGCATATGCTATGTCCGGTTTAGTACAGTTTATTATATACATAAGACTGCCTATAATTCTCGAATATTCCAATTGAGATATGCTTTGCCCTTTATTCTTGGTTAGATGTAAACTTACATCTACAGGTGTTCTCACTGGACTGTCATCATATTTCTTGAATTTCTCAAGAACTTTCTTAATATAATGTGATTGACATAAGACAAGTCCATCAGATTTTCTAGAAATTTTCATTCCTAGTATCATATCTGCAACACCTAAATCTTTCATGTCGAACTCACTCGTCAACCTTCTCCTGGTAGCTTTAATGATATCATTATTGCTACCTATAATGAGCATATCATCAACATAGAAACACACAATGACATAGCCATTTGCAGCATCTTTAATATATACACATTTGTCACACTCATTGATTCTAAACCCATTTGACAACATTGAATTGTCAAATTTCTCATGCCATTGCTTTGGAGCTTGCTTTAATCCATAAAGAGATTTAACAAGCCTGCACACTTTCTTTTCTTAACCAGGAACAATGAACTCCTCTGGTTGTTCCATATAAATCTCCTCATCTAATTCCCCATTCAAGAATGCTATTTTTACATCCATTTGATGTATCTCTAGGTTATGCAACGTTGCAATAGCCACCAACATTCGAATGGACGTTATTCTTGTAACAGGTGAATAAGTGTCAAAATAATCCACACCTTCCTTTTGTTTGTAACCCTTTACAACAAGTCTTGTCTTGTACTTGTCAATAGATCTATCAACTTTTAATTTCCTCTTGAATATCCATTTATATCCTAAAGGTTTACAACTTGGTGAAAGATCCACTAGTTCCCATATATGATTTTGTAAGATGGATTCAATTTCACTATTGACAGCTTCTTTCTAGAAAGGCGCCTCAGGTGTAGAGATAGCTTCCTTGAAGCATTGAGGTTCATCTTCTAACATATAAGTTAGAAAATCCGGACCAAACGATTTTGACGTTTTAGCCCTCTTACTACGTCTAGGCTCAACCTCATTCCTCTCTTCCATCAACTCTTGATCATGAGAGGTACTAGACGTAGACTCAAAGTTTCTCTTAAGAGAACTTGATACTTGTGTGGATTTGTAAGGAAATATTTTTTCAAAAAATACTGCATTCCTTGATTCAATAATAGTATTCACATTTATGTCAGGAATGTCAGATTTATGAATTAGAAACCGATATGCACTGCTATTATGAGCATAACCAATGAATACACAATCCACTGATTTTGATCATATCTTTATCCTTTTAAGAGTAGGGACAACCACCTTTGCTAGACCACCCCACACCTTTAAGAATTGATAGGAAGGCACTTTACCTTTCCATAACTCATATGGCGTCTTCTTGGTTTTCTTTCTAGGCAATTTATTCAAAATGTAATTGGCAGAAAGAATGGCTTCCCCCCACAAGTTCTGTGGCAAACCATAACTTAACAACATTGCATTCATCATATCCTTCAAGGTTCTATTTTTCCTTTCAGCAACTCCATTTTGCTGAGGTGAATAAGGTGCAGTGGTTTGATGAACAATACCATGCTGTAAACAGAATTTACCAAAAGGTGATTCATATTCTCCACCTCTATCACTCCTTAGAACCTTAATTTTTTTTGTTGAGTTGATTCTCAACCTCATTCTTATATTGCATGAATGCCTCAATTGCCTCATCCTTGCTCCTTAGCAAGTACACATAATAGTATCTAGTGCAAGTATTTATGAAAGTGATGAAATATTTCTTACCACCTCTAGTTTGTACAAATTTCATATCACATACATCACTATGTATTAAATCTAGAGGTTCAGTGCTTCTTTCAACTGATTTAAAAGATGCTCTTACCATCTTAGCTTCCACACAAATTTCACACTTATGATTAAAATCAATTTTAAATTTAGGCAATAAATTTAAATTTATCAATCTATCTAAAGTATAATAATTAACATGACCCAATCTACCATGCCAAACATTAGATGACTCAAGAATGTAAACAGAAGATGCACCCTTATTATTATCAATAACAGTCATTACATTCATCTTAAACAGGCTATTACTCAAATACCCTTTGCCCACATACATTTCACTCTTAAAGAGTGAAAATTTATCAAACTCAAAAACCAACTTTAAACCATTTTTGCTCAACAATGAGCCAGACACAAGGTTCTTTTGAATTTCTGGCACATGCAGTACATCTTTCAAAGTAAGAAACTTGCCAGTAGTCATTTTGAGCACAACCTTTCCAATTCCTTCAATCTTAGAGGTTGAGGAATTTCCCATGAAAATTTTTCTTCTACTACCCACAAAATTATAAGTAGAAAACATTTTCTTTTCTGAACATACATGACGAGTAGCCCTAGTGTCCACCCACCATTCCTTGGTATTTCCTCCTACCAAGTTCACTTCAGAAATTACAGCAGAAAAGTTCATGTTGGTTTGAGCCACAACAGGATTTACAACAATTTTATTTGACATTTGTATTCAACAAAATTCAAACAAATTGTCCTTAAAATCAGTCAAGTTTAAGAAATAAATGCCAAAACGTGACTGTGCAAAAAGAAAGTCAAGCTTACTGTCACACCAAATTGCAGAAAAGGAGCACGCACAGAACAAACAAACTAAACAACAGCCCGAACAAAACCTAGCCAAGCAATAATCCAAGTTTCACAAAAATCCTAATATAATATAATATATTATAAGCTCACTAAATTTCAAACCCAAACAATGCAGGAACAAATCGCATAGACCAGCAAAAATATATAAATCAAAGCCAGTCAAACAAGGATTCATATAAGACAAAAAAACCCTAAACTAATATTATAATCAAGAAGAAGACATCAACAACAAACAGTATATAAATATAAAACAAATACTGCAGTCAAACACGGGATTCAACGAACTCAAAATATTAAAAAATTCACAATTTTAACTTTGTAAAATAAACAAGTATATAGATATATATGGAAACCGATAAACACGAACCCAGTAACAACACAGAGTAAAGCAAATGCCAATTTGGTGTTTTCCAATCGACACAAAATTCCTTTCACCGTCAATCACAAACGTAAATTAAAATATATAAAATCTGCTTTAAGATTGTTAGTTATATATCAACAATTTACTTTGTGATAAGGTAAAAAGAACAATACACAGATTTAACAATAAGCAGAAACACAAATAGATATCAAAGGCAAATACAATTAATAAATACTGAATATATATAAATAGAAATTTGCAAATAATTAATGATTCACAGACCAAATACATGAAAGGATGAACAATAGAGCATGGTTTTTAAACCCGGAACGAACCGTACGGTCCGACCGGGAAACCCGTGAACTGTTCATATTCACGGTCCATTTAAGGTTACGAACCGTTCCATTCGAAAAAAGCATGGAACCGCCCGAACCGCGGTCCGACCGGCCGGTGTTGTGAACCGTGACCGATTCTCACGGTTCAAGCGGGTGAGCTGTTTTGGCCTAAAACAGCGTCGTTTCATCCTTTTTTTTTTTTCCCCCCTAATGCGACGTCGTTTTGGGCATTGTCATTTACTAACCTGAAGCCTGGAACGATTCAAACTAAAGTCTAAACCTAGTATCTCAAATCTCTCTGCCTCTTCCTCACTCTCTCGTCTCTGCCTCTCCCTCGTCGCCGCTGCGATCCTCGTCGCCGTTACAGCTCACGCATCGCCGCTCTCGCCGTCGCAGCTCACGCATCCCAGATCGCAGCTCAGCCGTTGCAGCCCAGATCGCAGCTCACGTATCGCCGCTCAGCCATCGTAGCTCCCTCATTTCTCTCACGCTCATCGCAGCTCAGCCGTCGCAGCTCACGCTCATTGTTCAGCCGTCGCAACTCTCCCTCGTCGCCGTCGTTTGGTACCTTTTTTTTTTTTTTTAGCTTTCTTTTTTGAATTATGTGTTGGATATTTCTCTTAGGTTGATCTGTATTTATTAGGAAAAAGATGTTAATGTTGTTATGTGTTGGATATTTCCTATATTTTATGTTTTTCCTATGTGTTACAATCAATTCCTTCACCGTCGACCAGCACACACATTTATCACGGCAAGTTTATTTCTTTGTTTTTCTTATTTTGATTTTTAGGCATTTAGAAAAACAAAAAAGTTTGTTAATATTATTTGATGTGCTATGATTCTTCCTTAAAGTCTAGCTTTTGAGATGGTATGCTGTAAATTATTGGCGAAATTACATATTGGAGCAACAGAGTGAATATTTGGTAGTGATGTTATGTTATTTTTAACTAAAAATTAAAGAAATTTAGGTTCACTTCTTCTGCAAATTCTTGTATACAGTATAAAATGGATGTATATGGTGACACAAAATCATTCAATCAGTGAGATTTTGGTGCTGCTGAAATTTGATTAGGCATATGAATTAACTGGATAATTAGTGATAACAATCCTTAATTTTTGGGACAGGAATTCCTCAACCATCTAAGTAAGGATTCGAATAAGCATCCATTGTGTACTTTTAATCAGTATCATTTTGATTTTGCACGAGCTTATATACTTTTGGACTTGTATCATTGCCTTTTGTTGTGCTACCTACTTCGGTTTCATTTTTATTTTTTTGGGCTCAATTTATTCTTTAATGATCCCTTTTCATGGATATGTTGTTCAGGTTGCAAAAGATAGTGTTGATGTCATTATATTGGATGAAAACTTTATGACTATTTTAGTTAATTTTTCTATTTTTTATTAATTTAATGTTTTTATATATATTTAAAATAATTATTAAATTAATTATGACGTCATCACGGTTCGACCCCGGTTTGACCTCGGTTCGACCTTAAAAACCTTGAACCTCTCCCTTTTACGGTTCAATGAACGGTCCGGATCTGAAAACCATGCAATAGAGATCAAATCTTGTGTTTGACACAATCTTCTTAAAGCAAATTTCGCCCCTCACACAATTACTGTGGTGCTTTGAGACTCGTGGACGTCTGCCTCCCAAGATAAAATGATCTTTAGCACGAAAACGAAGCACTTAAGGTCGTGCTCTGCGAACTACTCAATGCCTCTTTCTCTCTCTTTGACACAAAATGTATGTACAAAAATTCTCACTGTCTGAGTTTTTTTTTTTTTTTTTTTTTTCTAAAAAGTTCTTCTTTCATAAATGAGGGATAATGAATTTATACGTAACTTAAAACTGAAAACACTGTTTAGAGATAACTGCTGTATACAGACTTACTAACTCAAAATAAAATAATAAAATATTATTATTAATTGGATAAGTGGGCGTAGTCCACATATGCCTAAAGCCCAACCCAATATCCAGCCCAAACTCATATTCTCTATCATTTCTAATGTGGGACTCAAGGATTTTCACCACTTATAATAATATCTTTAAGTGAATATAGAAAACATCAATTTCTTATTCACTCCATACTATTTTTCCAACACTAGCGCTAGCGGTCCGGTGGCTAGTGAATCCCCGCTAGCAATCAGTGTTGGTAGTTCGGTGGTAGGAAATGTGTTACCAACGATTGCTACCATTAGTTTGATAATTGAAGACGATGCATCGAGACTAGTGTTAGCAGTTCAATGGCCGAAGATGCTACACCACAACTAGTACCGAGGTCCAGTAACAAAATGACATCATTTTGTCAACCAGTGTTGGCAATTCGGCCACCGAAGATATCGCTCCAACAATGATCGTCGGTAGTCTAGTCACCAGAGCTACCACTCTAATTGCCAGTTCCAATGGTCCAATCACTAGACTTTCGACACTAGCAGCTTCGTTGTCGAGTTATTGGTTTTGGTGGTTTACTACAAAATTTTTATATGTTATACTAAATACTTGAAAATATTTTACTCAAAAGAAACATAGCATTTGTGGAAAAATGTTTGTTTCCGGACTAATTTGGAGTAATGTTGCTCTAAGTCATGAAGTATCTGTTAAAGAAACTTTATGTTTTTTGAGTTTTGACTCCAAACTAATTATGTAACCATTAAACAGACTATTTGAATATAGTTTTAGTCACATGACTCTTTTAATGAGGCATATAATTTATTTAGAAAATATACATGGTGACATAGAGATTAGAAAGTATTACAAATCACCCATACATATCATACTTGACAACCCATCTATCCATCTATCTATCTATAATATAATATATTATAAAAGTTGAATCTCTACAACATTACGCTGACAAATGATGCAGTCCTTTATCTACTTAGAATGATGTGGACAAATAGTGCCACATGGCAAGTAGCAGTTTCTCTACAACATTACGCTGACAAATGTCCATTTTTCCAAACATACTATGATGACACGTCATCTTTTCTTAAAACTAAAAGGATTATAAAGAGATTTTATTTTAAAAAAATACTATTCATTTACTACTAAATTCTTTCAATTTTTGTTTCTAAAAAAAAAAATGCTTTCAATTTTTCTTCTTCTAAAAAGAAAAAAAAAAATCTTTTCATTTTTTTTCTAGCTCCATTTGTTTCAATGGAAAATTGTGTGTAAAGATAGTTTTTCATGTTTTTCAATGTTTTGTAGTATCTAAAAAATGAGTCAAAGGATAACTATTTTTAGTCAATAGAAAAAGTATAACTTATTTTTAGAACTTGTTTCCTACAATTTTCTTTTTGGGAAAATAACTTATCTCATGGCAAACTAAATAAAAGAACTTAGAAGATTGTTTTTTTTAACTCATTTAAGGTTGCTACCAAACATAGAAAAATGTGATAGTTTTATAGAAAAAACTTTTTGGCAAATGACCCATTTTCTAGAAAATAATATCCCTGAAACAAATAGAACGTAAAAAAAATTTTTCATTATTCCACCTATATATATATTTGCCATTTACTATTCATATTTGAGCATTTGATAATGAACCATATAATCATATAAAAATAATAATGATAACAATATACTCGCATAGCCTATAAAGTTTGCATAAAATCTTTAAAAATAAAAGTTTTATAATTAAAAAAAATTGAAAAAAAAAAGAAAAAGAAAAAAAAAAGAAGACAACATTATCTATGCTGATGTAATAATAGAATATTGAACCTTCTTAAAATAGGCCTAATTGAAATAATTATAGAATATTGATCCTTCTTAAAATAGGCCAAATTAATGAGTACTTATATTTACTATTCCTTTTGAAAAGCCTGTCACTATAATGAAATTTAACATGTCAGCAATTATTTTAGTGAGATTTTGGTGACTATTCACATCTAGATCACATAATTTACAATTATATAAATTAGGCATATGTCAAATTTATTGCTTAAATATTTCCATTTAAATGGGCTTCATTAGAAGACTCCAAAAAAATGTAATTTTTCACTTTTGTTTTATCTTCTAGGCTTCTACTACCTTTTAAAATTACCTACAAAAGGTTAGTCATTTTTTTCTTTCATTTATTTCAAATTACCTATAGTATTAGAATTTTTTTTTTTTTTTTGAGAAACATAGTATTAGATATTTAGTTCAAAGTAAATAAACCTCTTACAATATAAAGTTATTTTAAATTGGAAAGAAAATTTTCAAATCTCAACCATTATTGAAAAATCCATTTTATTTCAAGTATTAAAAAGTTCCAAACGTAACACTTTCTTGTTGACCCAAACGTCAAACAAAGTTTACTAATTAAGCACATTTAGTTCAATTACACTAATTTTGAATAATTTTCAAATATAATTCTCATACCTTAAGGCATAAACAAAACTTTTTTAACTTTGAGTTCCAAAACAATCTAACAATTTGTAGTTTGGCCACTGAATAAATGTTAAAAAAAATCAAGTCAATCAATTGTTACAGAATTATTTTCCAAAATATACACTGATATTTCTTCATTCCAAACAACAATACACATCTTAATTAATGTCATGTGACTTGAAAAATTGTTTCCTCTGTTTCTAACTCTAACCTGAATCGCTAATTAATTTGATGTAGTTTTTTAGTGTGATTACTTAACCATCACCAACACCACCCTTCTCATCTTTCTCCTTCATAAGAACACACCAAATAATAGGATTTCTAAAATAAATAAAAATTTTATCCATCAGTTTTATCAAATAGATTGTACACATGTAATAAAATGCATGGCTATTGATATTCTATTAAGTTAAAGTAGACTTGCTAGCATCTTAGGCAAACATGTACACAATTGTAGCAAATGTGTACAGATTTAAATTGGTAGTTCACTTTAAAATAGTAATTACCCTTTATGTATATACTTGTTATAATGTCGGTTTGCATCCATACAAACCAACAATGGCAAAACAATGTTCAAATTAATAACCATATATAGCAAAAACCAAATAGTTGTGTTAGAAAAGACTTAACAAAAGTGTCCTGTCCACTTTTGTGAAACTGGCCAACTTTTCTACTCCTGACATGGGCGAAATTTATAGGAAAGATTCCTAGCATATTGAGGAAAAAATTTTTAGAAAGATTGCCATGCTGCACTAGTTTTTTTATACACTTTAACAGAAAAGATTTTTACTAGTTTTGCAAACTGTTGAACAAGCTGATCAACTGCCCCAGAAGCTGCTTCAATGAATACATGCTCTCCTTTCTTAGGAGAGCATACCTCAGAAAGAAAACGCCATAAGCAGTTAAACCAGACCTATGTACATAGTGAAAACGTTAAATAAGCTATTTTTGATCAGTGATTACAAAACTCCATGGTATACACACATGGGGCTCATATTGGAATTGGGATCCGAAGGAAACTTTACTCCATTTGCATAAAGTGTGTCCAGATTTCAAGGAGATATGTCAAGTTGAGATAATAAATTAGTATTTCCAACTCAAATGAGCTTGTGTAAAAAGTTTCAAGACAGGTGCTAATTATGAATTTCTTCGACTCCAACAACATAACACTTCATTAAGGAAATAAAATTGTTGTTACCAAAAAAACCCAATAGAATTTATATTTGCAGTAAATAATCCTCCTAGACTTTAGAGGTTTTGGACTATGAAGTTGTATACAAGGTCATTCATTCACGAGCAACTACCACTACCTGCTTTCCAACATTACGGCCGGTGAAGAGCCCTATCAGTGCTGCTGGGGCACTCTCCAGACCTTCAGCTACATCTTCCACATAAGTTATCTTCCCTTCTTTGATGTGAGGCAGAACCAACTCCAGGAACTTTGGATAAAGGTGGTAGTATTCAAAAACCATGAATCCTTCCATCCGGACCTGTTTCCCAATCACAGTCATTAAATTGTGCACACCTTCAGGGTGCTCAAGATTGTACTGTGAAATCATCCCACATACAGCAATGCGGCCATGGGCCCTCATGTTGAGTAGCACTGCATCAAGCATCTTTCCCCCAACATTCTCAAAATAAATATCAATGCCTTCTGGAAAGTACCTGAAAGAAAAACACCTCAACCCTCTAGATTTGAGCACCATGAATGCCAATAAAAGATCAGTCACCCTTGGTTCCCCAAGCACATAGATTAAAACTTAAACAATAAGGGAAAAAACTTTTTCACAAATGCTGATATGATTTATTGTGATTGGTGTACGATGAAAGTGGTTTCAATGGTGAACCAATCACCCATGTAAGAATTGAGAGGAAAGTTGGGTAAGAATTGGACTTAGATTAAAGTGATGTTACCCAAATCGCAACAAGTCATGTCAACCGTTGTCAAAAATATTGTTTCCTTACAATTACACTCCTCTCATTATGTTGGCAGCATTTTTTTTTCTCTTTTATTTTTTCCTTTTTTTGTTAGTAAGTTGCTCACACACTTTAGTGGGTTTAGAACTCACAACCTCACTATCAATCTCATTATTAAGGGAGAACGAAATGCCAATTGAGTAATAGCTCATTGTCATATTTTTTTACTTTCTATAAAGTAGAATAAGCACAAAGTTGTTAATTTGTGTACCAACAATAAGTGTAATCAAACCCATCTTACAGATTTGAAAAGTACCCTGATGTAAATGGGCTGCCTTGTATGACAATGAAAGTCAAACTAATCCCTTAGGTAAACCATGTTTCTTGAATTTAAATATCATATATTAGGGAATGTCTTCAATATTCAGATAATGGTTATTAACAGCTTTCTTCAGTAGAAACTAGAAACCATAAATTCTTAGTCAAGTCTCATGTGTTAGTTACATATATTGATTACTGCATAAATTTCTACTAACCTTTTTAAAGCTGCATGTAAGTCAGGCTCTTCTTTGTAGTTAAAGGCCTCGTTAAAACCAAACTTGTTCTTCAGCAAATCAACCTTATATTGCAGAAATGATAGAGGAAAACAATAAAAGCAGACAGAAAAAAAATGCTGGTTAATGAGGTTGCACACAGGTCAAGTAATCCTACCCCTAAATAAGAGTAAAAAATTGTCTTGAGTATGACAATGGACCATGACCAGTGGTCCAGTGGAAACAAATACAAAGTCACTTTTGACAAAAGTCAAAAACCTTGAACCAAACAGAGCCACTCCCATAAACTTTAACATAAGTGACAGTCACATTAATTAAATATGTGTTTGGACATGTGACGGAATATGTTTGTATGCATAAGATACATAAGGAGAATTGTTTTTGATAATGACGACTTTTAAAAACCTTTAAAAAAAAAAAAAAAAAAAATTCAATAACAAGAATGCATGACACCAGAGGTCGGGCTTTGGTGTGATGGCAGATGCCTTCCATCCAAAGCAACAGACAGTGGGTTCAGGTCCATAAATCAGTCTCTCCAAAACAAGGAAGTTTGGTTACCTAGTAAGGTTGCACACGAATCACCTCTCCCAAACTCCACACAACACCAGCACAGCTCTATGTTTATGGAATCTTGGAATGAGTGTTGGAAATGAGTAGGCACCATTGTTGTGTCTACTAGTGTGAGAAATAGAAAAATCATATGCGCTAGCCATTAAGAGAGTGAGCGCTCTTTATCTAGGAGTTCCAGATGCAGAATATCACCCATAGAACAACTTTTGACTGATTACGGGTGAGTTGAATGAGAAAATTAACTAAAGTGTAAAGACAAATGCAGGTATTATTCTAAGTAATTAACACATTGAACCCTCGTGATAAGCAGACTCACCTTTTCTTTGCTTCCAGCACTTCCAACGACATAGCAGCCCAATAGCTTGGCGAACTGTCCTACAAGTTGACCAACTGCCCCAGAAGCTGCTGAAATGAAGACATGCTCTCCTTTCTTAGGAGAGCAAATCTCATAAAAACCAGCATAAGCAGTCATACCGGGCATACCTACATATAGTAAATATGTTAGATGAGCATTGAGTACAAAGGAAAACATAGCACAATAAAATGACTAGCAAAATTACTTGCTCAATTGCTATGTGTGTCCTAATAATGGTTTTAATTACTATGTGATAGCCACAATCTCCCCCACTCCCTCCCCCACCCCCCCCCCCAAAAAAAAAAAAAACCTCCAGCCTGGTAAGTCAATGATGCCAGACTCACCAAATGCTTCAATGGTAAATAAGTTCTCTTTTGGACGCACAACTAACACTATTAAATTTTGAAAAGAAAGATGCACATATGGCTGGATAAATTCATATTCTACTTCACTAGAGAGAGAGAAGTCAACTTAACTAAGAACTGTGTCAGTCACTAAAGCGGACTCTTTCAATATATAGAGATGCATGAGACTACAAAATTAACATCCATGTTCATGATTACAACATTACTAAATTTACATCCTAGATCATGAATACAACATTACAAAATTAGCAATTATTTAATGCTTTTGAGATCATAGTGACTATAAAATTAACATCCATGATCATGATTCCAACATTACTATTTGAAAATTTTATACTACTCATATACTATTTCCCATGGTTATACTACTCATATACTATTTCCCATGGGTTACAGCCCCTTCATATTTCAATGGAATTGCAAAATTGTGCTCAATTTCATATGTGGCTTCCGCCAAGATCTCTTCTTTAGTTGGGGGATGGAATTCAAATTCAGAAAATCGCAGCTATTCCTGTAGGTCAAATATCACCATACATGGCGCAGAGGTTTGAAGCTGCCCTTTAAAATACACTTTTTTAAACCTCACTTAAGTACAATTTTTTCTAAGAGCACATTTTCAAAAAGCTGAAAAATAAACCTTACCAAATGAGAACATATAACACTGAAAAATTGCTTAATAATCTTAATGGGTTTCCTTAGTCTTGCATATGGCATCACTCAAGTACATAAAAAGAGGATGATAAATTTAAACTATTTTGTCTGTTTTGATGCAGCCAAAGCATAATAAAATTAAATAAATAAATAAATAAGAAGGGGTTGGGGTGAGCTTACCAAGAAGTCCAGTATAGTAGGAGAGAGGCACATCAGTGTGATGAATTTTAAACAGTCTCTCTGTTGTGGTAATGAGACTATATTCTTCCCATCCAGTCAGCCCCCAAACCAAGTCACCTTTCTTGAAGTTTGGATGCCCAGAATCCAAAACTTTAGCAACTCCATATCCAGCAATGGGCTGCAAAGTTTCAACATCAAGGTCATCAATTCAAGCACCCCCTTGACGCAACATTAATCAGGGGGAAAAAAAAACAATTAATCATGGTGTTGTTTAAAATTAAGCTTCTAGTCTTTTATTTTTATTAGTAAGTTATAAACACAGCCAGAGAGCCTTGAATCTCAAACTTTTATAATCAACTATTTTTATAGAAAATTAAACTTCGACCCTAATGTTGGTTCTAGTCAACTCAATTCATACATATCTTGTTATCCAATAAGGAACTTAAGCTCAAATTCCGCCTACACCAAACCAATTGGTGTCTTGGCCTTTTCATAGAGAACAAATTTTAGAATTTGACAACCACTTGTAACTAATAATTACAATTTTTTTTAATATAAACAATTTAAGAACATAGAAATTCAAAACATATGAGTATTTTAATATAATATATGAATTTGACCAACAAATCATGGGATTCAGACATTTCAGCACAAATTCGCCCAATAAATTGCAACTTTCATGAACGAGGGGAAACAATAAAATAATATAAAGAAGAAAAATTGCATCTGGAATGAAGTGAACTCCACCCCATGCAGAAATTACCCCCATCTCTTTAATTATATACAAATAAGAAAACTTTTATTGAAACAACAAACAGTATTTACCACATTTACTCACAAATTTCAAATTGGTTTTGCTTTTTTCTCATACAAACAGAAAGAAGAATCTCAATTCTCACTCACCTAATCGTTATATAGCCAAAACCCAAGAACAAGCAGAAGATAACAACAAGAATTCCAAGACAAACACACCATTTTCACCCAAGAACAAACAGAGAATAATACTAACAATTCCTTTGCAACCATCGAATCGTGCACATAACTCCAAAAAGGAACAAAAAATTATGCAACACTAAAAAATACAAATACCCATTAACTCAAAAATTTCAAAGAACCAAAAAAAAAAAAAAATTATTTAAAAAAGAAAATTCTCAATTCTCAACCTTCTAAGCATTATATCCGAAACCCAAAATTTCATTTTCGATTTCATTACAAACACTCAATGAATCATGCAACTCCCCCGAAAAAAAAAAAGAAAAAAAGAAAGTAAAAGAGGTGGGACCCACTGACCGAACCAGGTTTGAAGGGTTCGACGTAACTCTCATTCCCAGGAATGGGCTGTCTCATACGAGGACGCATGTAGGGATCGCAAGACAAGTACAGATTTTTCACAAGAATGGCATTGGAACCTTCTGGAACCTTTAGCTTTATGGTACCAGAAGTGTTCAAGTACATGTCTGATTCTTTAGGAAAACCAGACACATAGTCCTTCAAGATCACTTGCTTGTTGCTCACTTCCTCAACACCACCACCACTCGCCATTGCCACAAACCTTAGCCCCTCTCTCTCTCTCTCAATACTGTTAAGAGCAATGATCGTGTGAGAGTTATGACTCTATTCTCTTCCGTTCCAATCTGTTACGATGATTTTGGTCCGTATTTAAATGTGAAAACTCAAATTATATTTTTTTGTCCTTTTTTTTTTTTGGGACGTATATGACATTTTAATAATATTATTATTTTTCATTAATAATATGTTTTTCTTGTTTACTTGCAGTTTTGTTTTGTTTTTTTTTTTTTTCCGAAGATGTACTTTCGATACCTACATTTTTGGTCTATTATCGATTTGGTCTCTAAATTGATTTAGCTCTCAGGTCAGTTCATGATTTTTAAAAATCATTTTTAAAATAGTCTCTGTCGTCAACGCAATGACAGAAAAAGCTAAGATGGCAAACGGAGGTCCTAGGTGTCAAACTCATTTATTAAAATAATAATTAAAAATCTAGTGTGTCCCACTTACACCCACGTGACCCCTCGCGTGACCCTGCCACGTCATCTCCCGCGGACTTAGCCCACACGTGACCCTCATCTCATGACTTAACTCATAAACTACCTTCAATCCACTGAAAATCCCCAAATTTCACCTAGAAACTAAACCCTAACATTCCCAAATCAAATCATGTTTCGTCCTCATGTTCTTCCCCAACATCCAACTTGAAAACCGTAACATTCCCCTGGGAAAACCATTTCCCTGAAACTTGAAAACTGATAATTTGAGAAATCATAGTGAGTTAGAATGACTGAGACTTTTACCGCAGCTGATAAGCTGAGAGGTGCATATCCATTTCTCTCTATGTGTGTATTTATTTATGTGAATCTATGTGTATATCTGACTCTCTTTAAAAAAGGTGTGAGTGTGTGTATATCTGTCTCTGTCTCTTACTTTTAACGCTTTGTCTCTCTCATCGATTATGGACCATAGTTTGAGTGCTTTATTATGCTTTTATTTGTATAATGTTGTTTGTTTGGTTGGTGTATTTTTCTGTTTGGCCTTTAAGGATCATGGTGGACCATGTGTGTTCCCTATTATCAGTAAATGATATATGTTTTGGCATTGTTTTATGTTTAGAATATATAGAGTCAATGCATGTTTGACTGTTTGATTTTGTTTTGTCTTTATTGAAATAAAATATTCGATAAATAATTTTTCATGCATGCAGGATGGACGAGTCTTTTACTCTGTATGTGCATCATTATGGACATTTTAGTGAAAATTATCAGGAGTATGTAAGGGGTGAGGGGGGGGTAGTAGATGGTTGTGATCTTGATAAGTGGTATAAGGTGGAAATTGAGTCCATCTGTAAAGATTTTGGGTACACGTGTGAGTAGGTTGTGGTACACAAGACTTAGGGATGATCAGGAGAGTAGGATGTTCCACTTGATCAAGGATGACAAGGATGCAACGTTCATGACTGGTTTGGTTAGGGGTCATGGACATATTCATGTATATGTCCAGCATCCAGTACATGACCCTATCCTGATTAATAATGGTAATTGTGTGACATTGGACCTTGTTGTAAAGCTTGAGCCTGAGCCTGAGCCTGAGGGGTACAGTACTAGTGAAGGGGAACTTGCTTACGAGGATGGAGATGACTTCTATGATAGTGATGATGATTTTGATGGTCATCAGTACTTCTATGAGGGTGATAAGGATAATAGGGATGATAGGGAATTGTTTTGGAGACATTTGTTGTAGACATAGGATCTGTTGTAGACATTTGTACAACAACTTGAGGAAGCAACATCCTGGTCTCCTAATTAGAGAATTGTTTTGGAGAGCAGCAAAAGCAACTTATGCACAGGAATTTGAGAAGGCAATGAATGAGATGAAAGATATTGATGAGGGTACATACTTTTGGCTAAAAGGACACACCACAACAATATGAGTTAGACACATGTTCAGGGGTAATGGGCTAAGTGATACTGTCCTCAACAATATGTGTGAAAGCTTCAACAGTAGGATCGTAAAATTCAAAGGGAAACCCATTATTAGCATGGTATGCAAGTTTCCTATACTTTATGTATGTAGGTCTGAGTTATATATTTTTTAGCATGCACTAATATGTGGGTTGTTTATGTATGCAGCTTGAAGACATTAAGTTGTATTTGATGAATAGGTCCCAACAAAATAGACTGAGTAGTTTAAAGGTAAAGTCTGAGTTGTGCCATGCCTTAAAGTATGTAAAAAATTGCGTAGGGAGAAGATGAGTAGCAATAAATGGTTGGCTTGTTGGTCTTCTCACACAAGATTTGAGTTTAAGAATGGGCTACAAAGTTTCATTGTGGACCTGGATAAGATGACATGTACTTGTAGGAAATGGGACATCACTGGTATTCCATGCTGCCATGCAATTTCATGCATATTCTTCAACAGGGAGGCAGCTGAGAAATACTCCAATGACTGCTACAAAGTCAACACATACAAGGCATGCTATGAGCCTATCATTAATCCCATTAATGGTCAGAATATGTGGACCCCAACTGGACTCCCACCTATGCAGCCTCCAATAAAGAGAAGGCCACCTGGCAGGCCCAAAAAGAAGAAAGTAAGGGAACCCAATGAACCAATAAAGGGTCATAGCAAGGGGTTGGGTATTGCCAAGAGGTGCAAGTCATGTGGGAAGATAGGCCACAATAAAAGAAGTTGCAAAGGTGAGGTTGGAGGGAATTCTTCACTGCCTACAACTGGTGGTGGTGGTCCAAACAATAGGAGTTCTAGGCTAAAACAGGTATAATACTTGTTTGTGCATTAATTTTTTTTTGTTTGCACTTGTTTCAATTTTTTAATGTTAACTTAAGTGTATGTGTTGTTTATAGACAACTAATAAGGCTCATGTTGATGGAGTTGGTGGAGTAAGTGGAGGAGTGGCCATCAATGAGCCAAATCCACCAAGGGTACCACCCACCAAACAAGCTACAAGCAATGTAGCAACCACCAAACAAGCTACAAGCAGTGCACCCCCCCCAATAGTACAACATTTAATCCAAACAGGAACACACATGGAAATCCAAAGAAGAGAAAGAAGGGGAGTGTCACAAGTGAGACTTTGAATGCATTAAGAAATGCATCTAGGTACAAAGAAGCATTGAGGTTTGCTAAACGCCAGTCATCTATGCATGGGCCAATGTGATAAGTAGGTGGAGACTGAGCAAATTCCATTTCTTTGTTTTTTGTTTCTTTGAACTTTTTTGTGGTAGTTAGTGTGAAAGTTTGTCAGTGGCAACAAAAGTCCTTTTTGTTGGTTGTAATTATTGCTGAATTATGTACATTTTCGTAGTGTTGAACTATGGCAGCTAAGTACTGTAGTTTGAGGTGCAATTACCTTTTTGTTTTTATTGCCTGAACAATGGCTAAATTTTGCAAAAGAAGTTGCAAATGAAGGTGTAACTTGATTGCCTATAATATTGTAATATTGTGGCAGCTAAGGTGTAACTTTTTTTTTTTTTTTTGAGAACCTGCTAAGGTGTAACTTGATTGCCTGTAATATTGTAATATTGTGGCAGCTAAGGTTTTTGTGTAATATAGCAGGAATTGCTTGGGTTTTGTGTATTGTGATTTGTGTATTTTGGACAAATTCATGTCAGTCATGTATATAGTGCAGTCCATTTGCACACAATGGCTGAATTGGTAATGGAGCACCATAAATGCATTTAGTTGGCTTTGAGTAATGGAGCTTAGATATTATTCCAGCACCAATTCCCTGTGCATGTGAAACTAGTAACATTATGGTTGCAGGAAGCATGACTATGCATCATTATCATGCTTTCAACATGATGTTACTAGTAATGAATCCTTCAAATTGCTTTAGGGCATCTTACAGGTGTAGTTCATGCCAGATAAGTGTCAAGTATTTTCCAGTGGGCAGTTTGCACACAATGACTGAATTGGTAACTTCAGTTCAGTAAGTTACACATAGTGACCATTAAGTTCATTCATTCATTACAAAACCAGATAACATTGAACAATTTATCTAAAATAGCATATACACTTTATGTTCAATCCATGATAATTTCATTTCATTCAAACTGAAATTACAAAGGTAATTGGGATATAGTTTTCCACAAAATGCTTCATACAAGGCACTTCATTTATCTACCTTAACCTTGCATACACCATCTAACCCACCCATCTAAACCACCAAAACTAAAATCACACAAAGGCAGATCCCACACATCAGCAATGTCAAAAATCAGAGACACTATCAAACACTTCTCCCTCTTTTTGCAAGTTGAAACTTCAGTCTCAAGTCTGAGAATGATCTGCCTTTATTCTGGGATAAGGACCTTACCACACAGACAAATCTCATCATCAACCCATTGAAAATATTTGCACTTCCGTCCAACCTAAAATTCAAACCATATCAATCAACCCACTAAAAAAACAAACTAAAGAAAAAAAAAATTGAAATAACTCAGTCCTTACCCAATAATTAGGACACCAATAGAACCTTCTTCCTGGATTGTTCTCCCTCCAGGACACCACTAGAACTGGTTTACCAGGGTTGGGGCAATAACACGTGCATGATGAGCTTGATTCCATCTCTTCAATGTGGTTTTGATGAGTGGGTGAGGTAGAGTTTTTGTTTGTAAGTGATTTAGGGTTCTTCGTGTGTCTATTTAAAGGGTGGCTGAAGGTAGTTGATGGGAAAGGACACGTGAGGGTCATGTGAGGGCTAAGTCTACAGGAGATGAGGTGGCAGGGTCATGTGAGGGGTCACGTTGGTGTAAGTGGGACACGCTGGATTTTTAATTATTATTTTAATAAATGGGTTTGACACCTAGGACCTCCGTTTGCCACCTTAGCTTTTTTTGTCACTAGGTTGATGGCAGGGACTATTTTAAAAATGATTTTTAAAAATCAGGGACTGACCTAGGAGCTAAATCAATTTAGAGACCAAATCGAGAATAGACCCAAAATGTAGAGACCAAAAGTGCACTTTCGTCTTGTTTTTTCTCTTGTTTACTTCACAGTATGGGGTCTCTAGTGTGGGCTCATCAACCTCACATCACGTGACAGCAATGGGTAATATCACGTGTACTACACGGGCGTTGTTGGGGCTATCTCTCTAGGTGCAGAACGAAAACTCCTACCATCAAGTCACATCCCGTGTGATTTTTTTTATATTTTACATTTACTTGTATATGTCATATGACATATTATATTATGTAATGATGACATTAAAAATATATATTATATTGCTTTTAGTAGTAATTCCAAAATAATATGTCAAAATAAGTCGATATTAAGATATTTGGTCCTATAAACGAATTGAATCGGTCCAAAATATTATATTTAAAATTTTGATTTTACTTATAATGGCGCGGTCTGCATGTATACAAACTATCAATAGCAAAACAATTTGAATTAATCACCATATATTAAAAATTTAAAAGAAAAAAAATTAATGCATAACAACCAAATAGTTGTGTTAGAATTGACTTAAACAAAAGTCTCCAATCCACTCTTGTGGAACATGCCAACTTCTCGTCTTTTTATAGGAAAGCTTCCTAGTTTATTGACTAAAAAAAAATTAATAAGATTGCAATGCTTCACTAGTTTTAGAAAAGTATTATGTTCACAACAAATCAAAGGTGATAAATTGTTATTAATTCTAATTTAAATTCACAACTTAAATTACTTTTTTGTTCACTTATAACAACCAATAATAACCTGTCACTTAAAATTTGTTGTAAAAGTATGTTAGGTATGCTATAAGCATATGGATAATAATTGTTGTATTAGGATTTAGTTAGTTAGTTAGTTACCATTCGAAGCATTTTAATCACATTTTACACATGCTGAAATTATTAATACACATGGAGAATAATAAAACCAATAGGGTAAAGTCATGATGAGATTAGAGTTAGTCTCCTACAAATATATGATTGTAATTCAACATTGGATCATTGAATAATAAACCAATTGCTTAGTGCATTAGAACTAGTCTCTTTCTTTTTCTATAGAGGGTGACTATATCGAATTAAGTCAATTCCCCTACAATTCATATCCATCCCCATTAGGACCACTGGGTTCCTAACAAGTAGTATTAAAGCTGTCGATCTTGAGACGAACGATTTTGAATAAAGAAAACTTTTGAAAAAAAATACAACAAATGGTGAACAATATTTGAAAGGATGTCAAGGCTATTTTAGAAAAGCTCAAGCTCTTGGCTAAATCTAAAAATTTCATGAAAGAAGACCTCTCAAATTTGCAAGAGGATCTTGAGAACATGGCGGAAGATGAGTTACAATCTTTTGATTCAATGGAACTCGAAGAACAAATCAAGTTCCAAGAATCTACTATTGTTGTTGCAAGTTGGGACATTGATTTTTTCTGTTAAAATGGATGATGATATACATGTAAATGTCGCCCTTGAAGTTCAATCCAAAGAACCAACAAAAAAGGTGATGATAATCTTTCAAGAACCAAAAAATGAATATTGCAAATTTGCAAATGCAAGAATAGAGTTTGCGGAGGAAGAAATGGATAATCTGATAAGAGGACTTTTGGTTGGTAGTTTTAATTTTGGAATTGGCTCCATTGGGTCAAAGCATATGGATGTTACACCCACAAAGATCTTCCCTATGAATAGCTCTTATATTCCACTAGCCAAGAATGTAGAGCTTAAAGCAGCGTGTTCTTGTTTATAAAATATAGTCAAAACTTGTAAAACATTTTCCTAACCGTAAAATCCTTTATGTAAAATGTTTTACCTTTGAAAACTTGGTAAAAAAAAATTTTCCAAAAACATTCAGTGACTTCCCTTCCCTTATCTAGTGACAAGGTCACTAGTCCGATGATTGGAGACATCGCTCTAGTGACTAACGCTTGTGGTCTTGTGGCTTGTGAATCCCTTCTAACGATTAGTGTTGGTGGTTCAGTGGTAGGAAATTCCTTACCAACGATTCCTGTCATTAGTTCAATAGTCGGAGATGACGCATTGGAGACTTGTGTCAGTGATTTGATGGCCAAAGATGCCGCAGCGCAACTAGTGCCAGAGGTCCAGTAACCGAAGACATCATTTTGTCAACCGATGTTGGTAGTCTGGTCACTAGAGATATCGCTCCAACAGTGACTGTTAACAGTCTAGTCACCAAAGCTACCACTCTAATTGCCGGTTTTAACGGTCCGATCACCGGACCTCCAACACTAGCGGCTTGGTTGTCAAGCTATCGGTTTTGGTGGTTTACTAGAAAAATTTTACTTGTTATACCAAATACTTGAAAATATTTTACTCAATATATGCATAGCATTTGTGGAAAATGTTTGTTTCTGGACTAATTTGGAGTTATCTTGCTCTAAGTCATGAAGTAACTATTAAAGAAACTATCTGTATATTTTGAGTTTTGACTCCAAACTAATTATGTAACCATTAAATGGACATATTCAAATGAGCTTTTAGTCACATGACTCTTTTAATGAATCATATAATTTGTTTAGAAAATACACATGGTGACATAGAGATTAGAAAGTCTTACAAATCACCAATACATATCATACTTGACAACCCATCTATCTATCTATCTATTTATAATATATTATAAAAGTTGGATCTCATAATTGGTTGATGCACACAACAATAACAAGTGATGCAATCTTTTAGAGATTGTTTTCCACCAAATTTTTTTTAGAAAACAACCCTATCTCACAGCAAACTAAATAAGGAAAGTTAAAAGATTATTATTTTTTAATTCATTTAAGGTTGCTACAAAATATAGAAAAATGTGATAGTTTAATAGAAAATACTTTTTTGAAAAATAACGCATTTTCTAGAAAACTTTATCGCTGAAACAAATAAATTGTAAAAAAAAACAATAATTTCATTTCCTCATAAATTAAATAAATATATATATATATATATATATATATTCTTTTCTTTTCCTTTCTTTTTTGATATTTACTATTCATATTTGAGCATTTGATAATGAACAATATAATCATATAAAAATAATAACAATAACAATCACATACAGGTTATAGCCTATAAACTTCTCCACCATTATCGCTCAGGTAGCGAGATTCACTTATCCCTAAGCTCATTTTAATCGACACAAACCTATCAATTTTCAATGATTTTTTTGTGCAACTGATTTTTTGTCAAGATTTGCATATGGCTTTTATGGGGTTTGAGATTCAGTTGTTTTATTTTTTAATTAATTGTTGGTCAAGAAAAACAGTAAAAATGTCACATAGAGCTTTAGTCATGGAAGTTTAATCAGAGAGAGAGAGAGAGAGAGAGAGAGAGAGAGAGAGTTTTAGAAGAATTTAAGGGATTTTTTTTTAAATAACTATAAAATTCAAACCATATTATTAGTTAGCCAAGGTTTGAAACTATTTTGATTTCTAACAATTCGAGTCCAGTGGAGTCGATTTTGGTGTATAAATCGAGTATATTGCACTCGATTTCCCATTGCACCAGCAGCTGAGCTGGACAAACTATCCACGTAGGCCAAAAATCGAGCCCAAAGAACTCGCTTTTCCTTCATTGAAATCGAGTCCAAAGGACTCAATTTAGTTTAATGGAAACCGAGTCCTTTGAACTCGATTTTAGTTCAGCCCGACGCAACTCAAACTTACACGGATTTTTTTTCTTGTTCTTCCCTTTCCTTTTTTTCCTCCAAATGCCGTCCCACCTCTCCACTTCCAAGCCCCAAAAACCCATGAAAAAATCAAATCCAAAACAAATCAAACCCACTCTCCAACGTGTTCTTCTCCTCCACTGATCCGATCCGATCACCTGAAGCTTTCGCCGCCTGGGTTGCTGGGTTTGCATCATTGTTCTTCATTGAAATCGAGTTTGTTCTTCGTTTGCTGGGTTCTGTGTTTGTTCTTTGTTGAAATCGTGCTTCGTTCGTCGGTATTGCTGGGTAACAAAATCGTGCTTTGTTCTTCGTTGTTTTGGGGCTTGGAAGTGGAGAGGTGGGACAGTATTTGGAGAAAAAAAAAGGAAAGGGAAGAACAAGAAAAAAATCCGTGTAAGTTTGAGATGTTTTGGGCTAAACTGAAATCGAGTTCAGAGGACTCGGTTTCAATGAAGGAAAAGTGAGTTCTTTGGGCTCAATTTTTGGCCTACATGGACTTTTTGTCCACCTCAGCTGCTGGCAAAATAGGAAAATAACAACAAGAAAATCGAGTCCTCTGGACTCGAATTGTTAGAAACGAAATTAGTTTGAAACTTTGCCTAACTAATTATATTGTTTGGGTTTGATGGTTATTTTCTAAAAAATCCCAATTTAAGTTAGGGAAGGGGCGAAGTTTGGTGTTAGGGTCGCCAACAGTTAATATTGGTGATAAGCAGAGGTTGGTGGTTGGTCAGATTTGAGAGAGGAGTAGATTTGTGATTAGGTGGGCAGATGAGGATTGATTGTATGTGGCGCTACTTATTTTTCAACTAGTGTGTAACTTCGTGCATATGCACGGATACATTTAAAAACAATTACAATTACATGTATATATATATATATATATATAATTTAGAATCTAATTAGATCTAGACTGTTTTGTTTTTGTATTCAATAATTTACTTGCCACAAAAATTAAAAAATTAGATGGAACACATGTGCAAAATTGAACTCCAATTAAAATTCAATTTAGAATCTAACTGAATTTAGACTCTTTAATTTTTGCACCTAATAATTCACTTGATACACAAATTTTAAAATTAGATGAGACATGTGGTGTAAAATTAGACCCCAATTTAGAATTTAATTGGATTTTCTCTTAGTTTTAGCTATTAATATATATATATATATAATATATAATATATATATATATATATTTGAATTGTTTTTAGTTATACAAAAAAAAAAAAAAAGCTCATAAATATAAAATTGTGGGGTCTAAATTTGTTGGGCCAGGCACCAACACTCTGTATGATGAGCCCACCAAATTTCCCAAAATAAATTTGTAGAGAATGGGTTAAACAACTGAGCTAATGGTGGATTTAGCAACGGTCCAGATGAACAAAACCAATAATGAAAGAAAAAAGGATTGAGTCAGGCCTTCAACAAGATAAATCCCTGTAGTCCGAAGAGGTTTACTATTTAAAGGCTTAGTGAATACAAATTTTTTCCTTTCTTTTCCCTGTGAGACTTGTTTCCTTTATATATACACCCTTTTCCCATCTTCACCGCACACTTGTCCTTCATCTAGGTACCCACTTGAGTACTAGTCACATCAGCCGTTTGCTTTAACTTGCAGTGAGTGGTGGTGGGTGAAGACGCACTGTTCAGGTGTCTTCTCCACATAAATGCGGCCAGGAAAGTTGCTGCAGTGCATTAAATGTGGCGGTGGCAGCTTTATTGGCAAGATATTTCGTGATAGCTACGCAGTTAGGCATGCCTGAAGTTCTCCCCTGGCAGGGAGATCTTTAGCACGTCTACTCGATCAAGTTCAGGGCTGCTCCGTTGGGTAGGGTCCCTTCGGCCCGTCCAGGTTGTCTTCGGACGGAGCGTTTGTCCCTTATGGATTGCACTTCCACCAAGATGGCAGAGCATTGATGCTTTTAACCTCTTCGGACAGGGAGTCGTATCTGAACTGGGCCACAGGCCCAACATGTAGCGTTGGGCTTTCTCACCCACAAAAATCATTCAAAAATTATATTTTTTATGGTTTACTTATATTGGACTCCTCGTTTTTTACACTAAATTAACTTATTTGACATAAAAATTAAAAAAAATTAGATTAGATGGGACACATGGATCAAAATTAAACTCTAATTGAAATCTAGTTTTTACATTGAATTTACTCACTTAGCACAAAAATTTAAAAACTCAGATTAGATAGGACACATGGCATAAAATTAGACTCTAATTTAATTCCAATTTGAAATCTAATTGAATTTTCTCTCAACTTTACCTATTATTATATATATAGATTTGTAAAATGCTAATGTGGCATACTGAAATTAAAGAGGGTAATAAACAAGGGTTTTACACCATATTCTTGTCAAATTTGGACTTGTTTAGTTTATAATTCTAATTATGCATACTTAAAAACTACACTAAATTTTGTGTTAAAAAAAAAAAAAAAAAAAAAAAAAAACCTACACTAAATTTTCCTGATAAAAAATAGGAAATTTGAATAAATTAATTGATTTAAATGGGAAGAAATTAATGTATAGCTAAAATTTTATTATGATTATGACACAAACTTTAATTTTATTGACATTTTCATTATCATATAGTTAGGAAATATTTATAATGCTAGTGTTTTGAAATTGTGCATATATAGATATAGTAAGAAATTAACATTCTGTCAAAAAAAAAAAAAACATATTTAATGTTTGATGGTAAACAGGACAAAAATGCTTACCAATTTTAATCAATTTTTTTTTTCTTTTCTTTTCTTTTGGTCAAATTCCAAAACCTACCCTCCTAAGTTTCACTACTTTTCATTTCAATCCTCTAATTTTATATTTTTTCATTTCAGTTCTCAAAGTTTCAAAACTCCTCAATTCAATTCTCCATTAACTTGTTATTCAGTATTGGCCATTAAATCCCCAAAACGACGCCGTTTAGGCCTTAATTTAATATTTAATATTTATCTTATTATTTATTTCTTAATTTATAAAAAAAAACGTTAATTAAAATATTAAAAAAAAGCCCAGAAATTAAAATAAAAACAAATGCCAATTCGGCGTCATCCTCATCCCCTTCCCCTTGTAAACTCAAAAAAAGAACCCACCACAAAATCCTTATACTAGCTTGAAATCTGAGAGACTGAGAGGGAGAAGGAGATTCAGATAGAGAGGTAGGAGATTGAGAGCAAGAGAGCCGAGAGAGAGAGAAACAGTGGGATTGGACATCTATTTTATATATGGAAAATTATTTTACATTGTGGTTGTACTAGTAACAATATAAAATTTACATTATAGATTAAACAAATGAGTACAAAGTTGTACACTTCTAAGCAAACATGTACAAAATTGTAGACTTTTTGCAAATGTGTACAGATTGATATTGGTAGTTCAATTAAACTAGTAACTACCCGTTATGTATATAGTTGTTATAATGTCGGTTTGCATGCATATAAACCAACAATAGCAAAACAATGTTCAAATTAATGACCATGTATAGAAAAAACCAAGTAGTTGTGTGTTAGAAATGACTTAACATAAGTGTCCAGTCCACTTTTTGTGAAACATGCCAACTTTTCAACTTCTGACATGGGCGAAATTTATAGCAAAGATTCCTAGCATATTGAGGGAAAAAAATAGAAAGACAGCCATGCTGCACTAGTTGTTTGTAAAAGAAAAGATTTTTACTAGTTATGCAAACTGTTGAACAAGCTGACCAACTGCCCCAGAAGCTGCTTAAATGAAGACATGCTCTCCTTTCTTAGGAGAGCATACCTCATAAATAAACAACATAAGCAGTTAAACCAGACCTATGTACATAGTGAAAACGTTAAATAAGCTATTTTTTATGAGTGATTACAAAACTTCATGGTATACACTGATACACACATGGGGTTCATATTGGAATTGGGATCCGAAGGAAACTTTACTCCATTTGCATGAAGTGTTACTCCAGATATCAAGGAGATATGTCAAGGTGAGATAATAAATTTAGTATTTCCAACTAAATGATTGTGTAAAAAGATTATGAATTTCTTTGACTCCAACAATATAACACTTCATTAAGGAAATAAAATTGTTGTTACCAACAAAACCCAATAGAAGTAACATCTGCAGTAAATAATCCTCCTAGACCTAGATTTTTTGGACTATGAAGTTGCATACAAGGTCATTCATTCACGAGCAACTACCACTACCTGCTTTCCAACATTGCGGCCGGTGAAGAGCCCTATCAGTGCTGCTGGGGCACTCTCCAGACCTTCAGCTACATCTTCCACATACGTAATCTTCCCTTCTTTGATGTAAGACAGAACCAACTCCTGGAAATTTGGAAAGAGGTGGTGGTATTCATAAACCACGAATCCTTCTATCCGGACCCGTTTCCAAACCAGAGTCATTAAATTGTGCACACCTTCGGGGTGCTCAAGGTTGTACTGCGAAATCATCCCACATACAGCAATGCGGCCATGGGCCCTCATATTGAGTATCACTGCATCAAGCATCTTTCCCCCAACATTCTCAAAATAAATATCAATGCCTTTTGGAAAGTACCTGCAAGAAAAACACCTCAACCCTCTAGATTTGAGCACCATGAATGCCAATTAAAGATCAGTCGCTCTTGGTTCCCCAAGCAACATAGATTAAAACTTAAACAATAAGGAAAAAAAACATTTTTCGCAAATGCTGATATGATTTATTGTGATTGGTGTATGATAAAAGTGATTTTAATGGTGAACCCATCATCCATGTAAAAGTGATGTTGCTCCAATCACAGTAGGCCATATTTGAAATTGAGAGAAAAGTTGGGTAAGCATTGGACTTAGACTAAAGTGACGTTACTCAAATCACAACAAGTCATGTCAACCATTGTCAAAAGTGTTGTTTCCTTACAATTACACTCCTCTCATTATGTTTGAAGCTTTTTTTTTTTCTCTTTTATTTTTTCCTTTTTTTTATTAGAAAGTTGCACACATACCTAGTGGGTTTAGAACTCACAACGTCACTATCAATCTCATTATTAAGGGAGAACGAAGTGCCAATTGAGTAATAGCACATTGTCATTTTCAAAAAAAAAAAAAGAAACTTCCTTTATAGTAGAATAAGCACAAATTTGTTATTCGTGTACCAACAATAAGTGTAATCAAACCCATCTTACAGATTTGAAAAGTACCCTGTTGTAAATGGGCTGCCTTGTATGACAATGAAAGTCAAATAAATCCCTCAGGTAAACCATGTTTCTTGAATTTGAATGTCATATATAAGGGAATGTCTTCAATATTGAGATAATGGTTAATAACAGCTTACTTCAGTAGAAACTAGAAACCATAGACTCTTAGTTAAGTCTCATGTGATAGTTACATATATTCATTACAGAATAAACTACTACTAACCTTTTTAAAGCTGCATGTAAGTCAGGCTCTTCTTTGTAGTTGAAGGCCTCGTTGAAACAAACTTGTTCTTCAGCAAATCAACCTTATATTGCAGAAATGATAGAGGAAAGCAACAAAAGCAGACAGAAAAAAAATGCTGGTTAATGAGGTTGCACACAGGTCAAGTAAACCAACCCCTAAATAAGAGTAAAAAATTGTCTGAGCATGACAATCGACCATGACCAGTGTTCCAGTGGAAACAAATACAAAGTCACTTTTGACAAAAGTCAAAAACCTTGAACCAAACAGAGCCAGTCCCATAAACTTAAACATAAGTGACATTCGCATTAATTAAATATGTGTTCGGACATGTTACGGAATATGTTTATATGCATAAGACACAAAAAGAATTATTTTTGATAATGATGACTATTAAAAACCTTTTAAAAAATAAAAAAATTCAATAACAAGAATGCATGACACCAGAGGTCAGGCTTTAGTGTGATGGGAGATGCCTTCCATCCAAAGCAACAGATAGTAGGTTCAGGTCCATAAATCAGTCTCTCCAAAACAAGGAAGTTTGGTTACCTAGTAAGGTTGCACACGAATCACCTCTCCCAAACTCCACACAACACCATCACAGCTCTATGCTTTTGTAATCTTGGAATGAGTGTTGGAAATGAGTAGGCACCATTGTTGTGTCTCCTAGTGTTAGAAATAGAAAAATCATATGCTCTAGCCATTGAGAGAATGAGTGCTCCTTATCTAGGAGATCCAGATGCAGGATATCACCCATAGAACAACTTTGGACTGATTACAGATGAGTTGAATGAGACAATTAACTAAAGTGTAAAGACAAAAGTAGGTACTATACTAAGTAATTGACACATTGAACCCTCATGATAAGTAGACTCACCTTTTCTTTGCTTCCAGCACTTCCAACGACATAGCAGCCCAATAGCTTGGCGAACTGTCCTACAAGTTGACCAACTGCCCCAGAAGCTGCTGAAATGAAGACATGCTCTCCTTTCTTAGGAGAGCAAATCTCATAAAAACCAGCATAAGCAGTCAAACCGGGCATACCTACATATAATAAATACGTTAGATGAGCATTGATTACAAAGGAAAACATAGCACAATAAAATGACTAGCAAAATTACTTGCTTAATTGCTATATGTGCCCTATAATGGTTTTAAGTACTATGTGATAGCCATAATCTCCCCCACTCCCCCCCCACAAAAAAAAAAAAAAAACCCTCCAGCCTGGTAAGTCAATGATGCCAGAATCACCAAATGCTTCAATGGTAAATAAGTTCTCTTTTGGACACACAACTAACACTATCAAATTTTGAAAAGAAAGAGGCCTGAATAAATTCATATTCTACTTCACTAGAGAGAGAGAAGTTAACTTAACAAAGAGCAAAGAGCTGTGACAGCTACTGGAGCAGGCTCTTTCAATATATTGAGGTGCATGAGACTACAAAATTAACATCCGTGATCATGATTACAACATCAATAAATTAGCATCCTAGATCATGATTACAACATTACAAAATTAGCAATTATTTAATGATTTGAGATAATAGTGACTACAAAATTAACATCCATGATCATTATTACAACATTACTATTTGAAAATTTTATGCTACTCATATACTATTACCCATGGGTTACAGCCCCTACATATTTCAATGGAATTCAAATTCAGAAAATCACAGCTATTCCTGTAGGTCAAATATCCCCCATACATGGCGCGGAGGTTGAAACTGCACTTTAAAATATACTTTTTAAAACCTCACTTTAGATACGATTTTTTTAACAGCACATTTTGAAAAAGCTGAAAAGTAAACCATGCCAAATGAGAACATATAACACTGAAAAATTGCGTAATAATCTTAACGGGTTTCCTTAGTCTTGTATATGACATCAAACATCACTCAAGTACATAAAAAGAGGATGATAATTTTCATCTATTTCGTCTGTTTTTATTGCAGCCAAAAATCCATTTAAAACAAATTTGAAGTGGGAACCCAAAAGCATAGTAAGAAAATAAATAAATAAGAAGGGGTTGGGGTGAGCCTACCAAGAAGTCCAGTATAGTAGGAGAGAGGAACATCAGTGTGATGAATTTTAAACAGAGTCTGTGTTGCTGTAATGAGACTATATTCTTCCCATCCAGTCATTCCCCAAATCAAGTCACCTTTCTTGAAGTCTGGATGCCCAGAATCCAAAACTTTAGCTACTCCATATCCAACAATGGGCTGCATAGTTTCAACATCGAGGTCATCAATTTAAGCACCCCCTTGGCACAACATCAATCAGGGGAAAAATAACAATTAATCATGGTGTTGTTTAAAATGAAGCTTCTAGTTTTTTTTTTTTTTATTGGTAAGTTATAAAGTCTTGAATCTCAAACTTTTATAATCAACTATTTATAGACAATTAAACTTCAACCCTGATGTTAGTTCTAGTCAACTCAATTGATACATATCCTGTCATCCAATAAGGAACTTAAGCTCAAATCCTGCCTACACCAAACCAATTGGTGTCTTGGCCTTTTCATAGCGAGCAAATTTTAGAATTTGACAACCACTTGTAACTAATGATTACAATCTCTCTTTTTTTTTTCTTTTTTTTTTTAAATATAAAAAATTTAAGAACACAGAAATTCATAACATATGAGTATTTTAATATTATACAGGAATTTGACCAACAAATCTTGGGATTCAAACTTTTCAGCACAAAATTAGCCCAATAAAGGAAAACAATAAAATAATATAAACAAGAAAAATTGCATCTCGACTGAAGTGAACTCCACCCATGCAGCAATTAAAAACACAATTATCCCATTAGCTCTTTTTTTATTATAATATAAACAAGTAAACTTTTATTGAAACAACAAACAGTGTATAGCCCCATTTACTCACACATTTCTAATTGGTTTTGCTTTTTTAACATACAAACAGAAAGAAGAATCTCAATTCTCACTCATCTAATAATTTATACAAAACCCAAAATTCCATTTTCAATTCCACGCAAAACAAGCAGAAAATAACACCAAGAATTCCAACACAAACAAACCATTTTCACCCAAGAACAAACAAAGAGAGAATAATACTAACAATTCCTTTGCAACCATCGAATCATGCATATAACTCCAAAAAGTAACAAAAAAATTATGCAATACTAAAAAATACAAATACCCATTAACTCACAAATTTCAGAGAATAAAAAAAAATGTGGGACAACTTACCGAACCAGGTTTGAAGGGTTCGATGTAAGTCTCATTCCCAGAAATGGGCTGTTTCATACGAGAACGCATGTAGGGATCGCAAGACAAGTACAGATTTTTCACAAGAATGGCATTGGAACCTTCAGGAACCTTCAGCTTTATGGTACTAGAAGCGTTCAAGTACATGTCTGATTCTTTAGGAAAACCAGACACATAGTCCTTCAAGATCACTTGCTTGTTGCTCACTTTTTCAACACCACCACCACTCGCCATTGCCACAAACCTTAGCTTCTCTCTCTCTCTCTCACTGTGGAACTGTTTTGAGCAATGAACGTGTAAGTTAGTATTTATAGTAACAAATGGAGTAGAGAGAGGGAGCGAGAGAGAGCTCAGACTTGTGTGTGTGTGTGTGTGTGTGTGTGAGGAGGGGCTTTGTGCGGAGGAAAGTAAAAGAAAAGGAAGATGAGAAGATGAGGACGAAGTGAACGAGTACGTAGGGAAAAAATGGTGGGTAACAACTCATTTAAAGGTAAGTGTTAATAAAATTTTATTTTACAAAGATTAATTTTAAATTAATATTGTGAAAATATTCTATTATATCTCTAAACTTGATAAATTAGTACTATTTTTTTATAGAAAAAATAGTACTATTAACATAATATTTTTATAACAATTTTATAATAAAGTTTATATAGTAAATTGTCATTGGTTCTCATCTAGACCTATTAGTAACATTTTTTTTTTCTATCATTAACAACTTGTCATATAAATTTTATTGTAAAAATATTATGTCCATAACTTACATTAAGAGAGGTAATTAAAAAAAAAAGAATTCTCTTTATATAGACATTGTACTTTTTGGTAATTTATCTCTCAAACTGCCACTTTTATAAATGCTAACCAAACACTCAACTTTTTCAAAAAGCACTTTTTAACTGCTTTTACTAAATACTCAGCTTTTACAAAAAAACCCAGTTTCATACCACACTTTTTTAAAATCCCACTTTTTCAAAAAACACAATATCAAAAAGTTGAAACAAACTCACCCAAAGTTTAGAAAAAAACGTTATTTGCCTCAAAAGTCATTTTTATTCTCTTCTGTTTCATTCTGGTACGATGATTACAGTCCCTATGTAAATGTCTTTTTTTTTTGTCCTAAATTGTTATTTATTTTTTTATTTATTTTAACTTCGCTTGTATATGAAATTTTAATAGTATTACTTTTAAGGAAAATGCTAATTAATGTCCTAAGCTATTAATTTAAGAACTATTTAAAAAAAATATTTTATTAGGAGAATGATAAAACAATAAATGTTATTGATAATTTTTTATATTTTTCATAAAAATTATGTTAAAACTTTCCTATTATGGTTTATTAATAATTGTCTTAAGAAATCCATTAATATGACCTTACTTTTAATTAATAATATGTTCACTTTCCGGCTTACTCATGCATGACATGATTTCTTTTTTAGTCCTTAAGATTTTTTTATTTATTTTTCAACATATTATATCATGTAATAATGATATTAAAATATATATCTATATATATATATAATAATAATAATAATTTTACAAGTAATTCCAAAACAATATGCCAAAAATAAGTTAATATCAAAATATTTGGTTTACATAAACAAATCGAATCAGGTCCAAAATAGTAGATTCTAAAAAAAAAAAAAAAAAGGTCCAAAATAGTATATTTAAAAAAAAAATTGATTTTTACTGATAATGGCGTTTTGCATGCATACAAACTATCAATAGCAAACAATGTTCAAATTAATAACAATATATAATAAAAAATCTAAAAGAAATTAATGCATAACAACTGGTTGTGTGTTGAAAATGACCTAAAAAGTCTCCAATCCACATCCACTCTTGTGGAACGTGCCAATTTTTCTTGTTATTTTGTTCTTTTTATTTTTGGGCTCGATATGGGCGAATTTTTTAGGAAAGTTTCCTAGTTTATTAACTATAAAAAATTAATTATACTGCAATGCTTCACTAGTTTTATGGGTAATTCTACAGGACCTCTTTCTTTTTTCTTTTTTTTTGTACGGTACTTACTAGTAGACAATCTGTTATTTTAAGTTATCAAAACATTACATTTGATGGTACCATCTTCATATTATGTAGTACTAACATCATATGTAATTGTACTTTTGTCACATTCGGTGGTTCTCTTATCACATTTGATGGTTCTCTTATCACATTCGGTAGTTCTCTTATTTTTTCTCACATTTGATGGTACCATTCTCACATTGTACAGTACTAACATCACATGTGACTATACTTTTGTCACTGTCACATTCAGTGGTTCTCTTATTTTTTCTCACATTTGATAGTACCATTCTCACATTGTACAGTACTAACATCACATGTTACTGTACTTTTGTCACTGTCACATTCAATGGTTCTTTTATTTTTTTCTCACATTTGATGGCACTATCCTCACATTGTGTAGTATTAACATCATATATGACTGTACTTTTGTCACATTTGGTAGTTCCCTTATTTTTTTTCTCACATTTGATGGTACCATCCTCACATTGCGCAGTACCAACATCACATGTGATTGTACTTTTGTCACATTCGGTGGTTCCTTTATTTTTTTTTTCCTCACATTTGATGGTACCATCCTCGCATTATACAGTACCAACATCACATGTGACTGTATTTTGCCACATTTGGTGATTCTTTTATTTTTTTTCCTCACATTTGATGTACCATCCTCACATTATGCAGTACCAACATCACATGTGATTGTACTTTTGTCACATTCGGTAGTTCCCTTATTTTTTTCTCATGTTTTATGGTACTATCCTCACATTGCACAGTACTAACATCACATGTGACTATACTTTTGTTACATTCGATGGTTCCCTTTTTTTTTTTACTCACATTTTATGGTACCAACCTCACATTGCACAGTAATAACATTACATGTGACTATACTTTTGTCACATTCGGTGGTTCCCTTATTTTTTTTCCTCACATTTTATGGTACTAGTCTCACATTGCATAGTACCAACATTACATGTGACTGTATTTTTGTCACATTTAGTAATTCTCTTTTTTTTTTCCTCACATTTTATGGTACCAGCCTCACATTGCGCAATACCAATATCACATGTGACTATACTTTTGTCACATTCGGTGGTTCACTTATTTTTTCTCATATTTGATGATAACATCTTCACATTGCACAATACCAATATCACATGTGATTATACTTTTGTCACATTCTATGATTCTCTTATTTTTTCTCACATTTGATGGTACCATCCACACATTGCGCAATGTCAATGCCAGAGCTAGGCAGGAAAAAATATCTCTATGGACGAAGAATGCTATAAATGATGCTGCACAAGCAACTGGCATGTTTTGTTCACATGTACTCTTTTGGACCCACCAGATGACTTAACTTCTTCTACTTCGTACGGATGCTGAATTATAAATGCAACTTTGGTTCTGTATATACGAGTATAAAACCTACTTGCATTTGTGCTCAAGTTTTTAGAGATGAATTGAGAGAGAAGAGTTAAACATGATGGGCGGGTCAAGATTTTGGTCTGATATGTTATGAAATGGATGAATTGCTGACATTTTAGTAATAGCCTTGTTTTATGTTGGGATTGAGACACGATGAGTTGAAGATATTAACTGTGGTAACATAGGGCAATCTACTTAGACAAGCTAACATGTGCTCCCTTCTATTTGTTTGTTTATTGTATTGATAGACATGTCGTAATTTTTTATGCTCGATACTGTTTTTAGGTGAATGCAAAAATTTAATTGATATTCAAGTAAAATTCAATGGCTTGAACTCATACAACTTGAAATCTATTATTAACTCCTTCGTGTTGGTAAAGTGCAGGGCACAATTAAGTGAAAATGCCTGTTGGAGCCTAGGCACAGTACAAGTGCGCAACAGATTGAAGCACACGTTTAAAAAAAAATAGTTTGATAAATTTGAAAATAATTATTAATGGAAAATACAACAATTAAGAGATCAAATAATCATGTAAATGGATATAAAATATTTTTTTTTAATTCATATGAAAGTTATAGAAGCCCATCATTTTGCAATTTTACCACAAATAATGCAAGTTAAGTCATTTTTATTTTTTGGATAAGCTAAATGAGTACTTTTGGTAATATCCTTTTTTAAATCTTAGGAAACTATAATGAGCAATGACTAATTACATATCTTAGTTATATATTTAATCAATTAATAATTATAAATCTATAAGAATTAGCCAATATAAGATGAATGGTGGACTGGAGTGATTGCGGTCCCAAATTGGTCTTATATAGTAGCACACCTTAACATTGAATTTTATATACCAAATTAATGATTTATATCAATAGTGTTAAGATACTATGGCTATAATTAAGTTTTGGTTTATTTTTTGGAAAAATAAAGAAGTACAAAAAAAGCATGCCTAAAGTGTGCTTCTTTAAATACACCTAGCTTTAGAGGCTATAAGTGCTGGAGCTTTGGTGCTTTGCACTTGTACCAACACTGTGATTCCCTAGAGTTGGTTGGTTTACTGAGTTTGGTCGATAGCATGGTTAATACCTTGTACTTTGCAATGTATGATAGTGGTTGCATTTCATTTGTTCCCTTGAAATTGTGTTACTCAAGACAGTAAAACTGTATTAATCAATCAATAGTGAAACTTTGTATAATCACATTATTAAGCGAATATAATCACATTATTAAATTTAATCCATTTTGTATATAACACTAGAGGAATTATTATACTTAATATTTGTACTGCAATATAAGCATATATATATATATAAAGCCTCAGTTGTAAAGCTTGAATATTATATGCAAGAGTTATGTCCTAAAGAAACAATGAAGCTTCTCCATGTCAAAGCCACCGTTGTTTAAAGGTTCTTACGTACTAATCATAATGAAGTCTGGACTTATCTTTGTGTCCAGGAAACTCTTTTCATGAACAATCTTTGTTTGTGTTTGTATTCTAGCTGTAAATTGTTACATGCCAAAGTTGGAACCAAAAAAAAAAAAAAAAAGAATTATCAAGCTCCACTCTAAAGAGGTAAAAATCAATCTCATAATTGCCAATAGCTGAAAATGCATTAACAAGAAAATGGAATAATCAGTAAGCGCCATAAAAGAACTATATCAGATCTCAAAACGTTATCTTAAACTCCTAATCAACTAGAATAACACGTAAGCGCCATAAAAGTCAAATGAAGATATAAAGAAACACACAAAAAAACCTTATTAAATTAAATATTAACGAATAGCAAGAAAATTCACAACTGATGAAGGCTTCTATCAAGTCTTTTACCTATCATCTTCACATCTGAATAGATTTCCTTCATACTGATTTCTATGCATATGTTTAAGACAATACTCCTCACTTCCAGAAGTCACTGATACCCAGTGATCATTCAGTGACCCTTTCGGAAGTGTTAGTAGATGATCATTAACTGCCTTTTTCTTTTGACCTTGCCCTGAGATTCTTTAGACCAAGATATAACCATCCTTTCTAAGACAGCTGTATTCAGAAGCTAAAGGCCTCACCACAAGTACTTCTTCTTCAGTTCCAAGAAAATCACCAATTTTGATAGTTTTGCAGGCTCTCCCTCCCCATTGGTTCCTCGAATGATCCTTCAACTGCATAACTGATACCAGATGAATAACCAAGTACTCGATGTGCAAGAAAAATTGGCCATGGTTGCTTTTGCCTATCGACTGATGCCAAGCAATGCTCAATGAACTTGTATTGCTGGGTTCCTTCCCTCCAGTCATGTTCAGTGTCAGCTACGCAGAAGTGGAACATGCCATAATCGGCGGAGTACCTGGAAAATGAAAATAATATTGTTTACACCAGTTTCTTAGACATATGTACCATTGGACAATTTATGCCCCAGCTTGTAAGTATATCTGTATAATCATAAAATAAAATAAAATAAAATAAAAAACCATAATTGAATGTCAAGTTACTCGTAAGTTGAAAAGCTGAAAGTGAAATTTCAGCAAAGTACCCAACCAAAAACTTCTATGGTATATCTTATAGCCAAAACTAATCTAGTGAAAATATTCCTATTTCAAATTCAATCCTTTTGGGTCTATAGGTTAGCCCATTGGTTGTTATTGCTGGAGAAGTGTTACTGATTGATGAAATAAGAAAAGAAATTTAAGAGCTTATGGATTCAAAATTTTCATAAAATTTTGGCCGAAAAGTAAAAACTTATGCTCAAATAAAATTATACAAAGACTAATATTATTGACATAAATGCATAACAAAGGAGGTGCTGCTCCTTTGCATAAAACTTGGCCCAAAACCTAGTTTTTAAGAGTTCACACCTAAAATCAAAATCATATGCAAGAATAAAGATACAAATCAACTTTCGAAACAAAGTTAACAAACAACACCCAAATCTCCTATCAAAATAATAAAAATAAAAACCCAAATCAATTAATAGCATTAAGGATTACTAACAATGAATAAAACTAAAGACAAATCATGCGTTGATAGTCAAAGAAACTTTAATAATCTGTATATTAGTAGTAAAATCAACTTCGTCTGAGAGAGAGAAAGAGAAAGACAAACCTATTTCAAATATCGTCGCCGGGCAGAGAACAGTCGATACTGTTTGTTCTTTGGGTTTTGTTTAGCTGTCCTGGGTTCTTGTGGTTGATTAGTAAGAGAAGAAGCTAATACAGAAGAAACCGAATTCTGGGTTCTTTAGATAAATTGAATCGGAAGCATGACATAGAGTCCGAAGTGTGGTAGAGAGAATTTTGTTTATGAGAAAGAGAAGCACACAATGATTACTGGGTTCTTTTTTGTTTTTTTACTTATATATGTAACTTGTTTAATCGGTAGCCAATATTTACTCTAAATTACTCCAAATTAAATGAACGGTCCAGATCAAATTTTTATTTAATTAAGGGTTTAGGTTTAGGTAGGTACCATGCCCCTAAAAAAAAAGAGGAGGGTATGGTAGAATGACCCTAGTTTTATGTGTAGACATGCAGGAAAGATTCCTAGTATTTTTGTTAACTTCCCAACAAGCTGACCAATTGAATAGACCAGCATACCTGCACTATACAAAGTGAAAGAGAAGTGATACTTAAAAAAACATTTTCACAATACTTAAAATTTAAGTGGTAAGTTGTTATTAATTATCATGGGTAGGCAAAAAAGTAATTTAAGCTGTAAATTTAAATTAAAACCAATAACAAATTAGTTCCTATAATTTATTGTAAAAATATTATAGACGTAATAATTTTTTAATAAAAAAAGGGTAAATAAATGTTTGGATAAGTGAATAACATATTTAAAAAAGTGAATATAAATCTTCCGTCATTTTTTTTTATGATTTACTTTTTCTTAGAAAATTGTGTTTCATTTTATATTTTAGCAATTACAACTTGTGTATTTATTTGACTTCTCTTAAAAAATAACCAAATTTTAATATATAAAAAAAAAAAAAAAAAACTTGGCATATTATAATTGTTAGTAAAATATAAAGTAAAATATAAAAAATGAAATACAAAAATTGAGGTAGAAGATTTGTATTTGTACTGATATTAGGTGAGCCAATACTGGCAGTTTAAAGAATAGGCCCCACTTGCAACTTATTTCTACAATAAGACTCATCATACGAATCAATAGTAAATAAGTTTTATCTTCGATAAACAGCTAGCCACTTCAGTCTTAAGAAAATAAAATAAAATAAAGAACTACCACTTTTTTTTTTTTTTCTTTTTTGAGAGTGAAGAACTAACCACTTAATAAAATGTATGAAGCGATACTGGGGATAATAAAACTTTGTATACTTTTCTTTTTCTTTTTCTTTTTTTCCTTTTTTTTTTTTTTTTTTTTTTTGCTAGGTGATTGTGGGGGCTACAACCCCCGAACAACAGGGCATACGGGTACCTGGGTGCCAATTGGCTACTAAGACCAATGGGATAAAACTTTGTATACTTATTTATAAACATGTAAGACCAAGAATTTAGAAAGCCATCTGGGGTAGGCTAATTCAAATAATTAAATTTTACGTGATTATCTCATGATGATGAAGGCAGACTAAGCTTAAAAAAAAGCTGTAATTAACACAGTCACATAGATAATTGTGTTTGAGCAAAAACCGATTTTTCTTAAGCTTGGTCTCTCTTTTAATGTTAACGGTAGATAATTCGAAGTGAATGGTTTGAACTTTGAAGTAAAGTCTTGATTCAAAGTGGAATTTGACTTCGTAGATTAGGGGAGCGAGGGATTTAGAAAGGCCTAAATTAGAGGTTTTTTTTTTTTTTTTTTTTTGTCGAACACTTGAAATGCAAGTAACAATGAAAAATAAAAAACATAAAGATTGCAATTACTAGGTAACTAAGTGCTAAGATCTAATTATAAGTAATTTCTAATGTCGTTGGTTTGAAGAAAACCAATTCAAAGTTAGGCAATTCGGAGAAAATTGAAATGGATCAAAACTTTAACTTGATAATAAAGAATAATTATTATAAAGTATAGATAATAAATTCAAATCTATTATATCTTTATAAAATAATATAAAAAAAAAAATTCATGGATTCAGTTCAATCCATACCACAGAATATGATAAATATAACCCTTAGGTAATTTCAACCAACTATGACACTTCCAATTTCATTGAAAGTTAAAAACCCTTTTAAATTAAGGTTTTAAATTTTTCGCAAAACTTAGATTAAAATTTTGTATATATTGTTCTTAAGATTTTCCAATCAAATTTTACCATGTGGTGTATTGAACAATACAACCATAAGATTAAATTTATTGAATTAAAAAAAAAAAGATTAAATTTATTGAGGGAGCTTAAGGTACTGCATCTAAGTAACTGCATTTGAATTTTATGTTTAGATGTTTACAAAATTAGTGGTAAACTAAAGGTACTATTATGTGACCACCCAACCCATAGCCTCTTCTTTTGTAGTCCTCTTTCCACCTTCTTGCATCCATTTTTTCTACTTTAGTTTTTTCTTGTCACATGAAATGTACATTCGATATTATGGATTGCAAAATGCAAATACTGGGCGACCAAGGATATATATATGTATGCAACAAAAATGTATTTACAGCTTAATACAAAAGCAACGTGTGGCAAGAATTCAAATGTACAGTATCAATGCATTGAAGAAACAATGGATCATGTGAGAGGACTTGACAGGATTTAAAATATATCTTGCAACAATACCATCCTTTTACAAACTTTTGTTTTACAAAAATTTCTACAATGTCTCATTTCCAACTTTCTTTGATTTTTTTTGGAAGGAATATAATACTTCTATGACACAAAAACTTTAAAAAAAATTTATTAAAATATTTTGGAGCCCAACCCATGCATGCATTTGACATGCTCTCTACAATCTAAAGCTTTATTATAAATTATATAATAAGATGTCTTTGTCTTCAAAAAATTTTAAGGTATAAAAGAAATCTATTGCATTTCCTTCAAATTTTGGGGTCAAAGTCAAAGATGGGGGTGATGAGTCTTAAAAAAGCCATGGTGGTCTGTCACTAAAATTTGTTATATGGGTTTTGATTGGAAGAAAGTTTGGTGGTGAAGAATGGAGGTGAATTTGGTTATGGTTGTCGGCAAACATGAATTGTGATTGTCTTTATAAGGACGTGAAAGATGGTGATGGTTGGGGACAAACAAAAACCCAAATTATTATTACTTTTCTACAAAGCAAGTCTATTTCCTGGCATGAATTCAAGTGTTTCTAACAGTTTCTGACATGACAAATACCAACATAGATTAATTACTAATTATAATGCTAAAAAGACATGACCACTCCACTCTAACAAGAACTATGTTATATATGACAATGCACATTAATGTTTATACTTTGTGATTTATTATGAACTGTTTTCCCCCTTCATCAGAAATGAGGGTGAAAATATCTCTACTAGAAGTTCTTACTTCTTTTTCTTTTTTTTACCGGAAAAGTTCTTACTTCTTTAGGGTAACTCCAATATTGAATTACTAAAATGTTGATGTTATGATAAAATCTAGACCAAAATTCAGTATCAGTCTCTAAATTTTAGAGCATGAGTGATTTTAATATATAAAGTTTAAAGTGATTGCTTTTAGTCCCTCAGAATAATGGTGGAGCATGAGTAATTTTAGTTTATAAAGTTTAAAGTGATTGCTTTTAATCTCTTAAAATAATAGTGTGATCAAATTTAAAACTAACATGTTATCACTCCGCTATACATATTAGGTACTAAATATTTTTTTGAGAAGCTTAGGTACTAAATATGATTATTTTCAATGTGGTAGTTACTAAAATATCACTTTACTTACTGAAACTATCACTTTATCTTTTTTAAGGACTCAAAACGATCACTCTAAATTGTTATGAACTAAATGTAATCACTTTTAATTTTAAGGACTAAAATTGCTAATGGGCTAAAGTTTATAAACCAGCAGCGTATTTTACACTAAAATATAATTATATGAATGAATATGATTATAAAAATTCTATGGAGTTGTAAAGATCTTAATCCTCTTCTTTTTCTTTTTCTTTTTCTTTTTTCTTTTTTTTCCTTCTAATATCTGGTGCAAGGGGAAAGCTCATTAGACAACAAAAACACAGTTCATGAAACATAATTAGCTCAGTTGCTGGGAAGTCAATAATTATATATTACCACCTTAATTGAATGCAAGTACGAGGTTGGAGTTTCTCAGCACAATACTGGTAAGCCAAAAGTCATGGCACATGGAAAAGAAGAAAAAGAAAAGAAGAAGAAAGGAGAGAGAAATTTACCATAGAAACCAGTTGATTGAGACCCGAATTTATAAATAAGACACATTGTAATTTTTTAACTTTACAAATTTGTATTTGAAACATAGATAACAAGAAGATGGTTCGTAGTGAACATATATTGCACAACATCATACCAGGTAGAAATAAATGGACCTCAAAATCTACACATTACAGCAATAACGAAGGGCACCAACAAATAATTCCACACATTATAATTGTGGCCTGAGTATAATATCATCATTGCCAACTCTTATTAACACTTTCCTCTTGGAGAGGATCAATCCAACAATAAAATAGGCTACCTAGTAATCATCATGTAGAGCTCAAGAAGTTGCGGAGTTGGCAGTGGTGACAGGGTTAAATGCAACCTGCTCTGCACAAGAGAGCACTTCACTGGGCCCTGCATGCTCTCGGTTAACACCGAGAAGGTCAAGGTAATATAGGTAATGGGAAATGATGGTGTTCATAGGATCAATATCACCTTGGCCACAAGTACGTTCCCCATAAAGGATGTTCATTGTGGCACCAAAACCAGGAACACGCTTAGATAGAGTGTCATTCTTGGTAGGCTTCCAGTTGCCAACAAAGGCATCATGGGCTGAAGGCTGTGACTTCTTGATGGGGGTCATCCACCTCCAAATTGCAGCCTGGAAAGCGATGGTAGCATTCTGCTCAATGTATTCTGGATGGTTCAACAGGTCTGCTTTAATACCATCGCCAGCTGCACCATAGTTGTAGTTCCTATAGATAACAACACAGATAAAAACACCACCAAAAAAAAGAATCTAAGAATCAAGTTTGCAAGAAGTTTAATAATACAAACAGGGGCAAATAAACTAGTTAAGAACTACTAGTGACGTAGTGCATCATCTTTGATTTATAAAATGATTCTAAGTGTATGGGTCAGTTATCTAGTGAAGATGCTTATTATGATGACCATCTTAGAACTTATGTACAAGTAGTATATCATCATCGTCATCAAATTATATTTCATATTTGGCATTTCTTCTTTTTTTTGATAGGTAACAAAAGTTTTATTGATATAAAAAATGCAATGTGTTTACGATTGTAAACTCACAGCTATGAAGAGACTACAAACAAATCAAATGGAAAAACTAACAGAAATAATGAAATCAGACAAGTAGATTGGTTGAAGATAGATAAATTTGGTAACAAAACAAAGGTAACACCATGAAATTGAGAAAAAGAAAAGAAACAGTTGGTTCTGAAATATATACAGACCAGTAGATAGGCAAGGCACCACGGCCATAATATTCAGCTCCAGGAGCACAAGGGTAGGTGTATTTGTAGAAGTCGTCACAGTATGACTGGCTGGGACTCATTTCTCTGTTGAAGCAAAGCCCCCAAGCTAACGGTCCTCCAGTTGCCACTCCATAACCACCTGGTTAGAACCCAATTATAATCACCATTTACCATCAACAATTATGTGAACAAACAAAAAGTTTTCAGTAACTAAATAGTAAATACCATTTCCTCCAATCACTGCAAACACACACACACACAACCAGGTAATCACCATTTCATCCAATCCACCCAAAAGACACACTCAATCTTATCAAACACACTGGTAAAAGAACCCCCCCAAAACCCACTCTCTAAAATTTCTATATATTAAGTAAATTCAAAAGTTCATCAAATTAAGAAAGATACAAAAACACACACACTATCTCAAAATATCAAATTAAACACCCAGATAATCGAATACCCTCACAACAAGAAGCCTTATCCTCCAAGGTCAGCTATGAATTCTCACAAACTAGCAGTGGTCAACAACATATATTCTTTTCCGCCATTCTATTATATCTAAAACCATACTCTTCATTACCTCCTTAATTGACATGTCCTTTTTCACTACATCAACTAATTTTATTTGAGGTCTTTCTCTACCCTTTTTTTCCCTCAACTTGAATCAACTCACACAGTTAATCTTTCTCGCTTGTACATGAATCACACTCCTTTATACATGACCAAGCATTAATCAAACTCCCTCAAAACCCACTCTGAATTCCAATCTATTAACTAAATACAATTACCACCAATTAAAAAACAGAAACACAAACACAGTGACAGACAATCAAATCAAACACCCAGCTAAAAGAAACACACAATCTCATTCAACTAACATAATAAACACACACACACCCAAGTATAAAAATCCACTCAAAACTCACCCTAAATTTTCTGTTTATCAAGTAAACAAAATCTCTATCCAACTAACAAACTCAAGAAACACACACACACGGTCAAATTAACCACCCACTCCAAAATTCCAATCTAGTCAACTAAACACATTTTCCTACAACTAATCAAAAGACACACCCACCCACAGATAGAAACAACCAAATCAAACACCCAACAAACAAAACACAACAAATCTCAAAAACCCATCACACATTTTCCACAAAAAATACCACATACAAGAAGTCTGACTCCCAACATGGCCAAGGAAAGCAGCGACCTCCTTCATCTTCTCAGTCTTGTTACCAGTGGTCCCAAACCCAAGTGGCTCGTACTGCGCAGCAGCAAGAATGAACGACTGGTAGTCCCAGAACCCAACGGCATGAGCCACAGGCGTGTTCCTCTTGGAAAACCATTCCTCAAATTGATACACTTGGAAGTAATCAGTGATTGTCTCATTACAGCAAAACTGTGACCACTGATTACACTCCCAGCCTTTGGTACACACCTTCTTGCCACGCACCGTCTTCACCTTAGTCACTGTGTCCGGGTCAGACTCCACCGCCACTGCCAGCGCCACCAGTGCCAAAATTACCAAAATGCCCTTCGCTTTCATTTTCATCTCTTTGGTGTTTTGGACAAAAAAGCAAGTTTGAGCTTCTGGGTTTTTCTGGGATGTGTGTGTTTTTTTTTTGTTATGCTTTGGTTGTGATGCGAAGGAAGAAGTAAGAGGAAGAAGAGAGAGTTGGATCGAAGGTCTTTTTCTTTAGAGAAAGAGTGGGGTCAGAGAGTGGTTAAGTGGGGTGCAAGTTTGAGGAATGGACGGTGGATTGGAAGGGAAGGTGTTCGGGGTTTAAGTGGGAACAGGCTGGATTTGTGGGGATGGAATATAGGCTCTTACACTGCTGAGATGTGTCACCGACACTCAACAAATGAAGCCAATTCAATTCTACAAAGTCTATGGAGTTTCCTTCTCAAAAAAAAAAAAAAAAGGTCTATGGAGTTTTTTACTCTCTTCTAAGCCTTTGGGCTGGGTGGGTAAATTAGGCCCAGCAATCACAGCCAATCTAATGTGCCTCTATTTTTTTATTAAAAAATAATAATAATTAAATTATTACTCTTTATCATTAAATTCAAATACTAATTTTTCTTTTATAGACGGCGTTTAAAACCACATATTAGCTAGCAAAAGACTTTATTCAAAATCATAATAAATCTCTTAAAATCTAATAAATAAATAAAAAACTATTTTTGGTAACTCATTCCACAAAAGATATACTGCAACAATAGTGATATTCTTAAAAATTTTGGCAAATAGCTCAAATTTTATAACAAAAAATATTTTTATATTCCTTAAATGAAGTGGTTGATTGCTTTTGGTGTTTATAAATGTTTTTTTTTTTTTTTAAATGAAGTAAAAAAAATAAATTTTTTTATATAGATTGTATTGTAAAGTAAGGTGTTTAAAATAGATAAAATAAGTTTTTGAATTGCTAAAAATTAATTTTTTTAGCTTATTTGACGTGAATGCTTTTGGCCTTTGTGTGAGTTGGGCACATAGTTATATGAATGAAATTTTTAAGTTAGCAAGAGTACGTGTAAAAGTGATGATGGATGATTGCACCTTATTATTTTTGTAAAGTTGTGAAAAACAAAAATGTGTTTGCTGCATGACTCTTAAACAATCCAATAATATTTTTATTGGTTTATCAGGAAATTTTTTTTATGCCACGTTGGATTCTCAAGGCAAATATCATTTTTTATATTTTGGTCTTTTGGGTATGTTTAAACTTTTCCCACGTTATTTAATTGATGGAAGGCCACACTATTCCACCGACAAACAAAACTACAAAAACCAATTCTATACAATATAGTATAGAAAATAAAAATATCTATAGTCTATGGAGTCTTGACTCTCTTCTTCACCTTTGGGCTACTCAAATTAGGCCTAGCAAACCTTCTAAAAAAAAATATTAGGCCTAGCAATAAATTTTTTTTTAAAGAGAGGCCTAGCAATACCTACTAGGCGCATTCTTATTAAAATAGAAATACTTTTAATTATTTGGAAAATCTATCATCTTTTAATTTATACTTTGCTTTTCATCGTTAAAATTGTGTCTTCAAAACACCATTTTATAATATTTTATTATGACATAATGAAACATACAAAAGTAATTTGTCCGAATTAAAAATCATGTTTTCAAACACACAATTATAACAAAATATCAAAATTATATTTCTGAAATACAATTTTAATTTTTTTTCAATTCATGTCTTGGAAACCTGATTTACAACAAAAATACATGTAACATAGTGCCAAGAGCAGCAGTTGTTGCTTATAACACATAATGTGGTTGCTAATGTTCGAATATACCATATATTGATATATAGCCTAAATTTGCATATGTTCAAATCCTTGATTGTGCAAAAATTAGGAGAAATTTCCTTTATATTAGCTCAGTCAAGGATCTCCCTAGGCCAAGATCAAAGTTTACACATTCATCAGCTCAGTCAAGGATCTCTCTAGGTCTCATCATGTATTTCGACATATAGAAAACACAAATAATATACAAATTACACATTTTATTCCATCAATTTATTTTATTCTTTCTTTTTTTTGTTACCTCAGTGTGGTATTAGAGTCACATTTTTGTAACCTTCTGTAAGGACCAGACTTGAGTCCCTGGCCCAGACAATGGATGGACCTATGCCCAAAAAGCCAAAAACAATAAATTTGTAAAGAGTGTGTTGGAAAACTGGGTTGAAATGAGTTGGATCACGAATAAAGTGGGCTTGGTTGACAAGAACAGAGAAACAAATTGAATTAAATTAGAGAAAATCATCCTCGACTCTGTCCGAGGAGACCAGTTCTTATATATTCCTTACAAGTTTGATTACAGAGATGGTTCTTGAATGTTACATTGTTTCTCTTGTGATTTTCGGATCCCCTATCTATGGAGGATCTCTTACATTATATAGTTCTCTTTGGACAATCTTGATCGTTCACTTGTCGATCATTTGAGCTACTACTTGAGTGCGTGTCCTATTAGACACCCTTTCTGGCCCTCTGTGAGTTATGGTAGCCAAGACAGCACTGTTCAGGGTCTTCTCCATAAAAATGCGGCCAAAAAGTTAGCTGCAGAACATTCAATGCAGTGGTATCAACATTCCCTTAGATATTTTAGGACACCTCCCTGTCCTATGTCCCCATAATGCCTATCCGTATCAGCAGAGTGTTCCTGGGATGTTATCCCAAATGGTAGACCACCTCTACAGACCTCGGCCTTAGTTAGCCGAGGATGCTCTCATCCTCGACATAACCCCCTGTGCCATTATGATCAAAACTGACTTCTTCTTTTGCTAGCATAGGCTCTTTTGATAACGTTCACCCTCCTCAGATGCCTTCAGTCCTCGGCTTGGTCCTTGGGTCCATTATATACCTAAATAATGGGCTCCGGGGCCTAATGCCCCTACACCTTCAATAGGTTTTGTCCATCACTATGCAACCTTGCACATCACTATTCAATAGCATCATCCAAAAACGAGCTTGCTCAACATCACAGATCTTCTCTTGTCATGAAATTGATTCCAAGAATCAGTTACATCTTCAAAAACCAGCCAAAAGAATTAAACTGAAGTTGATTCCAAGCCCACAATGGCTTGCTCGACAATCAACATCACATATTTTTGGCCATTGCTCATTATTTAAAAAAAAAAAAAAAAAAAAAAAAAGACAGCTTAATATCAACAATTACTTATTTCTCTTGATCCCTTTAAATAATCAAACCAAACCAGACCAGACCAAATAAGTCTTTTATTTTATTTTTTTCCCAAAAATCCATTATCACATTCAGTTGATTCAAAAACCCACTACTAGTTGAAGAAATCATAGCCTAAGGCCGAAAATCATTGCCTAAAGGCTGCATTCTACTACACAACACCACCTCATAAGTCACAAGTTTACTTATTCTTACAAGTCGCAACTTATCTTTTTGGCTTTAACGAGGCAAAGGAATTATGAGGAGAACAAAGCAAAAAATTGAAGTTGCTGAAGTAAAAATTTTAATGTGCCCACTTCAAGGAGGATAAAAAATATGGGAGAGAAAATTGATTTTTTAGGTGTTTGGTAGGAGAGAATGAAAGGATGAAAAATTAGTGAAACTCATGTCTTTTCCTCCACTGGCCCCTAGGCGTGGACTTACTAGTTTTTTTTTTTTTTTTTTTTTTTTTTTTTTTTTTTTTTTTTTTTTTTATGGGCATGATATAGGTTGTGGGTACTTTATTTTGTTTTGCTCTTCTTATTTTCTTCTTTTCTTTTTTTGGGTTTAATGAGATTTGAATTTATTTTTTTTAGCTTTTTTTTTTTTCTAGGCATGATTTTTCTTAATAAATTTCGATGAATTGCTTTTTTTTTTTTTTGGTTCTTTGCCACTTTTTATGTTTAGGCATCATTTTTTAAAAATGACATACGTGTAAATTTATACAAACTCATTTTTTATATCCTCTACTTTTCCACCTCCAACCAAACACAAAATGAGGAAAACTAAAATTTTTTCTATCCCCCACTTTTCCACCCCTTTAACCACACAAAACCCTAAAATTAGGCTTAAAAGTAGTAATTGGGCCAAGTGTCAACCTTTTTTCTATGCCAAGTAGATATACTCTTTTTGTGCCAAGTGACTATCATTTATTAAAAGCTTTGAAAAATTTCACAATTCTTCAATATTTTTGGGTGATTTCAAATTAAACCCTTAAATTTTTAAAAAGTTTAATTAGAATATGAATTTTTAAATTGTTTCCTTTCATGCCCTCAACAAGTTACTCTTAACTTTTTTTTTTTTTTTTGTTTATATTAGTAACAAAATATTCTAAATTTCTATAAGAATCTCGATACAAAAGTTTAACCAAGGTTAATAAAAAATAACTGATAAATTTTGAATAAAAATACAAAGCACCAAAACACTTGCAAAGACAAATTTCTCCATAACTTGTTGAAAAAAGAAAAAAAAATCGTACTTAATATTTTAAAATACACTTCAATTAAAATATTTATACAATGAATTTTAATTTTGAAATAGAGGATAATTTTTGAAACTTGCTCTTAAATAGATAGATTAGTACGTAACATTTTGAATATAATATATATATATATATATATTTCTACAAGATAGAAATTCTACTCTAGCATAATCTAAATATATATGTGTATGAAACTCCCTTTTAGAGACTTGAACATCAACATTTACCCTACACACTCCACAAGTACTTATACTTATGGAGTTATTATCATGTCAAGGGTGCGAGTTGGTTACATTTTGAATATTAATTTAACAAAGTTTGGTTAATCAAATATCAAAGGGGAGAAAATATTTTTTCCCTTCAAGTTTGGGGTGGAGGGTAATTTTCCTATATCTCAAGGTAGAGAAGTGTTACTATCCCTAACTAAAATAACAAAAATTCACATAAGTTATGACTAACACCTATTTGAATGCCAAAAATCATTTTATGTGAAAATATTAGACCTCTAGTACATTAGAAGAGAATTATTAAATCATATAATAATTAGTTATTTAATTAATGTTGTAAGGACACGTTTTGCAGCCCAAGATGTATGGGATCTTGGCCCAATTAGCCAGTACAATAAATTTGTAGAAAGTTGGTCAAAGAACTAGACCCTAATGAATTGGACAACGGCTAGTATGGATTTAAACGATAATCAAACAAGAACAAGAAGCACTGATCTAAATTAATTCACTATCCGAGGAGGTAAGTCTTTATATAAATCAATTAGATTGAATACAAATATAATTTTGATAGCTACAGTGTTCTCTTTCTATTTTTCTGATCCCTTCCTCATGGAGGGTCTCTTACATTATATAGTTCCCTTTGGACCATCTTGATCCTACACTTGTTGGTCATCTAAGCCCTTATTTGAGTACCTGTCCCATCAGACACCCTCTTTGGCTTTCTGTGAGTTGTGGTAGCCAAGGCAATATTGTTCAGAGGTCTTCTCCACATAAATGCGGCCAGAAAAGTAGCTGCAATGCATTCAATGCGGTGGTAGTAGCTTTCCCTTAGATATTTTTGGGTTCCTCTCATTCTCATATGTTCATAATGCACTTCCCTATCACTAGAGCTTCATAGAAGGTTACTTTGATCATTGGAATACATATTTGCGCTGTACTTATCGTATAAGAGGAGATATTCCTCCTCAAACAATCTTCCGATTTGTATTTTGCTCATTGAATCCTGAGCCTGGACCGTTCTTTACCATTCGTTCCTCCTCAGACCACTCACGCTCTCGAACAAGGCCCAAGGCCCAATATATAATTAGGGCCCTTAATCCTACAAATGTCATCAAAAAGTTATTTCCTGAATGTTATCTAATTTCATGTCCAAATCATATCATATTCTATATAATAAAGTAGTGTCCCAGATATTATAGTTGTGTCAAGTGAATACTCTCTTTTTTCTATTATTAATTTTCCATTTTTTCTCCATAATCATGTGGTGCACTACAAATATATTAAAATAGTTAATTTAATTACTATAATTGAAGACTCTATTTTTTTTTTCTTTTTTTTTGATAAAACAAATGATTTGTTTTTTAACCAAGGAGCACTGTTACAAGTATTGTCCACTGGGCACTCGCGAGGAGTGCCTAGTTGCAAAATATCACACACATATTTTACATAAACAAAATTTGGACATTCATTATATTCTCTAACATTGCATTGGTGCTCTCGTCCCCTCTTTGCTAGTTCATCTGCCTAGACATTTGCTTCACAAAAGACATGACATGGAAGAACTGTCCTTTCTTGGCCGAGCAACATCCTGCAATCCAAAATCAAAATAGAATGTTTCGATGCTAGAACACCTTATGTTGTTAGCCAATTGAGGAGAATTTGAGAATCAATTTCTAGATTTATATGCTTATACTCTAATTCCCAGTCCATTTTTAAACCATATCTAACAGCCCATATTTTTGCAATATTGTTTGAGGCAATGCCAATGTGAATTAAGAAGCCTTTTATCCATCTTCCCTTACTATCTTTTAATACACCACCACCTCCTACTTTACCAGGATTATATTTAGAACTACCATTTGTATTTAAAGTAACAAAAAGGGAGTTGTGGAGGATGCCAATATATTATTTTAGTGACTTTTGTACCTTTTGTTTTTCCTATGATATGCAAGATGATAAAATTCTGCAACTAAGGCTCCGTTTGTTTTGGTGGTAAATGATTTTCGGAAATCATTTACCACCAAACCCCAGTGTTTGGAAGGCAAAGGAAAAACCCATTTCAGGAAAATATGCTTTTACGTTGACCGAATTTACTCCTTTGACCCGAAAATGGTTTTACGCTCTCATTTTACCTTCAAACCATTTCCGGGTCTCGCACAAAACGCACAAAACAAAAACCACACGCGAGAAACTCTTGAGAACGCAGTGAAGAGAGAAAACCCAGAGAAGCTAGAGCCACAAAGTCGAAGAGAGAAAACCCAGAGAAGATAGAGCCACAAAGTCGAAGACACCGGAGATTTTGAGAGCGCAGAAAAGAGAGGAAACCCAGAAAAGAGAGAAAACCCAGAGAAGAGACCGGAGCTCCACGCCGAGAGAAACTCGAAGACACCGGAGCTCCACGCCGAGAGAAGAGACCACACCCTGTTCCACATCCCGATCCACGCCGTTCCACCACCACCACTCACAACCGCACCGGCCGATCCACATCCCGATCCGAGAAACCAAGACCTCACCGAGCCGATTTCAACGCCGTTCCACCACCACCACTCAACGGCGAGTCCGATCCACATCCCGATCTGAGAAACCCAGAGCTCTACTCGCCGATTTCATCGCCGTTCCATCACCACCACTTAACGGTGAGTCCGATCGCACTATATATATATATATATTTATTTATTTATTTATATATTTATTTACATAAATATTTATATATTTATTTATAAATAAATATTTATATATTTATTTACATAAATACTTATATATTTATTTGGATTCTTGATGGAGACTTGTTTTCCCCACAACCTTGTGGCAAATCTGCAATGCCCGAAATAAGAATGTCTTCAAACTTTTATATATATATATATATATATTTTTTTTTTTTTTTCAGAAGCCATTTATTACTATATGAATCTTTTTTTTTTTTTTTTTTTTGAGACAGAACTATATGAATATGTGAATTGCATTACACATCAATTTTGAGTTCAATTAATGTAATAAGATTGGTAGTACTCCGAGCAATTACAAATTGACTTTTTTGGATCATACAGATACACGAAGCTGTAGTTGGGTTGGGGGGGGTGGGGGTGGGAAGGTGTGTAGAGACCTAGTTTATTTATTTATTTATATATTTATTTACATAAATATTTATATATTTATTTAGAAATAAATATTTCTATATTTATTTACATAAATACTTATATATTTATTTATGTTGTACATGTTTATGTAAACAATTTATAGTTGAAACACAAATTCAGACCATTAATGTGCTGTGGAACTCTGTTATGGTGACCCAACCTCTTATACACACCCAATTGAATGTTTTTATGAAGTATGAAGGACAGTAAAAGTTGTTAGTTGTGTTAAGAAATTGTACATTGATCATCAGCTCCTTTTGCGGGGGAATTCACATGTAATGCAATTGTAGGTGCATATAAAGCCTATGGACACTGTAGGTAACAAACTGTATTTCCAAGTTCTTTTTTTTTTTTTTTAGAATTTGACTAGTTGGGTTTGTGTAAAATTTGGCTAGTTGGGTTTTGTGTATACAGTTTTGGAGCTTGATATGTATACTTTGATGTAGCAAATGTTATTATGTTGCCTATTGGGTTATGTATACTTTCAAGCTTGAGACATGACAAATTGTATGAAATTTTTCAGCATTTTTTGTGTTATTATTTTCTTGCGGTAGAATATGTGTATAATTGTATTGTGATGACTAATAAATTGAGACATGATGGTATTGTGATGATATCAATATGCAGTTATCAATGTGATGGGTTTGTGATGGTGTAAATATTTATTGTAAATATAATGCAATGTGATTTGGTACTCGTTATAAATGTGGTTTGGATGTTTTTTGTTTGTGGCTGTTTTCATTTACATACCTCTTAGACCACAGTGTTTGTGATTTTGTTAGATGAAGAAAAAAACCAAAGTCGCAATTCTTGCCTCAGTTGCATCTGTCCTCGTTGTGGGGGTTGCATTGTTAAGGAAATTACGACGTAGACATAGACAATTGCCTAGGGCGCCTTATGTTAATCATGCGGCCGAGAGAGAGGAATACATAAATAGTACTCTGCATGGAAGTGAGATAAATTGTGTGAATCAACTTAGGATGAAGCCTAGAGCTTTTCACCAGTTATGTCACATCCTCACTGAGGGGGAGCACGTACGCCCGACTATTCACATGCCTGTTACGGAACAAGTGTTCATTTTCTTACACATTATTGGTCATAATGTGAGGTTCCGTGTAATGGGTAGTCGGATCTATAGATCACCTGAGACTGTTCATAGATATTTCAAGGTTGTCCTTAGGGGGGTCCTGAAATTATATAGAGCTCTAATAAGACTGCGTAGAGAAGATACACCCCCAGAGATAAGGCATAGCAGAAGGTTCTACCCATATTTTAAGGTAAATATTGCGACTTGTGTATTTTTGTAAATTGTGTAGATTTATGTAATTTTAAACCATTATGTGTGTTGAAAAATAGGATTGTGTTGGAGCAATAGATGGTACACATGTTCGTGCATCTGTGCCACTTGAAATACAAGGAAGATTTCGTGGTCGCAAAGATGGAACCACACAAAATGTGTTAGCCGCCATTAGTTTTGACTTAAAGTTCACATATGTATTGGCTGGATGGGAAGGTAGTGCACATGATTCACGTGTGTTGAGTGATGCATTTGCTAGGCCAGGGGGATTTTCAATTCCCAACGGTATTATACAATTACTTCACCTTTTTGGTTTATTAGTTTAATAAATATTGCGTGTTTTTCTAAGCATAATAGTGATTGAATTTTATTTTTGAATATATGTAGGTAAATATTATCTTGGTGATGTTGGGTATGGTAATAAAAATGGAATATTGTCACCTTATCGGAGTGTGCGATATCACTTGAAAGAGTTTAGTGATCGTCCTCCTGAGAATGAGAAAGAATTGTTCAACCTCCGACACTCTTCATTGAGAACTACCATTGAATGAGGGTTTGGAGTGTTGAAGAAACGTTTTCGAGTGTTGGATGCAGAACCATTTTGGTCTTTTCAAACCCAAGTGAAAGTAGTGTTAGCTTGTTGTGTGGTTTATAATCACATTATGGGGGTTGAACCAAATGACCAAATTATGGAAGAAGCAATGAACGAAGTAGAGTCTAGTGACCCCCAACGAGAAACACGATCACGTCGGGAGTCCATTGAAGACAGTAGATTATGGAATGCTAAGAGAGATGAGATATGCCAAGCTATGTGGTCTGATTATACAAGGAGTGGAGAGTAGTACTTTATTTACATTTTTATAATTGTAATATGTGTTTTTATTTTTTGTAAGGACAATGTATTTACTATAGACTTCTAGTGGCGTAATGAACAAGTATTTTCAGCATTACATTGTTACTTGATGGTATTACATTGTCATTTCTAGTGATAGCATGTTTCATTCTGTTGTACACATTTTATATGCGTGGTTGTATGTGTGTTTGATTTGTTGTTCATATTCCGAGCTCCATTAATAAATGCTACTCTGACTATACAATTTTCATATGTAGTAATGTCAAAGGGCAAGGAAAAAATGAGCACCAGCAAGCAATTTAGGTGGCTGCCGTCTATGCATGAAATGATGCTGAGAATACTTGCACAGGAGGCTGCAAAGGGCAACAAGCCCTCTAACACCTTCAGGGCAGGCTCCTTCGCTCTTGTAGCGAAGGAGATAAGTGCCCACTTTGGGGTTGAGTGCCACCCTTCCTATGTAGACAATCGGATGCGGACTCTAAGGACCACGTGGTCCACTATTGAGACACTTCGAAAGAAGAGTGGCTTCGGTTGGGATGATAATCTCAAAATGATAACATGTGACGCAAAGACGTACCAAGAAGAAGTCATGGTATGGTTTACAATTATATTTTCTTAAAATAAATGATAATATATGTTTTTGTCCATAAATTGAAATTTTAGTTTGGAAATTGAAGGCAAAAAATTTATTTCAAAAGATATTTATAGTTTCAAAGAAGACATCTATGAGTAAATGTTAGAGGTTAGATGAAGTTTTAGTAAGTTATATAATGGTGTGAAGTAAACTTTATCATGATTTATTAAGTTTTAGTCGTAGAGTAATGTCACACTACCATAGTTAGATGTTTAAATACAGCATCTATTCCACACCATGATTTTATGTTTAATTTGACAAGGATGGACACCCACTTTATTTTTCATATAATAACAAATTTTTTTTGTTTATCAGTGACCTAAAACATTTACTGGCATGAATATTGTATTGAATATTGAATTTATGAGTGAAGTAATTATTGCATTGTTATTATACGTTCCTTTCTCCCTTACAGGCGCATCGAAAGCATGCAGAGTTTCTAAACAAGAAAATAGAGATGTATGATGAGTTAGCTATTGTCGTGGGGAAGGACACAGCCACGGGTAGCTTTTCAAAGTCCTATGTAGATATTGAAAATGAGCCAGATAATGGCGACAGTGCTGAATTTGTTGCAGATAATGTGGAGGAAGATGTGGTCGAAAAAGGAAAGAATGCAGTCGAGTCATCCACCACTGGGTCGGGAATTTCCAAGTCCCACAAAAGAGGGCGTGCACCTTCTACTGCTGATGATAGCATGTTGGTTGATCTGTCTGACCAGTTGAAGGATATAGCTACAGCTCTTAGAGAAATCAATCGGGGCCCGGTGGATTACACATCTCTTTATAATGAGGTTATGGCTATGATGGCGGATGGGTATAGCGAAGAAATACTCGCAACTGCGTTTGACCATCTGTGTCAAAATGAGAAGGTAGCAAGGGGATTTCTAGCAAAAAATGCTAGACTGCGTAAGCTGTGGTTGAATCGTTTTTTTTTTCTCACAACTTTGACTTGCCTATGTCATGTAGACTGTGACGATAGCTTTAGGAATTCACTTCTATTGTAGAACTAGTATTAACCTACCATTATATTATATATATAGTATTTTGTATTATTGGGACAATACAATTGCCCAAATTATGTATTTGTCCTATTCAGATACCACGAGTAGGTATCATTTTTGTACACCATGGAGGTGCAATGACAATGGTGAACGATGAATGTGGCTATTTTTATATTAATATTATCGGTATATTTAAATGATTATTTTTGATGTTGAAGTGGATGATTATTTTTGTACTGTTACAGATATGTATACGTAATTCAGGTGCATGTTGAAGTGGATAATTAAGTTTTGTATTGTTACAGGTTTGTCTAGATAATGCAGGAGTAGAAATTTGTAAGGCATGTCATATTTTCCGTAAAATAATTCACAAACCAAACATGAAAATTGATTTTTCGGAAAAAATGAATTTTATTTTCCGTAAAATGTTTACCTGAACCAAACATGAGAATTGATTTTCCGTAAAACAAAAAGTATTTTCCGTAAAATATTTGACCGAACCAAACACCGGAATTGATTTTCCGTAAAACGATTTCCGAGACAGCCAAACAACCTCAATACATTTTCCTTTTCCGGAAAATAGCATTTCCGGAAAATATGTATTTTCCGGAAATTGTTTTACACGAACCAAACGCAGCCTAAATGTAAAGCTTTATGCATAAGCTGGTTAAGTGTTTCAGAAGGAGGATTGAATATCCTATTATTTCTAGAAAGCCAAAGTTGCCAAATTCCATAAGCAAATAAAATATTCCAACGCATCATTTGAAAAGAGCTAAGAGATATATTACTCAAATTTTCATATAACCATTCTACCAGTGATTTATGGAAACAAAAGATATTTCTCGTTGTGCAGGAAGAGCAATTCAGAATTCTTTTATCCAAGAGTAGTCTTGAATGACATGTAAAGTACTTTCAAGTAGGGGTGTCAATTCGGGTTAGCGTGTCGGGTTCGTGTCGTGTCGAGGTAGGGGTATTCGACTAAATGGCTCAACCCTAACCCGACCTGTTAATAAGGCGGGTTGACCTGACCCAACCCATTTGACACGTTTAATAAACGAGTCATGTTGGGTTGACACGAATGTAACACAACCCATTTCAACCTGCATAATATTAAATATAACATCCATCTAAAAATAATTATTTTTACATCCCAAAAAGCAGTGCATATACTTCAAGTCTTCAACCAACATTCAAAATAATATAGTTCAACAAAAATATAACATTCATGTAGAAATAAGTTCTTTATACTTCAAAAGAAATGTATACACTTCAACCCAAATTCAAAATAACAAAGTTTCACAAAAATAAAATGTTCAACAAAAATATAATATTCTTGGAACTCGCCAAATGCTAAGTATCAATATTGAAACAATTTGAGCAAACAGTAAACTAATCCTGACTATGACCACGATTATTGTCCATAGATTCTTTGTTAATGTCCAAATTCATAATATCTTCTACAAGCTCATCCAATTTCATTTGTGTAAGTTCTATGCCAAAAAAAAAAAAAAAGTATTAGTAGTTCTAAGGTCTGTAAAGTTTCAATTTCCAATTATATCCCTTGTAAATTTTTGTAATTACCCACTTTTCTTTTTTAATTTAAAATATATGTTGGATATAAAAGGTATTTGACAAATCTAAGATAAAATAAATATTTATTTATTATATGAGTTAAACGGGTTGTGTTAGGTGGGTCATTTCGGGTTGACACATATAAATTGGCGTGTCAAATATGTCTATTGCGGGTTATGCAGGTTGACCCGTTTATGACCCGTTTCTTATCGTGTCACTTTCAGGTCGACCCGTTTATGATCCAAACCCATTAAGGCCTAACCCTAACCCGAAAAAACCCGTGTCGGGTTCATGTCGTGTTCGCGGGTTGGGTCGAACATTGACACCCCTGCTTTCAAGATTTAAACATCGAAAACACTAGGGCCAATACCAAAGAAGACTATTTCTAACCTTTCAAAAAGTTTAAAATTTTACTACCATGAGCTCATAAAAAAATAAAATAACATGCCATAATGTAACTCAATGTGAATATCGTAAGTTGTATGACACAAGTATTTATAATTGATGAAGTGCAAATTTGTCAGTCTAAGTGAGTGCGTCTAGATGGAGCCAAGATGTCGTCTATGTGACAGGAATGGTAAAACAGCTTCCTTAGAATGGTAACCGGTGTAGTACCTGCCACAACGTCTCCGATGCCAAAGTCAATATAAAGAAACTCTTTGGGAAAGAACAATGTAATGTAACAAAGCAAGAAATATTTCTTAGTATGTCTATGTACCTTGTGTTGACATTGCGAGGGCCTTATATATGTTTTTAACAGCTTCTAGTCGTTGGGGTAGTTATGGTGGCCTTAATGTCCCTCTTGGTAACGTTCCATGCTTTGTAATGTGGCTTCAATGTGCTCCAACGGTCCATACAACTGGCTTAGTAACCGCTCCAGGTATAATTAGCTGCATTGAATTGCCTGGTTGCCTTCGTCGGTGATGTGGGTATTTGGTTAGCTCGTCTAAGGATGTCCTCGTCTATATCGCTGAGGTCGTCTATGGGAAACGAACTCGTCAGTCCCGTCAATAATGTTTAAAATTTTACTGCCATGATGAGTTCATAAAAATATAAAATAACAACATGCTATAATGTAACTCAGTGTGAATATCATAAGTTGTATAACATGATTATTTATAATGGATCACTTTATAAGTTGTATGACACAAATATAATTTTTTTAATATGATTTATTATATATACATCAAAATTATGAACATTTTTACAATGTTACTTCAGGCAATATTTTAGAAATCAGACCGATCAAACAATCAAAAAATCTCTAGTCCGATTGATATTGAACCAATGGTTGAACCACACTTATAACGTCATAAATAAATTAATTTATACTTTTATATTAATAAGTAAAATAAATATATAATAAATTTCTTAACCATAATAAAGATAGAAAACTTTTTTTTTTAAAGTAAATGGTATAAATTTATGAAATTCCACCCACTTAAAACGTTTTTAGGAGGCTACGTGCCACCCATGCATGACTTTTTATCCATGAGCTACACCTGTCACCACGAGGCCCACGACGGGCCTATTCTAGCCTCAACTCAACCCCAAATCTCCGATCAGTCTCGGGTGCAACTGGGATCCCTCAACAAAAGAATTCCTGGCATTTCCGATGGACCAAGCTTCAAGCTCTTTCTTCTACCAGTGACTGAGTAAGTTGAGCAGAATATATAAAACTAATTATAATGGTTGTTGATTGATTTTTTCTTTGTTGTTATGTTCTCTGTAAAAGCTTTGGTATTGTTTACTACAATTTTTTATTTACATATTAGAAAATACTATCTTTCATTATACAAGAATATGTTATTAATAGATACGATGAAACGAAAATGGGCAATAAGATATGGTCAAAAAAATTGACAGAAATCAGATTACAATGAGTAATGGGTATAGTACTCCACTACTCCTATTTTCTTAGATGCATGTTTATAATCCTTCATAAAAAGTCAAACAACAAGAATTATACACACAAAACTCATTAATCCTCAGTGGCAACAGAGTATGCGTACAATTTGGACGAAAAATCAGATTACAATGAAACAAACCAGAATTGAATAAAATGATTAATGGGTATATATACTTTTACAAATGAAAACCAAATCCTATTCAAGAGTTGTATAAATCTTGGTCACAAAGGATTTGTGAGCTAAAATGCACAAATACGGGCATGATACATAGGGCGATAACTTGAAAAATTAGGATGAGGGGAATACGTATATTAATAACTTATTAATTATAATTTTATTTTTATTTTTAAATATATTAATGTTAGGCATTTATTTTTTATATGTTGTTAATGATATATATCATTTTAAAAGCAATAATGAATAATAAAGTGAATATTTTTTAAAGATAGTTTCAACCTATATGACAAGATATTTTACCAGTTGAGTTAACTAAAATTCACAATAATAAAATGAATCTATAACCATTATATGATGTTTAAAATACAAATCAAGATCTAAAAGTGTAAATAAAAGATAATTAGATAATTAATTAGTGTTCAACATTGAAACTAATATGTAAGAAAAAAAAAATCCTTATAAGTTTGGACTATCTCTCACTGTCAAGAGGTTGGATTACAATCTTATCCAAGTTGTATAACGGGCATATCTTCAACAAATCAACACTTTTTCTTCAAAAAAGAAAATTTCAAATATCACACACATCTCACACACATGCAAAGGAATCTAGATTGATATGTATCAAATACGGATACTTAGAAGAAAAAAAAATTGAGTATCTGTGTATTCTAGTTAATTTGTGAGTCAAAAATAGAGTACCTATGTATCCTAGTTAATTTGTGAGTCATTGACGTTGTAATTGTCTCTCTTCAATGAATTTTCATTGAGACTTCTTTTGTCCTGTAATGATTTTTCCATTAGAAATGTTTTCCTTTAATTCTCTACTTTGTGACCATTTTCTGTGTCACCAAATATTTTTTTTTATTGCTTTGGTAATATCAGAGTTCCATTGGGGATGGCCCCCAAAAATTTTAAAAAAAAATTGTATACTGATAAAAAAATCTTTTTATATAACATATAAAAACATCAAACATGCGTAATTTTAAAAGAAAATCTTATTCATTTTACATGGAAATTAAATTTATATATATAGATATATAAATTTTTTTTTTTTTTAATTTTTAAGAAAACAGAGTCACATTTTTTTTTTCAACAAATGATAGAGTCACAATTCATTAGTGATTAGTGTTACATATATATATATATATATATATATCCTATTGGGTTATGTTTTGACTTTATTGTGTGATTAATTGTTAAATTTTTTATTTTGTGTTGTTAATCATTGTAGGAACATATAAATTTTGTTTGAGTTCAATTTCTTTATATATGATTTATGATTAGGGCATGTATAGCACGGAATGATACTACTAATTTTTTGTTATAGGTGTAAGGATATTTTATTTTTTTTCCAATTATTGATATGATTAGTATGTATGAAAAGTATTTTTAGTGGTAGATTCAAATTTGTATCAATTTTTAAAAAGGAAATAATAATTTTTTAAGATATAATAAATGAGCCTTTTTAACTTTTTAAAGTTTTTCACTAGTGAGCACATTGGTGCCCATCTTCCTCCTTGTTGCCTTGGGCATGTAGGGGTTACTACCTTCCCCTCCTATACATTAACACCCCTGAAGTTTGGGCTTTTGGGCTAATGTCCGCTAGGTCGAAGACATTTCAAAATTTACTAACTTGGTCTCTAAACCCAACTTGTTCCATAAACTGTTACTCATTTTTTTCTCTCCCTCACTATTAGTGACTAAGTTGGTTAGTTTTGAAGTGTCTTGAATCGGCTGGAACTGGCATTAGCCCAAGCTTACTTTTGGGCATTAACTATATTATACCCTTTTTTATTAACCAAAAAAAAAAAAATCTTACTCTATGCATTGTTAAAAATCTTTGGGAGAATTACACTCCAATTCCTTGAAATTTGGGAAAATGACACTCCATCTCAAACTTCCAAAGAAAAAAAAAATTCACTCTTTTGAGGTTTGAAGAAATTAACACTATCCCATTTTGTTTATATTAGTAATGAAATATTCTACACTTCTATATGAACCTCTTTACAAAAATTTAATCAAAGTTAATAAAAAAATAACTGATAAGTTTAGAAAAAAAATGCAAAATTCATCAAGTACCAAAACACTTGCAATGGGAAATCTCCTCATAAACTATTGAAAATAATAATAATAATAAGCAAAATGCATACTTTATATTTTTTAAATACTCTTTAATTAAAAATTTAAAAGACAAAATTTAGTTACAAAATTAATTGTACCCTAAGGCTATATAACCTTACTCAATATCTTTTTATTTTGTGGTGAATTTTGACAAATCTACCATTGGATTATATCGTTTTCTTATATCTTCTTCTTATCCTCCATGCTTACAAAATTTCTAAAAAATTATAGATCTATAGCTATGTCATCAATATATTGTTTAAATTGTAAGTTTTTATAGTTTAAAATTATGCTTAAAATATAAGCTTATAGATCATATAAGAAATAATATCTTATTAACAAAAAATTTGATATGTGTATTAAAAGTGTAAAGAATATGCAATTCAACGGTTAGATTTTTAAAATATGTAACATAATTTTTATTTTATTAAGGAAGAATGTAGCCTTAGACTACAACTAATTTTGTAGCTAAATTTTGTCCAAATTTAAAATATTAAATTTAATTTTGAAATGGAGAATAAATTTTTAAGACAAAGGGCAAGTTAATTAGCACACAACAGTTTAATGGTATTAATATAGAAAATATTAATACCATTAAAAATGTTTTAAATTTTAATTTTGAAATAGAGAATAAATTTTGAAGACAATGGGCAAGTTAGCACACAACATTTTTAATGGTATTAATATTAAAAAATTTTGGTCAATCGAGTGTTAAAGAGGAAAAGTTTTTTTTCCCTTTTAAATTTGTGGTTGGAGTGTTATTTTTCCAACTTCAAGTGAGCGGAGTGTAATTACCCCCAAAATTTTTACATTTTAGGTCTTGCATTGTGCAGAGTCAATCCAAATAAAATTGTGTTGTTCTTGTTTCATGTCATAAAAATTTCCCCTAATTTTTGTTGCCTCTTTTTCTCTCCCCAAAAAAAGAAAAAAGAAAAAAGAAAAAAGATAGCCTTCTTTTATTTTTATTTATTTATTTTAAGAATAGAAAACCGTGTAGCCTAGGTTTTTTGGTTTTTATTTTTGGGGGGTCACCACCAGAAAAGAACAGATCTTTCTGAAGAATCTGAACAAGAAACGTGAATTGTTACAGCCCAAGAAAGAGTTAATACTGATCTCATCGAGAGAGATGATATAAGTAACGTTCCCCTGGACATCCACTGCTGGTAAGCTTGACACCTTACAACGTTATTTCTTGGTTTCCTCTCTGTGTGTACTAATGTGTTTTGAATGTAAATTGCTTTTCATATTTGTATAATTGTGGGGTTTAAGTAAGAATGCATTAGTGGGTGTCAACAAATTTGAGGAATATTTGTGTTACTGGCAGGAATCTTTTTCTTGAAGAGAGTCTTTTAAGCACAACATAGTCTTTAGGTGGCGTTTGGTACGGGGGAATTCACATTACTCTTGGCATTTAGATTCCTAGGAATGTGATTCCTAGGAATCACATTCCTAGGAATGTAGTTATTCCTATGTTTGGTTTTATTGGGAATCTCTTAAAATTCTTAAGAATGTGAGATGATAATGTTTGGTTTATTCTCAGGAATCTTAAATGAATTATTTATTTTTCCCATTCTATCCTTAGATTTGAATGTGAGCTACCAAGTCCTTTAAAAAAAATATTCCTCTAAATAAATAATGAAAAACCAAATATAAACTATTAATTATGACAAATTCATTAAAATTGTAGTCTAACATTTCAAAATGACAAGTACAATACAAAAATAACTATTTAAATTCTCAAATGCTTTATTCTTAATAATAATTTTTAAAAGAATTTAATCCATAATGGAGAGTTCCCTTCAAACTTTTTTTTTCCACACATGAAACCTGGCAATAATGGAGAGTCCCCTTCAAACTTTTTTTTTTTTTTTTTCCACACGTGAAACCTAAATAAAACTTTGTTAAAGAATATATCAACAGAGTTGTCTATCTTGTTTATGTTATTTTGGCAGGAAAAGATAAAGACAAGAGAAAAGATATTGATGATTTGTTTTATATTTTATCTTAATTGCTTAAATGATAAGGAAAAAGGGTTAAAATTGTCAATTTATAAAAAATACAATTTCCTTTAAGCTTGGGAATCTGGATTCCCACCTGTTTTAAAGGGAATCTACATTCCTACTGAGAGGGGTTTAAGGGGGGAATCCAGATTCCCCTGGCATCTGATTCCCTAGCGTGATTTGCAACCAAACATGGGAATCTTTAAACATTCCTAGGAATCCTAAAACATTACCCCGTACCAAACGCCACCTTAATTTGTGTACTTGTGGGGCCTTAGTCAGCTGAATAAATGAGTAGGTGTGAAAAACGTGGGGAAATTTTTCTATGTCCCTTAGCATGGGCTATGCCCAATGTCCCTTAGCATGGGCTATGCCCAATGTAGCCAAAGGCGAAAGGCGACCTTAAAGCCCCAAGAAGGCGCCAGCCCTAGTGAAGCAAGGCGCGAAATTCTAAATATAATTATTTTAGATTTAGAGTTCAAATCTAATGTATTAGATTTATAAGAATATTATAAACAAATTTCTAAAACTCTGTTCCTAATGGATAGGAGCTGGTCTATAAAACTAGTTTTTGGGTTCGAATCCGAAGAGAGCCTATGTTTGTGACAAACAATTAATACTCATATATTACCATTCAAAAATTAGTCTATCCAAACATCAACTAAGTTTAAATATTATACCAAAATACTGTTCATACTTCATATTAGAAAGAAGAAAACTCCTAAACAAAACATTATACTTCATGACTATCCATGAAAAAACAAATGCATTTGAAGATTGAATAGTGTAATAGATTGAATGTGGTTGTAAGTACTCAGGTTGGCTTTGATTTTTAATAATATTTTACATTACCTATCAAAAAATAAAAAATAAAAAAGCTTGAATGTGGTTGTAAGTTTTAATCTAAAGGTCATCATTAGACTCTTCATTCAAGTTGCCATCACTTTCAAAGCCACTTAAACCTGATTTATAACCATCAACATTCTCCTCCTCGGTCTCCTCAGAATCAACATCTTCCTCTTATATATTTGGCTGTGATGTTGAGGCCTTTGAGTTTGCCCTTGATTGTGCTTAGAATCTGGTAATCTTCCTTGCTTCTCCGACAGTGGCAGCTCTTGCCACTGCACCCCATATCAAACCATCATCATCATCAACCAACTTGTCTTCAGCATCCATAGATGGCTCAATACCAATTTTCCCCAACAACCATTCATTACTTTCATCTATATCATCCAAGGAGATGGGATCAATAACATCACACTTATCGTATCGTGCCTTCATTTTTTTTTTTTTTTTTATTTTATCATACTTCACAAAGAACAAATCATTTAGGCTTTTTTGTGCAAGTCTATTCCTTATTTTTGTGCGAATCTACAAGTACTCATGAAAACTAGGTATTCGTGATTAATTACACCTTTGGAATTTTCTATGGAATAATGCTGCTCATCAAATGATAAAATCTACTTATTATACTTAAAAACTCACTTGCCCAAACACACAACAATTATGCTCACAACCACATGCACTACAAGTCAGGCTCAAGATTTTTATAGCTAACTGTTGCAAATTTGGAGTTGAGCTCCCATTCAAACTCCACCATTCTTCTATGTTAAGAAAAATTAGTATGAGTAATGATATATCATAACAGTTAGATTTTAATTTGTAAAAAGTGCTAGTCATATTAATTTAGATATATTTTTAGTCTTGCATAAAGTTATCATTTAGAGAATGCCTTCGATGGAAAGGTTTGGTCAGCAAAAAGTAAGTATTTAATACTTGAAAGAGGTAGAATAAATTTATTTTTATTCATTTATAGAATCTTTGTTTAGATTAATTAATTTTTTTCAAATATTATATTCTTTTCTTTTCTTTTTTTAAGGGAAAATAAAAATGGTTAGAAAGAAAGATCGATTTTGGAGCTATGTTGAAGACCTAGATGGCCGTTTCAAAAGTAACTTTTGTCAGCATAATTTTGCTGGGGGTGCTTCTAGGATTAAATATCACTTGGCTGGAGTTAAAGGTAATGATGTAGATATTTGTACAAGTGTGCCTGAAGATGTTCAAAAAGAAGCTTATCTAGCAGTTGGAGGGACTAACAAAAAACTGAAGAGTGCATCAAGTTCTAGTAATGCTAAAGAGAGTAAAACCACATTGTGTTCAATATCGAAAGATATGTGCCACGCTACCAATTCAGAGATGTGTGGTAAAAAAGATAAGAATGCAGTGGACAAATTGCTTGCACAACTTGTTATAGTAAATAACATATCATTTGATGTTGTTCAAACGACATCCTTTATTCGCTTTGTGCAAGGTGTTGCTGAATATGGTCCTGACTATAAGTTACCCTCTTATTTGACTTTCCAAAGGAAGCTAATTCCAGACTTGAAGGTAGAAGTGGAAGAGTATATTAGAAATGTTAAGAAATCATGGTTGGTATCTGGCTGTACTCTTATGTCAAACATATGGAGTGATGTGGAGTATAGAGCATTTATCAATATTATTGCATATTCTCCTAGTGGAGTAATATTTTTGAAGTCGCTTGAAGTTTTAAGAGATAAAATAACAACACTCTATATTAAAGATATTATCTTTTCAGTAATTGATGAAATTGGGTCAGATAATGTTGTTCAGTTGATCACTGATAATACTACTAATTTTGAGTCTGCTAGAGATATGCTTACTAGCAAGTACCCTTGGTTGTACAAAACTCAATGTGCTGCTTACAGCATTAGATTGCTTTTGAAGGAAATATGCAAGGAAGTTGATTGGGTTCAGAAGATAATTATTGATGCAAAATCAAGTGTTTCATATATGTATAAGGATAGTATCATTTCGTCACTTATGAGAGAGTACACAAACCATAAGGAATTGAAACATCCTTGTAAAAGGAGGTTTTCTTCTAATTTCTTGATGCTTCGATCTATTTTGAATGTTCAAGATGAATTGCAGTTACTTGTTGTATCTTCTAAGTGGAAAAAGTTGAATCATAATGAAAAGGACATTGCTAAAGCTGCTAGTATCATTCAAAGTGCAGAATTTTGGAGTCAAGTGAAAGAGGTGTTACTAGTGTTGGAGCCTTTGGTTCGAGTTCTTCGATTAGTTGATAATGATTTGTCAACTGCAGGATACTTATATGAAGCAATGGAAATGGCAAAAGAAACAATTAAGCAACAGTATGATAGCAATCAAGACAAATATATGCAGATATGGAAGTTATTTAGTTGTAGGTATACTGAAAATGTAATGCACCCAATTCATGCTGCTGCGACATTTCTGAATCCTGCTTACTTGTGCAGTGAGAAATTTATAGAGAGTCGTGAGATGAAAGACGGTATAAATTTCATTTTGGAGAATTTGGTGGCTATTGAAGAAAGGGAAGATTTCATGAAAGAAGTGCAACTTTATCGCAATAAAGTACTGAGCTTGTTTACAATTACGGCAAAGACAATGTTGAAAACATCTCATCCTAGTAAATTCAATAGCTTTGATATAATTTTAATATTTAACTATATTATTTCTTGATAAATTTTATGAGCATATAAATTGTAATTTTATTTGTAGGAATATGGTGGGATTTCTGTGGAGATCGTTTTCCTATCTTACAAAAGTATGCCATTCGAATTTTGAGTCAACCATGTAGTTCTACCTTGTCCAAGGGTTATTGGAATGTATCTGAGCTAGCACAAACAAAGAAGACAAACATGTTGACATCTGAGATGTTGGATAATATGGTGAATGTAAGATTGAACTCAATGATGATGGAAAAATTCAACCCAGGTGAATCTCGAAACTTGGAGCCAATTGATCTTTACAAACCATATGAGCTTCCTGAATATGTTGATCATGAACAATTTTTGGTGGATGATGCATTCAGCAGAGTAGTAGAAAAGGGTATTGATGACTGATTACTTAGGATCAATTATTTGAGACTTTTTAATTAATCAAAACATTACAATGGTACTAAATTTGTTTATCATGGTTATTGTAGTAATTTTCTTTACTAGATTAGATTATTTAAAATTGAATTGTTCAGATTCTGCTATGTGACTGTTATACAAATCTCATTGTATTTATCAAAAGAAAATATTAAAAAAAATTCCATATATGTTAAATTTAACCATGTTATGCTCATATACTATTTATGAATTGTTGCTCCAAATTCTTGAAACATACTTTTCTTAAAAGAGGCTGAATCATACCTGTCCTATATTGAGTGTACTTACTAACTGTTAATTATTTTAGGAAAAGATGTCATACAAGTATTTATCTAGCTCCAGTTCTATATGGTTTTTTATTTCTACTAGAAGCATATACTCAGTTCTTTGCAAAGCTTTCCGTACTAGTTTCTTTTGTGTAAGGTAAGGAAGAATTTATGGATGAAATTTTCCTGTGTTGTCATGGAGGGTGTAAGCTAGCCAACTACTAAACATATTGGTTCTGATTGGGGTTTCACGAAGTGAACTAAGTTTCTTGTCTCAGTAACCAAGAATCAAGTCATATTGCATGATGCAAGTGATGAATTTGTGGGGCTCTGGTTAGCAGAGGCAAGTTTGGCTATGAGATCTTGTGGCTAAAGGTAAAGTTTAAAGCCTAATGAAGGAAAAGGTATGCAACTTCTTTTCATTCTCCAATCCTGTTGTATTCTACTGCAATATGACAAACAAACTTAAGCCATTTGTCAATCATTGGATAGAATTCAAGATAATATTATTGGCTTTGGACTTAGAGTGGAGTTTGTGAATTAATCGTTGAGATTAGTCTAGATAGGGAGATGATCTCCTCTGATTCGGAAGTTGTATAAAGGAAGATGATGTTTTAAAACTGTAAACTTGCTCATTAGTGTAAGCAGCATGGTTTTATAAATCAGTACGATCAAAGAACCTTCTTTTGCTCCCAGTTCTTGATTTTGACCAATTTTGGGGGTTTTTACTAAATTGAATTGGTGCTTTTGGTTCACGGTTGTTCCACTGGGTTAGTTTCGGTCCAGTTTTTAAAACTATACTAAGCAGTCAACAAATTTTGGAAAGACTTAAATAAATCTAGTGTATAAATATAATCATTGACAAGTAAAGTCGCATTTTTATGTACTGTACTGACATGGCTACAATCGCTAAATATTTTGGTACTAAAAGGACTTTCATTCCCATGCTGTCATTTCCCCTTATCTGAGCGCTGTTTCTCTCCTTGTAATTATCAAGGTTCTAATGTTTGGTATAAAAAAAAATTGTTATATTTGTGGTATTTAAACATATTTGGATTTTTGTGGATTGTTTTTACAGCATATAGTGCATCAGTGCATGGGACAGACCTGTGATTAAGTGCTATATCTAATAGTTTTCTAGAGTGTTGTTGGCAATGGAAGTACTTCTGTTCGTGTCCTGGTTAACATAGGGTGCCATTTTAGATATGCTTCTGAGATTGACACAATTTATATTAAATACTTTTTATCATTTTGCATCACCGCGACTCTCGTCATTCCATGTTGCTGCAACAAATTTTCATTTTGATGAATGATCTTCCATCTAGGTGTGGTACGGTGGCTGTTGGAATTTGTGGGGCAGCATAAGACTCTGTAGTAGCCACAATATTGAGTGTGCATCTGGTAGTTTTGAATCTGCAACTCTGTAGACATCCCATAAAACTAGTTAATAAACTCAACTCTAAAATCTTCAAGAAAATACAGAACATAAACCTTTATTAAAACCTTAGGGGAATACAACAAAATGGCTGAAATAGGTTTTTATTTATTTATTTATTATTAAATAAGGCCATTGTTAAGTCCAAAACCCAAGCCCATGAGTCAATGACACAGATTCTTACCATGGTTTACTTTTGAGAGAAGGACATGGTTTACTAAGTTAGGAGTTGGTCTTTAGCTTGATTGCTCAGAAAAAAGGGAGTTTTTCTGTTTGGGCAAGCTAAAGTGTAACTTGGGCATTTTGATTTGGGTTTGTCTCAATATGATCCTTCAAACAAAGGTGTATAAGGCCCTTGTTAGTTCAGGTAAACAGGGGTGAGCAGAAAGTCACCGGCACCGATCCAACCGCCCGGTGCCGATTGTCCCGCACCGCCATTGCAACCGACCGACGAAGCCGATGCCGGCGATCGGAGCGCGAAGGGAATCCCGTGCCGGTGTGGTGCGGTTACCGGAGCTGGAAATCTGAAACCGATACATGCCGAACCGATACCTGTATGTATATCATTCTCCACTTCTCGGCTTCTCTGGTTCTTCTGATCTGAGTTCTCTGTTCTTCTCCCAAGTTTTAGTCTGTTTAGTTTAGTTTAGATGGTAGATACGGCGTCGTTCGAACACAGTTCTCATTTTAATTTTTTTTTAATAAAACGTTGTCCTATGATCTGGGTGTTATTAAAAAAAAAAAAAAAAAAAAAGACAAAACGGTGCCGAATTGGTTTAGGTTTTCAGATTCTTCCCACTATAAATTCATTCTTTTGTGACCAACTCTGTAGTCAGGTGCTAATTGGTATTTCTGTTTTGCTGTTTTCTAATGTAAACAAAAAAAAAAAAAAATTCATTGACAAGATGGGCTAGTTATGCTGGTCCTTTTCCCACATTATCTAAGTAGATCTCTTTCCTGCTTCCATGCATTATTGGGGGCTGTAAACCACTTTTTTTTTTCTTTTTTCTTTTTTCTTTTTTTTGGTGTGGATAAATGTGAATATTTCATTGAAGGAGCAAAAGGAAGGGATATCTACCTTACTTTCCCAAGCCTCTTGACAGCAAGAGGAAGGGATACACATTTACAAAAATATGATATATTTGAGTATAAAACATACTTGCTTAGTTCATGAACTATAGAATTAGCATCCCTTTTGATCCAACAAAAATAACAACACAAAAGAATTAGCCAAGACTGATGCATCATTCGACAATGGCTGAATCTCCTAACATGCTTCCTTCAAATTCTTATTTAAGACATCACATGAATCTTAGAATCACCTTCAACAATTATACTTTGAAACTTTTTATCTCTGGCCCAATGTAAAGCCCAAACTATGGCAAAAGCTTCAACAAAACTAGGACCATATGGTTGTAAGATGTAACATTGTTTTTTTTTTTTTTTTTTGATAATGTTGTAACATTGATTTTATTCTTAGCAATAATCCGATTCTAATTTTCTTAATGATTTGTTATTTCTATCTGAGTATTTGTTGTGATCCTTGGTACTGAACTATTACTTGATTCAAGTTTGGGGATACGCATTTCAAAGTTCAGACATTTGCAACGATGTTTGACATTTAACATTGACACAATTAACCATTGTAGATTGAACGATCATATTGAATAAATCCAAACCATAAGTTAGAATTGTTTAAATTTAAGCAATCAATGCAACATTAATAAAGAATCTAAATTTTGAGCAACCAAATTTTTTTTTATTTTAAAAATCCTAATATGCGCTAACAGGAAATAAAATTCTAAAATAGATAAAAGTAATTACAAGTAACGATACAAAGAATAAAATCAAGGACTTAATTTTGTTATGTTTGCAAAAATAAAAAACTGTTAACTTGGAATAAAAATGAAAATAGCAAAAAGAGATGCTTTAATGTTTTTATTTTTTCATAAACTAGAACAAAATAAAAATCAGTTTTGAAGTTGAGAGTATCACTTACTCTGAGTTTGAGATTGATTTAGGCTTTAAACATTTGTGATGTTGTTTTAACATTTAATAGCGACAGTAGTAACAAGTAACAATCATTGATAGAAGGACAGAATTGAACAACTCTTAAACAATGGTGCATATATACAATTGTGTATGAGTGTGTGTAATATACAACACCGCTAGAAAGGATAAAATATGATTAATAAAACTACATAAGAATTGCTGTAGAATTTGTATGCATTTTGAAAACCGATTGAAAACTAGCATTTTACTTAAATTATCTATTATTTATAAGTCTCGGATTACTTTTTGTTCAAGTTTTATTTCAAATAATTTAAATCTGAATTTTTTAAAAATAAGCTAACTCTTAACCTTTTTTTTATTTCATATTACGTATATATAAATTACAAAAAAATAAAAGCAATTTTAAAATGGACACTTCAAAGAAAAAAAAAATTGAAACTTATTCAAGTGGATGGTGACAATGGCCAAATTTTAGATAGACTTTGGGTAAGATTTTTTATTTTGGTTTTGCTCTTTTGTTTTATTTGTTTACACGATTGAGTTTGGGTTTGAGATGGTGAACTGAAGAAGACCAAAATTTAGATATCAGGTAAGATTTTTTTTTTTTTTTTTTCCTTCTTACGTGATTATGTTTCACCTAATATTGATTAGGGTCAAGATTAGATTGAATTAAAACTACCTCAATTAAAAGGAGTCACTACTTTTAAACACATATGACAGGAGTTTAGTTTAGATCAAAACATATATATATATATATATATATATATATTTTCTATTAAAAATTAAAGAGAAATTAATCAAAATTTTAAAAATATTTCAAAAATCAATATGTTTAGAGAATTCATTAATTTTTCCCATTTAAAAATGTTTAAAGGTGAAATATTGTTCCAAAGAGGAGCATTCAGAGGAGTCCACCAAACGAGCAATTTCTTTGAAGATGAGAATAAATAAAACAGAAAGTGATTCATGCATAGTAGAGTATCAAAGAGACTTAACGAGTAATTTCTTTGAATATGAGAAGAAATAAAGCGGAAACTGACTCATGCACAGTAGAATATTAAAGAGACTTTGAAATCAGTGGAAGAAAATTTGTAATTTTGAAGGTGACATTTTTGCTATCTAAGAATGTGAACATGAGAAAAGAAAGAAAAAGTTAAAAATTTTCAAGCGTGAATGTGAACATGAAAAATTAAAGAAGATAGTGATGGCTTCTGTTCTACAAGGTTCCATTTACATTATAATTATAATAATAATAATAATAAAAAACCAGACCTTTTTTTTTTTTTTTTTGGTAAACAAAACCAGACTTAATAGACGTGAAGTTCCCCTCATCTAATAATAGTTGTTTCTTCTCTGCTTTCCAAATACTTACAGCATATCTGTGACTTACTAGAGCACCAAGTGAATAGAAGAGGTCATGTGTTATGGTTAGCATTTTTCACTTTTGAGAAAGAAGAGCCCTTTTTGGATTGAAAATTCACTGATGAAGAATGGAGAAAAATAATTTAGACCAAATGATTGGATGTAAATTTTCTTTTCAATTTTTAATATTTGTGATTAGTTTTGGAATTTGAATGTACAGATGCATAAACATTAAAAAAAAAAAAAAATGACCACTTATTTATGCCTTTCTCTCTAGTATGGATTTTTTTATTGACAATTTAATGTGATTTTGTCTTAAAATAAATGAATTGGTTTTATTTTTCTATAGTATTAATAAAAGTAATGGTACAACCACAAACTATTTTACAACATTTTTATAAACGTTTGATGTGACTAATTTCTTATTGGTTTTTATCCAAGCTCTCCGTTAATACCACATTTTCATTTACTAATGATTATTCACCGCATCGATAATTTGTAAATTTTTTGTAAAAAAATTTGTATCTCTAGCATTACTGTATTAATAATAGAAACTAAGCTAATTGTGTGCCCTATATCTGTTTAAAGGTTTTTTTAGTCAAAATTTTTCATTCATATCTCATAATCCAATGAAATTTATGCATTTGCTATATCCAAATAGTGCAAACTCCATTGAATGGTATGAGATCTAGTCCAAAAAAATGAATAAACCCACACAGATGCACTGGATAATAACTTCAATATTATTTTGTTGTTCATTAACTTTTTTTCCAACAAAAAAAAATCTTTTTTTTTTTTTTTTTAAATTATGTCTCATCCCACACTTCACTATTTTGGTTATCAAAAATCCATAAATCTTATTGAACTAAGGCATAAATCTCAAATTGGAATAAATAAAAAATTTTGACATTAAAAAAAAAAAGTCTTTAAGAAGGTTTTTGACAAGGTCAGTCCGATATGTAACTATGTACTTGCATTGGTCAGAAATCTCAAGATGGTTTTGACATTAAAAAAAAATTTGTGGTACAAAAAATTACTGTGTGGTATAAAAAATTTTGACATTAAAAAAAATAGTCTTTAAGGTGGTTTCTGACAAGGTCAGTCCAATATGTAACTATGTACTTGCATTGGTCACAAATCTCAAGGCGTTTTGGTCAAAGTATTATTGCTATGGTTTAGTTATTTAGTAGTTTGATTATATTTTTATTATAGAGAATAATCATTCCTTGTAAATAGTTATTCTTTAAAATGAGGAATAATTATTCATCTTTAAAAGGGTTGTAATAATTATTCCTTAATAGGTATATTAATTTCTAAAATTAATATATTTCCAAATAAACAAACTTTTCATATGCACATAACAATTATGAAAATAATAAATTATAAAAAATAACTAATTTCTCTTTTAAATTTAAAAAATATTTTTTTAGGAAGTATAATTATATCAACAAGATATTTTTTAAAATATATCTTGAGTTTAATTTAAAATGCTTTAATTTTATTGTTTTCAGAATTTTTATTATTGTGTTATCACTAAACAAATGAATAGTAATAAGTATTTTATTACAATACTTTGTATTCCTTATAATATTTATTTTTATTCTTATATAATTATTTTTACTGTCTATCAATTATCAAATATGCCCTTAATGTCACATCAATCACAATGAACCAAACATCACTTAAGAATACTGGTTAGCTTATATTTACGAAAATGTATTTTGTATTAAATACTTCCTTTTGTACATATTTATGGCTCGTTTGGTAAATGTGTTTAAAAACTGAAAATTGTTGTTTAAAAATTTTTGTGGAAATACGTGTGGATGAAAAAGTATGTAAAAATGCGTAAAATATTGTTTAAAAACTGAAAATTGTCGTTTAGAAACATTCACCAAACACTCCCTTAATACACAGTTTTTTCTCTAAAAAAAATACACAATTTTTTAAAGTCGTGTTTTAAAAATATAATTTTAATTCACAATTTTAACAAAAATTTATTGATTCGCATTTTGAATTGAATTTTTGTTTGCAAAATCTTTTTTCAAAGGAACGAGTAAAGCGAGTGTGTGCAAGTCTTTATCAAGATCTAACAAAATCTTCTTCCTCAAAAAAAAAAAAAAAGATCTAACAAAATCTTTAATGATAATCTATCAAGCTCCGGCACATGGGGATGTCCCATCCCGTAATGCTCCTTTTAGAAAAGAGACACGGACCTGATAAACGTGTGGAAAAGATGTTCCCCACTAAATAAAAGAAAGAACAAAAAATAGTAGTTGCTTTTCATCTTTTTGGATGGATAATGGCAGTTGCTGCTAGTCTTCAACGTTACAATTCTTCTCTACTTTCCAAATACTTCAAGCTAAACATTAATTTTTTTTTCTAATAAATTTTTTACAATGTAATATCTATAAATCTCAAGCTTTGAGATTATATTTTTCTTTTATTTATTTATTTATTTCCTTTTATTTTTAATATTCCTCGCAAAGATGAAATTAAATAGCGAGAAATAATTATTTTGCAGGTGTTTTGTTTAAAGCAAATGCCGCAAGATTATTCATGTAAGCCTCCAAATGCCTACATCTTGACCAAGTATGCATATTTCATAATGAAATGGCATAAATATTATTCAATGTGTATGTTTTATCATTTAATTCTTTTTTCTTTCTTGTCTGTTAAATTTGTTTTTTCATTTAATCCTTTTTTCTTTCATAAGAAAATGGCATAAATATTCTTTCTTTCTTTCTTGCCAAATTTTTTTGGCTTATAATTTAGAATTGTTTAAATTTAAGCAATCAAGCAAAATTAATAAATAATCTAAAATTTGAGGAACCAAATTAGTTTTCTTTTTTAAAATCCAAATATGTGCTAACAAGAAATAAAATTATAAAAATAAATAAAAGTAATTACAAGTTGGGAAACAAAGAATAAAATCAAGGACTTAATTTTGTTATGTTTGCAAAAAAAAACAAAAAAAAAACAAAAAAAAATCTGTTATCTTGGAATAAAAAAGAAAATTAAAAAAAAAAGATGCTTTAATGTTTTTATTTTTTTTCTTAAACTAGAACAAAATAAAAATCAGTTTTGAAGTTGAGAGTACCACTTTCTCCAAGTTTGAGATTGATTTAGGCTTTAAAACAATTGCGACATTGTTTGCCATTTGTTAACATTGTTCTAATAATGTTGTTTGTATTTTTTATAAATATGTGTGGATAAAATAATGTATAAAAATACGTGTAATATTGTTTAAAAACTGAAAATGTTACTTAAACTAATAACGAGTAAAGATCATTGATATATAGGACAAAATTAAACAACTCTTATTCTTATACAACAAGATTGAAATTGTTTAATTTTTTTTTTTTAGTTTTCCACAGTGTATTCTCAAAGTTTTCAACTAGAGATTAATAAATGTTCACGACGAGTGGACTTTAGTAGAATAAATCACTAATCCAAAAAGTTTTTTCAAAATGCAAGTACCCGAATTCGAACTAGAAAGCACATCCAGTCGAACATGGAAAAAACACTTTAAACATAGCAAAACAAGTTCTTAATTTTGTGCTTTGGTTCTTGTTAACTTGTAATTTTTATTTCTCATTAATTCGTATTTGTCAAATTTATATTTGTTATCAATTTGATTTTTAAAAATTAGAAGTTAACGAGAAGCAAAGCACAAAACTAAGGACTTGTTTGCTTAGCCAAAAAAAAAAAAACCTAAGGACTTGTTTTGCCATGTTTTCTGAAGACAGTTTCTAAAATGCCCGTGCTGGTCTTGCTCGTTCAAGCCTGGGCCCCATCTTAAAAGACACAACACAACCCATCTTCTTTTGGCGTATTAATTGATGGTCCCACTGTTCTAATAATTGTGTCATTCTTTCTTTCGGCCAGTGGGGGGTGGGTTGAAATTTTAGCACAATTCACATGCTCTTCGGCCTAAATATTTGACCTTTTTTAAAAGAATTGGATCGGCGCTAGAAGATTTAGGCTCGTTTGGTACATGTATTTTAAAATTAAAAATTATTATTTAAAAATATTTGTAAAAATATGTGTGGGTATAAAAGTATGTAAAAATACGTGAAATATTGTTTAAAAACTGAAAATAATTGTTTGAAAACACTCACCAAACACCCCCTTGATCATTGAAAATAGGCGAAAATTTGCAAATTTCATCTCTAAAATTTAAAAATCGTTTTTAAAATGATCCCTACCGTAAACCAACAGACGGAACTTTCCTACGTGGCAGAAGGAGTGCCCTTCTTGCTGTCGTGGCCATTAAAATATTGTTAAAAATAATTATTTGACATTTTTAAATACCACGTCAGCGCCAGGTCAGTTTTATCAATTTTAATTTTAATTTTATTAAAAATATTATTAAAAATAAAAGCCAGATTTCTCAATTTTAATTTTAATTAAAAAAAATGAAAAACAAATAAAAAAAATTTACTTTTTTTAAGCTGTAAAGATTAAAGCTCAAGCTCTGTTCTCATCTCTCACTCTCTCACTCACACTGAACACCTCTCTCGGTCTCAAGAGCCAAACAGCATAACCACTCAAAAATCAAAATCAAGATCAAGAGAACCCACAATCTTAAGATCCCTAATCCGACAAACCCTAACCCTTTAAGTTTTTTCTTTTTTTTTTGATAGACCCTAACCCTTTAAATTGAAGACCCACAAAACCCATCCATGATCAAACCCCAGCAACCCAAGACAAATCAAGTCGGTTCGTGACCGTGCCGATCTAGCTCGGGCGTTGAGGTTGTTGCCTTTTTCGGTGAAGAAGAGCGCCGCCGCTTCGGTGGTTTAGGTTTGTGAACGATTTGGAGACAAATTCTTCTCCACCACACACCGCGCGCCGATCTGAACCCAAACTCTCTAATCTCAAAATCTTATCTCCGCTCAAAACCTTACACCCAATATTGACCAACGGCGAGCATATCAAGAGGCTGATCTTCGAGGTTTTGATCATGGAGGCCATGGGGTCTTAATGCCATGAAAACAATGGGAAAATTTTGGATCTGGGTCTGTGTTTGATCTCTATTTTTTTTTGTTTTTTTGTTTGTGTTGTTGTGATCTGGGTCTGTGTTTGTGTTTGATCTCTGTTTCTTTCTCTCTCTTTTTTTTCGTTTATGTTGCTGTGATATGGGTGTGTTTGTGTTTGTGTTTGTGTTTGATCTCTGTTTCTTTCTTCTTCTTTTTTTTGTTTGTGTTGTTGTGATCTGAGTGTGTTTGTGTTTGATCTTTGTTTCTTTCTTCTTCTTTTTTTCGTTTGTGTTGTTGTGATCTGGGTTTGAGTTATTAGTTGTTGGGTTTGTGTTGTTGTAATCTGGGTTGAGTTCTTCCTTGCTGGGTTTGATTGGGAAGAACACAGGAACAAGGTGTAATGTTCTTATGAAAATTAATAATGATAAGTAATTTTTTTTAATTAAATTAGATTTAAGGTTTTTTTAAAAATTTTAATTTCTTTTTTATATAAATTTTCTGACGTGGCATTGAGTAAAAAAAATTAAAATGCTAATATGTATTTAAAAATGTCAAATAATTATTTTTAATAATATTTTAATAGTCATGTCAGTGCCATGCCAGCAAAAAGGGCACTTCGTTTGCCACGTAGGAGGGTTCCGTCTATTGGTTCACGCCAGGGACCATTTTAAAAACGATTTTCAAATTTTAGAGATGAAATTTGTAAAGAAATTAATTTTGGGACCAAAATGGGAATTGACCCAAAATTTAGGAACGAAAAGTGTATTTTTGCCTTGAAAATAAATATGTTATGGGTATTTTGGGGACAATTTATTTAGTTGAAACTAAAAAAATTTTGCTAAAAATATTATTGATAAAACTAAAAGTTAGTTGAAATAGTACAATAAGATCTATGAATAATATTAAAAAATGCAATGAAAACCATAAATAATAATAAAAATAAGCTAAATAGTAAAAACGAACTATCCGGTATAAACTTGTCCAAACCCAACCAAAGAAAAGATGAACTTTTGAGATGATTAGGCTTATTACACGCTCAGCAATACACAAAAAAAAAAAAAAAAAAAAAAAAAACTGAAATTGATTCGTGTGTGCGACATTGTATTAATGTAAGTGTACTAGGGAAATTTAACCGCCCTTTAAATTATCCGAGGAGTACTTGTGAGAAACTCTTTGCCGAGGTTTGTGCATCCCCAAGATTAATTGGGACAAAATCCTAGATGCTTGATACCTATGGGGGTAAAAGCCCAACATCATGTGTTGGGCCTAGGGCCCTATTTGAACATTACTGTGTGTCCGAAGAGAAGAAGTAGTTGAGAGGGAGTCCACGTGGAAGAGATATACTTGAAAATGAACGAGGAGTATAGTCCGAAGAGAGCACCAGTGGTCTGAAGAGGTCATTCTCCTCGGATACAAAGGGTCTTGATTAAGCAAATATCTGGAAGGTTCGAGTGATCTTCCTAACAACTTCAAGGATAAGGATAAGTTTTGGGCATGCCTGGAGATGATAAGAATACAGCAACTCTCCTGGCCACATTTATGTGGAGAAGACCCCTGAACAGTGCAACCTCAGCTACCACCACTCATGGGAAATTAAAGAAGATATCTGATGTGACATGTACTCAAGTGAACGCTTAGATGAAGAATAGGTGTACAATGAAGATGATGAGAGGAAGGATATATAAATGGAATATGCCTCTAAAGAGACGGGGAGGAAAAAAGAGGAGTGGAAGAGGAGAAAGATTTTACTGTAGCCCTAAGAACTGTATTCATCTTTCAATCAATAACATACCTCTTCGGATTTCAGTTTATTTAGCTTTCAAATGTGTTTTTACGTTAGTTCGTCCCTGTATATCATAGTGAATTGTTGCTAAATTCATAACTAGCCCAGCTCTTTCACCCACTCTCTACAAATTCATTATTCCGGGTTCGTTGGGCTCATAATCCAAACCTTTTGGGCTTGGGCTACAAAATTTAGACCCTACAATTGGTGCCGTCTATGGGGAGAGCTTGAGTGGTGTAACAGCTAACTATGGCTGAAACGGGTCAACGACAAGCAGAATCGAGGGGCTCTAAGCGTGGGGACCCTTTCCTCATCCTTGAGCAAAAAGGTGACCGCGAAGGAAGCGTTCACACCACGCATGCTGACTGGAGTCAACCTTATAGGGAGGACCATATCTCCCATGCAAATGACAACAAGAAAATGCAGTTAGAAAATTTATTATAAACTTTACATTTGTGATAATATAAACTCTTTCTGGGTGAGTTGGTTGGGAAAAACCAAAAAACCAAAGAATCTCACGAGGCTTTTTAAAACAAAGAAGGGTCTTGGTAATTAGTTGGAACTCTTCTAAAATTTCCAAGATAAGAACCAAATTAACCTCTGAATTAATTTATAAATGTGTCCTGAAATTTGTGATTATGTAAATGCATTATGTCTGGGCGATGAGTGATGAGTTAGTTAGGGGTAAAAGTAAAACAATAAGGGCTATTTGGTACATGATTTTTAACAACAGTTTTTAGTGTTTAAATACCGAAACTATTGTTAAAAAAAATTGTTTAGTAAGATGTTTGTTGAGGTTCAAAAAAAATTAATCACAACCCAAGGCCCAAAAAGGCATAACACATTGGGCTAACTTCATGGGAAATAAAGCTAAAGAAATAAAAGAGTTGAGCTCCTTCAATAAAGAGAAAAAGGAAAAGAAAAAAAGAAAAAAAAATGAAGTCCAAAGAATTGGGATCCAAGGACCCATGAAGAAAGGCTTTAAAATCCATGAAGCAAAGGGAAGGCCTAGCCGGCCAAAATCAATAAGCTAAAAGAAGCCCAATAGGGAGAACTGAGTTAGGATCCCAGAGACTACTATAGCCTGGGGATCCCTGGGACGCACAGCACAGTCTAAATGAGATTGAAATAGTTACGAATGACGAACAGGTCTCCAGCATCCAGTCGGGCAGTGAGGAATCAGAACGTATAAAGCCAGCATTCATGAACAAAGGAGTTGTATCATAAGGAACCAAGAACGAAAAAAAAATATAAGTAGAAGCGGTTGTAAGGGAGCTTTCAATTTAGCAGTAAGAGATTCTAGCTATTTGGGAAAAATGACAAGGATGGAAGGCAGACAAAAAGCTGAAAAAGGTGAAGAGGACCAAATAGCTAAGGTCAGCAGCCTGAAAGAAGCTTGGAATGGAAAGTCAGCTAGGAGCTTTCAGCTTGGTCGCACCAAAAGAAAGAAATTATGAGAAAGAAGGAAAGGACCAGCCCCTAGGCAACTAACATAACACGAGCTCCGAAGGGCAAAAGAGAGAAATCACTAGTACTTCGGAGCCCTAGAATCACACTATAAAAGGAAGAGAAAACCCTTGTTGAAGGGATGGATTTTTTGGGGTAGGAAGAACATTATAACAGAACTATTAGAACTCTGTAAAATTCAAGAACAACAGAGGGGCGTCTCCCGGTATCCCAGAAATAGCCATTATAGCACATATTCGGATTTAAAAAGATTCAAACTTTGCAAGTCTTAAAGGCTTGAATGGCCATCAAAGTCTGTAATTTTTGAGCTTGTTTAAACCTTATATCACGTCTTAGTGAGCACACTGTAAACATGATCAAGGAAAATTAATAAAGTTCCTTTCATTAATTCTGAGATCTCTAACCATTGTTTAATTTATTTCCTAATTATTTTACATCTTTCTTGTCCTGTGCACCACTTGGTTCTTAAATAGCTCATTAGCTGTGGTGAACCAAGCCCTGTCACCAAAACACAATCAATAGGCCCAGGATCCTTGGGCTTGCATGCTGAAGAAAAAGGCACTCTCATAATATTTTAAATACATTTTTTATATTATGAGTACTTTAAACATGTATTTCTATGATACTTTTTAAATCCCAATTTTCACTTTTTTTTAAACAAGGCTGTATTTAAAGGGAATGCGATTAATGCTTTCAGTGCTTTGACACATAGTAAAAGTAAAACATTCGGTGATGTTTGCACAAGAGATTCCCTGTTGACTGGCAGATGGAGATGATTATATTTGCACAGGAATTCCATCAACCGGCACAAACGCGTTTTATACATTGCCAGGTCATTAGTCTTCTTTCCTCTTCCTCTTTATTCTTCTCAGACTATTTCTACTTCCTTCTCTCTCTCTTTTTTTGATAAGCTCCTTCTCTCTTTCTCTCACTCTTCCTGACGTCCAGTGACTGCATCTACCTATTTGCAAGCTACTACAGTAAGTGCACCCTGACATGTCTTTCATGCTATTCAATTTTATTATTATTTTAAATTGGCTGAATATATATATATATATATAGTTTTACTAATCATTAATCATTTCAATTCATGTATTAAACCGAAAAAAAAAAAAAAAAAAATCTACTTGATTCAAGTTACTTAAACTATCTATCAAAAAAAAAAAAATTTACTTAAACTAGAAGATAAAATCCAAATCTTTATAATTATTTTATTGGGGTAAATTGCATATATCTAGTATATTCTCAATATATGCAACTAATATGTTCTCATTTAAAGATGCTATCAACATTGAAAAATGAAATACATTTATAGGAAATACTTTTTAAAAAATAACTCATTTTCTAGATAATATTATCGTCAAAACTCGAAACAAATAGAGCAAATTGAAATTAGAAAACCTCAAATCTAAACTTGCTTTTTAATGTATCAACCTTGTTCAATCAAGAGCAAGACTAGTTGTGAAGCCAAAGTGACTCTCATATGCATACACGTGTATATGAGTACTTGAGTCTAATCTAAATATATATAAAAAAAAAAAAAAAAACATTCATATGGTATTTATTTGTTTGAGGGTTTTATTTTAATGAATGTGTTACGCATGAATAATTCATTTTGTTTTTTTTCTTTTAAAGAAAATTTCCACTTCTTTCATGAAAGGAATTTTAGGAACTTGACATATCTCATATAAAACTTGAGTCAATTCTGAAATTTTGGTAAATATACTCATAGAATGATCAAGTTGTAATAATTTAACAACTAATGTGAATATATATACTTGGAACATTATAGTCAACTTCAAAAAAATATTAAAATTTTGATAATTCTTATTTGTACACAAATTTATGTGAAAAATAATAAATTATTACATGAATTTGTGATTTTTTTTTTAAGTCATCGCTCTAATGCTCTCAAAAGTTAATAATAAAGTTCTTTTTTTCTTTTCTTTTTTTTTTAAAAATATAACTTTTAGTTCTTTTTTCAACTTGTTTTTTGGCTTGGTTTAAACCTTTAACAATCTTTGATAAAATAAAAAAGAACTATTATTCTTTTTCAAATGAAATTTGACATTTAAAGAAATAGTAATCTATTAGTTATGATATAAATAAAAAAGAATTGCATAAATAATCCATAAAAAATGAAGGAAAACTAATAATAAAAAAAAAAAAACTGCAAGATGGGTAAAGTAATATAAACTCATTCCGGGTGATGATTGATGAGTTGGTTGGGGGAAAAGCCAAGAATCTCATTCCTTTAATAAAAAATAAAAAAAATAAAAAAATGAAGAGGAGAATCTCATGAGGCTTTTTGAAACAAAGCTGTATATAAAATGCTTCCAGTGTTTTGACCCATATAAGTAAACATCTGTTATATACGTTTGTGCTGTAATTCCCATTTTGGTAACAAGAGTCTTAATTTGCAGGCTGACATAGTAATTATTAGTTGGAACTCTTCTAAAATTCCAACAACATAGGAACCAAATTTACCTTAGAATCCAAAACAGAAAGACATGTACTGTAAAACATGTTAAGCTCAACGTCTATGGCATTTCTCTAAGTTGTCATGTACACATCGAATCCAAAATCATCTTCTTTCGGCAGAGTGTTAGTCCTACTACTTGTTCTAATCATTTGAGTCTTTCGGCGAGTGATATAAAACACGTTATAATAAATTGCTATACGATTACTTTTTTTTTTTTTTTCTTCATTCTATTGTTCTCAGACTTTACCTCTTCTCTTTCTCTTGGTGTCCATTTGCGGCATCTACCTGTTTGTGAACTAATAGAGTAAGTGCACTCTGACATGTCTTTCATGGTATGGATTTTATATTTTCTTGGCTAAATATTATATATAGTTTATTAACACAGTAAACAAAATAAGATGAAAAGTTTGATGGAAGTGTTTCAAGGATTAGATTTATGGATCGTGATATTGCTACTTGTAGAAATGTTCCTAAAAATACACGAATTCCAAGCTTATCTAGCCATTAGAGGGCTTAGCAAAAAACTACTTGAAGGTGATTTTGATAGACATAAAATAATTATATAATATTTTTAAAGATATATAACAAGCTTATTTTTATTATTCTATATATTATTTAAATTAATTCTATTACTCTACAGATCCATTTTTACTATCAATTTTTTTATATTCTAATATTAAACTCTTTATATATCTGTTGTAAGGGAAAGGAAATATGGTTAGAAAGAAAGATCGATTTTGGGAGCATGTTGAAAAACAAAATAATGGTCGTTTTAAATGTAAGTATTGTGAAAGTATTTTTGCTGGGGGTGCTACAAGGATTAAATATCACCTGGCTGGAGCTAAAGGTCACGATATTAATATTTGTACAAAAGTGCCTAAAGAGGTCCAAGAGGAAGCTTCTCTAACCATTGGTGAACCTAACAAAAAACTTAAGGGTGCATCAACTTCAAACAAGGATAAGGAGAGGGAAATCAGCTCAACTTCAATATCAAAGGATGACATGTTAAGCGGAGTGTTTGAAAAGGTGAGTAAAGATGTAAATGTTTTATATTTAGATTATATTTCATCATAATCTTAGTAGGGAACTTGTGATAACATTTTCAGTTATTGATTTCAATTGTTTGAATCAAGCAAAACATTATAATAAATTTCTGTATTATTTAGGGAATTTTTTTTCCTTGCAACAAGTGGGGAAGGGAAGTTTGAACTCATATTTTCTTCCATTGGAGAAGTGTAATGTCAGTAAACTACAAAATTCTTAGCATTATTATTATTATTATTTTATTTATATATATAATTTGATAGTTATAACATAGGGAAGAGGGGATGAGTGTGTTTATTTTTGAAATTTAAGGGGGGAAGGGGGGGGGGGGGTGTTAGAAGTTGGAGAATAGTGTGGAACACAAAAAATGGGACAAAAGATTTATATTTAATACTAATTTATAGAATATTTAAAAGTTGAAGTACAACATTTATTATTGTTACATTTTTACTGAATCACATCGGTAGCCAAGTCATCATTTTCTTTCCATCATTTCTTCAAAAAAAAGTATATAAATATTCATGTATGCAATAATACATTATGCCTTTACTCAATCTCAAAACTAATTATAACTTATCAATCATGATATGACCGTCACTTTACACATTCTTGAACCTAAATGCAACTTATAATAGAAAATACAAGTAATACAAACATTTTGGGTGGAGACACCATTTATTTATTTTTAGTTTAAACTCACCTGAAAAAAATCTCATTCCACCACTGTATACATGTCCATATACTAATGTAGTATTCAAGGCTAAATTGAAGGGTCCAATTCCGCTCCTACTTAGAGAACCATATGTCATTTTCATCAACGTCAAAAGATAGTGATAGAGATAATAAAGCTCTTAACAAAGTCCCCCAACCCCCCAACCCCATTTCTTTTTATTTTTGTATAAAATATTACATGTAAGTGGTTTTTCTAATTTTTTATTTTTTTATTTTTTTATGGTGTACATAGTACCAAATTTAATTTGAATAAAACTTTCAACAGGCACATAGAATCACAAGTGCATGCAAAATAATTTAGTTAAAAATGTTAATGTGATAACAAATCTGATTGATATTACTTTTAAAACAAACCACTTCCATCACATTGGAATACATTACATATCATAGATATTGGTTTTACATTACTTTATTATTATAATTATTATTAATTTTTTGAGTTATGTTTACTGATCACGATTCGGCATTTGGTCTATTGTAGTCCGATCTATTACAATCCAGTTCGGTCCAATTCATTCCAGTTCAGTCCATAATGGTCCACTTCAATCCATTTTGTTGTACATACCTAAAAATAGGAAAAAAAAAAAAGGGTTTGGGTTGGGAGTACTATATTGCTATCAATTATTTGAGTAATATTCATTGTAACTATATGATCAGTTTTGATTATCATGACAATCTTCTTAAGAGAATAAAAAATTTGAATAATATATTTGAAACTTAAAAATTTTAGTTATACAAAAAGAAATTAGGAAAATATAATGCATAATAACAATAATTAGAAAAATATGGACAACTTAAAAAAATAATATCAATCAAAAACATGATAAATGATAAAATTATATATTTGTAAAGATAGAGAAATATAAATTACTTTTAGAGTTTGTTTAATTTTTTGGGAGAATAAATTATTTGCAATAAAATTTAGATAATAAGTTATATATTATACCACATTTAAAAATAATTATATATTTCTATGTATCACATGTGTTTGCAACTAGTTATTATAAAACTTCGAAAGAAAAAAAAACTATTAATTATTGTATAAAAATTAAGAAGGTGAACATCATAATATAAGTTTCCATATTTCCAATATATAAATATATCTGGACCCACCTTGTTTATTTTTAATAGAATTGTACTCTACACTCCACAAATATTTTCATATTATTGTCTCTTATGCAGAGAAAGGCAGAATACATAGCTGAAATTTTACTTGGTGTTTTTGTGGAGGGACTTCTAGCCAAGTTGAGATCAACTGTTATAGAGCAACATATTAGTTTTGAGTTGGGTTTCAAGGAAGGGCTAATAGACCTTTTTAGCTTGTTAACCAAAATTCAACTTGTGTTAAATGATGTGGAGAAAAGACAAGCAAGTGATGAGTTTCTGAGGAGTTGGTTAGCAGAGCTTAGTCGTGTTGCTTATGACATTGATGATGTGCTAGACGAGTTTGGCTATAACGTTCTTCAGCAAAAGGTACTAAACTACTCTTCACCCTCTAATGACATTATCAATATGGCAAACGAAATTAAGATTATCTACAAAACATTAAATAGGCTTAAAGGTGACATTGCTAGTTATGAATTTCGAGCGGAGTTTGAGAATTTGATCCCTGAGATTAGCTTTAATATGGAGATAGACTCCTTCCTTGATGATTCAAAAGTTAATCAAAATTTCGGAAATAACATTGTTAAAGTAACGGAATATGATTGTTGGTCCATATTTAAGAAAAAAGCATTTGCAAATGAAAGACTTCTAACTCCAGATTTGGAGAAAATTGGAAAGGAGATTGTTAAAAAATGTAAAAGGGTTCCATGGGCTGTAAGATTTTTAGGGGGAATAATGTACTTTATACATGATAAAGGTGAATGGCTATCGATTCAAAATAATAAAAATTGGGATTTAGTGGACGATGATAATAATGGAGTGTTTCACATATTAAAGTTAGGCTATGATCATCTTCGAACGCCATCTTTGAAACGATGTTTCGCATACTGTGCAATTTTCCCTAAAGATTATGACATGAAAAAGGACGAAGTAATTCAGCATTGGATGGCTGAAGGGTTCCTTGAACCATCTAAAGAATGTAATACTGTGATGGAAGATATTGGTAATAGGTATTTTAATATTTTGTTGGCTACTTCCTTTTTCCAAAATGCTAGAAAGGATGCCTGTGGTGATATTATCAGTTGCAAAATGCATAATTTGGTGTATGATTTTGCCATTTCAATTTCAAAATTTGAAATTATAATTTTGGAGGGAGATTGTGTAGATAATGTTAGTAAAGTACAACCTTTATTTGTCCGATCTGATGGCAAAACAACACTAAGAACTTCATTTAGTGGAGATAGTTTCATAAAAATGCGCACATTAATTTCAAAAAATCTAGACTTTGATGACATGTTATCAAATTTGAAATGTTTACGTGTTTTAAAATTATTTGGGCATAGTATAATAAGGTTGCCAAATTCAATTGAGCAGTTGATACATTTGAGGCTTCTTCACATCTTGGACACTGAAATTAAGGAATTACCAGAATCCATTACCAAACTCTACAATTTGCAAACTTTAAGAATCGAAAAATGCCCTAAACTTAAGAAGCCTCCGAAAGACCTAAGCAATTTGATTAACTTGAGACATATTATTATTAATATTGGTTATTTGGAAAGGTCATGGTACAACGGTAGTGTACTCAAAAATATGGGACAGTTGACTTGCCTTCAAACATTGAAATTTTTTGGTGTGGGTCTAGAAAAAGGTTATAGGATTGAAGAAATGGGACCATTAAAAAATCTCAGAGGAGAAATAAACATATACAATTTAGGTAGGGTGAAAGACGAGGAAGAAGCCAAAAGTGCAAAATTAAAAGAAAAGGAAATATTCAAGTTGGGATTATTTTGGTCTTCTACTGGACGGTTTGATAAAGATGAAAAGGTGTTGGAAGGCCTTCATCCTCACCCAAATTTGAAAAGCTTAACAATCGAATGGTATAGAGGAAAGAAATTCCCATCTTGGGTTAATGATTTGTCGCTATTTCACAATCTGATTCATATCAAATTGAATTGGTGTACGGAATGTGAAGAAGTTCCCACTCTGGGGCATTTACCCCATCTTAGGGTTCTTGAAATATTTAGAATGTGGAAGGTAAGAAGTATAGGAAGTGAGTTTTACAGTTATAGTGATAGGAGTTACGAAAATACTACTAAATTATTTCCGGCATTGAGAATACTCAAATTGATGGAGATGAAAATCCTAGAAGAGTGGAAGGATGCAAAGGAGTTGACAAGCGCAGGTGAGGTGTTGGTGTTTCCTTCCCTTGAGGAGTTAACCTTACATAAGTGTCCATACCTGAGTTATTTGCCAAACTCACTGCACAACTGCGTTTCCCTTCAGAATTTTGTAGTGGAGGGTTGTCCTAAGCTGAGGTCATTGCCAGGTGTCCCATCAGTTATTCAACACTTGGAGATAATAGGATGTGATATTGATGAACTACCCGGTGAGTTACAATTCTGTACATCTCTTCAATATTTGAAGATTGACAAATGTCCGAATCTGAAATTTATTCCAGAATCACTGCACACCTGCCAGAAGTTTGTAGTACAGGATTCTCCTGAGCTGAGGTATTTGCCAGGTGTCCCGTCAGTTATTCAACACTTGGAGATAATAGGGTGTGGTATTAATGAACTACCCAGCGGGCTACAATCTTGTGCATCTCTTCAGTATTTGGAGATTAGGAAATGTCCAAATCTGAAATCAATTCCAGATTTAGGAGAAGTATTTCATTCTCTTATTAGTTTAAAAATTAGCAACTGTCCTGATCTAAGACTGAAGCTTTTGCGAGAAGGCCGGTTAAAGACTTTGGTAATCGGTGGGTTTATTGAAGATTTAGATGCTTTCCCGATTTTGCGTTATCCTTCCATTCGATACTCGCACGCGTCCCTCAAAAAGCTAAGATTGCATGGGAGGCCTACACTCAACTCTCTCCCGAACGAAATTAAACTCTTCCCTGCCCTTGAAGAGCTGCAGATACAGAACTTTAACGGAATGGAAGCTTTGCCTGGTTGGTTCAGCGAACTTTCTTCTCTTCAAAAGCTGTCTCTTTACTACTGCAAAAAGCTGAAGTATCTACCCAATCTACACCTCACCAATTTAAAACATCTATACATTCGTGATTGCCGCAATTTAGAGGAAAGATGTGTAGAAGGGAGCGGCGCAGAGTGGGGCCAGATTGCCCATATTCCAAGCATCAAAATCAAAGGGGGAGAGGATTCTGACGACTCTGAATACTCTGACTGGGATGAATTTGACGTCTTTGACAACAACTTTGAAGATGAGTAGTAAGTGTACTTATATCTGGACTTTGATGAAGTATATTCCATTTCCTACTCATTCACCCCCAATTTATGTATGTAAATTTTTTTAAACGGGCTATTCTTAAATTTCACATCTTATCATTTTAAGTTAATTATAGAAATAAATAAATATTTTAGATTAATGCATATTGAATTAGTTAATAGAAATTTATCTCACCAACCACTTTGATTACTGGAATTTTGCAAAAAATATGAAACTTTGCACTTCGAAATGCATGTCCTCCTGGCAAGTATCAGAGCCTGCTTTTTGTCCATTCATGATAACATACATACTCATTCTTTTTCTCAGCGTTTCTTGTAACCTTCACTTATTGGTGTCAAATTGATTATTTCCATTGATGAAAACATACTCATTCTTTTCAGTTTCATGAGCTGGAATTCTAATATAATACATGGAGCAGTTCTTGTTTTCAGGGCTTTGTAAAAGTTGGAAATAAATTTTGTTAATTTGGGTTGTAGGGTCATAATTCCTTTGTTTATTTGAGTGAATTTAGTGTGGGAAAGTGGAGTTGGGTTGCATAAGAATGAGATTAGACATTGGGTGGGAGAAGGTCTTGCGGATTTTTTTTTTCATGTTTGGGTTGGTAGGTCAGTTTTACTGGTCCATGAAGTTATGTGATCCCCAGTTCTACTAGTGGAAGTAAAGCTTAAATTTCTTATAAAGTTTTAGACACCACTGAAGGTGTTGATGGTTCTAATATATTTATATATCGGTTTTAGCTTTTGAAGGTTTCTAACACATTTTAATTTTTTTGGCTAAATCATGAAGCTCGCAAGAAGATTCAATCTCGGAAAATAACCAACTTGATGACAACTAATGCCAAGGTACTTCAGGTCTGCTTTCACTTTACCATTTCAGATACATGCATATATCTTACTTCTTAATTAATTGGTGCTTTGCAAGATCCAATTCAGTTAATATATATTTGTACAGTGACTGGGTTCTGTACCCATTGTGCCTATCTGCATAAACAAAATTGTTAGTCTATATAAAGGTGTGCATGTCAACTCCATATATGTGTTCATATGTCACCAAGACAATGTATAGAGTTAGATTGATTTGTCAGATCACAGAATTATGGTTTGACACTCTTTGACATGAAAGTCATTCTGTGCATCAGTTATTATTATTGCTTAACCTGAACAAATGTCCTTTGCTTTCACTCTTTTAATTACTAACATGTATATATTAAACTAATTGCTAGGAGCATTGGATGTTAAAAAACTAACAACATGCGGACACTAGGGACAGCATATCTATTGTGTTCAGCCAGAGGAAAAATTAATTTACTTATGGAGTTTTAATCTAGCCGCAAGCTAATGGAAGCTTATAAGATTTGGTAAGTTTTCTCAAATCATCTCTTATGTTTGAATAATTAGAGTACTAATTCAGTCTGATAAGTATATCATTCATGCTAAAAAAGTAACAATTTTCAGATCTTAATGGTCAAAAGTTTAAAATAATCTCTACTGTTTTGTGTGGTGGGTGAAGAAGACACACCATTAGCACCAGCTGTAATGGTTGAAGTTGCATGCTGCCTTTTCTATGATTTTCATGGCCCTTTACTGGTTGATTTACACCCGGTATCACCTGCAAGGTTTCTCTGTTAATTATTTAGAATCTATGAGCAAATAATTACAGATAACAACAAATTATAAAAAAATAAAATAAAATAAAAAATTGAGGGAAGAGAGAATGAGAGAGTGAATACAATATTTGCAACACTTTGAAACCTTGAGTAAAAGACTATGAAGCCTTTTCTTAAGTCCATTAACCCCCATAAAATTAGATTCAATTAAGGTTTTCCATCTATTTTGGTGTTTTTTTCTGTAAGCTTTACATTGTTTTCATACCCAACAGGTGACCTTTCTGATTGATCTAGATCATGCAATTGTTTGGGGGATAGATCCCACTCGCATATATGGTGATGGACCAGTATCTATAAACTGACCATGTTGTTGATACATTCTGACAACTTCCGTAGCGATTTAGAAAAGGCAAGATGCAATAAATGTTAATATCTCACTAAAGTGCTTGGTTATGCATAACTTTGCTAGCTTCTTAATTATTTTATATTTATTTTATTTTAACAAATGGGTAAGTTGTGATTCTTGTGAATGAGTATGTTATTGGTTAATGAGGATGCTAACCAAAAACAGATCATATAGATTCAGGTTCTACTTGGTTTAATATTTATTTTTTGAAACTATGGACAATTAATGACCTCTTAGTCCTGTGATGAAACCTTTGGTGCCATTCATCACAGATGAAACCTTTTGTCAATCTTAGTCCCCACAAGAGATAAAAGGAGCTTCGGAGATTGAGGACTCTATTTGGATCTTCCATGATTGTTTTGAGCATACTTTTGAAATAGGCAATCATACTTTTAGTTGACTCCTATTTCTTCATTCCTTTATTCTGTTTTCCCAAGACTCTTTACTTCATGACATAACTGTATTCATGTCATGTGTAGGCAAATGCAATTGAGACAATATGCCTATTGTTTCCAGCTGGCGGACACAATTGATTATAATTGCAAGCTAATGAGCAGAGGAGGAATGTATGTGCTTAATATTGAGAGAGCAATCTTCAAGGACAAGGAGGAAGCTGGGGTTGGGCTGATAATCAGAGTTGCACAGGGACTACTTATAACTGTGATGAGTAAGAGAAGTTTGTGTATGAATCCAACGAAATCGAGGTGATTGTTGCTGACTGCTGACAGTGTGCTGAGTTTTGCAAACTATCAAATATATGAAGGTACATATGATCTGTTTGCATCTGGGAAAATAATCAATTCGATTCAACTGATGTCAAGGTACATATGATCTGTTTTTTCTTTACCATTTGGGATTTGTATATATAATTTACTTCAAATTGTATTTATATATAGTCAGTGTGTTCTGTAGCCAACGTGCATATCTACATAAACAAAACTTTTAGTCCATGTAAAGTTGTGCTTGTGAACTCCAGATGTGTGTTCATACGTCACCAAAACAATGTATAGATTGAGTACAGTTGGATTGATGAATCGTAGTTTTACAATTTTTGATTTGAAAGTCATTCTGTGTGTCTAGTATTGTTATTGCTTAGCTTGAACACTAGGTTGCACGGACACGCCATTTTTGGCGTCATGTCGGTGTCAGACACCGGAACGGGTACGACTCACCGGATTCCGGTGTCCGGCGAGTGTCCTCTTTTTTTTTCGTTTCTCCGATGCGGCTCCGACGCGTCCGACACGCCAGCAGTGAAGAAAAAAAATAAGAAAATCACAGATTGAAGAGAAAAATTCCGGCCGAACGGCACGCATTTTGGGCTTCTTTCCCTCTTAAAAAATAAAAAGAAAAATCACTGCCACTGGATCTTCTATAGAGGAGATAAAAAAGAAAGGAAAAAAAACAAAGAAAAAAAAGAATGAGATGAAGGCATGAAGCAGAGCCGGTGTGAGAGAGAAAATACAAAAGAAGAAGAAGAGGAAAGAGAGGAGAAAAGAGACTGAAGAGAGCACCTGAGCCACTGAAGATTGAAGAGACATGGGAAGTGGGAACTTTGGAAATGAGAAGGAAAAGAAAGTGTGGTCAGGTGAGATGAGAAGTAAATAGTGTAGGCCATGTGAGTGGGTTGGGAAATGGGAAAAAGTTAGTGGAAGTTCCTTCTAATTGCCCAACTTGTTTCTTTTATTTACAAAAAGACCATTACTAATTATATTTTAATAACAATTAGAATAATTTACTTACTTTATTTTATAGGGAAAATCATCTGCTTACTTTATTTGAGTTTTTTTTTTTTTTTTTTTAATATAAAAAAATGTATATATATATACACACACAAGGTAATATATATAAAATGTTTACCAAAAAAAATATATATATATAAAATATATAAATGTATACACACAAGGTAATATATATAAAATGTTTACCAAAAAAAAAAAAATATATATATATATATATATAAAATATGCCTAAATATAAAATATAACTAATTATTTAACCGCCGTGTCGTATCCTTATTTTTCAAAAATTACCGTATCCCCGTATCCATGTCCGTGTCCGTGTCCGTGCAACATAGTTGAACAGTGTGAAATGTCCTTTGCTTTGACGCTTTTAGTTGCTGACATGGATATGAAAAACTAATTGCTAGGACCCTAGGATGTTAAAAAGCTAACAAAACTAACAACACATGGATTCTCATTGTTAAAAGAATTAAAAGATTATTCAATCAGTTAAATATGTTGCCTTGATATGCAGGCACTGGGTACAGCATATCTATTGTGTTTAGCTGGAGGAAAAATTTATTCATGGAGCTTTAACACATTGCCAAGAAAATGGAAGAGAAGAATATCCGTCACTGCCCCAAATTAAAGGAAAGACGTGCAAAGGGGAGCGGTGCAGAGTGGGTGGTCTAGGATTTCCTTCCCACATTCCAAATATCATTTTTTGTTGAATTTATCAAAGAAGAAGTAGTTTGAAGATTGTATACATTATTAAGATGGATGACCGGTAAGTTCTCTCACCTCATCCTCCTTTCTTTTCTAATACTCTCCTTAACAACAACATAAGAGTGTGTTTTTTTAGTTGCTCCCAATTCCTTCATTTCTCCTTTAATCAATAAAAAAATTGCCATTAAGTGCAAACACTAAAGATAGCATATCTGTTGTATTCAGCCGGAGGAAAAATGAATTAACTTATGGACTTTCAATCTAGCCACAAGCTATAGGAAGTTTATGAGAATTGGTTAAGTTTCCATAATCTTCACTTGTCTTCAAATATATGAAGTACTAATTCAATCCAATAAGTATAACATTTATGCCAATTATCCCCTCTTCCCTTTCACTTTTCCTACAATAGCATCTATTTCAACTTGGTATTCTGATGATATTCTAATACTTGTAGTATTCACGTGTTGATGTCATTGCATCAATGTTGTAAGTGACAGGTAGCACTTGACATTTCTTTTAATGTAAAAGCCACCAGAATTCCTTATTTATCAGAGAATTTTTTTTTTCCAATGTTGAGGATACTTCACACACCACCCATTTTGGAGCCTAATCTTCTTTTGGTTGTCAGACCTGTTTGGCCAGCTTTGACACCTATATGTGCTTAGTTGGAGGCATTAAATTCTGACGATGTTGGAGCCTCTGCATATGTTCTGTGGTAACTTTTCGCCTTTGTAAGAACTGAAGTTCTGGAACAAGAACTGCTACTACCTACCAACAATGCAGGAGGTGCCCTCACTTTCTATGGAAAGCTAAATGGAAGATTCCTGGAGTGGTTGTCAAAGCTGGATGCTTTGTTTCTTACTGTTTGCTAGAGTTCCATTGGTAGAAGATTGGTCATATTCCAAGAATCACAGTGGGGAAATTTAAATTGGTTCCAATGCAATTGACTTAGTGAAATTTGTAAGTTCTCTCATTAACATCTTCTTCTCTTTCGATTTCTCTCTTCCAACAAAACCTATTGTCAATTCTAATTTTTGGTTCTTTTCTACTTTCAATTTTGTATAAAAGTTTCTAAATTTGTTGTTCATATACTATTTCCATATTTGGTTATCCATCTGTAAAGATGAAATCTCTACACCTTCATTTTCCAATTAGCAATATCACTTCAATTTTATTTCAAACCTGTTTCCAATGTAGTGCAACAAATTTTTCTGGGTAGTGAATGTAAGCCCTAAGAGATATATATACTTTTTTTTTCAATCAATTTCTTTATTTATTTATTTTTGGTTAGTTCTTATTAAAAAAAGAAGGTTAGTATTACATATAAATTTCTGGTCTACTTCTTACTATTGCATTTTCCCTATAAAGTTTTGACTTGTCAGTTTTCTAATAATTAAAGTGCTTTATTTGTACAAATTTCAAGTCATTTCTATAGTATCACTTCGATCCTTACTTTGTTAATGTCATGAATTTTTTTTTTCAAACTTTAGACTAATTGATTGCATTAATTATTTATTTTACCCCAATCAGAGTTGTGCTTGAACTTAGAAGTCCCGTATATTGTACCCCATAAGGAAGAATCTTGAGACTCAATTCAAATTGAACCAGGCCCTGATTGCATTTTGTTATTCTGAGATCAATTTATGACCATGGATACAACATAGTACCAGTAATTAGAATACTTGAAGATTGCACTGAAATTATATTGATTTTATTGTCTTGAGTTCTCTCTCTCTCTACTAAAAAATTCTGGTCGTAGGTCATATTAAACTATATCATATACTTGTTTTTAAGTTTTTACCAGTATACATAGTTGACAACACTTCTGACAAAGCATTAGGTGAGGCCAAGGATTTTCTTGTGCATAGGCCATAGTTTCTTCCATTCTCTATATAACTAGCAATATATATTTTCCTTCCCTAATATACGGATTCTTGATAATTCTTCTGCCTTTCAAATACTATGTTATTTGTTACGGTTTCCTAACATAAGGCTTTCATGCAAATGACTTCAACAGCTTTCGGGATTATGAGGTAGAGTTTGTCATTAAATTCATTTATACACATCTCTATTAGGAAATTTAAAAGTACCATATTCAGTTAAGGTTTTCCACTATTGTGTGGTTTTCTTCTTGTAACCTTGACATGATAGTCTTACCCAACAGGTGACCATTCTGGTTGCTCTAGGTCATGCAAATAGTTGTAGGATTGTTCTCAGTCCCTTAGATATAAGATAATGGGCCTTTTCCCTATAAACAATAAATGTCTGTTATTTAATAGTTTTAATACATTTTGGTTGAGAATTTGGTTTTGTACTTGTTTGTTTTTAGACCTCTTAAAACACAACCAGATTAACCTAATTAATTAGCCAAGTGATTACTTAGTCAAATTACGCTGATCTAAGTTAATACAAATATATCATATCATTGTAAATTGCGAAAAATAAAGAACACAACAATATGATAATTCAGGAAAACCAAACCAGTAAAAAACCTGGGGAGGATTTAACCTAGCTATCCTCAAGGTAAAACAAATCCACTGTGAAAAAATTGAAGTTCACATAATAGCGACTTGACTACTAACATCTTATTACTACCTCGAGTAGGAAACTTACTACCACGACCACGTAACATCTCCGAGTCCACAAACTACTTTTTTCTTAGATTCTAAGCAAGCACAAGCACTCTCGCTTGTATATCTTTAAGCTCTTGAATCTGCAACTAAATTGATCACCAAGCTCTTGACATCAATCTTGAGATTGGAAACCCTAAGTGTATGTGAAGGCAAACACCTCTAGATCTCACAAAAGATTCACACACACACAGCATAAAGAGCAACCTCTAAACATGGCTAGGGTTTTCCCTTTTATACTTAAGACAAAACATAAAACACTGCACGTCAAACGAGCTTGGGCTGAGTTGGAAAATTCTGTAAAAAACAACCTGCATGAGTTTCGATTAATCGAGCTAGGAAGATTTACACAGTAAATCCTGCAGTACACTCGATTCCAACTTTACACTTTTAAACATACTTTGAGCAAGTCTAAAACAAGACTAAACATTTTGATCATGGTTTGCCAACATTACAAATTGAAGTTCTAATACATTTAAACCTAAAGCCTTGGAACCCAAAAGTACTACCTATCAAAGAAGTTACTATTTTTAGTACTAATATAAGTAGTTCAAGCTACCACAGTGTTGATACATTTTGATGACTTCCATAACGATTTAAAAAAGGAAAAATGCATCGTATGCTCCAATATTGTTGTTTCTTGATCCTTTTTACACGGCAGATTAGTAAGGAAGTTGCCCCCAAAACTGGATAAATGCATGACTCTGACAGTTTCTTAATTTTTTTGGATATGAACAAATGGGTAAGCTGTGATTCTTGTGAATGAGTTGGATGTCATTGGTTGTTGAGGATGCTTACCAAAAACAGATCACATAATTTCTACTTTTTTATGGTTGATCACATAAGTTCTACTCACAACATGCGTAAAGCTTTTTGAGTCATTAGACAATTGATGACAAACCATGTCTTTCTATGACCTCTCATAATCTTTGCTGCCGTAAATTGCAGCTGAAACTTTTTGTCAATTGTCATTAGTCCCTTGCAAGAGATAAAAGGAGCCTTTGGAGATTGAGGAGTCTATTCGGATCTTCTCCAAATTGTTTTGAACATTCTTTTCCCCCTACTTATAATTATACTGTTGTCATCTTTACGCACTTGAGACAATTTGTCAAAGTGTGTACATGTACAGATATATAAATGATAGCAGATATTATCTAGCAAGTACAAGTTGTAATTAGAGCTTTGAATATTTGTTCACCGTGATGCACTTGAACCTCTTCATCACACTTGAATTTCTCACCAACAATGCACAATTAAAATCTCTCACATGGGAGAAATTCTTTTGTAATATAATGAAAAGTGAAAGAATCATTCTCATTAGTCAATATCGTGTTGATAGTGAAGAATAGGCTGTTATAAATGTGGATGGACTAATCTTTTATCTCCTCTTCATCTACTTGAACACACTACGCTAATGTATTTGAAAATCACATAACCAAATTGGGAGAATATTTTCCACGGTAAGCTATACATATAGGATAAGCTGCAATATCTGTGTATGGTGTGAGTAGCTCATTGCATCACTAAATTAAAATATCAATGATCTTTCATTGTGTCAATTAGAGGTCATGTAGTTTAGCACAAACTGGTTAAAGATTGCTCATTTTCCAGTTATTAAGATAAATATTTGATACATCCTGCTCTAAGGTCAAATAATTTAAAACTGGTATGTTCTCTCGAACCTCCTTCTGTCTGCTGTTTCACTTTGAATTTGTCTAACTGCTCATGATTTGTTCTCTGCTATGCTTTCTCTTTTCTGCTCTATATATATTGCCATATTCTTTGGTTAATGATCTCTGAAGAGTATTATGTCAAACCTATAATCCGTATATGTGTTCATATATCACCAAAACAGTCAGATCAATGAATTGTAGTTTGACACTATTTAATATGAAAGTCATTTCTGTGCGTTATACTAGTTATTATACTCCATATGTGTGTTATTATACTTGGCTTGAACAGTGTGAAATGTCCTTTGCTTTGACACTTTTAGTTGCTGACATGGATTTAAAGAACTAGGAGCCTGGGATGTTAAAAAGCTAACAAAACTAACAACACATGAATTCTCATTATTCAAAGAACTATAATTTATTAATCAGTTAAATATGTTACCTCAATACGCAGGCACTGGCATATCTAATGTGTTCAGCTGGAGGAAACATTTATTCATGGAGCTTTTAACCCACCCTGAATCCAACCGAAGAGCTAAATATCCTGTCATTGCTCCAAATTAATTGAAATATGTGCAAAGGGGTGTGGTGCAGAGTGGTCTAGGATTTCCCACATTCCAGATATCTATTTTAATGAATGTATTAAACAAGAAGCTGTCTGAAGATCATGTACATTATTAAGATGGATGACCAGTAAGTTTCAGACAATTAAAATCTCTAACATGGTAGAAATTTTTTGTAATATAAAAGGAAATGGAAAAGAATCAATCTTCTTTTTGGTCAATCATATGTCAATGATGAAAATTAGGCTATTATATATGTGGATGGACTCTACCCTAACATATTTGAGAATGTCTTTGACAGTATGTGCAAAGCCACCTATTGTTCTTACATGAGTTGTACATTTGCAAGAAGCCACAATATCTGCTTATGGTGTAACTGGCTCATTGCAATATCTGCTTATGGTGTAAGTGGCTCATTGCGTTACTAAATTACAAATGCCTGTGATCTTTCATTGTCCCAATTAAAGGTCATGTAGTTTAGCACAAAAGGTTCTAAGATTGCCCGTGTTCCTGTGATTAAGAAAAACCTTTGATACATTCTACATTCCTATTCTAAGCTCAAAGTCATTTATAATTTCTATGTTCTCTCCTGTTTCCTGTGAAGTTGACTCACTGTTCATGATTTGTTCTATATATATATATTACCATATTCTTGGGTTAACGATGTCCAAATAGTTTTATGTCAAACCATTAATTCATATTTCTGTAACATATAATTATTGCATAATTTTTGTGTATATTCAATTTTTAGCTCTATTTCATTGTGGTTATTCCTTGATGGTTGGATATCTTTTAGCACATCAAATATTTTTCAGAAATTAAGAGCCCCTTATGTTTTCATATTCTTTATTAATATTTAACTATGATTTCTGTAAGCCATAGTTAGCAGCACTTGACAATTCTTTTGATGTAACTGCCACTAGTAATTATTGCCTGGGAGTCCTACACTCAACTCTCTCCCAAACGAAATTCAACTCTTCACTGCCCTACTAGAGCTGTGGATAAAGAAATTTAACAGAATGAAAGCTTTGCCTGATTGGTTGGGCAATCTTTCTTCCCTTCAAAAGCTGTCTCTTCGCTACTGCAACAACCTGATGTATCTTCCCATGTTCCACCTCACCAAATCAAAACACCTGCACATTGCTAATTGCTCCAACTTAGAGAAAAGATGTGTAGAGGGGAGTGGCGCAGAGTGGTTCCAGATTTCCCATATTCCAAAAATCAAAATCAATGGAAAGTACAACCAAGGGAATGATTCTGAGGACTTTGAAGACTTTGACATCTTTGACAACTCTGACTATGAAGAATTTGACAACCTCGACGACTCTGAAGATGATAGAGATGATTAGTAAGTGTACGTATACAATGCATAGTAAAAGGGCTATTCTTAAATTTCACATCTTAACATTTTAAGTTAATTATAAAAAAATAAATATTTTAGATTAATGCTTCTTTAATTAATTACTCTGATTACTGGAATGTTGCAAAGAAATGCATGTCCTCCTGGCAATTATCATGATAACATACATACTCAATTCTTCTTCTCAGCATTTCTTGTAACCTTCACTTATTGGTGTCAAATTTATTATGCCCATTGATGAAAACATACCCATTCTTTTCAATTTCATGAGCTGGAATTCTAATAATACATGGACCAGTTCTTGTTTTCCAGGCTTTGTAAAGTTGGAAATAAATTTTGTTAATTTGGGCTAGGTCATAATTCGTATGTTTATTTGAGTGAATTTATTGTGGGAAAGTGGAGGTGGGTTGCATAAGAATGAGTTTAGACATTGGGTAGGAGAAGGTCTTGCGGATTTTTGTTTTCATGTTTGGATTGGAAGGTTAGTTTTTATGGTCCATGAAGTTATGCGATCCCCAGTTCTACTAGTGGAAGCAAAGCTTAAATTTCTTATAAAGTTTTAGACAGCACTGAAGGTGTTGATGGTTCTAATATAGTTATATAGCTTTTGAAGGTTTCTAACACATTTTAAATTTTTTTGGCTAAATCATGAAGCATGCAAGAAGATGCCATCTTGGAAAATAACCAACTTGATGACAACTGATGCCGAGGTACTTCATGTCTGCTTTCTCTTTACCATTTCAGATATGCGTATACAACTTACTTCTTAATTAATTGGTGCTTTGTGAGATCCAATTCAGTTTATATATATATATATATATACACACATACATACATATATATATATACACATACATATTTATATATATTTGCACAGTGACTGGGTTCTGTACCCATTGTGCCTATCTGCATAAACAAAATTGTTAGTCTATGTAAAGGTGTGCATGTCAACTCCATATATGTGTTCATATGTCACCAAGACAATGAATAGAGTTAGATTGAGTTGTCAGATCACAGAATTATGGTTGGACACTCTTTGACATGAAAGTCATTCTGTGCGTTTGGTATTATTGTAGCTTAACCTGAACAAATGTCCTTCACTTTCACTCTTTTAATTGCTAACATGTATATATTAAACTAATTGCTAGGAGCATGGGATGTTAAAAAACTAACAACACGTGGACAAATAGAGTACTAATTCAGCATATCTATTGTGTTCAGCTTATGTTTGAATAAATAGAGTACTAATTCAATCTGATAAGTATATCATTCATGCCAATTATCCCCTCTTCCCTCTCACTTTTCCTACAACTTTTTATAACTTGTTACTTAGCATCTAATCATCTTGATATTCTAATATATGTGTAGTTTTCACGTGTTGATGTCATTGTATCAGTGTTGTAAGCCACATGTAGCACTTAACAATACTTCCAATGTAAAAGCCACCAGAAAATTTCTCATATATCCAAGGATATTTTTTCCAACGTCAAGGATACTTCACATAGCACCCATTTCAGAGCCTAATTTTCCTTTTGTTACCTGAGCTGTTCCTCCAGCTTTGGCACCTATATGTCCATAGTTGGAGACATTAAATTTGACGATGTTGGAGCCTAAAATTATTTTTGTTACCTGAGCTGTTTGGCCAGTTTGACACCTATTTCTCCTTAGTTGGAGGCATTAAATTTTGTTGATGTTGGAGCCTTTGCAGAGGAGCCGTGGTCAATTTTCATCATCTATTCTAGAACAAGAACTGATACTACTTATCAGCAATGCAGGAGGTGCTCCCTTTCTGTGGAAAGCTAGATGGACGTATCCTGGAATGGCTGTTGAAGCCGGATGTTTACTGGTCGCTTTGCAAGGGATATGGAATCAGCAAGAGTGGTCATTAGTAGAAGATTGCTCATAGTCCAAGAATCACAATGGAGGGAATTTAAAATGGGTTCCAATGAAATTGTTTCATCGAAATTGTGAGTTCTCTCATTCTCATCTTCTTTTCTTTTAATTTTTCTCTTCCAAGAAAACCTATTATGAATCCTTTCCTTTTGGTTCTAACATTTAAATTCGCATACTCTTTACTAAATTTGTTGTTCATATACTATTTACATATTTCAATTATTCTTCAATTAGTGGTCATGTACTTCAACATAGAATGGTCCAAGATTTGCCCTGTTCCAAATATCCAGATTAACTTTTGATTCCTATTCTATGCTCAAAATAATCTAAAATTGGTATTTTTGTCAACCTTCTCTCCAACATTTTAATTTTGAATCAAGTAGTTTTTTTTACCACTTTCCATATTTCTTATTTACTTATTTTATAGCGAGACCCCTTCAATTTTATTTTCAAATTCATATTGTCATTTAGAGCAACATATTTTACTGAATAGCATATGTATACCTTCAAATTTTTGACTTGTCAATTTTCTAATAATTAGGGCTTATTATTTGTACAAAGTTTAAAAAGATAATATCGCCTTCACTGTTAGGTGTATCTGAATCTTAAGGGAAAAAATGTTGAATTTATGACTATGATTTCTGTAAGCCATAGTTAGCAGCACTTGGCAATTCTTTTGATGTAACTGCCACTAATAATTTCTTTTTTATCAGCAAATACTTATCCAATGTCAAGGATGCTTCATGATTGTTTGGGGCTGGGGTAACTTTTTATCTCTTCAAGAACAGAAGTTCAGGAGCAAGAGTGCTACTACCTACCAGCAAAGCAGGTGGCGCGATCACTTTCCACGGAAAGCTAAATGAAGAACTGAAACTTGAATTGGTTTCAAATTTCCAATCTAATTGTTTCATTGAAATTTGTGAGTTGTCACATTCTCTTCTTCATTTGATTTGTTTTCTCTCTTATATCAAAATCTAATATGATTCCTTTTGATTATTTTTTTCTTCTTTCAACTTCATATATTATTATTATTAAATTTGTTGTTTGTATACTATTTATAGATTTTGGTCTTCCTTCATATTCCAATTAGTATTCATCCACTTCAACACAGAGTGGTCCTAGATTCACCCTATTCCAAATATCCAGATAAATACATGATTCCTATTCTAAGCTCAAAATAATGTTAAATCCAAATTTCTTCTCAAAGGTCCTTTTTTCCAACATTTCATTTTGGAATAAACTAGTTCATTTTACAATTAATTTACCATATTTCTTATCCATTTATTAAAGCGGTTTCCCTTCAATTTTTGTGTCAAACTTGAATCTCTATGTACTGCAACATATTCTATTGCATAGCATATGTAAACCTTCAAATTTTTGTTTCAAACAATCCCCTCAAATTTTTTGGATTTATTTTACCTAGGAAATTCTGGTCTACTTGTTACTATTGCATTGTCTTCACTATAATGTTTTGACTTGTCAGTTTTCTAATACTAATGGCTGTTATAGAATATTAAGAAATAGCATTTTGTATATGCTTTGGTCATAATCTGATTTCATTTTAAAAATGAAAAGCTAGAACCATATGCTTTCTCAGTCTCTCTATATATCGACCATCTAGCTATCACATCTGCTGCATATGTTCATTTGAGGACTCAATATGCCTGCTAATTGCAGCCAGGTAACAGCTATAAAGTTCATATATATGCTTATGTGTACAAATGCATGTAATCCAGAACTATGCAAGAATCCCATAAGCCAATTCTTGAGCATCATTCATCTCTCTTACATTTCTCTCTGTTATAGGAGATAAAAGGAGCAACAAAACCAAGATATATTTGAAGGCATAAATACACTATGAAAATGGCTCTACTTGACTGCATGCAAAGAAATGGTGACAAACTAAAAGTCCTACCAGCCCCTATTTGAAGCTTCTCCAAGGTAATTCCAAACATGCCATCCTGGCTTAAGCATCCAACGTAAACTTGTGTCTTGGTCCTGGTGGTAGAGAGGTTTCTGGTACATACTTAGACCATCACTTTTAAACCATATATAGCATTTTCAGCTTGGTTTATTTGTTAAAGGCTTCATTTAATCTTGAATGAAAATTCCATGACTCGAACACACTTTTTATAAGGTTCAAAGTGGTTGCCTACCTCCTCATCTCCTACATTTGGAAAGGATCTTGAGCCAGAAGGAATATGTTCATCATTACAAGAAATGAGTTCCCACCAAATTGAAGAAGGCCAAGAATTTAAGACATACTCTCAGCATGAAGAAACATAATTGGGATGTTAGCACCACACCTTGGGTTGTCAGGTTGGATGATGATGAAGATGAAGAAGATCCTAAATTCTATGGAGCCCCAGGTTATATTTTTTACACCCTTACTTTGTGCAACAAATTTATTCCCATGTTTTTTTTCTTTCTTTATTATTTTACTGCTTTTGTGAGGTAAAATGGAAACACTCCAACATGGTTCCTAATTCTTAATGCCCCTTATCATTTGATTTTCAGCATTTGAATCCAGGCTGGCTCCTGAGGGGTACAAGGAAACCACTAGACATAATCCAAGAGCAATACATAAGAATTTCAGGAAGAATGTTTTGGAAAGCACTGTCAATCTTACTATTAAAATTAAAAACAGATGCCCACAAGTCTTAAAAAGAAATTAACTGAAACTGTAACTGAAATTTGGCATCAGCTTTCGCTGCTGCGGTATCAGAAATTCAGAGTGCTTTCCACAAATTTATTGTCTCTGTTGCTACTGAAAGAGGAAAGCAAGATAATAAGGGTGAGCAAATATGGATAAGGTTGTTTCAGTGAAGGAGTATCTAATGCATAAACTTGAGCCCAGGAAGATGTGCTTTCTCCAGTGATATCCAAGGCAATGAATCCAAAGAGAGCTCCTGGTTATATGGGTGTGGTATGAGGGATGCTGTGACTTGCTCCAACATGAGGAATTTTCCAAATACACAGCTATGAGTTCAGTTAGAAACCGAACATTGCCCATGCCAATTGCCACCAATTTGCATTCAGCTAAAGACTCGCCATCACACACTCAATCTCAGCCAATGCTCATAAATTTTTTTTTTTTTTTGGCGTCAATTTTGATCCTGAATGTATATGGAGACATCTTAACGAGCTTCAATTAGTTTTTCACTCCAATGTACCAATTCTAAAAACCATCACCTTCAGAAATGCATGATCTGATGCTAATTATTCTTTTGAAGTTCCATTGTACTGTCTTTGGTAACTATGGGATGCATTTGATAAATGGTATGAAATCACTTGGTCAAATTTATGTCAATATTTAGTTATCTGAACAAGGCCCTGACCATGTTAGGGATTCCATGTGCTATGGTGTAATTTCTCTTTATGGTATATTATAATTCATATCTAATGTATATTTCTTGTTTGCAGTTTGTTGGAAAGAAAATCATTGCATAATCCTCCAAGCCAACCGAGAGGGGAACCCACCTGTTGATAAAGAAACGAATTTCTGAGCTGTTTTTGACTTCCATGTATCGATAAGTAGTTTATTTATGTATATAAAGATTTCCTTCCTTTGTTTGAAGTAGATTTTTATAGTTTCCAAAAAAATGTTTTTGTAGCATGTAAGTTGAAAAAAGTCCAAACCGATGCAACAAATGTGAATATTTGCCTTTATAATATAGGTCAAAGACATGATTTAATGCATTGGTAGTACTAAATTACTAAGTCAGTTACTGTTATCAATCTCCTAATAGCCGATCTTAGTTGGTTTAGCTTGTAACTAGTGCGATGGCCTAAGAGTGGTAAGATGATGATGGTTGTATTGTATTAGGGTAACAGGTTTATGAGGCAAGACAAGTAATCATAAATTTGGAGGGTAATGAACTAATTATGCATTTCTTTAAAAAAAAAAACTAATCAGGCAATTTGAGGAAAAGGAGTCCGTTTTAAAGCTAGGCTTGATTTGTTCATACCCAACCAATAGCTGGGCCTAGCACTAGGCTTGTAAGGAACTATTTGGATTTCGAAGCTATCTTACTGGACAACATTCATGATGAAATGATTCTGTAGAATTGGCTATGTTGGTTGCTCTTCTTTTATTTCATCTTTAATTAATTTTATTTATTCTCTTTTCCTATGTCCTTTTGCTTTTATCTTTAATTATTATTATAACATCATTTGTTAAGGTGCCACTAAAAGCGACTAAAAAATCTGCTTGAGCAACATGCTTTATAATATGCTCTTTTCATTTTTTTTATTTTTATGTGAATACTATTTTTACTAATGATAGTAAAATTTTGGTAAAAAGAATCTGTTAAAAATTTGGAATATTCTTTTACTAATATTAATGGAAGGGGGTGAGTGTTATTTTTTTAAAACCTTAAGGGTAGGAAGTATTTTTTTTTCCTTTCAGGTTTGGGGACGAGAGTAATTCCCCCAAACCTCAAGGGAAAAGGGTGCAATTTGTCTTTAATTTTTTTTTTTTTTTTTGGGGGGGTTAAACATGCTCGCTTGGTTTGGGTTTCTTAAAAAAGTATCAAATTTCATCCACTTAGTGAAATGTTAAAAAATTATTTATCTTTTGAACAATACTCATGATTGTAGGATTAGTATATGAATGAAACTGCCTTTGGTAATTGTTGAATTTTAAATAAAATATCTAAGAAAAAGAGGATATGAGAATGAATGAACTAAAATAAATATTAGTTATTTTGTGACATACCATCAAATTTGATACAACACTATCATTTTTTTTACCCTAATGTGAAAAAAAGAAAAAAGAATAGAAAATTGATATAACACTTTATTGTTTAATTCTTAATGTGATGTGAGATATGAGAAAATTACTGTTATGTATAACAGTATAACCTTACCGTTTTAGTAGATGTATACTTTTTTTTTATAATATATATTCAATTCAACTACTCTCTAAATCAAATTCAACTGCACACATACAACTATGCTTTAATCAAGAGGACGAGGTAATGATATTATTTTTATATCCTACCATAATCCAGGTTCAAAAGATAGCAGATATGTATAAACACATATTTCATGAATACATGTCTTCTTTTAAGTTCATCAAAATACATGTCTTCTTTCCTTTATTTTATTATAATTATTATTATTATTTTTTAAATTTTTTGAGCAGAGGGGGTGGGAATACTCTTTACCTTTTTATGCTATATTATATTGTCATGGCAATCAATGTTGTAAATATTTTATTGTTAGATTATATTTTGCCACAATTTTGGTTGAGATAACTAATTCAATTAGTGATTTTAAATGTTTGAATCAAGTAAAACATTATACTAAATTTCATTAATGAATTTTTTGTTAAAAGAAGATTGGTTTTTTTTTTGGGGGGGGGGGGGGATGTCAAAAAGTCACACACTTGCACACACACTTTGACACAACTTAGACATGTGGCAAGTGGTGATTAGATTACTTTTCTCTAAGTTCGAATGGTAGACTTACATGATCATTTTCAATTTGGTAGTTACTAAAAATATCACTTTACTTTCTGAAAATGTCACTTTATCTTTGTTAAGGACTCAAACCGATCACTATAAATTGTTAAGAACTAAATGTAATCGCTTATAGTTTTAAGGACTAAAATTGCTAATGGGCTAAAACTTATAAACCAGCAGCATATTTTGCACTAAAATCGAATTATATGAATGGACATGATTATAAAAATTCTATGGAGATTTTAAGATCTTAATCCTCTTCTTTTTCTTTTTCTTTTTTTCCTTCTAATTTTTGGTGCAAGGGGAAAGCTCATTAGACAACAAAAACACAGTTCATGAAACATAATTAGCTCAGTTGCTGGAAGTCAATAATTATATATTACCATATCTTAATTGAATGCAAGTACGAGGTTGGAGTTTCTCGGCACAATACTGGTTAGCCAAAAAGTCATGGCACATGAAATAGAAGAAAAAGAAAGGAGAGAGAAATTTACCATAGAAACCAGTTAATTGGGACCAGAATTTATAAATAAGACACATTGTAATTTTTTAACTTTACAAATTTGTATTTGAAACATAGATAACAAGAAGATGGTTCGTAGTGAACATATATTGCACAACATCATACTAGGTATGAATAAATGGACCTCAAAATCTACACATTACAGCAATAGCGAAGGGCACCGACAAATAAATCCACACATTAGAATTGTGGCCTGAGTATAATATCATCATTGCCAACTCTTATTAACACTTCCCTTTTGGAGAGGATCAATCCAACAATAAAATAGGCTACCTAGTAATCATTATGTAGAGCTCAAGAAGTTGCGGTGTTGGCAGTGGTGATTGGGTTAAATGCAACCTGCTCTGCAAAAGAGAGCACTTCATTGGGCCCTGCCTTCTCTCGGCCAACACAAGAAGGTCAAGATAATATAGGTAATGGGAAATGATGGTGTTCGTAGGATCAATATCACCTTGCCGCAAGTACGTTCCCCATAAAGGATGTTCATTGTGGCACCAAAACCAGGAACACGCTTAGATAGAGTGTCATTCTTGGTAGGCTTCCAGTTGCCAACAAAAGCATCATGGGCTGAAGGCTGTGACTTTTTTATTGGGGTCATCCACCTCCAAATCGCAGCCTGGAAAGCGAGGGTAGCATTCTGCGCAATGTATTCTGGATGGTTCAACAGGTCTGCTTTAATACCATCCCTAGCTGCACCATAGTTGTAGTTCCTACAAATAACAACACAGATAACAACACCACCAAAAATAAGAATCTAAGAATCAAGTTTGCAAGAAGTTTAATAATACAAACAGGGGCAAATAAACAAGTTAAGAACTATTAGTGACATGACGCATCATCTTTGATCTATAAATTGATTCTAAGTGCATGGGTCAGTTATCTAGCGAAGATGCTTATCATAATGACCATCTTAGAACTTATGTACAAGTAGTATATCATCATCATCATCAAATTATATTTCATATTTGGCATTTCTTCGTTTTTTTGATAGGTAATAAAAGTTTTATTGATATCAAAAGTGCAATGTGTTTATGATTCTAAACTCACAGCAATGAAAAGACTACAAACAAATCAAATGGAAAAACTAACAGAAATAATGAAATCAGACCAGTAGATTGGTTGAAGAAAGATAGATTTGGTAACAAAACAAAGGTAACACCATGAAATTGAGAAAAAGAAAAGAAACAGTTGGTTCTGAAATATATACAGAACAGTAGATAGGCAAGGCACCATGGCCATAGTATTCAGCTCCAGGAGTACAAGGGTATGTGTATTTGTAGAAGTCGTCACAGTATGACTGGCTCGGGCTCATTTCTCTGCTGAAGCAAAGCCCCCAAGCTAATGGTCCTCCAGTTGCCACTCCGTAACCACCTGGTTAGAACCCAATTATAATCACCATTTACCATCAACAATTATGTGAACAAACAAAAAGTTTTCAGAAACTAAATAGTAAATACCATTTCCTCCAATCACTGCAAACACACACACACAACCAGGTAATCACCGTTTCATCCAATCCACCCAAAAGACACACTCAATCTAATCAAACACACTGGTAAAAGAATCCCCCCAAAACCCACTCTCTAAAATTTCTATATATTAAGTAAATTCAAAAGTTCATCAAATTAAGAAAGATATGAAAACACACACTATCTCAAAATATCAAATTAAACACCCAGATAATCGAATACCCTCACTACAACAAGCCTTATCCTCCAAAATCTCAAGGTCAGCTATGAATTCTCACAAACTAGCCGGGTTAACAACATATATTCTTTTCTACCGTTCTATTATATCTAAAACCATACTCATTGTTACCTCCATAATTGACATGTCCTTTTTAACTACTTTAACAAATTTTATTTTAGGTCTTTCTCTACCCTTTTTTTTCCCTCAACTTGAATCAACTCACACAGTTAATCTTTCTTGCTTGGGCAGGAATCACACTCCTTTATACATGACCAAGCATTAATCAAATTCCCTCAAAACCCACTCTGAATTTCCAATCTATTAACTAAATACAATTACCACCAATTAACTAAAAAACAGAAACACAAACACAGTGATAGACAATCAAATCAAACACCCAGCTAAAAGAAACACACAATCTCATTCAACTAACATAATAAACACACACACACGCTCAAGTATAAAAATCCACTCAAAACTCACCCTAAATTCTCTGTTTATCAAGTAAACAAAATCTCTATCCAACTAACAAACTTAAGAAACACACACACACACACACAATCAAATTAACCACCCACTCTAAAATTCCAATCTAGTCAACTCAACACGTTTTCCTACAACTAATCAAAAGAAACACACACCCACAAATAGAAACAACCAAATCAAACACCCAACAAACAAAACACAACAAATCTCAAAACCCCATCACACATTTTCCACAGAAAATACCACATACAAGAAGTCTGACTCCCAACATGGCCAAGAAAAGCAGCGACCTCCTTCATCTTCTCAGTCTTGTTACCAGTGGTCCCAAACCCAAGTGGCTCGTACTGCGCAGCAGCAAGAATGAACGACTGGTAGTCCCAGAACCCAACGGCATGAGCCACAGGCGTGTTCCTCTTGGAAAACCATTCCTCAAATTGATACACTTGGAAGTAATCAGTGATTGTCTCATTACAGCAAAACTGTGACCACTGATTACACTCCCAACCTTTGGTACACACCTTCTTGCCACGCACCGTCTTCACCTTAGTCACTGTGTCCGGATCAGACTCCACCGCCACTGCCAGCGCCACCAGTGCCAAAATTACCAAAATGCCCTTCGCTTTCATTTTCATCTCTTTGGTGGTGTTTTGGACAAAAAAGCAAGTTTGAGCTTCTGGGATTTTCTGGGATGTGTGTGTGTTTTTTTTTTGGTTATGCTTTGGTTGTGATGCGAAGGAAGAAGTAAGAGGAAGAAGAGAGAGAGTTGGATCGAAGGTCTTTTTCTTTTGAGAGAGAGTGGGGTCAGAGAGTGGTTAAGTGGGGTGCAAGTTTCAGGAATGGACGGTGGATTGGAGGGGAAGGTGTTCGGGGTTTAAGTGGGAACAGGCTGGATTTGTGGGGATGGAATATAGGCTCTTACACTGCTGAGATGTGTCACCGACACTCAACAAATGAAGCCAATTCAATTCTACAAAGTCTATAGAGTTTCCTTCTCAAAAAAAATAAAAAAAGAAGGTCTATGGAGTTTTTTACTCTCTTCTAAGCCTTTGGGCTGGGTGGGTAAATTAGGCCCAGCAATCCCAGCCAATCTAATGTGCCTCTATTTTTTTATTAAAAAATAATAATAATTAAATTATTACTCTTTACCATTAAATTCAAATACTAATTTTTCTTTTATAGACGGCGTTTAAAACCACATATTAGCTAGCAAAAGACTTTATTCAAAATCATAATAAATCTCTTAAAATCTATAAAAAAAAAAAAAAACTATTTTTGGTAACTCATTCCACAAAAGATATACTGCAACAATAGTGATATTCTTAAAAATTTTGGCAAATAGCTCAAATTTTATAACAAAAAATATTTTTATATTCCTTAAATGAAGTGGTTGATTGCTTTTGGTGTTTATAAATGTTTTTTTTTTTTTAAATGAAGTAAAAAAATAAATTTTTTTATATAGAATGTATTGTAAAGTAAGATATTTAAAATAGATAAAATAAGTTTTTGAATTGCTAAAAATTAATTTTTTTAGCTTATTTGACGTGAATGCTTTTGGCCTTTGTGTGAGTTGGGCACATAGTTATATGAATGAAATTTTTAAGTCAGCAAGAGTACGTGTAAAGTGATGATGGATGATTGCAACTTATTATTTTTTGTAAAGTTGTGAAAAACAAAAATGTGTTTGCTGCATGACTCTTAAACAATCCAATAATATTTTTATTGGTTTATCAGGAAATTTTTTTTATGCCACGTTGGATTCTCAAGGCAAATATCATTTTTTATATTTTGGTCTTTTGGGTAGGTTTAAACTTTTCCCACGTTATTTAATTGATGGAAGGCCACACTATTCCACCGACAAACAAAACTACAAAAACCAATTCTATACAATATAGTATAGAAAATAAAAATATCTATAGTCTACGGAGTCTTGACTCTCTTCTTCACCTTTGGGCTACTCAAATTAGGCCTAGCAAACCTTCTAAAAAAAAAATATTAGGCCTAGCAATAAAAATTTTTTTAAAGAGAGGCCTAGCAATACCTACTAGGCGCATTCTTATTAAAATAGAAATACTTTTAATTATTTGGAAAATCTATCATCTTTTAATTTATACTTTGCTTTATCATCTTTTAATTTATACTTTGCTTTTCATTGTTAAAATTGTGTCTTCAAAACACCATTTTATAATATTTTATTATGACTTAATGAAACATACAAAAGTAATTTGTCCGAATTAAAAATCATGTTTTCAAACATACAATTATAACAAAATATCAAAATTATATTTCTGAAATACAATTTTAATTTTTTTTCAATTCATGTCTTGGAAACCTGATTTACAACAAAAATACATGTAACATAGTGCCAAGAGCAGCAGTTGTTGCTTATAATACATAATGTGGTTGCTAATGTTCGAATATACCATATATTGATATATAGCCTAAATTTGCATATGTTCAAATCCTTGATTGTGCAAAAATTAGGAGAAATTTCCTTTATATTAGCTCAGTCAAGGATCTCCCTAGGCTAAGATCAAAGTTTACACATTCATCAGCTCAATCAAGGATCTCTCTAGGTCTCATCATGTATTTCGACATATAGAAAACACAAATAATATACAAATTACACATTTTATTCCATCAATTTATTTCATTCTTTCTTTTTTTTGTTACCTCAGTGTGGTATTAGAGTCACATTTTTGTAACCTTCTGTAAGGACCAAACTTGAGTCCCTAGCCCAGACAATGGATGGATCTAGGCCCAAAAAGCCAAAAACAATAAATTTGTAGAGAGTGGGTTGGAAAACTGGGTTGAAATGAGTTGGATCATGAATAAAGTGGGCTTGGTTGACAAGAACAGAGAAACAAATTGAATTAAATTAGAGAAAATCATCCTCGACTCTGTCCGAAGAGACCAGTTCTTATATATTCCTTACAAGTTTGATTACAGAGATGGTTCTTGAATGTTACAGTGTTTCTCTTGTGATTTTCGGATCCCCTATCTATGGAGGATCTCTTACATTATATAGTTCTCTTTGGACGATCTTAATCGTACACTTGTCGATCATTTGAGCTACTACTTCAATGCGTGTCCTATTAGACATCCTTTCTGGCCTTCTGTGAGTTATGGTAGCCAAGACAGCACTGTTCAGGGTCTTCTCCATATAAATGTGGCCAGAAAGTTAGCTGCAGGACATTCAATGCAGTGGTATCAACATTCCCTTAGATATTTTAGGACACCTCCCTGTCCTATGTCCCCATAGTGCCTATCCGTATCAGCAAAGTGTGATGTTATCCAGAACGGTAGACCACCTCTACAGACCTCGGCCTTAGTTAGCCAAGGATGCTCTCATCCTCGACATAACCCCCTGTGCCGTTATGATCAAAACTGACTTCTTCTTTTGCTAGCATAGGCTCTTTTGATAACGTTCACCCTCCTCGAATGCCTTCAATCCTCGACTTGGTCCTTGGGTCCATTATATACCTAAATAATGGGCTCCAGGGCCTAATGCCCCTACACCTTCAATAGGTTTTGTCCATCACTATGCAACCTTGCACATCACTATTCAATAGCATCATCCAAAAACGAGCTTGCTCAACATCACAGATCTTCTCTTGTCATGAAATTGATTCCAAGAATCAGTTACATCTTCAAAAACCAACCAAAAGAATTAAACTGAAGTTGATTCCAAGCCCACAATGGCTTGCTCGACAATCAACGTCACATATTTTTGGCCATTGCCCATTATTTAAAAAAAAAAAAAAAAAAAAAGACAGCTTAATATCAACAATTACTTATTTCTCTTGATCCCTTTAAATAATCAAACCAAACCAGACCAGACCAAATAAGTCTTTTATTTTTTTTTTTTCCCAAAAATCCATTATCACATTCAGTTGATTCAAAAACCCACTACTAGTTGAAGAAATCATAGCCTAAGGCCGGAAATCATTGCCTAAAGGCTGCATTCTACTACACAACACCACCTCATAAGTCAAAAGCTTACTTATTCTTTTTTTTTTGGTAATCTGGAATTCAATTAAACAGCTAAGAAACAGAGGCACCAACAGGGCCTACTCTGTTCGTGTACAACCCACACTTATCCGCCTCAATGAGAGGGATCAAGTCCACAGGCGGACTAAACCAAGAAACAAAAAGCTTACTTATTCTTACAAGTCGCAACTTATCTTTTTGGCTTTAATGAGGCAAAGGAATTATGAGGAGAACAAAGCAAAAAATTGAAGTTGCTGAAGTAAAAAATTTAATGTGCCCACTTCAAGGAGGATAAAAAATAAGGGAGAGAAAATTGATTTTTTAGGTGTTTGGTAGGAGAGAATGAAAGGATGAAAAATTAGTGAAACTCATGTCTTTTCCTCCACTGGCCCCTAGGCGTGGACTTATTGGTTTTTTTTTTTTTTTTTGGGCATGATATAGGTTGTGGGTACTTTATTTCGTTTTGCTCTTCTTATTTTCTTCTTTTCTTTTTTTGGGTTTAATGAGATTTGAATTTATTTTTTTTAGCTTTTTTTTTTTCTAGGCATGATTTTTCTTAATAAATTTCAACGAATTGCTTTTTTTTTTTGGTTCTTTGCCACTTTTTATGTTTTAATTAGGCATCATTTTTTAAAAAGGACATACGAGTAAATTTATACAAATTCATTTTTTATATTCTCTACTTTTCCACCTCCAACCAAACACAAAATAAGAAAAACTAAAATTTTTTCTATCCCCCACTTTTCCACCCCTTTAACCACACAGAACCCTAAAATTAGGCTTAGAAGTAGTAATTGGGCCAAGTGTCAACCTTTTTTCTATGCCAAGTAGATATACTCTTTTTGTGCCAAGTGACTATCATTTATTAAAAGCTTTGAAAAATGCACAATTCTTCAATATTTTTGGGTGATTTCAAATTAAACCCTTAAATTTTTAAAAAGTTTAATTAGAATATGAATTTTTAAATTGTTTCCTTTCATGCCCTCAACAAGTTACTCTTAACTTTTTCTTTTCTTTTTTTGTTTATATTAGTAACAAAATATTCTAAATTTCTATAAGAATCTCTATACAAAAGTTTAACCATGGTTAATAAAAAATAACTGATAAATTTTGAATAAAAATACAAAATTTATCAAGCACCAAAACACTTGCAACGACAAATTTCTCCATAACTTGTTGAAAAAAGAAAAAAAAAATCGTACTTAATATTTTAAAATACACTTCAATTAAAATTTTTATACAATGAATTTTAATTTTGAAATAGAGGATAATTTTTGAAACTTGCTCTTAAATAGATAGATTAGTACGTAACATTTTGAATATAATATATATATATATATATATTTGTACAAGATAGAAATTCTACTCTAGCATAATCTAAATGTATATGTGTGTGAAACTCCCTTTTAAAGACTTGAACATCAACATTTACCCTACACACTCCACAAGCGCTTATACTTATGGAGTTACTATCATGCCAAGGGTGCGAGTTGGTTACATTTTGAATATTAATTTAACAAAGTTTGGTTAATCAAATATCAAAGGGGGGAAAATATTTTTTTCCCTTCAAGTTTGGGGTGGAGTGTAATTTTCCTATATCTCAAGGTAGAGAAGTGTTACTATCCCTAACTAAAATAACAAAAATTCACATAAGTTATGACTAACACCTATTTGAATGCCAAAAATCATTTTATGTGAAGATATTAGACCTCTAGTACATTAGAAGAGAATTATTAAATCATATAATAATTAGTTATTTAATTAATGTTGTAAGGACACGTTTTGCAGCCCAAGATGTATGGGATCTTGGCCCAATTAGCCAGTACAATAAATTTGTAGAAAGTGGGTCAAAGAACTAGTCCCTAATGAATTGGACAACGGCTAGTATGGATTTAAACGATAATCAAACAAGAACAAGAAGCACTGATCTAAATTAATTTACTATCCGAGGAGGTAAGTCTTTATATAAATCAATTAGATTGAATACAAATATAATTTTGATAGCTACAATGTTCTCTTTCTATTTTTCTGATCCCTTCCCCATGGAGGGTCTCTTACATTATATAGTTCCCTTTGGACCATCTTGATCCTACACTTGTTAGTCATCTAAGCCCTTATTTGAGTACCTGTCCCATCAGACACTTCTTTAGCTTTCTGTGAGTTGTGGTAGCCAAGGCAATATTGTTCAGAAGTCTTTTCCACATAAATGCGGCCAGAAAAGTAGCTGCAGTGCATTCAATGTGGTGGTAGTAGCTTTCCCTTAGATATTTTTGGGTTCATCTCATTCTCGTATGTTCATAATGTACTTCCCTATCACTAGAGCTTCATAAAAGGTTACTTTGATCATTGGAATACATATTTGAGCTGTACTTATCGTATAAGAGGAGATATTCCTCTTCGGACAATCTTCCGATTTGTATTTTGCTCATTGAATCCTGAGCCTGGACCGTTCTTTACCATTCGTTCCTCCTCAGACCACTCACACTCTCGAACAAGGCCCAAGGCCCAATATATAATTAGGGCCCTTAATCCTACAAATGTCATCAAAAAGTTATTTCATGAATGTTATCTAATTTTATGTCCAAATCATATCATATTCTATATAATAAAGTAGTGTCCCAGATATTATAGTTGTGTCAAGTGAATACTCTCTTTTTTCTATTATTAATTTTCCATTTTTTCTCCATAATCATGTGGTGCACTGCAAATATATTAAAATAATTAATTTAATTACTATAATTGAAGACTCTATTTTTTTTTCTTTTTTTCTTTTTTTTGATAAAACAAATGATTTATTTTTTAACTAAGGAGCACTGTTACAAGTATTGTCCATTGGGCACTCGCGAGGAGTGCCTAGTTGCAAAATATCACACACATATTTTACATAAACAAAATTTGGACATTCATTATATTCTCTAACATTGCATTGGTGCTCTCGTCCCCTCTTTGCTAGTTCATCTGCCTAGACATTTGCTTCACAAAAGACATGACATGGAAGAACTGTCCTTTCTTGGCCGAGCAACATCCTGCAATCCAAAATCAAAATAGAATGTTTCGATGCTAGAACACCTTATGTTGTTAGCCAATTGAGGAGAATTTGAGAATCAATTTCTAGATTTATATGCTTATACTCTAATTCCCAGTCCATTTTTAAACCATATCTAACAGCCCATATTTTTGCAATATTATTTGAGGCAATGCCAATGTGAATTAAGAAGCCTTTTATCCATCTTCCCTTACTATCTTTTAATACACCACCGCCTCCTACTTTACCAGGATTATATTTAGAACTACCATTTGTATTTAAAGTAACAAAAAGGGGGTTGTGGAGGATGCCAATATATTATTTTAGTGACTTTTGTACCTTTTGTTTTTCCCATGATATGCAAGATGACAAAATTCTGCAACTAAATGTAAAGCTTTATGCATAAGCTGGTTAAGTGTTTCAGAAGGAGGATTGAATATCCTATTATTTCTAGAAAGCCAAAGTTGCCAAATTCCATAAGCAAATGAAATATTCCAACGCATCATTTGAAAAGAGCTAAGAGATATATTACTCAAATTTTCATATAACCATTCTACCAGTGATTTATGGAAAAAAAGATATTTCTCGTTGTCCAGGAAGAGCAATTTAGAATTCTTTTATCCAAGAGTAGTCTTGAATGACATGTAAAGTACTTTCAAGTAGGGGTGTCAATTCAGGTTAGCATGTCAGGTTCGTGTCGTGTCGAGGTAGGGGTATTCGACTAAATGGCTCAACCCTAACCCAACTCATTTAATAATTGTGTCATGATCCTTTAACCCTAACCCGACCTGTTAATAAGGCGGGTTGACCTGACCCAACCCATTTGACACGTTTAATAAACGAGTCGTGTTGGGTTGACACGAATGTAACACAACCCATTTCAACCTGTATAATATTAAATATAACATCCATCTATAAATAATTATTTTTACATCCCAAAAAGCAGTGCATATACTTCAAGTCTTCAACCCACATTCAAAATAATATAGTTCAACAAAAATATAACATTCATGTAGAAATAAGTTCTTTACACTCCAAAAGAAATGTATACACTTCAACCCAAATTCAAAATAACAAAGTTTCACAAAAATAAAATGTTCAACAAAAATATAATATTCTTGGAACTCGCCAAATGCTAAGTATCAATATTGAAACAATTTGAGCAAACAGTAAACTAATCCTGACTATGACCACGATTATCGTCCATAGATTCTTTGTTAATGTCCAAATTCATAATATCTTCTACAAGCTCATCCAATTTCATTTGTGTAAGTTCTATGCCCAAAAAAAAAAAAGTATTAGTAGTTCTAAGGTCTGTAAAGTTTCAATTTCCAATTATATCCCTTGTAAATTTTTGTAATTACTCACTTTTCTTTTTTATTTTAAAATATATGTTGGATATAAAAGGTATTTGACAAATCTAAAATAAAATAAATATTTATTTGTTATATGAGTTAAATGGGTTGTGTTAAGTGGGTCATTTCGGGTTGACACAAATAAATTGGCATGTCAAATATGTCTATTGCGGGTTATGCGGGTTGACCCGTTTATGACCCGTTTTTTATCGTGTCGCTTTCGGGTCGACCCGTTTATGACCCAAACCCATTAAGGCCTAACCCTAACCCGAAAAAACCCGTGTCGGGTTCGTGTCGTGTTTGCGGGTTGGGTTGAACATTGACACCCCTGCTTTCAAGATTTAAACATCGAAAACACTAGGGCCAATACCAAAGAAGACTATTTCTAACCTTTCAAAAAGTTTAAAATTTTACTACCATGAGCTCATAAAAAAATAAAATAACATGCCATAATGTAACTCAATGTGAATACCGTAAGTTGTATGACACAAGTATTTATAATTGATGAAGTGCAAATTCGTTAGTCTAAGTGAGTGCGTCTAGATGGAGCCAAGATGTCGTCTATGTGACAGGAATGGTAAAACAGCTTCCTTAGAATGGTAACCGGTGTGGTGCCTGCCACAACGTCTCTGATGCCAAAGTCAATATAAAGAAACTCTTTAGGAAAGAACAATGTAATGTAACAAAGCAAGAAATATTTCTTAGTATGTCTATGTACCTTGTGTTGACATTGCGAGGGCCTTATATATGTTTCAACAGCTTCTAGTCGTTGGGGTAGTTATGGTAGCCTTAATGTCCCTCTTGGTAACGTTCCATGCTTTGTAATGTGGCTTCAATGTGCTCCAACGGTCCATACAACTGGCTTAGTAACCGCTCCGGGTATAATTAGTTGCATTGAATTGCCTGGTTGCCTTCATCGGTGATGTGGGTATTTGGTTAGCTCGTCTGAGGATGTCCTCATCTATATCGCCGAGGTCGTCTATGGGAAACAAACTCGTCAGTCCCGTCAATAATGTTTAAAATTTTACTGCCATGATGAGTTCATAAAAATATAAAATAACAACATGCCATAGTGTAACTCAGTGTGAATATCATAAGTTGTATGACACGATTATTTATAATGGATCACTTTATAAGTTGTATGACACAAATATAATTTTTTTAATATGATTTATTATATATACATCAAAATTATGAACATTTTTACAATGTTACTTCAGGCAATATTTTAGAAATCAGACCGATCAAACAATCAAAAAATCTCTAGTCCGATTGATATTGAACCAATGGTTGAACTACACTTATAACGTCATAAATAAATTAATTTATACTTTTATATTAATAAGTAAAATAAATATATAATAAATTTCTTAACCATAATAAAGATAGAAAACTTTTTTTAAAAAAGTAAATGGTATAAATTTATGAAATTCCACCCACTTAAAACGTTTTTAGGAGGCTACGTGCCACCCATGCATGACTTTTTGTCCATGAGCTACACCTGTCGCCACGAGGCCCACGACGGGCCTATTCTAGCCTCAACTCAACCCCAAATCTCCGATCAGTCTCGGGTGCAACTGGGATCCCTCAACAAAAGAATTCCTGGCATTTCCGATGGACCAAGCTTCAAGCTCTTTTTTCTACCAGTGACTGAGTAAGTTGAGCAGAATATATAAAACTAATTATAATGGTTGTTGATTGATTTTTTCTTTGTTGTTGTGTTCTCTGTAAAAGCTTTGGTATTGTTTACTACAATTTTTTATTTACATATTAGAAAATACTATCTTTCATTATACAAGAATATGTTATTAATAGATACGATGAAACGAAAATGGGCAATAAGATATGGTCAAAAAAATTGACAGAAATCAGATTACAATGAGTAATGGGTATAGTACTCCACTACTCCTATTTTCTTAGATGCATGTTTATAATCCTTCATAAAAAGTCAAACAACAAGAATTATACACACAAAACTCATTAATCCTCAGTGGCAACAGAGTATGCGTACAATTTGGACGAAAAATCAGATTACAATGAAACCAACCAGAATTGAATAAAATGATTAATGGGTATATAACTATATATACTTTTACAAATGAAAACCAAATCCTATTCAAGAGTTGTATAAATCTTGGTCACAAAGGATTTGTGAGCTAAAATGCACAAATACGGGCATGATACATAGGGCGATAACTTGAAAAATTAGGATAAGGGGAATACGTATATTAATAACTTATTAATTATAATTTTATTTTTATTTTTAAATATATTAATGTTAGGCATTTATTTTTTATATGTTGTTAATGATATATATCATTTTAAAAGCAATAATGAATAATAAAATGAATATTTTTTAAAGATAATTTCAACCTATATGACAAGATATTTTACCAGTTGAGGTAACTAAAATTCATAATAATAAAATGAATCTATAGCCATTATATGATGTTTAAAATACAAATCAAGATCTAAAAGTGTAAATAAAAGATAATTAAATAATTAATTAGTGTTCAACATTGAAACTAATATGTAAGAAAAAAAAAATCCTTATAAGTTTGGACTATCTCTCACTGTCAAGAGGTTGGATTACAATCTTATCCAAGTTGTATAACGGGCATATCTTCAACATATCAACACTTTTTCTTCAAAAAAGAAAATTACAAATATCACACACATCTCACACACATGCAAAGGAATCTAGTTTGATATGTATCAAATACGGATACTTAGAAGAAAAAAAAATTGAGTATCTGTGTATTCTAGTTAATTTGTGAGTCAAAAATAGAGTACCTATGTATCCTAGTTAATTTGTGAGTCATTGACGTTGTAATTGTCTCTCTTCAATGAATTTTCATTGAGATTTCTTTTGTCCTGTAATGATTTTTCCATTAGAAATGTTTTCCTTTAATTCTCTACTTTGTGACCGTTTTCTGTGTCACCAAATTTTTTTTTTATTGCTTTGGTAATATCAGAGTTCCATTGGGGATGGCCTCCAAAAAATTTTTAAAAAAAAATTGTATACTGATAAAAAAAATCTTTTTATATAACATATAAAAACATCAAACATGCGTAATTTTAAAAGAAAATCTTATTCATTTTACATGGAAATTAAATTTATATATATAGATATATAAATTAATTTTTTTTTAATTTTTTAAGGAAACAGAGTCACATTTTTTTTTTCAACAAATGATAGAGTCACAATTCATTAGTGATTAGTGTTATATATATATATATATATATCCTATTGGGTTATGTTTTGACTTTATTGTGTGATTAATTGTTAAATTTTTTATTTTGTGTTGTTAATCATTGTAGGAACATATAAATTTTGTTTGAGTTCAATTTCTTTATATATGATTTATGATTAGGGCATGTATAGCACGGAATGATACTACTAATTTTTTGTTATAGGTGTAAGGATATTTTTTTTTTTTCCTATTATTGATATGATTAGAATGTATGAAAAGTATTTTTAGTGGTAGATTCAAATTTGTATCAATTTTTAAAAAGGAAATAATAATTTTTTAAGATATAATAAATGAGCCTTTTTAACTTTTTAAAGTTTTTCACTAGTGAGCACATTGGTGCCCATCTTCCTCCTTGTTGCCTTGGGCATGTAGGGGTTACCACCTTCCCCTCCTATACATTAACACCCCTGAAGTTTGGGCTTTTGGGCTAATGTCAGCTAGGTCGAAGACATTTCAAAATTTACTAACTTGGTCTCTAAAGCCAACTTGTTCCATAAACTGTTACTCATTTTTTTCTCTCCCTCACTATTAGTGACTAAGTTGGTCAGTTTTAAAGTGTCTTGAATCGGCTTGAACTGGCATTAGCCCAAGCTTACTTTTGGGCATTAACTATAGTATACCCTTTTTTATTAACCAAAAAGAAAAAATCTTACTCTATGCATTGTTAAAAATCTTTGGGAGAATTACACCCCAATTCCTTGGAATTTGGGAAAATGACACTCCATCCCAAACTTCCAAAGAAAAAAAAAATTCACTCTTTTGAGGTTTGAAGAAATTAACACTATCCCATTTTGTTTATATTAGTAGTGAAATATTCTACACTTCTATATGAACCTCATTACAAAAATTTAATCAAAGTTAATAAAAAAATAACTGATAAGTTTAGAAAAAAAATGCAAAATTCATCAAGTACCAAAACACTTGCAATGGTAAATCTCCTCATAACCTATTGAAAATAATAATAATAATAAGCAAAATGCATAGTTAATATTTTTTAAATATTCTTTAATTAAAAATTTAAAAGACAAAATTTAGTTACAAAATTAATTGTACCCTAAGGCTATATAACCTTACTCAATATCTTTTTATTAGTAGTGAATTTTGACAAATCTACCATTGGATTATATCGTTTTCTTATATCTTCTTCTTATCCTCCATGCTTACAAAATTTCTAAAAAATTATAGATCTATAGCTATGTCATCAATATATTGTTTAAATTGTAAGTTTTTATAGTTTAAAATTATGCTTAAAATATAAGCTTATAAATCATATAAGAAATAATATCTGATTAACAAAAAATTTGATATGTGTATTAAAAGTGTAAAGAATATGCGATTCAACGGTTAGATTTTTAAAATATGTAACATAATTTTTATTTTATTAAGGAAGAATGTAGCCTTAGACTACAACTAATTTTGTCTAAATTTAAAATATTAAATTTAATTTTGAAATGGGGAATAAATTTTGAAGACAAAGGGCAAGTTAATTAGCACACAACATTTTTAATGGTATTAATATAGAAAATATTAATACCATTAAAAATGTTTTAAATTTTAATTTTGAAATGGAGAATAAATTTTGAAGACAACGGACAAGTTAGCACACAACATTTTTGATGGTATTAATATAAAAAATTTTGGTCAATCGAGTGTCAAAGAGGAAAAGTGTTTTTTCCCTTTTAAATTTGTGATTGGAGTGTTATTTTTCCAACTTCAAGTGAGCGGAGTGGAGTGTAATTACCCCCAAAATTTTTACATTTTAGGTCTTGCGTTGTGCAGAGTCAATCCAAATAAAATTGTGTTGTTCTTGTTTCATGTCATAAAAATTTCCCCTAATTTTTGTTGCCTCTTTTTCTCTCCCCAAAAAAAGAAAAAAGAAAAAAGAAAAAAATAGCCTTCTTTTATTTTTATTTATTTATTTTAAGAATAGAAAACCGTGTAGCCTAGGTTTTTTGGTTTTTATTTTTGGGGGGTCACCACCAGAAAAGAACATATCTTTCTGAAGAATCTGAACAAGAAACGTGAATTGTTACAGCCCAAGAAAGAGTTAATACTGATCTCATCGAGAGAGATGATATAAGTAACGTTCCCCTGGACATCCACTGCTGGTAAGCTTGACACCTTACAACGTTATTTCTTGGTTTCCTCTGTGTGTGTACTACTGTGTTTTGAATGTAAATTGCTTTTCATATTTGTATAATTGTGGGGTTTAAGTAAGAATGCATTAGTGGGTGTCAACAAATTTGAGGAATATTTGTGTTACTGGCAGGAATCTTTTTCTTGAAGAGAGTCTTTTAAGCACAACATAGTCTTTAATTTGTGTACTGGTGGGGCCTTAGTCAGCTGAATAAATGAGTAGGTGTGAAAAACGTGGGGAAATTTTTCTATGTCCCTTAGCATGGGTTATGCCCAATGTAGCCAAAGGCGAAAGGCGACCTTAAAGCCCCAGGAAGGCGCCAGCCCTAGTGAAGCAAGGCGCGAAATTCTAAATATAATTATTTTAGATTTAGAGTTCAAATCTAATGTATTAGATGTATAAGAATATTATAAACAAATTTCTAAAACTCTGTTCCTAATGGATAGGAGCTGGTCTATAAAACTAGTTTTTGGGTTCGAATCCGAAGAGAGCCTATGTTTGTGACAAACAATTAATACTCATATATTACCATTCAAAAATTAGTCTATCCAAACATCAACTAAGTTTAAATATTATACCAAAATACTGTTCATAACTTCATATTAGAAAGAAGAAAACTCCTAAACAAAACATTATACTTCATGACTATCCATGAAAAAACAAATGCATTTGAAGATTGAATAGTGTAATAGATTGAATGTGGTTGTAAGTACTCAGGTTGGCTTTGATTTTTAATAATATTTTACATTACCTATCAAAAAATAAAAAATAAAAAAGCTTGAATGTGGTTGTAAGTTTTAATCTAAAGGTCATCATTAGACTCTTCATTCAAGTTGCCATCACTTTCAAAGCCACTTGAACCTGATTTATAACCATCAACATTCTCCTCCTCAGTCTCCTCAGAATCAACATCTTCCTCTTATATATTTGGCTGTGATGTTGAGGCCTTTGAGTTTGCCCTTGATTGTGCTTAGAATCTGGTAATCTTCCTTGCTTCTCTGACAGTGGCAGCTCTTGCCACTGCACCCCATATCAAACCATCATCATCATCAACCAACTTGTCTTCAACCAACTTGTCTTCAGCATCCATAGATGGCTCAATACCAATTTTCCCCAACAGCCATTCATTACTTTCATCTATATCATCCAAGGAGATGGGATCAATAACATCACACTTATCGTATCGTGCCTTCATTTTTTTTTTATTTTTTTTATCATACTTCACAAAGAACAAATCATTTAGTCTTTTTTGTGCAAGTCTATTCCTTATTTTTGTGCGAATCTACAAGTACTCATGAAAACTAGGTATTCGTGATTAATCACACCTTTGGAATTTTCTATGGAATAATGCTGCTCATCAAATGATAAAATCTACTTATTATACTTAAAAACTCACTTGCCCAAACACACAACAATTATGCTCACAACCACATGCACTACAAGTCAAGCTCAAGATTTTTATAGCTAACTGTTGCAAATTTGGAGTTGTGCTCCCATTCAAACTCCACCATTCTTCTATGTTAAGAAAAATTAGTATGAGTAATGATATATCATAACAGTTAGATTTTAATTTGTAAAAAGTGCTAGTCATATTAATTTAGATATATTTTTAGTCTTGCATAAAGTTATCATTTAGAGAATGCCTTCGATGGAAAGGTTTGGTCAGCAAAAAGTAAGTATTTAATACTTGAAAGAGGTAGAATAAATTTATTTTTATTCATTTATAGAATCTTTGTTTAGATTAATTAATTTTTTTTCAAATATTATATTCTTTTCTTTTCTTTTTTTAAGGGAAAATAAAAATGGTTAGAAAGAAAGATCGATTTTGGAGCTATGTTGAAGACCTAGATGGCCGTTTCAAAAGTAACTTTTGTAGCATAATTTTGCTGGGGGTGCTTCTAGGATTAAATATCACTTGGCTGGAGTTAAAGGTAATGATGTAGATATTTGTACAAGTGTGCCTGAAGATGTTCAAAAAGAAGCTTATCTAGCAGTTGGAGGGACTAACAAAAAACTGAAGAGTGCATCAAGTTCTAGTAATGCTAAAGAGAGTAAAACCACATTGTGTTCAATATCGAAAGATATGTGCCACGCTACCAATTCAGAGATGTGTGGTAAAAAAGATAAGAATGCAGTGGACAAATTGCTTGCACAACTTGTTGTAGTAAATAACATATCATTTGATGTTGTTCAAACGACATCCTTTATTCGCTTTGTGCAAGGTGTTGCTGAATATGGTCCTGACTATAAGTTACCCTCTTATTTGACTTTCCAAAGGAAGCTAATTCCAGACTTGAAGGTAGAAGTGGAAGAGTATATTAGTAATGTTAAGAAATCATGGTTGGTATCTGGTTGTACTCTTATGTCAATCATATGGAGTGATGTGGAGTATAGAGCATTTATCAATATTATTGCATATTCTCCTAGTGGAGTAATATTTTTGAAGTCGCTTGAAGTTTCAAGAGATAAAATAACAACACTCTATATTAAAGATATTATCTCTTCAGTAATTGACGAAATTGGGTCAGATAATGTTGTTCAGTTGATCACTGATAATACTACTAATTTTGAGTCTGCTAGAGATATGCTTATTAGCAAGTACCCTTGGTTGTACAAAACTCAATGTGCTGCTTACGGCATTAGATTGCTTTTGAAGGAAATATGCAAGGAAGTTGATTGGGTTCAGAAGATAATTATTGATGCAAAATCAATTGTTTCATATATGTATAAGGATAGTATCATTTCGTCACTTATGAGAGAGTACACAAACCATAAGGAATTGAAACATCCTTGTAAAAGGAGGTTTTCTTCTAATTTCTTGATGCTTCGATCTATTTTGAATGTTCAAGATGAATTGCAGTTACTTGTTGTATCTTCTAAGTGGAAAAAGTTGAATCATAATGAAAAGGACATTGCTAAAGCTGCTAGTATCATTCAAAGTGCAGAATTTTGGAGTCAAGTGAAAGAGGTGTTACTAGTGTTGGAGCCTTTGGTTCGAGTTCTTCGATTAGTTGATAATGATTTGTCAACTGCAGGATACTTATATGAAGCAATGGAAATGGCAAAAGAAACAATTAAGCAACAGTATGATAGCAATCAAGACAAATATATGCAGATATGGAAGTTATTTAGTTGTAGGTATACTGAAAATGTAATGCACCCAATTCATGCTGCTGCGACATTTCTGAATCCTGCTTACTTGTGCAGTGAGAAATTTATAGAGAGTCGTGAGATGAAAGATGGTATAAATTTCATTTTGGAGAATTTGGTGGCTATTGAAGAAAGGGAAGATTTCATGAAAGAAGTGCAACTTTATCGCAATAAAGTACTGAGCTTGTTTACAATTATGGCAAAGACAATGTTGAAAACATCTCATCCTAGTAAATTCAATAGCTTTGATATAATTTTAATATTTAACTATATTATTTCTTGATAAATTTTATGAGCATATAAATTGTAATTTTATTTGTAGGAATATGGTGGGATTTCTGTGGAGATCGTTTTCCTATCTTACAAAAGTATGCCATTCGAATTTTGAGTCAACCATGTAGTTCTACCTTGTCCAAGGGTTATTGGAATGTATCTGAGCTAGCACAAACAAAGAAGACAAACATGTTGACATCTGAGATGTTGGATAATATGGTGAATGTAAGATTGAACTCAATGATGATGGAAAAATTCAACCCAGGTGAATCTCGAAACTTGGAGCCAATTGATATTTACAAACCATATGAGCTTCCTGAATATGTTGATCATGAACAATTTTTGGTGGATGATGCATTTAGCAGAGTAGTAGAAAAGGGTATTGATGACTGATTACTTAGGATCAATTATTTGAGACTTTTTAATTAATCAAAACATTATAATGGTACTAAATTTGTTTATCATGGTTATTGTAGTAATTTTCTTTACTAGTTTAGATTATTTAAAATTGAATTGTTCAGATTTTGCTATGTGACTGTTATACAAATCTCATTGTATTTATCAAAAGAAAATATTAAAAAAAAATCCATATATGTTAAATTTAACCATGTTATGCCCATATACTATTTATGAATTGTTGCTCCAAATTCTTGAAACATACTTTTCTTAAAAGAGGCTGAATCATACCTGTCCTATATTGAGTGTACTTACTAACTGTTAATTATTTTAGGAAAAGATGTCATACAAGTATTTATATAGCTCCAGTTCTATATGGTTTTTTATTTCTACTAGAAGCATATACTCAGTTCTTTGCAAAGCTTTCCGTACTAGTTTCTTTTGTGTAAGGTAAGGAAGAATTTATGGATGAAATTTTCCTGTGTTGTCATGGAGGGTGTAAGCTAGCCAACTCCTAAACATATTGGTTCTGATTGGGGTTTCACGAAGTGAACTAAGTTTCTTGTCTCAGTAACCAAGAATCAAGTCATATTGCATGATGCAAGTGATGAATTTGTGGGGATCTGGTTAGCAGAGGCAAGTTTGGCTATGGGATCTTGTGGCTAAAGGTAAAGTTTAAAGCCTAATGAAGGAAAAGGTATGCAACTTCTTTTCATTCTCCAATCCTGTTGTATTCTACTGAAATATGACAAACAAACTTACGCCATTTGTCAATCATTGGATAGAATTCAAGATAATATTATTGGCTTTGGACTTCGAGTGGAGTTTGTGAATTAATCGTTGAGATTAGTCTAGATAGGGAGATGATCTCCTCTGATTCGGAAGTTGTATAAAAGGAAGATGATGTTTTAAAACTGTAAACTTGCTAATTAGTGTAAGCAGCATGGTTTTATAAATCAGTACGATAAAAGAACCTTCTTTTGCTCCCGGTTCTTGATTTTGACCAATTTTGGGGGTTTTTATTAAATTGAATTGGTGCTTTTGGTTCACGGTTGTTCCAGTGGGTTAGTTTCGGTCCAGTTTTTAAAACTATACTAAGCAGTCAACAAATTTTGGAAAGACTTAAATAAATCTAGTGTATAAATATAATCATTGACAAGTAAAGACGCATTTTTATGTACTGTACTGACATGGCTACAATCGCTAAATATTTTGGTACTAAAAGGACTTTCATTCCCATGCTGTCATTTCCCCTTATCTGAGCGCTGTTTCTCTCCTTGTAATTATCAAGGTTCTAATGTTTGGTGTAAAAAAAAATTGTTATATTTGTGGTATTTAAACATATTTGGATTTTTGTGGATTGTTTTTACAGCATATAGTGCATCAGTGCATGTGACATATCTGTGATTAAGTGCTATATCTAATAGTTTTCTAGAGTGTTGTTGGCAATGGAAGTACTTCTGTTCGTGTCCTGGTTAACATAGGGTGCCATTTTAGATATGCTTCTGAGATTGACGCAATTTATATTAAACACTTTTTATCATTTTGCATCACCGCGACTCTCGTCATTCCATGTTGCTGCAACAAATTTTCATTTTGATTAATGATCTTCCATCTAGGTGTGGTACGGTGGCTGTTGGAATTTGTGGGGCAGCATAAGACTCTGTAGTAGCCACAATATTGAGTGTGCATCTGGTAGTTTTGAATCTGCAACTCTGTAGACATCCCATAAAACTAGTTAATAAACTCAACTCTAAAATCTTCAAGAAAATACAGAACATAAACCTTTATTAAAACCTTAGGGGAATACAACAAAATGGCTGAAATAGGTTTTTATTTATTTATTTATTATTAAATAAGGCCATTATTAAGTCCAAAACCCAAGGCCATGAGTCAATGACACAGATTCTTACCATGGTTTACCTTTGAGAGAAGGACATGGTTTACTAAGTTAGGAGTTGGTCTTTAGCTTGATTGCTCAATAAAAAGGGAGTGTTTTTGTTTGGGCAAGCTAAAGTGTAACTTGGGCCTTTTATTTGGGTTTGGCTCAATATGAGCCTTCAAACACAGGTGTATAAGGCCCTTGTTAATTCATGTAAACACTTAATTTGAGAAACAGTATCAAAAAGACAGATACACACTTGAGCAGGCTTGAGAAAGACAGATTCAGAAAAAAAAAAAAAAAAAGGCTTGAGAAAGACCGTATGCAAGATTAGCATCCACCTCATGTGTGTTCATTTCATGGACTTTGCTTGGCTGACTGAGTAGTACCATTGTTTTAGAGCATTTACAACAAGACATCTAAAAAATATAGCTTTTAACTACTCAAAAAGCAATTTTATCTATTTTAACAATATACTTTACAATACACCTAACATTAAAGGATTTAGTTTAGCATATAACATAATAAAATAAAACTTCCTACATAATAAACACTACAAAAAACTAAAAAGAGAAAAAAGAATAGCAATATACCGTGCTATCAGTACATTGCTATCTTTGGCAACTCACTGTAGCTAAGAGTTAAAAATTTATAGGCATGGCAACTTTGATATTAGTGCTCGTTTGGCTGGCACGTTTGCGTTTTTCAGCCTTTTTTTTTTTTTTTTTTTTTTTTTTTTTTCACGCGTTTCCAGCGAAATTGTACTGTAGCAGCACTGTAGCGGCTACTGTTCAATAAACAGTAGCCGCAATAGTTGACTTTTCAGCCTAAATTTCACTGTTTATAGACCCATAAATTTCACTTTTTAGCAACTTTTTCATTAAAAATTGGTCCCACGGTACTATTTACACATTTAAAAATTATTTGCTACAGTATTTTTCAGTTTTCAGCTGTATCCAAACAGACCATAAGTGAACGTTTGGTTTCAGTCAAAAGTGGTGTCCACGTTTTGCGTTTTTAGAATTTTTTTTTTTTCCTGTGCGTGAACAGTAACATCACATGGGTTTACTGTACAGGGACAAAAATTACTGTTCACGCACTGTTTATCACTGTTTACAGCACTGTTCACGCACTAAAAAATATTAAAAATGGGTCACACGATACTATTTACACATTTAAAAATTATTTTGCTACAATATTTTAAGCAATAATAAGTTTTTAGCAACTTTCAGCAACAATAAGCTGTATCGAAACCGACCCTAAAAGTTAAAAATTTATAGGCATGGCAACTTTGATGTTGAGGATATTTTAGTATGTCGGTGCTAAACTAGCTTTTTAGTTATTATGACTACTTTATTGTGTATGCTCTCTCATACTGTTTAGGTTGGGTTGCCATTAAAATGTTCAGTCAGGTGCTAATTGGTTTTTCTCTTACTGTGTTGGGTTGCCATCAAAATGTTCAGTCAGGTGCTAATTGGTATTTCTGTTTTGCTGTTTTCTAATGTAACCAAAAAAAAAATTTCATTGACAAGATGGGCTAGTTTTGCTGGGCCTTTTCCCCCATTATCTAAGTAGATCTCTTTCCTGCTTCCATGCATTATTGGGGGCTGTAAACCACTTTTTTTTTTTTGGTGTGGATAAATGTGAATATTTCATTGAAGGAGCAAAAGGAAGGGATATCTACGTTACTTTCCCAAGCCTCCATGACAGCAAGAGGAAGGGATACACATTTACAAAAATATGATATATTTGAGTATAAAACATACTTGCTTAGTTCATGAACTATAGAATTAGCATCCCTTTTGATCCAACAAAAATAACAACACAAAAGAATTAGCCAAGACTGATGCATCATTCAACAGTGGCTGAATCTCCTAACATGCTTCCTTCATATTCTTATTTAAGACATCACATGAATCTTAGAATCACCTTTAACAATTATACTTTGAAACTTTTCATCTCTGGCCCAATGTAAAGCCCAAACTATGGCAAAAGCTTCAACAAAACTAGGACCATATGGTTGTAAGATGTAACATTGTATTTTTTTTTTTTTTTTTTTTGATAATGTTGTAACATTGATTTTATTCTTTGCAATAATCCGATTCTAATTTTCTTAATGATTTGTTATTTCTATCTGAGTATTTGTTGTGATCCTTGGTACTGAACTATTACCTGATTCAAGTTTAGGGGATACGCACTTCAAAGTTCAGACATTTGCAACGTTGTTTGACATTTAACATTGACACAATTAACCACTTTAGATTGAATGATCATATTGAATAAATCCAAAACATAAGTTAGAATTGTTTAAATTTAAGCAATCAATGCAACATTAATAAAGAATCTAAATCTTGAGCAACCAAAATTTTTTTATTTTAAAAATCCTAATATGCGCTAACGGGAAATAAAATTCTAAAATAGATAAAAGTAATTACAAGTAAAGATACAAAGAATAAAATCAAGGACTTAATTTTGTTATGTTTGCAAAAATAAAAAACTGTTAACTTGGAATAAAAAAGAAAATAGCAAAAAGAGATGCTCTAATGTTTTTATTTTTTCATAAATTAGAACAAAATAAAAATCAGTTTTGAAGTTGAGAGTATCACTTACTCTGAGTTTGAGATTGATTTAGGCTTTAAACATTTGTGGTGTTGTTTTAACATTTAATAGCGACAGTAGTAACAAGTAACAATCATTGATAGAAGGACAGAATTGAACAACTCTTAAACAATGGTGCATATATACAATTGTGTATAAGTGTGTGTAATATACAACACCGCTGGAAAGGATAAAATATGATTAATAAAATTACATAAGAATTGCTGTAGAATTTGTGTGCATTTTGAAAACCGATTAAAAACTAGCATTTTACTTAAATTATATATTATTTATAAGTCTCGGATTACTTTTTGTTCAAGTTTTATTTCAAATAATTTAAATCTAAATTTTTAAAAAATAAGCTAACTCTTAACCTTTTTTTTTATTTCATATTATGTATATATAAATTACAAAAAAAAAAAAAAAAAAAAAAAAGCAATTTTAAAATGGACACTTCAAAGAAAAAAAATTTGAAACTATTCAAGTGGATGGTGACAATGGCCAAATTTTAGATAGACTTTGGGTAAGATTTTTTATTTTGGTTTTGCTTTTTTGTTTTAGTTGTTTACACGATTGAGTTTGGGTTTGAGATGGTGAACTGAAGAAGACCAAAATTTAGACATCAGGTAAGATTTGATTTTTTTTTTTCTTCTTACGTGATTGAATTTATGTTTCACCTAATATTGATTAGGGTCAAGATTAGATTGAATTAAAACTGCCTCAATTAAAAGGAGTCACTACTTTTAAACACATATGACTGGAGTTTAGTTTAGAACAAAACCTATATGTTTTTTTTTTTTTTTTTTTCTATTAAAAATTAAAGAGAAATTAATCAAAATTTTAAAAATATTTCAAAAATCAATATGTTTAGAGAATTCATTAATTTTTCCCATTTAAAAATGTTTAAAGGTTAAATATTGTTCCAAAGAGGAGCATTCGGAGGAGTCCACCAAACGAGCAATTTCTTTGAAGATGAGAATAAATAAAACAGGAAGTGATTCATGCATAGTAGAGTATTAAAGAGAGTTAGGGGTTCTTGGCTGAAACTGAAAACTAAAAATACTGTAATAAAATAATTTTTATATATATAAATAGTACTGTAGATTCATTTTTAATGAAAAAATTATAAAAAAATAAGATTTGTGAGTCCCAACTAAAAAGTTATGTAAAAAGTATTGAAAAATTAATTAAAATAATTTTTAAATATTGAAAAGTTGATTAAAGTGCTGACAAGATGTTGAGGTGTGCAATAAGTTTAGTACCAAAGTCAACAATCACGGCACAGCTAAGAAAAAAAAAAAAAAAAAAAAGTCTGAAACGCGCAACAGTGTAAACGCAAACGTGAATAATCCGTATCCAAACCAACTAATGAGTAATTTCTTTGAAGATGAGAAGAAATAAAGCGGAAACTGACTCATGCACAGTAAAGTATTAAAGAGACTTTGAAATCAGTGGAAGAAAATTTTGAAGGTGACATTTTTTCTATCTAAGAATGTGAACATGAGAAAAGAAAGAAAAAGTTAAAAATTTTCAAGCGTGAATGTGAACGTGAGAAATTATAGAAGATAGTGATGGCTTCGGTTCTACAAGGTTCCATTTACATTATAATAATAATAATAATAATAATAAAAAACCAGACTTTTTTTTTTTTTGGTAAACAAAAATCCAGACTTAATAGACGTGAAGTTCCCCTCATCTAAGAGCATTCACAGCAGCACATCTATAATTTTAACTATTTAACACCAATAAAAGTTACTTTATCTATTTTACCTGCACACATGCTACAGCAGTGGATCTATTTTAGCTTTTAACACAATAAAATAATATAAACATCACAATAAAATATTATAACCACTACAATAAAATAATATATTTCACTACTCAAAAAAACCATCACCAACCACAACCACTTCTACCGTCAGTCACAGCCACAACCACAGCCAACACCACCACCACCACCACCAGTACACAGCAGAAAAGAAAAAAAAAAAAAAAAAAAAAAAAAAAAAAAAAAAAAAACCCAAATCGTCAATCTTTTTCCTCAGCCACAGCCACCAATACCACCACCACCACCACCAGTCCACAGCAGAAAAAAAAAAAAAAAAAAAAAAAAAAAAAAAAAAAAAACCCCACCACGAGCACAAGCCCACTACCCACAACAGATCGGAAAACACAAACACAAACCCACATCGGCGCTGGGCATAAGATAACAGAGAGAAGGTGGAGCTCGGAGGTTCGGCCTTTGAGGTGGAGAACGCAAAGAGTGGTCGGCGCTGGGTTGGGCTACGGTCAGCGCTGGGCTGGGCTACAGTCGGCGCTGGGCTGGAGCTTCGATCGGCGCTAGGCTAGGGCTGGGGCTTCGGTCGGCGCTGCGCTGGGCTACGGTCGGCGCTGGGCTGGGCTACGGTCGGCGCTGGGTGAGCTTGACGATGGGTGGGCTTCGGCCGGCGCTGGGCTGGGCTGGGCTACGGCCGGAGTGAGCTTGACGATGGCGGCGGCGACTTTGAGAGAGTGGAGCTTGAGAGGAATGAGAGATGAACGAGAGAGTCTGAGACTGAGAGTGAATGAATGAGTGGTTTTGATCAAATGAATAAAAAATAAAAACAATGAGGTCCGGCTGATTAAAATATTGTTTTTTTTTTTAGCTTCAAGCTACAGTGCACATCTATAGATAGATGTGCACTGTAGCAATTCATGTATAATTTATAGCTATAGCTCCATTGTTGTAAGCTATTTTTTGTGATTTTGGAGTTAAATTTTAGCATTATAGCATTATACCTCCACTGCTGTGAATGCTCTAATAATAGTTGTTTCTTCTCTGCTTTCCAAATACTTACAGCATATCTGTGACTTACTAGAGCACCAAAGTAAATAGAAGAGGTCATGTGTTATGGTTAGCATTTTTCACTTTTGAGAAAGAAGAGCCCTTTTTGGATTGAAAATTCACTGATGAAGAATGGAGAACAATAATTTAGACCAAATGATTGGATGTAATTTTTCTTTTTAATTTTTAATATTTATGATTAGTTTTGGAATTTGAATGTACAGATAAAAAAAAAAAAATGACCACTTATTTATGCCTCTCTCTAATATGGATTTTTTTATTGACAATTTAATGTGATTTTGTCTTAAAATAAATGAATTGCTTTTATTTTTCTATAGTATTAATAAAAATAATGGTACAACCACAAACTATTTTATAACATTTTTATAAACGGTTGATGTGACCAATTTCTTATTGGTTTTTATTCAGGCTCCCTATTAATACCACATTTTCATTTACTAATGATTACTCACCGCATCGATAGTTTGTAAATTTTTTGTAAAAAATTTTTTATCTCTAGCATTACTCTATTAATAATAGAAACTAAGCTAATTGTGTGCCCTATATCTGTTTAAAGGTTTTTTTAGTCAAAATTTTTCATTCATATCTCTAGCATTACTCCATTGAATGGTATGAGATCTAGTCCAAAAAAATGAATAAACCCACACACATGCACTGGATAATAACTTCAATATTATTTTGTTGTTCATTAACTTTTTTTCCAACAAAAAAAAATCATTTTTTTTTTAAATTATGTCTCATCCCACACTTCACTATTTTGGTTATCAAAAATACGTAAATCTCATTGAACTAAGGCATAAATCTCAAATTGGAATAAATAAAAAATTTTGACATTAAAAAAAAAAAAGTCTTTTAGATGGTTTTTGACAAGGTAGGTCCAATATGTTAACTATGTACTTGCATTGGTCATAAATCTCAAGAGGGCATTTGGTTTGCCATGATGTTATACCACACAGTAACATTATATTTTTGTAATCTTACATTAATGTAATATTACAAAAATGTAATCTTAATACAAGAATACAATATTACATTGTTTAGAAAAATGACGAGATTAAGGTGGTGTGATATATTTTGTAATTTTAGATTATGGTAATATTAGAAAAAATAAAATAAACCAAAAACCTTAGAGTATATTATTCCTATGATTTAACTATTTAGTAATTTAGTTATATTTTTATTACAGGGAATAATCATTCCTTGTAAATAGTTATTCTTTAAAATGAGGAATAATTATTTATCTTTTAAAAAGGTTGTAATAATTATTCCTTAATAGGTATATTAATTTCTAAAATTAATATATTTTCAAATAAACAAACTTTCCATATGCACATAACAATTATGAAAATAATAAATAATAAATCATAAAAAATAACTAATTTCTCTTTTAAATTTAAAAAATATTTTTTTAGGAAGTATAATTATATTAGCAAGATATTTCTTAAAATATATCTTGAGTTTAATTTAAAATGCTTTAATTTCATTATTTTCAGAGTTTTTATTATTGTGTTCTTACTAAATAAATGAATAGTAATAAGTATTGTATTACAACATTTTGTATTCCTTATAATATTTATTTCTATTCCTATATAATTAATTTTACAGTCTATCAATTATCAAACATGCCCTTAGGGTCCGTTTGGATATAGCTGAAAATTGAAAACTGAAACTGAAAACTGAAAAACATTGTAGCAAAATAATTTTTAAATGTATGAATAGTACCGTATGACCTATTTTTAATAAAAAAATTATTAAAAAGTGAAATTTGTGGACCTATAAACAGTATACAGCATGCACTATTTACAAAAAAGTTAAATATTTTGGCTGGGAACACTGAAAAGTAAAAAAAAAAAAAAAAACAATGCTGAAACCAACACGTGTCTGGGAAGCAGAAATGCGCTTCCCAAATAATGTCACATCAAAGCACGTCACAATGAACCAAATATTTTTTTTTTTTGGTTAAAAATAACAATGAACCAAATATCACTTAAGAGTACTGGTTATCTTATATTTATGAAAAAATATTTTGCATCAAATACTTACTTTTGTACATATTTAATACACAATTTTTTCTCTAAAAAAAATACACAGTTTTTTAAAATCATGTTTTAAAAATATAATTTTAATTAAAATTGTGAACACAATTTTAACAAAAATTTATTGATTCGCATTTTGAATTGAATTTTTGTTTGCAAAATCTTTTTTCAAAGGAACGAGTAAAGCGAGTGTGCGCAAGTCTTTATCAAGATCTAACAAAATCTTCTTCCTCAAAAAAAAAAAAAAAAAAAGATCTAACAAAATCTTTAATGATGATCTATCAAGCTCCGGCACATGGGAATGTCCCATCCCGTAATGCTCCTTTTAGAAAAGAGACACGGACCTGATAAACGTGTGGAAAAGATGTTCCCCACTATAAATAAAAGAAAGAAAAAAAAATCGTAGTTGCTTTTCATCTTTTTGGATGGATAATGGCAGTTGCTGCTAGTCTTCAACGTTACAATTCTTCTCTACTTTCCAAATACTTCAAGCTAAACATCAATTTTTTTTCTAATAAATTTTTTACAATGTAATATCTATAAATCTCAAGCTTTGAGATTATATTTTTCTTTTATTTATTTATTTCCTTTTATTTTTAATATTCCTCGCAAAGATGAAATTAAATAGCCAGAAATAATTATTTTGCAGGTGTTTTGTTTAAAGCAAATGCCGCAAGATTATTCATGTAAGCCTCCAAATGCCTACATCTTGACCAAGTATGCATATTTCATAATGAAATGGCATAAATATTATTCAATGTGTATGTTTTATCATTTAATTCTTTTTTCTTTCTTGTCTGTTAAATTTGTTTTATCATTTAATCCTTTTTTCTTTCATAAGAAAATGGCATAAATATTCTTTCTTTCTTTCTTGCCAAATTTTTTTGGCATATAAGAGCATTCTCATCAACTATTTCATAAAAAATGCCATTTTGACACACCAAATACCAACTTTATCATTTTACCACATCATTTTACAACATACCATTTATCAGGTATTCTATTCTTTCATTCTAAACATTAAAATAATATATACAACACATTAAAATATCATTAAAAAAAACTTCAAACAGTAATATATACTACACAGCCCACCACCACCACCGTTGCCCAAAGCACAACACCACCACCACTGCCCATAGTAGCCCACCCCTACAACCACCACAATTCACCACCACCGACAACCATAACCAAAACCCAAAATCAACCAACCAACCCACTATCACCGACCACCATAGCTAAAATCCAAAATCAACCAAACCACCAAAATCAGCATAACGCCACCACCACTGCCCATAGCACACCACCACCACCACTGCCCATCCGAACCCACCCATCAAACCACAGCCAAAAAAAAAAAACACAGAAAAACCATGGCTAGAGAGAGATCGGCGTGGAAGTGATGCGTCGAAGGTGGGAGACCCATCAAACCCATCAAACCCAAATCAAATAGAGCTACTTGAGCGTGAGGAGGAACTGCTGGGCTGTGTCGCGGACGGGCTATTTGGCGTCACCGAGGCGCTCGACGACGGAGGGGACGAGGCCGGTGTTAAGGTGAGCTTGAAGTGGTCGCTGGAGAGCATGGCGGCGGAGTCCAGAGCTTCGGAGACCCATCAAACCCATCCCAAACCAAACATAGCTACTTAAGCGTGAGGAGGAACCGCTGGGCGGTGTTGCGGACGGGCTGTTTGGCGTCACCGAAGAGCTCGACGACGGAGGGGACGAGGCCGGTGTTGAACTGAGCTTGAAGTGGTTGCCGGAGTGCACGCCGGCGGAGTCCAGAGCTTGGGGCGCGCCTTGGGAGACTCTGAAGTTGTTGTCCTTAAGGAGAGATGTGTTGGGAGGACAGAGAAAGGAAAAGTAAATAAAATAAGCATATAAAATTTTGGCATTCTTGTCCATACGCTCTCATATTTGAGAGCGTACTGTAACTTCATGCCAAATTTTATGGGATTTGAAACGTCTGATGATGGTTGGTTTTTGGTGTTTGGTGTGTCAAATGCCAAATATTTGACATTTGATACACCTGATGAGAATGCTCTCTTAGAATTGTTTAAATTTAAGCAATCAAGCAAAATTAATAAATAATCTAAATTTTGAGGAACCAAATTAGTTTTCTTTTTAAAATCCAAATATGCGCTAACAAGAAATAAAATTATAAAAATAAATAAAAGTAATTACAAGTTGGGAAACAAAGAATAAAATCAAGGACTTAATTTTGTTATGTTTGCAAAAACAAAAAAAAAACAAAAAAAATCTGTTATCTTGGAATAAAAAAGAAAATTTAAAAAAAAAAAGATGCTTTAATGTTTTTATTTTTTTCTTAAACTGGAACAAAATAAAAATCAGTTTTGAAGTTGAGAGTACCACTTTCTCTAAGTTTGAGATTGATTTAGGCTTTAAAACAATTGCGACATTGTTTGCCATTTGGTAACTGTAGGGACAGGATTTGATAACCCCAGCCCACTTTATACTAGGCCCAAGGCCCACGCCGAGGGGGAAGAAATGTCCAAGGACGAATCGAGGAAGTTTCAGTTACCAAGAAGTATTGCCGAGGACAATCCTGTCCTCGACCAGCCGAGACTATGGAAAGGAAGAGCAGAGCACCATCAGAGGTGGCCCTTCAGAGCATCCCCAAAGAAAAGACAAATACAACGGGTCAGCCACGAAAGCATGGTGGAGGAGCGATTCCAGGAGGAACTGTCACCTCCACATTAAATGTCCACAACTAACGTTTTGGCCGCATTAATGGAGAAGTAACTCTTGAACAGTGCTACCATAGTTGCTACAACCCATAAAAAGAATGGGAAGGTGATTGATGGGACAAACACTCAAGTGGTGACCTGAGTGACTAACAAATGGAGGTCCAAGATTAACCAAAGGGGGGATATATAATGTAAGAAGTCCTCCAAAAAGGGGGACGGGATTTTGAAGGCAAAAAATATTATAGCACTTATGTCATCTATGTAACCAAGCACTGAAGGAGTAATAAGAACTTTCAGCCCCTAAGAGGAGGGCCGAGAAGTCATATTTCATGCTTTAGCCTACGTTCTTGTCGTTCAACCCATTCACTACCATGTTTAGTTGTTGCAATCCTTATTAGGGCCTAGTTTTTGAACCCATACTCTACAAATTCATTATATCGGGCTAGCTGGGCTTGAGTCCACTCATCCCATAACGGAAGTGCTCAAACTCGGTCCCTACAATTGGCGCCGTCTATGGGAAGAACTTATGCGTTAGTAAGGGCAACGATCAAGCATGGAAGAATCAGGCCCTTATCAAGCAGGCTCCCATCAGCCTGAACTGGCTAGATCACAATAGCAGGGTAACTTTCTCAACCCTAGGAAAGATTGAAACAAAGAGAATAGAAAGTTTCGAAAAGGAAGCGTGCACACCTCACAAACCAGCGGAAGCCACACTCGTGGGGACAGCCACGTGCCCTGGGGGCAAAACAACGGCCAGGCCAGGCAATCAGAAGAGGTTAAGAGTCACGCGTCCCAAAGACAGGATGATAAGGTGGCCATGTAGCAAGAGATAGACGATTTGAAAAGAAGGCTGTGCCACGCACAACGAGGGCAGTCTTGTCCCAGCCCTGACATGCCCTCCGACGATGAAAGTGACGATGACTATAGGCAAAGATCAAGAACTCCTCCAAGCGAGACCTTCTCTCACGAGGAAGAGCACCACCGGAGGCGTAAACGTAACAACCCATCTCCCAAGGGCTTGGGAAGTGATGCCATGAGCAGGGTACTAGATCAACTCTCCAAATCACCTTTCACACGCCATATAGAAGAGGCTATGCTTCCTTAGCGATTCCAGCAGCCAACCTTCACCATTTATAACGGCAGAACGGACCCTGTGGAGCATGTGAGCCAATACGACCAAAGGATGGCAGTCCACACTAAAAACAAGGCGCTAATGTGCAAGGTCTTCCCCTCTAGCCTGGGACCAGTGGCAATGAGATGGTTCAATGGCCTGAAGATGAGCTCCATAGACTCGTACAAACAGCTGACCCAAGCCTTTGGCTCCCACTTCGTTACGAACAGCAAACCTCCTTGGCCCTTGAGTGCGTTGTTGTCCCTATCCATGCACAATGGAGAAACTTTGAAGGCCTATTCTAACAGGTATTGGGAGGTGTATAACGAATTGGACGGCAATTACGGTGATGTCGCCATCAGTACCTTCAAGAATGGTCTTCCAACTGGGCACAGCTTGAGGAAGTCTCTAACTGGTAAGCTTGCCATCAGTGTGCGCTAGCTGATGGATCGAATCGACAAGTACAAATGGGTAGAGGAAGAACAGCTTCAAGATAAAGGAAAAGAGAAGGTTATCCCTAATAAGAGGAGGGACTTTAGGTCCGACCGATATAACAGCAACCGCCTAAGAAGAGATTTTGCAGGGCAATCCGGGGCGACCAACGCTCAGACTGTCAATGCTGTATTTCGAGAACCATTACATAGGGTCTTGGAGAAGATCAGGAATGAGCCATACTTTAAGTGGCCAAATAAGATGGCGGGGGATCCCACGAGGTGCAATCAGAACCTTTATTGCCAATACCACGAGGATCACGGACATGCCACGAAGGACTGCAGGCACCTCTAGAACCACTTGGAACAACTGGTCTGAGAAGGAAAGCTGAAGCACCTCTTGCATCATTCTAGTGGTCATCAAGGCCAGACTGATCAGGAGCCCCGAAGAGATGCTGCACTGAGGCCACTCGCAGGAACGATCAATGTGATCTTGGCTACGCCAGGGAGAACAGGCACGCGCCCCTCGCGGGTATTGTCTGTGGCCCAGATACCTGCCGAGGAGCCCCAGCCAGAGCCGAAGAAGGCCAGAAGGAATTTTCACCCGACCCTGAGTTTTTCAGAGGAAGACAAGATTGGGACTACCCAGCCCCATGACGATGCACTGGTGATCACTCTTAGAATCAGGGACTACGATGTGAAAAGGGTGATGATGGATAATGGCAGTGGGGCTGAGATCATGTACACCGACCTTTACAAAGGACTAAGGCTAAAACCAGAAGATTTGGCACCCTATAGCTCCCCACTGATGAGTTTCGATGGAAAACTAGTTACCCCGAAGGGAATGATTAGGCTGCCCATCCAAACTGGCCTAGAGATAGTGGAGGTGAATTTTATAGTGGTAGATACCTACTCCTGGTACACAGCCATCGTCGGCAGGCTCTGGCTCCACACCTTGGGGGCTATGGCCTCATCCTTGCACCAGAAGGTGAAGTTCTCGTCGGGGGATCAAGTTTTTGAAGTCCATGGTTGCCAATCCACAGCAAGGCAGTGCATGGTGGCGGCGATATCGCATCAGCTCGATGCAGAGTCCTCGGCTACTGCTGAAGGGGGCTTATAGCAATCAAAGAACTCGGTGGTGCCTCCTGACGCAGCTGCCGAGGAAGCAAAATGTGAAGATCTTGAGAAGGTAGTCGTTGGAGATAATCCAGAGAAGTTCTTCTAGATCGGGGCTCAGCTGCCTCCCCACGAGAAGGAGGAGTTGATCGAGTTCCTCAAAACAAACATTGACGTATTTGCATAGGACGCCTGTGATGCTTCAGGGATTGATCCAGCCTTTATCTGTCACCATTTCAATGTCAACCCATCCATCATTCCCAAGAAGCAACCACCTCGGCGCCCATCAAAAGAGCACGCCGATGTGATTAGGGAAGAGGTGAAGAAACTTAAGCATGTGGGGGCTATCAAGGAGGTTTTTTACCCTGAATGGTTGGCCAACACTGTGGTGGTCAAGAAAAAAAGTGGAAAATGGAGAGCTTGCTTAGACTTTACAGACCTAAACAAGGCATGCCCAAAGGACCCGTTCCTTATGCCTCGGATAGACCAGCTGGTGGATGCTATTACGGGACATCCTCGAATGAGTTTCTTAAATGTCTTTCAGGGCTATCATCAAATACCACTAGTCCTGGAGGATCAGGAGAAGACAGCCTTCGTGATGCCTATTGGGAACTACCACTTTAAGGTGATGCCATTTGGCCTGAAGAACGCAGGGTCCACCTATCAAAGAATGATGACGAGAATGTTTGAGTCGCTGTTGGGCAAGAGCATCGAAATTTACATTGATGATATGGTGGTGAAGAGTAAGGTGGTATCTGAGCATTTAGGGGACCTCAGTCGTATCTTTGATGTCTTGAGGAGGCACAGGCTGCGCCTGAATGCTTCCAAATGCTAATTCGACGTTGGATCAGGCAAGTTTTTGGGCTACCTCATTACTCACAGGGGAATTGAGATTGATCCTGACCAGATCAAAACTATCAACAACTTGAGGCCTCTACAAAACCCTAAGGATGTCCAAAAGCTCACTGGAATGATCGCGGCCCTCAATCGGTTTATTTCCAGGTCGGCTAACAGATGCAAGCCTTTCTACCTCCTGATCAACAAGTGGAAGGGATTTGAGTGGTCCGAAGACTGTGCCATGGCCTTCCGACAGCTCAAAGAATACTTATCCCGGCCACCTATCATGTCTAACCCTGAAGCCGACGAAGTCCTATATGCATACATTGCCATAGCCCTTCATACGATGAGCTTGGTGCTAATACAGGACAACAGTAGCATTCAAAAGCCAGTCTATTACGTGAGCAAGTCGCTGCATGAAGCTGAGATCAAATGCTTGCCCTTGGAGAAAGCCATACTGGCTGTGGTCCATGCTACACGAAAGTTTCCCCATTATTTCCAAGCTCACACGGTAGTTGTTCTAACCCGACTACCCTTAATGTCTGTGCTTCAAATTGCTAATTACACTTGAAGGATCGCCAAGTGGAACACAATTCTGGGGGCTTTTGACATCAAATACATGCCTCGGACCTCTATAAAGGGCCAGGTCCGGGCTGACTTGGTGGCCAAATTTGCCGAGCCGCTAGTAGAAACAGTAGCAGAGAAGGGAGACATGGATGGAAAATCAATTGGGGCAATCTCTGTTCTAGGGCCCCCATGCTGGAAAGTGTTCGTTGATGGCGCCGCAAATCAAAGGGGGTCTAGAGTGGGGCTAGTCCTAGTATCCCTTGAAAAGTTTGTTGTAGAAAAGTCCTTGAGACTTGGGTTTTCGGCCACAAATAACAAAGCCGAGTACGAGGCCTTGTTACAAGGGATGGCCATGGTACAAAAAATGGGAGGAAAGGCAGTGGATATGTTCTCGGATTCAAGATTGGTGGTGGACCAGGTAAATGGAAAGCTGGAAGCCAGAGATGTAAGAATGCAAGAGTATTTAAGCCGAGTCAAACGCCTGCGATCAGACTTCGATCTTTTCAGCTTGTTACATGTCTCCAGAAGTGGGAACACCCATGCAGATTCATTGGCCACACTAGCTACCTCCTCGGCAGGAGATCTGCCTTGAATTATCCTTGTTGAGCATCTAGAGAGAGCGAATAAGGTGGCAAAAGGCATGGCTCACGTCCACCAAGTTAGGGTGAGCCCCAGCTGGATGGACCCTATAGTAAGGTTCCTCGAAGATGGTACTCTGCCTGAGGAGAAGTTAGAGGCTGATAAAATACGGAGGATCACTCCTCGATTTTGGCTGTCCGAGGGCCACAAACTATATAGGCGCTCCTACTTAGGACCATACTTACTGTGTATCCACCCTGAAGCATTAGAACTACTACTTAAGGCGCTGCACGAGGGAATCTGTGGGAGCCACACAGGAGGAAGGTCCCTGTCGCATCGAGCCCTCACCAGGGATATTGGTGGTTGGGGATGCAGAAAGAGGCCCTGGAGTATGTTAAGAAGTGTGACCAATGCCAAAGGTTTGCCCCAAATATCCATCAACCAGGAGGGGTCCTTAACCCTTTATCCAGCCCATGGTCGTTTGCCCAGTGGGGCCTGGACATTTTAGGTCCTTTCCCTAAGGCACTAGGAAATAAAATATATTTGTTGGTCGGCACAAATTATTTCACCAAATAGGTCGAAGCTGAACCACTGGCTAACATTAGAGACGTGGATGTTAAAAAGTTCATCTGGAGGAACATTGTCACCCGATTCGGGGTCCCACATACCCTCATTTCAGATAATGGGCTTCAATTTGACAGCAAAGCCTTCAGAAGATACTGTTGCGAACTGGGGATCACAAACCGGTACTCAACTCTAGCTTATCCTCAGGGAAATGGGCAGGCCGAGGCTGTTAACAAGGTCATAATCAATGGGCTTAAGAAGAGGCTAGATGACGCCAAGGGAAGATGGGTTGAAGAGCTGCCGCACGTCTTATGGACTTATCGGACTACGCTATGGCAGTCAACAGAGGAAACACCTTTTGCTATGACCTATGGGGCTGAGGCTGTTATCCCTCTAAAAGCGAACTTCCCAACACTAAAGATGAGAAGTAATGATGAGCTACTAGGGAAGAACCTAGATCTAATTGATGAACGAAGGGAAAAGGCAATAATCCAGCTGGCCTACTACCATCAGAAGCTCAAACAGGGATATGATGCCAACGTGAAGTTAAGACCATTGGCACCAGGGGACTTAGTGTTGAGGAAGGTTGTAGGTGCCGCCAAGAATCCATCCTATGGAAAGTTAGGACCAATTGGGAGGGACCATACCGGATTACCTCAGTGGCAGGGGTGGGTGCATACTACTTAGAAGACTTAGATGAAAAACCTGTACCTCGTCCGTGGAATGTAAATAACCTGCGAAGGTATTATTATTAATAAAAGCATTTTTGTTAATCCAGACTTTAAGTCTATTATGATTGTATGTTTTGTACCCTGACAATCGTCTAAGTGTTAGACAGAACCAAGGTCTTGCATGGTCTTCGGGCTCAAGCTTGTGGGAAAACTAACTACTTCAAGAAAAATTTAAGTGTTAGACAGAATTAAGGTCTTGCATGGTTCTCGGACTCAAGCCTGTGGAGAAACTAACTACTTCAAGAAAAATCTAAGTGTTAGACAGAACTAAGGTCTTGCATGGTCCTCGGACTCAAGCCTGTGGGGAAACTAACTACTTCAAGGAAAATCTAAGTGTTAGACAAAACCAAGGTCTTGCATGGTCCTTGGACTCAAGCCTGTGGGGAAACTAACTACTTCAAGGAGATCTAAGTGTTAGACAGAACCAAGGTCTTGCATGGTCCTCGGACGCAAGCCTGTGGGGAAACTAACTACTTCAAGAAAATTCTAAGTGTTAGATAGAACCAAGGTCTTGCATGGTTCTCAGACTCAAGCCTATGAGGAAACTAACCACTTCAAGAAGACTCTAAGTGTTAGACAGAACCAAGGCCTTGCATGGTCCTCGGACTCAAGCTTATGGGAAAACTAACTATTTCAAGAAAAACCTAAGTGTGGGGTAGAATCAGAGCCATGCTTGGTCCTTGAGTCATCTACCTTGGTAAAATTTACACCATACAAAATCTGCCTGGGTATCAAACAAAGCCTACGAACAGGGTAGTCCAACTTGATTAACTACTTTAATGCCCGTTGTGATCATTGCAAAAAATGATGATCTTTCCTATAACGAAATCTAAGAAATTGAGTCCATGAGTATCACTTAAAGCGTTTTAGGGTGCCATAGACTTGGTCCTGGTTCAATCCACGCCTGGAGGGTTCCCTTTTTTCATAACCTTGAATGTTTATTAAAGAGGCCTACCTCGGCTCTAAATCAAAAACAAAAGAGAAGTAGATTTCCATTGGCATAAACATCTTTACGTTATTGTAATTATTGTTGTGATAAGCGGAGGCACAATTGGAGTTAGAATTGTGCAAGCGAAGAAGATAAATAACGCAAGTAAAAAAAAAGAACACGCACTACCTTAAGTCCATAAAAGTTACACAACCGTTACAATGTTTAAAAAAAAAAAAAAAAGGCAAAAGTGCCATTACATTGTTAAAAAAAAAAAAGATTGGAAAAACATAATATAAGGCAAAAGTGCCAAGGAGCCTACTTCTTCGGCTGGTCTCTGGCCACCTCAGGGTCCTCGGGGCTCTGACTTAAAGGAATGGCCTGCAGAGGCACCGCAAAGAGAACTGTCTCCTCGGCGAGAGATGCCTGGGAGGCCTAGGCGTCAGATGAGGGGTTTGCAGCCTCCTGAAGTGCTTCCTCGTTCGGACCTTTGGCCATTTCAATTACCCCAGGAGGATCAGCTTCCTTGGCGGGATCCTCAGAAGTGGTAGTAGTCGCCTCAGTGGCCACCACAGCCTCTTCAGCCTCTTCATTTGGGGCAACACCAACTTCCTCGGAGACCACCTCAGCCTCAGAGCTAGATAGGGCAGCCTCACGGATGGCTGGCGGGTAGTACACATTCTTCACCTTCCATAGGTCAGATGAGGCCTCAACGCCAACTTGCTTGAGGGCCTCATTCCAAACCTGGGAACAGTAGAGTCGGCATACACCAAGCACTTGAGCCTTGAGGGTAGCCTCTGTCTCGGCCACACTTGAGGCATAGGCCGCCTCCTCGGCCTCCTCCTTAAAAGCCTGGGCTTCTGCTTTGCCAAAATCTGCCTCATTCTTAGCCCTTAGAGCTTCGTCTCTAGCAAATTTCGCAATGCCCTTAGCTCTTTCTGCCTCAGTCGCTTTCTCTTTCAGATCGGCGATCTGCTCTTTCGCAATCCTCAGTTGGTCCTCCGCCTTGAGCAGGCGCCTCGTCTGGTCCTCGGCCTACCTTGGGGTGCATTCCAGGCCTGCCAAGGCGCTATCCCTATCCCTGGTCATCTCTTTAAGAGCCTCTTTGGCCTTCACGAGGTCAGCCTTAGAGATCTTAAGGGGTCCGAGCGACGTCCAAGTGCTTGTTACACTCATTATCCAAGGCGCTGCTCTGGCTATTGGCCTCCTCCTCCAGCCTAAAAGTGGCTTGTACAGCCTGCCAATTGAAACCAACACACAATAAGTTTGAAACCCAGGAATAAAATCCACGTAGTCAAGTGTCAGAAGTCTTACCATGCCCAAGTACCTCTTAAGGTCGAGGAAGACCTCCTTACTCCTCAGGCCCCCCAATTCGGCCATATTCACAGGGAGTAGCAGGGACCTCTCCAATGCGTCGGCCACGTATGCCTTTGCCCCCTCGAAAGTCCCTAAGAGAGGCATCATCCTTCAAAGGCTCCCCATGGAGCATTGAGGCGGGAAGCCAGGCTTGAGCCTCAAACTGGACGGTGACCTGCTTATCTTGGCCTTGGGGCCCTATCTTCAGTTGTTTTGAGAGCTGCCAAGCGTTGTCCTCCCCCTGGGATGAACGAGACTTGTCGCCTTCCATAGGCCTTTTGCCTTTGTCCTTCTTCTGCTTAGGACCAGCGAGCTCAGGCCTAGGTGGCAAGCTCGACTGAGGTGGAGGAAGTGGAAGCCTAGACTGAGCAAAAGTTGACCTGGTCTGGGCAGGTTGAGACTTGGGTGGAGGAGGAGGAAACTTGGGTTAAGACTTCCTCAGCTGCCCCTCAATCAAGTCAAGTAAACTAGTTTGGGATTTCCTCTTGTAACCCATCTCAGCTCGAAAAAAGTTTCCTGCTGACAAAAAGTCTGCTTCGGTCAAGTTCTGGTCACCCAAGTCACCAGAGGGATCCTCGGACAGGTGGACTTGTTCGAACACACCAAATTCGTCCCCAGACGGACCCAAACCAGCAACTCCTCCTTCTATTTCTCTATCTTCTTCCCTAACCTCCGTAGCCTGGTGGGGTGTAGAAGAGCTCGCCAAGGGAGTGCTCTCTGGAGTAGGAGATGCCTCCGGAATCGAGAAACTGTCCTCGGATACAGTAATCTTCCGAAGCTGAGGATCCTTTGCCCTGATCACGTACTTTGGCGCCGGGAATGATTTCTGAATGGGGTCGTATCCCAGGATCTTGTGAACGGCCCTAACTTGGTTGTCAGCCTCGTTTACGAAGATCTTTGCCGTCAATACAGTCTCCAAATCCTCCTTGTTGACTAAATAGAGGTGCTGTTGAAAAGCGTGCGGATCTGTGAAAAAGAAGGCACATTTGTGTCAGCAATCAAGCACTGCAAACTTTGATAGCACAAAAGATTAGACCCCCTCATACTTTAAGGCACCCCACCTAGTGTCCCTTCCCCTGTTGTATAATGAAGGTTGTCGTGCCACTCTCCAGACACGATGAGGAAGTTCTTATCCAGACCCTTACTGGATGAAGGGAGGCACTGGATAAGCCGCACCCTATCATCCCTCGTCTTCATGTAGTAAGACTTGCCCTTTAGGTGCTGAAGGTTGTAGCACCAATTCATATCATGATGGGTCAACCTCAACCCCATCTTCTCGTTTAAGGCATCTACACAGCCCAGAATCCTAAACATATTGACGCTACATTGGGTGGGGGCTAGCCGGAAATACCTAAGGTAACCTCTCATCACCTGACCCATGGGGATCCTCATACCGCCCTCTAAGAAGACGATTATGGAAATCACCACCTCGCCCTCTTGCCTCCTAAAACTCCCCTCTCCCTCTTCATAGTTCCTTAGACCTACGTTACTAGGTATTCTATAATCAGCAATGAACTTCTCCATCGTCTCTTCAGTCTCAACCAATTTCTTGAACCTACCCATCCCTAAAGACAACTAAGAGACTCGGAAAAAGAAGTTTAGAAGAGAGAAGACTTACAAAAATGAGGAAAAACTCCTCGGACAGGCTTTTTGTGCTAAAGGGAGTCGTAAGTTTGGTTGGAGATTTAACCAAATTTAGGGTATGTGCGCAAGAACTCTTGAATGCAAAAGTAAAGAGGTGAACCGGTTTAAATAGGTATTTATACCCCTAATTAAAAATAACTGTGTGAGTTTTCCCGCCTATAAAGTCAGGAAAATTGCCACCATTCGATCATCATCACACCGTTAAAACGTGGGAAGCATGATGTCGCCAAAATTTAATGAAAGCGCGCTTCGCATACCGAAGCGTCAAGAACGTGCATCGGATAGGTGAAAAGACTCTGGCATTGACGGAAGACAAGATTTGACAAGCCATGGCAAAAGCCCGAGGACATCAAAATCCTCCTCTCCGCCCGAGGAGCCTGACAGCAGGATTTTGAGGGACTATTGTGGAGACAGAATTTGATAACCCCGGCCTACCTCATACTAGGCCCAAGGCCCACGCCGAGGAGGAAGAAATGTCCGAGGACGAATCGAGGAAGCTTCAGTTACCAAGAAGCACTGCCGAGGACAATCCTGTCCTCGGTGATTATCCTCGGCCAACCGAGACCATGGAAAGGAAGAGTAGAGCACCATCAGAGGTGGCCCTTCAGAGCATCCCCAAAGAAAAGACAAGTACAACGGGTCAGTTGAGGAAGCATGGTGGAGGAGCGATTCTAGGAGGAACTGTCACCTCCACATTAAATACCCACAACTAACGTTCTAGCCACATTAATGGAGAAATAACCCCTAAACAGTGCTACCATAGTTGCTGCAACCCATAGAAAGAATGGGAAGGTGACTGATGGGACAAACACTCAAGTGGTGACCTGCGTGACCAACAAATGGAGGGCCAAGATTAACCAAAGGGGGGATATATAATGTAAGAAGTCCTCCAGAAAGGGGGACAAGATTTTGAAGGCAGAAAATATTATAGCACTTGTGTCATCTCTGTAACCAAGTACTGAAGAAGTAATAAGAACTTCCAGTCCCTAAGAGGAGGGCCGAGGAGCCATGTTTCATGCTTTAGCCTACGTTCTTGTCGTTCAACCCATTTACTACCATGTTTAGTTGTTGCAATCCTTATTAGGGCCTAGTTCTTGAACCCATACTCTACAAATTCATTGTATCGGGCTAGCTGGGCTTGAGTCCACTCATCCCATAGCAGAAATGCTCAAACTCGATCCCTACAGTAACGTTGTTCTAGTAACGTTGTTTGTATTTTTTATAAATATATGTGGGTGAAATAATGTATAAAAATACGTGTAATATTGTTTAAAAACTAAAAATGTTACTTAAACTACCATACCAAACAACCCCTAATAGCGACAGTAATAACGAGTAAAGATCATTGATATATGGGACAAAATTAAACAACTCTTATTCTTATACAACAAGATTGAAATTGTTTAATTTTTTTTGTTTTTTTTTGTTTTCCACAGTGTATCCTCAAAGTTTTCAACCAGAGATTAATAACTGTTTGTGACGAGTGGACTCTTGTAGAATAAATCGCTAGTCCAAGAAGTTTTTTCAAAGTGTAGGTACCTGAATTCGAACTATAAAGCACATCCAGTCAAACATGGAACAAACACTTTAAACATAGCAAAACAAGTTCTTAATTTTGTGCTTTGGTTCTCGTTAACTTGTAATTTTTATTTCTCATTAATTCATATTTGTCAAATTTATATTTGTTATCAATTTGATTTTTAAAATTAGAAGTTAACGAGAAGCAAAGCACAAAACCAAGGACTTGTTTTGCCATGTTTTCTGAAGACAGTTTCTAAAATGCCCGTGCTGGTCTTGCTTGTTCAAGCCTGGGCCCCATCTTAAAAGACACAACACAACCCATCTTCTTTTGGCGTATTAATTGATGGTCCTACTCGTTCTATAATAATTGTGTCATTCTTTCTTTCGGCCAGTGGGGGGTGGGTTGAAATTTTAGCACAATTCACATGCTCTTCGGCCTAAATATTTGACCTTTTTTAAAAGAATTGGATCGGCCCTCGAAGATTTGATCGTTGAAAATAGGCGAAAATTTGCAAATTTCATCCATAAAATTTAAAAATCATTTTTAAAATGATCCCTACCGTGAACTAACAGACGAAATTTTCCTATGTGGTAGACGAAGTACCCTTCTTGCTGACGTGGCCATTAAAATATTGTTAAAAATAATTATTTGACATTTTTAAATACCATGTCAGCGTCACGTCAATTTTCTCCATTTTAATTTTAATTTTATTAAAAATATTATTAAAAATAAAAACCAAATTTCTCAATTTTAATTTTAATTAAAAAAAAAGAAAAACAAACAAAAAAAAATTACTTTTTTTAAGCTGTAAAGATTGAAGCTCAAGCTCTGTTCTCATCTCTCACTCTCTCACTCACACTGAGCACCTCTCTCTGTCTCAAGAGCCAAACAGCATAACCACTCAAAAATCAAAATCAAGATCAAGGGAACCCACAATCTCATGATCCCTAATCCGACAAACCCTAACCCTTAAATATATATATTTTTTTGATAGACCCTAACCCTTTAAATTGAAGACCCACAAAACCCATCCCACGATCAAACTCCAGCAACCCAAGACGAATCAAGTCGGTTCGTGACCATGCCAATCTAGCTCAGGCGTTGAGGTTGTTGCCTTTTCTGGTGAAGAAGAGCGCCGCCGCTTCTGTGGTTTGGGTTTGTGAACGATTTGGAGACTGATTCTTCTCCACCACGCACCGTGCGCCGATCTAAACCTAAACTCTCTAATCTTAAAATCTTATCTCCGCTCAAAACCTTACACCCAATATTGACCAACGGCGAGCATATTAAGAGGCTGATCTTCGAGGTTTTGATCATGGAGGCCATGGGGTCTTAATGCTGTGAAAACAATGGGAAAATTTTGGATCTAGGTCTGTGTTTGATCTCTATTTTTTTTTTTTCGTTTGTGTTGTTGTGATCTGGGTCTGTGTTTGTGTTTGATCTCTGTTTCTTTCTCTCTTTTTTTTCGTTTATGTTGCTATGATATGGGTGTGTTTGTTTTTGTGTTTGTGTTTGATCTCTGTTTCTTTCTTCTTCTTCTTTTTGTTTGTGTTGTTGTGATCTGAGTGTGTTTGTGTTTGATCTCTGTTTCTTTCTTCTTCTTTTTTTCGTTTGTGTTGTTGTGATCTGGGTTTGAGTTATTGGTTGTTGGGTTTGTGTTCTTGTAATCTGGGTTGAGTTCTTCGTTGATAGGTTTGATTGGGAAAAACACAAGAACAAGGTGTAATGTTCTTATGAAAATTAATAATGATAAGTAATTTTTTTTAATTAAATTAGATTTAAGGTTTTTAAAAAAAATTTAATTTCTTTTTTATATAAATTTTCTAACGTGGCATTGAGTAAAAAAAATTTTAAAATGCTGATGTGTATTTAAAAATGCCAAATAATTATTTTTAATAATATTTTAATGGTCATGTCAGTGCCATGCCAGCAAGAAGGGCACTTCGTCTGCCACGTAGGAGGGTTCCATCTGTTAGTTCATGGCAGGGACCATTTTAAAATTGATTTTCAAATTTTAGGGATGAAATTTGCAAAGAAATCAATTTTAGGACTAAAATGGGAATTGACCCAAAATTTAGGGATGAAAAGTGTATTTTTACCTTGAAAATAAATATGTTATGGGTATTTTGGGGACAATTTAGTTAGTTGAAACTAAAAATTTTTTGCTAAAATTATTATTGATAAAACTAAAAGTTAGTTGAAATAGTACAATAAAATCTATGAATAATATTAAAAAGTGCAATGAAAACCATAAATAATAATAAAAACTAACCTCTGAACAAGCGCTCACGCGCGTGCTTAAAGGCTCTTCTATTTTTTGGGTAAAGATTAATAATTTACATTTATTATTATTTGGGATTTCTATTTTTTCCAATCACAAAAAAAAAAAATGAAAAATGAATATGTGGGGTGAGTTTTGTAGATTGGAGGAGTTTTAAAACTAATAAAAAAGTAACCCTATTTTGTAGGGAGTTAGTGAGTAGAAGTAGGAATTTAAATCAACGTAAAAGTAGGAGTTTATTAGAAGCAGGAATGCATTCAACGTAGAAGTAGGAATTTATTATTTTTATCAATTTACTATTTTAACTTCATTTTTAAATTTTAGGTAGGGGTATTTTTGACAGCAAAAAAAACAATAATTAACTTTCTTTTCCTAATTTACTATTTTAATCCAATTTTTAAGTTGTTGGTTAATTAATTTATGGGTATTTTTGACAAAAAAAAAAGCAATAACTAACTTTCTGAATTCTCTTAATATATACAGTTAAGCTAAATAGTAAAAAGAACTATCCGGTATAAACTACTTGTCCAAACGCAACCAAAGAAAAGATGAACTTTTGAGATGATTAGGCTTATTACATGCTCACCAATACCAAAAAAAAAAAAAAAAAAAAAAAAAAAAAACTGAAATTGATTCGTGTGTGCAACATTATATTAATGTAAGTGTACAAGGGAAATTTAATCGCCCTTTAAATTATCTGAGGAGTACTTGTGAGAAACTCTTTGCCGAGGTTTGTGCATCCCCAAGACTAATTGGGACAAAATCCTGGACGCTTGATACCGATAAAAAAAAATTGTATAATTTTCTCTTTTGATATTATAGCCATTCCCTTTTAATATTAAAGCCTTGGGAGAATGGATGAGAAATAACTCTTACCCACGCATTTTAAACTCAAATAGTGACTTTAAATTATGATTTCAGATGATTAAAACCTAGTGCTTGTAGGTGTGTAATAAACAGTTTTTTTTTTTTTTTTCATCAAAAAAAATAAACAGTTTTTTTTCCACGGCTATTGCCTTTTTTTTCTCTCTCTGTCTCTACACAGTCTATTATTACTTTCTCTCTCTCTCTCACGCTCTTCCTATAACCTCCATTATTGACTGCATCTTCCTATGACATCGACTTGCTTAAAAAGCTTGTTGCAGAAATGTCGTTGCAGAAATGTCGTGCTTTGACAATTGAGTGAGTTAACTGATCAAAATTCAAAAACCTTGAAGACCAAAATAATTTGATTAATGAAATGTCAGTTTTGGGCTATTATTTATATATCAATGTCATTTTTCAAACCAAAGCAGAGACCACCTGATTTACCCCTAGTAAGTGAGCGTTTGGATAGACCGGTAAGTGGCGTTTTTGTGTTTTGCGTTTCAGTTTTTTTTTTTTTTTTTTTTCCCTGCGCGTGAACAGTAATATCAGATGGGTTGTGCAGGGAAAAAAATTACTGTTTACGCACTGTTTTTCACTGTTTATACACTGTTTATCACTGTTCATAGCACTGTTTACACAAAAAAATATTAAAAATGGGTCCCTGTATTATTTACACATTTAAAAATTATTTTGCTACAATTTTTTTAACAACAATCAGTTTTCAGCAACTTTCAACAACAATAAACTGTATCCAAACGGATCCTAAGAATCAAAATATGCCTAACAAAATGAAGTTTTCAATTATTAATTTCATTTATTAGCATCCACTTAAATTTCTAGCAAAAAATGAAAAAGAAAAAGAGTTTTTTGATTCAGCGAATAATTTCTCGGTTGGTTGAGTCTGGACATGTAGCAATCTCTTCAATAATTCCAAGGTTCAAATGTAACCAACAACTTGGGGACATCACTATGGTCCTATCACATCCCAGCTACACTTTATTCACGTGATCTGGTCTGATCTGCTGCTGAACTTGACAAGTCCATTCAGATCTCGAAGCTCACTTTTCAGACAACAAAAGGTTAAGGCAAATTTTTTGATAATCAAAAGGTTGAGGCAAATTAATTAAGTGTATTAGCAAATCAGAGTTAAAACAATCTCCTGTTCTGTCTGCTTCTAAAAGGAAATACTACTGCTGTGGTTAGAAAATTCTCACAACAAATTATACCTTCTTGGTTATTATTGATTATTACATATGAGAAAAAATAATTTAAGCAGTGCATTTGAATTAGACAAATTAGACTCTTAGGTTTTTTTTTTCAACATTTGTTGTCCTTCTGTATGGCTCAAACCTTTAACAATCATTAATACAAAAAATAAAAAATAGAAGACTTTTTTTATTCTTTTTCAAATGAAGTTTGACACATAAAAGAAACAATAATCTATTTGTGGGGCCCTATTGCACTAACCACGCTGGCCCACTACATACGGCCCAAGGCCCGCGCCGAGAATAATGTAAAAGCTGAGGACAACGGGAAAGAGCCCAGGACATCCAAGGCCCGCGCCGAGGATGACCTGTCCTCGGCACACAGACTTTACTAAGGGGAAAATATCCCTCCTTCGTTGAAAATATCTCACCAATATTCTGACCGCTTTAATGGTGATGTGACCAACGAACCCAGTTGCCTCGGTTATTCCAACTAATAGAAAGCCTGTAAAGACGGCTGAGAACTAACGCAAAGTCTACAAAATCAGATGATGGGACAAACTCTTATCCACAGTGATCAAATAATCGACAGATGAACGACTAAGATTAACTAAAGCAATACTATATAACCAAGAAGATTTCCACCAAAGAGGGGGACCCCGACTCTAAGAAAAATAGATTCTCGGCTTGGTTCGAGAATAAATAAGGTATTATAAACACATAGTCAAAGTGATGGTCATTCCCTACACAAATACTTAGTCAAATTTCTTTGATGAGATTCCTATGAATTTCATATCATCTATTATTTATCATAAACATCAAATTAACCGTTGATTACTTCGGTGATGCCAAATCCTTATACCCACATCTCTACAAATTTTATTGCTAAGGGTTCGTTACAAATCGGGCCCTTACACTATTAATTATGATATAAATAAAAATAATAATTGCATAAATAATCCCTAAAAATGAAGGAAAACTTTAAAAAATAAATAATAAAACTTTATAAGATGGGTAAAGTGGGGGTGGTGTGGGGGACAAATTTATTATAAACTTTACATTTGTGATAATGGGTTCGTTTGGATATAGCTTATTGTTAATGAAAACTGATAATTGTTACTGAAAATACTGTAGTAAAATAATTTTTAAATGTGTGAATAGTATCGTAATGCCCATTTTTAATATTTTTTTTAATAAACAATGCATGCACTGTTCATGAACAGTACTTTTGTCCCACAAAGTCAACAAAAGCGGGCCAAAAAAAAAAAAAAAAGGAGAAAATGCACAGAAGAAAACGCAACGCTGGATAAGTTGTATCCAAACCCTCACAATATAAACTCTTTCTGGGTGAGTTGGTTGGGAAAAACTGAAAAACCAAAGAATCTCACGAGGCTTTTTAAAACAAAGAAGGGTCATGGTAATTAGTTGGAACTCTTCTAAAATTTCCAAGATAAGAACCAAATTAACCTTTGAATTAATTTATAAATGTGTCCTAAAATTTGTGATTATGTAAATGCATTGTGTCTAGGCGATGAGTGATGAGTTAGTTGGGGGTAAAAGTAAAACAATAAGGGCTATTTGGTACAAGATTTTTAACAACAGTTTTTAGTTTTTAAACACCGAAAACTATTGTTAAAAAAAAATGTTTAGTAAGATGTTTATTGAGGTTCAAAAAAAATTAATCACAGCCCAAGGCCCAAAAAGGCATAACACATTGGGCTAACTTCATGGGAAATAAAGCTAAAGAAATAAAAAAGCCGGGCTCCTTCAATGAAGAGAAAAAGGAAAAGAAAAGAAAAAAAAAAGATGAAGTCCAAAGAATTGGGATCCAAAGACCCATGAAGAAAGGCTTTAAAATCCATGAAGTAAAGGGAAGGCCCAGCCGGCCAAAATCAATAAGCCAAAAGAAGCCCAATAGGGAGAACTGGGCCGGGATCCCAGAGACTACCAGAGCCTGGGGATCCCTAAGATGCACAGCACAGTCTAAATGAGATTGAAACAGCTACGAAGGACGAACAGGTCTCCAACATCTAGTCGTGCAATGAGGAATCAGAACATATAAAACCAGCATTCATGAACAAAAGAGCTGTATCCAAGGAACCAAGAACGAAAAAAAAAACATAAGTAGAAGCAGCTGTAAGGGAGCTTTCAATTTAGCAGCAAGAGATTCCAGCTATTTGAGAAAAATGACAAGGATGGAAGGCAGACAAAAAGCTGAAAAAGGTGAAGAGGACCAAATAGCTAAGGTCAGCAGCCTGAAGGAAGCTTGGAATGGAAAGTCAGCTAAGGGCTTTCAACTTGGTCGCACCAAAAGAAAGAAATTATGAGAAAGAAGGAAAGGACCAGCCCCTGGGCAACTAACATAGCACGAGCTCTGATGGGCAAAAGAGAGAAATCACTAGTACCCCGGAGCCCTAGAATCACACTATAAAAGGAAGAGAAAACCTATGTTGAAGGGACGTATTTTTTGGGATAGGAAGAACATTATAACAGAGCTATTAGAACTCTGTAAAATTCAAGAAAAACAGAGGGGCGTCTCCCGATATCCCAAAAATAGCCACTATAGCACATACTCAGATTTAAAAAGATTCAAACTTTGCAAGTCTTAGAGGCTTGAATGGCCATCAAAGTCTGTAATTTTTGAGCTTGTTTAAACCTTGTATCACGTCTTAGTGAGCACACTGTAAACATGATCAAGGAAAATTAATAAAGTTCCTCTCATTAATTCTGGGATCTCTAACCATTGTTTCATTTATTTCCTAATTATTTTACATCTTTGCTGTTTTCGTTGTCATTCAATATAAATATTCCTGCTTGTTAGTTTATTTGTATTATAAGAAGCTTGTCCTGTGCACCACTTGATTCTTAAATAGCTCATTAGCTGCGGTGAACTAAGCCCAGTCACCAAAACACAATCAATAGGCCCAGGATCCTCGGGCCTACGTGCTGAAGAAAAAGACACTCTCACAATATTTTAAATACATTTTTTGTATTATGAGTATTTTAAACATGTATTTCTACTATCTTTTTTAAATCACAATTTTCACATTTTTTTAAACAAAGCTGTATTTAAAGGGAATGCGATTAACGCTTTCAGTGCTTTGACACATAGTAAAAGTAAAACATTCTGTGATGTTTGCACAAGAGATTCCCTGGTGACTGGCAGATGGAGATGATTATATTTGCACAGGAATTCCATCTACCGGCACAAACGCGTTTTATGCATTGCCAGGCCATTAGTCTTCTTTCCTCTTCCTCTTTATTCTTCTCAGACTATTTCTAGTTCCTTCTCTCTCTCTTTTTTTGATAAGCTCCTTCTCTCTTTCTCTCACTCTTCCTGACGTCCAGTGACTGCATCTACCTATTTGCAAGCTACTACAGTAAGTGCACCCTGACATGTCTTTCATGCTATTCAATTTTATTATTATTTTAAATTGGCTGAATATATATATATATATATATATATAGTTTTACTAATCATTAATCATTTCAATTCATGTATTAAATCGAAAAAAAAAAAAATCAAATCTACTTGATTCAAGTTACTTAAACTAGAAGATAAAATCCAAATCTTTATTATTATTTTTTTTTGGGATAAATTGCATATATCTGGTATATTCTTAATATGTGCAACTAATATGTGCTCATTTAAAGATGCTGTCAATATTGAAAAATGAAATAGTTTTATAGGAAATATTTTTTAAAAAATAACTCATTTTATAGATAATATTATTGTCGAAACTCGAAACAAATAGAGCAAATTGAAATTAGAAAACCTTGAATCTAAACTTGCTTTTTAACATATCAACCTTGTTCAATCAAGAGCAAGACTAGTGGTGAAGCCAAAGTGACTCTCATATGCATACACGTGTATATGAGTACTTGAGTCTAATCTAAATGTATATTAAAAAAAAAAAACATTCATATCGTATTTATTTGTTTGAGGGTTTTATTTTCATGAATGTGTTACGCATGAATAATTCATTTTGTTTTTTTCTTTTAAAGAAAATTTCCACTTCTTTCATGAAAGGAATTTTAGGAACTTGACATATCTCATATAAAACTTGAGTCAATTCTGAAATTTTGGTAAATATACTCATAAAATGATCAAGTTGTAATAATTTAACAACTAATGTGAATATATATACTTGGAACATTATAGTCAACTTCAAAAAAATATTAAAATTTTGATAATTCTTATTTGTACACAAATTTATGTGAAAAAGAATAAATTATTACATGAATTTGTGATTTTTTTTAAGTCATCGCTCTAATGCTCTCAAAAGTTAATAATAAAGTTCTTTTTTTCTTTTCTTTAAAAAAAAAAAATAACTTTTAGTTCTTTTTTCAACTTGTTTTTTGGCTTGGTTTAAACCTTTAACAATCTTTGATAAAATAAAAACGAACTATTATTCTTTTTCAAATGAAATTTGACATTTAAAGAAATAGTAATCTATTAGTTATGATATAAATAAAAAAGAATTGCATAAATAATCCATAAAAAATGAAGGAAAACTAATAATAATAAAAAAAAAACTGCAAGATGGGTAAAGTAATATAAACTCATTCCGGGTGATGATTGATGAGTTGGTTGGGGGAAAAACCAAGAATCTCATTCCTTTAATAAAAAATAAAAAAAATAAAAAAATGAAGAGGAGAATCTCACGAGGCTTTTTGAAACAAAGCTGTATATAAAATGCTTCCAGTGTTTTGACCCATATAAGTAAACATCTGTTATATACGTTTGTGCCGTAATTCCCATTTTGGTAACAAGAGTCTTAATTTGCAGGCTGACATAGTAATTATTAGTTGGAACTCTTCTAAAATTCCAACAACATAGGAACCAAATTTACCTTAGAATCCAAAACAGAAAGGCATGTACTGTAAAACATGTTAAGCTCAACGTCTATGGCATTTCTCTAAGTTGTCATGTACACATCAAATCCAAAATCATCTTCTTTCGGCAGAGTGTTAGTCCCACTACTTGTTCTAATCATTTGAGTCTTTCGGCGAGTGATATAAAACACGTTATAATAAATTGCTATACGATTACTTTTTTTTTTTTCTTCATTCTATTGTTCTCAGACTTTACCTCTTCTCTCTCTTCGTGTCCATTTACTCTGACATGTCTTTCATGCTATGGATTTTATATTTTCTTGGCTAAATATTATATATAGTTTATTAACACAGTAAACAAAATAAGATGAAAAGTTTGATGGAAGTGTTTCAAGGATTAGATTTATTGATCGTGATATTGCTACTTGTAGAAATGTTCCTAAAAATACACGAATTCCAAGCTTATCTAGCCATTAGAGGGCTTAGCAAAAAACTACTTGAAGGTGATTTTGATAGACATAAAATAATTATATAATATTTTTAAAGAAATATAACAAGCTTATTTTTATTATTCTATAGATCTATATTATTTAAATTAATTTTATTACTCTACAGATCCATTTTTACTATCATTTTTTTTTATATTCTAATATTAAACTCTTTATATATTTGTTGTAAGAGAAAAGAAATATGGTTCGAAAGAAAGATCGATTTTGGGAGCATGTTGAAAAACAAAATAATGGTCGTTTTAAATGTAAGTATTGTGAAAGTATTTTTGCTGGGGGTGCTACAAGGATTAAATATCACTTGGCTAGAGCTAAAGGTCACGATATTAATATTTGTACAAAAGTGCCTAAAGAGGTCCAAGAGGAAGCTTCTCTAACCATTGGTGAACCAAACAAAAAACTTAAGGGTGCATCAACTTCAAACAAGGATATGGAGAGGGAAATCAGCTCAACTTCAATATCAAAGGATGACATGTTAAGCGGAGTGTTTGAAAAGGTGAGTAAAGATGTAAATATTTTATATTTAGATTATATTTCATCATAATCTTAGCAATGAACTTGTGATAACATTTTCAGTTATTGATTTTAATTGTTTGAATCAAGTAAAACATTATAATAAATTTCTATATTATTAAGTGAACTTTTTTCCTTGCAACAAGTGGGGAAGAGGAGTTTGAACTCATGTTCTCTTCCAATGGAGAAGTGTAATGTCAGTAAACTACAAAATTCTTAACATTATTATTATTATTTTTATTTATATAATTTGATAGTTTTAACATGGGGAAGAGGGGATAAGTGTGTTTAACGGGGAGGAAGATGTGGAACACAAAAAATGGGAGAAAAGATTTGTATTCAATACTAATCCTTACAATATCTAAAAGTTGAAGTATAACATTTATTATTGTTATGTTTTTGTTGAACCACGTCGGCGGCCAAGTCTTCATTTTATTTCCATCATTTCTTCAAAAAATAAGTATATAAATATTAATGTATGCAATAATACATTATGCCTTTACTCAATCTCAAAACTAATTATAACTTATCAATCATGATATGACCATCATTTTACACATTCTTGAACCTAAATATAACTTATAATAGAAAATACATGTAATACAAACATCTTGGGTGGAGACACCATTTATTTATTTTTATTTTAAACTCACGTGAAAAAAATCTCATTCCACCACTATATACATGTCCATATACTAATGTAGTATTCAAGGCTAAATTGAAGGGTCCAATGCAGCCCTTTTTTTTTTCGATAACCTTCAATGTTGGGTCCAATTCCACTCCTACTTAGAGAACCATATGTCATTTTCATCAACGTCAAAAGATAGAGATGATAAAGCTCTTAACAAAGTCTCTCTCCCCCCCATTTCTTTTTATTTTTGTATAAAATATTACATGTAAGTGGTTTTTCTAATTTTTTTTTTATGGTGTACATAGTACCGAATTTAATTTGAATAAAACTTTCAACAGGCACGTAGAATCACAAGTGCATGCATAATAATTCAGTTAAAAATATTAATGTGATAACAAATCTGATTGATATTAATTTTAAAACAAACCACTTCCATCACATTAGAATACATTACTTATCACAGATAATGGTTTTACATCACTTTATTATTATTTTTTGAGTTACGTTTACTAATCACGATTCAGCAATTGGTCCATTGTAGTCCAATCTATTACAGTCCAGTTTGGTCCAATTCATTCCAGTTCAGTCCATAATGGTCCACTTCAATCCATTTTGGTGTACTTACCTAAAAATAGGAAAAAAAAGAAGAAAGGTTTGGGTTGGGAGTACTATATTGCTATCAATTATTTGAGTAATATTCATTGTAACTATATGATCAGTTTTGATTTTCATGACAATCTTCTTAAGAGAATAAAAAATTTGAATAATATATTTGAAACTTAAAAATTTTAGTTGTACAAAAAGAAATTAGGAAAATATAATGCATAATAACAATAGTTAGAAAAATATGGACAACTTAAAAAAATAATATCAATCAAAAACATCATAAATGATAAAATTACATATTTGGAAAGATAGAGAAATATAAATTACTTTTAGAGTTTGTTTAATTTTTTGGGAGAATAAATTATTTACAATAAAATTTAGATAATAAGTTATATATTATACCACATTTAAAATAATTATATATTTCTATGTATCACATGTGTTTGCAACTAGTTATTATAAAACTTCGAAAGAAAAAAAAAAACTATTAATTATTGTATAAAAATTAAGAAGGTGAAAATTGTAATATAAGTTTCATATTTCCAATATATAAATATATCAGGACCCACCTTGTTTATTTTTAATAGAATCGTACTCTACACTCCACAAACATTTTCATACTATTGTCTCTTATGCAGAGAAAGGCAGAACACATAGCTGAAATTTTACTTGGTGTTTTTGTGGAGGGACTTCTAGCCAAGTTGAGATCAATTGTTATAGAGCAACATATTAGTTTTGAGTTGGGTTTCAAGGAAGGGCTAACAGACCTTTTTAGCGGGCTAACAGACCTTTTCAGCTTGTTAACCAAAATTCAATTTGTGTTAAATGATGTTGAGAAAAGACAAGCAAGTGATGAGTTTCTGAGGAGTTGGTTAGCAGAGCTTAGACGTGTTGCTTATGACATTGATGATGTGCTAGACAAGTTTGGCTATAACATTCTTCAGCAAAAGGTACTAAACTACTCTTCACCTTCTAATGACATTATCAATATGGCAAACGAAATTAAGAATATCTACAAATCATTAAATGGTCTTAAAGGTGACATTGGTAGTTATGAATTTCGAGTGGAGTTTGAGAATTCGATCCCTGAGATTAACTTTAACATGGAGATAGACTCCTTCCTTGATGATACAAAAGTTAATCAAAATGTTGAAAATAACATTGTTAAAGCAACCTATTTTGATAGAGTGATAGAAATCACAGAGACTTTTACTCAATATGAATTAGCAGAATATGATTGTTGGCTCATATTCAAGAAAAGAGCATTTGCAAAAGAAAGACATTTAACTCAAGATTTGGAGAAAATTGGAAGGGAGATTGTTAAAAAGTGTAAAAGGGTTCCATGGGCTGCAGAATTTTTAGGGAGAATAATGTACTTCATACATGATAAAGGTGAATGGCTATTGATTCAAAATAATAAAAATTGGGATTTACTGGAAGATGAAAATAATGGAGCGTTTCACATATTAAAGTTAGGCTATGATCATCTTCAAACACCATCCTTGAAACGATGTTTCACATACTGTGCAATTTTCCCTAAAGATTATATCATGAAAAAGGACGAAGTAATTCAACATTGGATGGCTGAAGGGTTCCTTGAACCATCTAAAGAAGGTAATACGGTGATGGAAGATATTGGTAACACGTATTTCAATATTTTGTTGGCTACTTCCTTTTTCCAAAATGCTAGAGAGGATGCCTATGGTGATATTATTAGTTGCAAAATGCATAATTTGGTGCATGATTTTGCTATTTCAATTTCAAAATCTGAAATTCTAATTTTGGATGGAGATTCTGTGGATAATGTTAGTAAAGTACAACCTTTATTTGTCCGATCTAATGGTGAAACAACACCAAGAACTTCATTTAGTGGAGATAGTTTCATAAAAATTCGCACATTAATTTCAGAAAATCTAGACTTTGATGACATGTTATCAAATTTTAAATGCTTACATGTTTTAAAATTATCTGGGCATAGTATAATAGAGTTGCCAAATTCAATTGAGCAGTTGATACATTTGAGGCTTCTCCACATCTTGCACACTAAAATTAAGGAATTACCAAAATCCATTACCAAACTCTACCATTTGCAAACTTTAAGAATCGAAGCATGCCCTAATCTCAAGAAGCTTCCGGAAGACCTAAGCAATTTGATTAACTTGAGACATATTTGTATTAATACTGGTCAGTACAAAGATTGTCTACTCAAAAATATGGGACGGTTGACTTGCCTTCAAACATTGAATTTTTTTGGTGTGGGTCAAGATGAAGGTTATAGGATTAATGAAATAGGACCCTTAAAGAATCTTAGAGAGATAAACATATACAATTTAGAGAAGGTGACAAATGAGGAAGAAGCCAAAAGTGCAAAACTAAAAGAAAAAGAAATATTAAAGTTGGGATTATACTGGGAAGATAAATATTCAAATGCAATGGACCGGTATGATAAAGATGAAAAGGTGTTGGAAGGCCTCCATCCTCACCCAAATTTGAAAAGCTTAACAATCGAAAGGTATGGAGGAAAGAAATTCCCATCTTGGGTTAATGATTTGTCGCTATTTCATAATCTGATTCATATCAAATTGAATTTTTGTAGGGAATGTGAAGAAGTTCCCACTCTGGGGCAATTACCTTGTCTTAGGGTTCTTGAAATAAACCATATGTACAAGGTAAGAATTATAAGAAGTATAGGAAGTAAGTTTTACAGTTGTTATGGGAGTTACAGAAATACTACTACATTATTTCCGGTATTGAGAATACTCAAATTGGCGGGGATGTTTGGCTTAGAAGAGTGGAAGGATGCAAAGGAGTTGACAAGCGCAGGTGAGGTGTTGTTGGTGTTTCCTTGCCTTGAGAAGTTGATTATTATAGGGTGTCATAAACTGAGAGATTTGCCAGGTGTCCCGTTAGTTATTCAACACTTGGAGATAATAGGGTGTGGTATTGATGAACTACTCAGTGGGCTACAATTCTGTACATCTCTTCAATACTTGAAGATTGAGCACTGTCCGAATCTGAAATCAATTCCAGGTGTCCCGTCAGTTATTCAACACTTAGAGATAATAGAGTGTGGTATTGATGAACTAACCAGTGGGCTACAATTCTGTACATCTCTTCAATATTTGAAGATTGGGAACTGTTGGAATCTGAAATCAATTCCAGAATCACTGCACTCCTGCGCTTCCCTTCAGAAATTCATAGTAGAGTATTGTCCTGAGCTGAGGTCATTGCCAGGTGTCCCGTCAGTTATTCAACACTTAGAGATAATATGGTGTGGTATTGATAAACTACCCAGTGGGCTACAATTCTGTACATCTCTTCAATACTTGAAGATTGGGGACTGTCGGAATTTGAAATCAATTCCAGAATCACTGCACACTTGCGTTTCCCTTCAGAATTTCGTAGTAGAGAACTGTCCAAAGCTGAGGTCATTGCCAGGTGTCCCGTCAGTTATTCAACACTTGGAGATAAGAAGGTGTGGTGTTGATGAACTATCCAGTGGGCTACAGATTCCAGAATCACTGCACACCTGCGTTTCCCTTCAGAAATTCATAGTAGAGAACTGTCCAAAGCTGAGGTCATTGCCAGGTGTCCCGTCAGTTATTCGACACTTGGAGATAATAGAGTGTGGTTTTGATGAACTACCCAGTGGGCTACAATTCTATACATCTCTTCAATATTTGAAGATTGGGTACTGTCAAAATCTGAAATCAATTCCAGAATCACTGCACACCTGCGTTTCCCTGCAAAAATTCGTAGTAAAGAATTGTCCAGAGCTGAGGTCATTGCCAGGTGTCCCGTCAGTTATTCAACGCTTGGAGATAACAGGGTGTGGTATTGATGAACTACCCAATGGGCTACAATTCTGTACATCTCTTCAATATTTGGAGATTGGGTGCTGTCGGAATCTGAAATCAATTCCAGAATCACTGCACTCCTGCGTTTCCCTTCAGATATTCGTAGTAGAGGATTGCCTTGAACTGAGGTCATTGCCAGGTGTCCCGTCAGTTATTCAACACTTGGAGATAACAGGGTGTGGTATTGATGAACTATCAAGTGGGCTACAATTTTGTACATCTCTTCAATATTTGAAGATTGCGGACTGTCCGAATCTGAAATCAATTCCAGAATCACTGCACTCCTGCGCTTCCCTTCACAAATTCATAGTACAGAATTGTCCTGAGCTGAGGTCATTGCTAGGTGTCCCGTCAGTTATTCAACACTTGGAGATAACAGGGTGTGGTATTGATGAACTACCTAGTGGGCTACAATTATGTACATCTCTTCAATATTTGGAGATTGGGTGCTGTCGGAATCTGAAATCAATTCCAGAATCACTGCACACCTGTGTTTCCCTGCAGAAATTCGTAGTAAAGAATTGTCCAGAGCTGAGGTCATTGCCAGGTGTCCCGTCAGTTATTCAACGCTTGGAGATAACAGGGTGTGGTATTGATGAACTACCCAATGGGCTACAATTCTGTACATCTCTTCAATATTTGGAGATTGGGTGCTGTCGGAATCTGAAATCAATTCCAGAATCACTGCACTCCTGCGTTTCCCTTCAGATATTCGTAGTAGAGGATTGTCCTGAACTGAGGTTATTGCCAAGTGTCCCGTCAGTTATTCAACAATCGGAGATAATACGGTGTGGTATTAATGAACTATCCAGCGGGGCTACAGATTCAGATTTAGGAGAAGTATTTCATTCTCTTATTAATTTAAAAATTAGCAACTGTCCTGATCGAAGACTGGAGCTTAGGCGAGAAGGCCGCTTAAAGACTTTGGTAATCGGTGGGTTTATTGAAGAGTTGGATGCTTTCCCGATTCTGCGTTATCCTTTCATTCGATACTCGCACGCGTCCCTCAAAAAGCTAATATTGCTTGGGAGGCCTACGCTCAACTCTCTCCCAAACGAGATTCAACTCTTCACTGCCCTTGAAGAGCTGCGGATACAGAACTTTAACGGAATGGAAGCTTTGCCTGGTTGGTTTAGCGAACTTTCTTCTCTTCAAAAGCTGTCTCTTTACTACTGCAAAAAGCTGAAGTATCTACCCAATCTACACCTCACCAATTTAAAACATCTGTACATTCGTGATTGCCGCAATTTAGGGGAAAGATGTGTAGAAGGGAGCGGCGCAGAGTGGGGCCAGATTGCCCATATTCCAAGCATCAAAATCAATGGAAAATACATCAAAGAGGGAGAGGATTCTGAGGACTCTGAAGACTTTGATTGGGATTATTTTGACGTCTTTGACGACTCTGAAGATGAGTAGTAAGTATATTCCATTTCCTACTGGCCCCCAATTTATTTATGTAATTCTTTTTTAAACGGGCTATTCTTAAATTTCACATCTTAACATTTTAAGTTAATTATAAAAATATAAATATTTTAGATTAATGCATATTGAATTAATTAATAGAAATTTATCTCCCCAACCACTCTGATTACTGGAATTTTTCAAAAATTCTGAAACTTTGCACTTAACAATGCATGTCCCCCTGGCAATTATTTATCAGAGCCTGCTTTTTGTCCATTCATGATAACATACATACTCATTCTTTTTCTCAGCGTTTCTTCTAACCTTCACTTATTGGTGTCAAATTGATTATGTCCATTGATGAAAACATACTCATTCTTTTCAATTTCATGAGCTGGAATTCTAATATAATACATGGAGCAGTTCTTGTTTTCAGGGCTTTTTAAAAGTTGGAAATAGATTTTGTTAATTTGGGCTGCAGGGTCATAATTCCTATGTTTATTTAAGTGAATTTATTTTGGGAAATTGGAGTTGGGTTACATAAGAATGAGATTAGACATTGGGTGGGAGCAGGTCTTGCTTATTTTTGTTTTCATGTTTGGGTTGGAAGGTCAGTTTTACTGGTCCATGAAGTTATGTAATCCCCAGTTCTACTAGTGGGAAGCAAAACTTAAATTTCTTATAAAGTTTTAGACATTAGGTGGGAGCAGGTCTTAAATTTCTTTACAGTGAGGGTTCTGATATGTTTATATATCGGTTTTAGCTTTTGAAGGTTTCTAATACATTTAAATTTTTTTGGCAAAATCATGAAGCTTGCAAGAAGTTTCCATCTTGGAAAATAACCAACTCGATGGCAACTGGTGCCAAGGTACTTCAGGTTTGGACAATAACCAACTCGATGACAACTGATGCCAAGTTACTTCAGGTCTGCTTTCACTTTACCATTTCAGATATGTGCATATAACTTACTTCTTAATTAATTGGTGCTTTGTGAGATCCAATTCAGTTAATATATATTTGTACAGTGATTGGGTTCTGTACCCATTGTGCCTATCTGCATAAACAAAATTGTTAGTCTATGTAAAGGTGTGCATGTCAACTCCATATATGTGTTCATGTCACCATAGCAATGTATAGAGTTAGATTGAGTAGTCAGATCACAGAATTATGGTTTGACACTCTTTGACATGAAAGTCATTCTTTGCATCTGGTAGGAGCATGGGACAAATGTCCTTTGCTTTCACTCTTTTAATTGCTAACATGTATATATTAAACTAATTGGTAGGAGCATGGGATGTTAAAAAACTAACAAAACTAACAACACGTGAACACTACGGACAGCATATTTATTGTGTTCAGCCATCTCTTATGTTTGAATAAATAGAGTACTAATTCAATCTAATAAGTTATCATTCATTTCAATTATCCTCTCTTCCCTCACACTCTTCCTACAACATTTTATAACTTACTTAGCATCTATTCTTCTTGATATTCTGATATATATGTAGTCGTCACATGTTGATGTCATTGTATCAGTGTTGTATGCCATAGGTAGTAGCACTGAACAATTCTTCCATTGCAAGAGCCACCAGAAAATTTCTCTTTTGTCAGAGGATATTTTTTCCAATGTCAAGGATACTTCACACAGATGATAGCACCCATTTTGGCCAGCTTTGACACCTATTTCTCCTTAGTTGGAAGCATTAAATTTTGATGATGTTGGAGCCTTTGCAGAGGAACTATGGTAACTTTTCATTGTCTTAAGAGCTGAAATTCTGGAACAAGAACTGCTACTACCTATCAGCAATGCAGGAGGAGCTCCCTTTCTATGGAAGTTAGATGGAAGTATCCTGGAATGGTTGTCAAAGCTGGATGTTTTGTTTCTTACTGTTCGCTTTGAAAGGGATATGGAATCAGCAAGAGTGGTCCATTGGTAGCCGATTGTTCATTGTCCAAGTCTCCAAGAATCACAATGGAGGGAATTTAAAATTGGTTCCAATGAAATTGTTTCATCAAAATTTGTGAGTTCTCTTATTCTCGTCTTCTTTTCTTTTAATTTCTCTCTTCCAAGAAAACCTATTATGAATCCTTTCTTTATGGTTCTAACATTTATTTTTGCATACTATGATTTTGGTTATTCTTCAATTAGTGTTCATGTACTTCAGCACAGAATGGTATTTTTCTCAAATGTCCTTTTCTCTAGCATTTCAAATTGGAATAAAGTATTTTTTCCCACTTACCATATTTTTTATTCACTTATTTTATAGTGATACCCCTTCAATTTTAGTTTCATATTTGTATTGCCATTTAGAGCTACATATTTTACTGCATAGCATATGTAGACCTTCAAATTTTTGACTTATCAGTTTTCAAATAATTAGGGCTCTTTATTTGTACAAAGTTTAAAAAGTTAATATCACCTTCACTGTTAGGTGTATCTGAATCTTAAGGGGAAAAATGTTGAATTTATGACATTAATTTCTGTAAGCCATAGTTCGCAGCACTTGACAATTCTTTTGATGTAACTGCCACTGGTAACTTCTTTTTTATCAGCAGATACTTTTCCAATGTCAAGGATTCTTATCCACTTGTTTGGTGCTGGGGGGGGGGGGGGGGGGGGGGGGGGGGGGGTGTTGTGTAACTTTTTATCTCTTCAAGAGCTGAAGTTCAGGAACAAGAGTGCTACTACCTGCAAGCGAAGCAGGTGGTGCACTGTCTTTCCATGGGAAGCTAAATGAAGAACTGGAGCTTGAATTGGTTCCAAATTTCCAATCTAATTGTTTCATTGAAATTTGTGAGTTGTCGCATTCTCTTCTTCTTTTCATTTGATTTCTCTCTTCCAATGAAACCTAATATGATTCCTTTTGATTCTTTTTTCTTCTTTCAAGTTCATATGTTATTATTATTAAATTTGTTGATCCTATACTATTTATAGATTTTGGTCATCATTCATATCCCAATTAGTAGTAATGCACTTCAGTACAGAGTGGTCCTAGATTCGCCCTATTCCAAATATCTAGATAAACGTTTGATTCCTATATTAAGGGCAAAATAATCTTAAATTCGTATTTATTCTCATAGGTCCTTTTTGGAATAAACTAGTTCTTTTTATAATTAATTTACCATATTTCTTATCCGCTTGTTTTTAAGCTATTTCCATATTAATTTACCATATTTCTTATCGAATATTAAGAAACAGTATTTTGTATATGCTTTGTTCATAATCTGATTTCATCTCAAAAATGAAAAGCTAGAAGCCTAGAACCATATGCTTTCTCAGTCTCTCTATATATCCACCATCTAGCTATCACATCTGCTGCATATGTTTATTTGAGGACTCAATATGCCTGCTAATTGCAGCCAGGAAACAGCTACAAAGTTCATATATATGCTTCTGTGCACAAATGCATGTATTCCAGAATCATGCAAGAATCCCATAAGCCAATGCTTGAGCATCATTCAACATCTCTCTTAAATTTCTCTCTGTTATAGGAGAAAAAAGAGGAACAAAACCAACATATATTTGAAGGCATAAATACACTATGACAATGGCTCTACTTGACTGCATGCAAAGATATGGTGACAATACTAAATGTCCTACCAGCCCTTCTTTGAAGCTTCTCCAAGGTAATTCCAACCTTTACATCATGGTTTAAGCATGCTACATAAACTTGTGTCTTGGTCTTGGTGATAGAGAAATGGAGATCAGTCTTTCTAGCATAATTGTTCCAAGATTACGTACTTTGCTCTACTTCAATAATTTCTGCAAAATAAACCTGAATTCTTCTCAGGTTCCCATCCTTATTTAGCAGATTTAATAACACCTGGATCTGCATTATTAATAGACGTAAAAGATTATTTAATTAGTTAAATATGTTGCCTTGATGTACAGGCACTAGGGACAGCACATTTGTTGTATTCAGCTAGATGAAAATTTACATTATGAAGTTTTAACCCACTCCCAAGCCAACAGAAGTTTTAGTTGGTATGTTTTCTCAATTTACTATTCTCTTCTAGAACATAAAGTCATTCGGTGTTTCTGGTGTTATTATTGCTTAGCCTAAACAGTTTGAAATGCCCTTCACTTGAGTCTTTTAGTTTCTGACTTGGATATAAGAAACTATTTGATAGGAGAACGGAATGTTATAAAAACTAACTACACATAGATCCTCATTATTCAAAGAACTAAAAGATTATTCAATAAGTTAAATATGGTTCCTCATTATGCAAGCACTGGGGACGGCATATTGATTCTGTTCAGCTGGAGGAAAAGTTAATTCATGGAGCTTTAATCCACTACCATGCCAGCAAAGAGGCTGAATATGCAACATTGCCCCAAATTAAAGGAAATATGTGCAAAATGGAGCGGTGCAGAGTGGTCTAGGATTGTCCACATTTGAAATATCTTCGTTGGTGAATGTATTAGACAAGAAGCAGTTTGAAGATGATATACATCATGAATACAGATGACCAGTAAGTTTTCTCCTACCTCGTCCTCTTCTCCTCTTATACTATCCTTTACATCGACCTAGGAGTATTTTCGGAATTGCTCTTAATTTCTTTCTTTTTCTTTTCAGCTTCCCCAAGTCTTTTTGCTTTTGTTTTTGGATATTTCTTATTTATTCAGTTAAAGTATGTTGCCTTGATGTCCAGACACTAGGGACAGCATATCTATTGTATTCAAATCTTCTCTTTTAATATATAAAGTATTAATTCAATCCAATAAATCTGTCATTCATGCCAGTTATCCCTCTTTCCACTCACTTTTCCTAAAAATTTTTCTAAATTGTTACTTAGCATTCTTTCCATCATGATATCTTGATATATTAATTTTTCACGTCTTGATGTCCTTGATCAATTTCTGTAAGCCAGAGGTAGCAGCACTTGACAATTCTTTTGATGTAACTGCCACAAGTAATTTCATTTCTATCAGTGGATACTTTCCAAATGTCAAAGATGCTTCACGATCCATTATGTTGTTTGCTACTGGGGTAACTTTTTATCTCTTCTAGAACTGAAGTTCAGGAACAAGAGTGCTACTACCCACCAGCAAAGCAGGTGGTGTGCTCCCTTTCTATGGAAGCTAAATGGAAGTCTTCTGGAGTGGTTGTCAAAGCTGTATCTGGAAGCTTGAATTGGTTCCAAACTTCCAATTTAATTGTTTCACTGAAATTTGTGAGTTTTCGCATTCTCTTCTTCTTCTCATTTGATTACTCTCTTACAAAAGACCTAATATGATTCCTTTTGTTTTTTTTTGTTTTTTTTTTTTTTTTTTTCAATTTCATATATTATTACTAAATTTGTTGTTCGTATAGATTTTGGTCATCCTTCATATCCTAGATTCGCTCTATTCCAAATATTCGGATAAACATATGATTCCTATTCTAAATTCCAAATAATCTTAAATTCCTATTTCCTCTCAAATGTTATTTTTTTCTAACATTTCACTTCGGAATAAACTAGTTTTTTTTATATAATTAATTTACCATGGTTCTTATCCACGAATTTTAAAGCTATTTCCCTTCAATTTTTGTGTCAAAATTGTGCTTCCATGTTCTGCAACATATTCTGCTGCATAGCATATGTAAACATTCAAATTTTTGTTTCAAACATTTCCCGCAAAATTTTTGGATTAAGTTTACATATAAAATTCTGGTCTACTTGTTACTATCGCATTGTCTTCACTATAATGTTTTGACTTGTCAGTTTACTAATAATTATGCTCTTTATTGAATATTAAGAAACAACATTTTGTATGTGCTTTTGTCATAATCTGATTTCATTTTAAAAATGAAAAGCTAGAACCATATGCTTTCTTAGTCTCTCTATATATCCACTATCTAGCTATCACATCTGCTGCATATGTTTATTTGAGGACTCCATATGCCTACTTATCGCAGCCAGGAAATAGCTATAAAGTTCATATATATGCTTATGGGCACAAATGCATTTATTCCAGAACCAAGCAAGAATCCCATAAGCCAATGCTTGAGCATCATTCATCTCTCTTAAATTGCTCTCTATTATAGGAGATAAAAGGAGCAAACATATATTTGAAGGCATAAATACACTACAACAGTGGCTCTACTTGACTGCATGCAAAGATATGGAGACAATACTGAATGTCCTACCAGCCCTTCTTTGAAGCTTCTCCAAGGTAATTCCAACCTTTACATCATGGTTTAAGCATCCAACATAAACTTGTGTCTTGGTCCTGGTGATAGAGAGGTTTCCAGTACATACTCAGACCATCATTTTTAAACCATATATAGCATTTTCAGCTTGGTATATTTGTTAAAGGTTTCATTTAATCTTGAATGAAAATTCCATGACTTGAACACACTTTTTATAAGGTTCAAAGTGGTTGGCCTAGCCTTCATTTGGAAAGGATCATGACCTAGAAGAAGGAACATGTTCACCATTACAAGAAATGAGTTCCCAAAAAATTAAAGTAGAAGGTCAAGAATTTGAGACATACTCTCAGCATGAAGAAACATAATCAGGATGTTAGCACCACACCCATCTTGGGATGTCAGGTTGGATGATGATGAAGTTGAAGAAGATGCTGATTTCTTTGAAGCCCTAAGTAATGTCATTACAACCTTATTTTTCTTAATACATTTGTTCCCAAGTTTTATCTTTCATTATTCTTTTACTGCTTTTGTGAGGTAAAATGCAAACACTCCAACGTGGTTTCCTAATTCCTAATGCCCCTTATCATTTGATTTTCAGCATTGAATCAAAGCTAGCTCCTGAGGGGTTCAATCAAAACCACCAGACATAATCCAAGAGCAATACATAAGAATTTTGGGAAGCATGTTTTGTCAAGCACAATCATTCTTAGTGTTAAAAAGAAAAACAGAAGCCTACAAGTCTTAAAAGGACATTAACTGAAACTGCAACTGAAAAGTTGGCATCAGCTTTTGGTGTGGTATCAGAAATTTAGAGTGCTTTCCACAAACTTATTCAACCACAACCGTTCCACAAACTTATTCTGTCTCTGTTGCTACTGAAAGAGGAAAGCAAATTAATAATGGTGAGCAAATATGGATAAGGTTGTTTCAGTGAAGGAGAATCTAATGCATAAGCCTGATCCCAGGGAAGATGTGCTTTCTCTAGTGATATCCAAGGAAATGAGTCCAAAGAGAACTCCTGGTGATATGGGTGTGGTATGAGGGATGCTGTGACTTTGCTCCAACATGAGGAATTGTCCAAATACACAACTATGAGTTTAGTTAGAAACACAACATTTGGCTAAAGACTCACCATCACACACTCAGATCTCAGCCGACTTGATGAGAACTGATGTTGAGGTACTTCTGGTAAGAAGCCAACCATTGGCTTTTTCTTTACCATTTGGGATATGTGTAATTTAATTTGTAATTGGTGCTATACAAGACCCAATCCAGTAACTTACAAAATAGGAGTGAAAAGTTCTGTAAGTTAAGTCACTTACAAACATCAAAATCAATGGAAAATACATCCAAGGGGAGGATTCTGAGGACTCTGAAGACTTTGACGAAGCTGAAGACATCTTTGACGACTCTGACTATGAAGACTTTGACGACTCTGAAGATGATAGAGATGATAGCCTACCAGCAAAGCAGGAGTGCTACTACCTACCAGCAAAGCAGGTGGTCCACTCACTTTCCATGGAAAGCTAAATGAAGAACTGAAGCTTGAATTGGTTCCAAATTTCCAATCTAATTGTTTCTTTGAAATTTGTGAGTTGTCACATTCTCTTCTTCATTTCATTTCTCTCTTCAAAACCTAATATGATTCCTTTTGATTCTTTTTTCTTCTTTCAATTTCATATATTATTATTATTAAATTTGTTGTTTGTATACTATTTATAGATTTTGGTCATCCTTCATATCCCAATTAGTAGTCATGCACTTCAGCACAGAGTGATCCTAGATTCGCCCTATTCCAAATATCTAGATAAAAATATGATTTCTATTCTAAGCTCAAAATAATCTTAAATTCATATTTCTTCTCAAAGCGATTTTAAAGTGATTTCCTTTCAATTTTTGTGTCAATCTTGTATCTCTATGTACTGCAATATATTTTGTTGCATAGCATATGTAAACCTTCAATTTTTTTTTCCAAACATTTCCCTCAAATTGTTCGGATTTATTTTACCTAGGAAATTCTGGTCTACTTGTTACTATTGCATTGTCTTCACTATAATGTTTTGACTTGTCAAGTTTCTAATAATAATGGCTCTTATCAATTTCTCTCTCTGTTGTAGGAGATAAAAGGAGCAACGAAACCAACATATATTTGAAGGCATAAATACACTGTGAACATGGCTCTACTTGACTGCATGCAAAGAAATGGTGACAATACTAAAAGTCCTATCAGCCCCTCTTTGAAGCTTCTCCAAGGTAATTCCAACCATGCCATCGTGGTTTAAGCATCCTACATAAACTTGTGTCTTGGTCCTGGTGGTAGAGAGGTTTCTGGTACATACTTAGACCATCAATTTTAAACCATATATAGCATTTTCAGCTTGGTATATTTGTTAAAGGCTTCATTTAAAGTTGAATGAAAATTCTTTGACTTGAACACACTTTTTATAAGGTTCAATGTGGTTGCCTACCTCCTCATCTCCTACATTTGGAAGGATCTTGACCGAGAAGGAATATGTTCATCATTACAAGAAATGAGTTCCCACCAAATTGAAGATGGCCAAGAATTTGAGACCTACTCTCAGCATGATGAAACATAATCGGGATGTTAGCACCACACCTTCTTGGGTTGGTAGGTTAGATGATGATGAAGATCCTGAATTCTATGGAGCCCTAGGTTATATTTTTTACACCCTTACTTTGTGCAACACATTTATTCCCATGTTTTTTCTTTCTTTACTATTTTACTGCTTTTGTGAGGTAAAATGTAAACACTCCAACATGGTTCCTAAATATTTTTTTGATAAACACATGGTTCCTAATTCTTAATGCCCCTTACGATTTGATTTTCAGCATTTGAATCAAGGCTGGCTCCTAAGGGGTATAAGGAAACCACTAGACATAATCCAAGAGCAATACATAAGAATTTCGGGAAGCATGTTTTGGAAAGCACTGTCAGTCTTACTATTAAAAATTAAAACAGATGCCTACAAGTCTTAAAAGGACATTAACTGAAACTGTAACTGAAAATTTGGCATCAGCTTTCACTGCGGTATCAGCAATTCAGTGTACTTTCCACAAATTTATTGTGTCTCTGTTGCTACTGAAAGAGGAAAGCAAGATAATAAGGGTGAGCAAATATGGATAAGGTTGTTTCAGTGAAGGAGTATCTAATGCATAAACTTGAGCCCAGGGAAGATGTGCTTTCTCTAGTGATATCCAAGGCAATGAGTCCAAAGAGAGCTCCTAGTGATATGGGTGTGGTATGAGGGATGCTGTGACTTGCTCCAACATGAGGAATTGTCCAAATACACAGCTATGAGCTCAGCTAGAAACCGAACATTGCCCATGCCAATTTCCACCAATTTGCATTCAGCTAAAGACTCGCCATCACACACTCAGATCTCAGCCAATGCTCATAAATTTTTATTTTTTTTTGGTGTCAATTTTGATCCTGAATGTATATGGAGACATCTTAACGAGCTTCAATTAGTTTTTCACTCCAATGTACCAATACTAAAAACCATCACCATCAGAAATGCATGATCTGATGCTAATTATTCTTTTGGAGTTCCATTGTATAGTCTTGGTAACCATGGGATGCATTTGATAAATGGTATGAAATCACTTGGTCAAATTTATGTTGATATTTAATTATCTGAACAAGGCCCTAACCATGTTATGGATTCCATGTGCTATTGTGTAATTTCTCTTTTTGGTATATTATAATTCATGTCTGATGTATATTTCTCGTCTGCAGTTTGTTGTAAAGAAAATCATTGCATAATCCTCCAAGCCAACCGAGAGGGGAACGTAACTGTTGATAAAGAAACGGATTTTTGAGCTGTTTTTGACTTCCATGTATCGATAAGTAGTGTATTTATAGCTGCCAATAAAATGTTTTGCAGCATGTAAGTTGAAAAAAGTCCAAACCAATGCAACAAATGTGAATATCTCCCTCTATAATATAGGTCAAAGACATGAATTAATGCATTGATAGTACCAAATTACCAAGTCAGTTAGCTGCCATGTTGGATTTGTTACTGTATTTTGTAAGTGTTATTGTTATCAATCTCATAATAGCCAATCTTTGTTGGTTTAGCTTGTAACTCGTGTGATGGCTTAAGAGTGGTAAGAAGATGATGGTTGTATTGTATTAGGGTAACAGGGTTATGAGGCAAGACAAGTAATCATAAATTTGAAGGGTAATAAACTAATCATGCATTTCTCCCAAAAAAAAAAAAAAAAACTAATCATGCAGTTTGAGGAAAAGGAGACCGCTTTAAAGCTAGGCCTGATTTGTTCATACCCAACCAATAGTTGGGCCTAGCACTAGGCCTGTAAAGAACTATTTAGATTTCAAAGCTATCTTACTGGTCACCATTCATGATGAAATGATTATGTAGAATTGGCTATGTTGGTTGCTCTTCTTTTATGTCATTTTTAATTAATTTTATTTATTCTCTTCTTATGTCCTTTTGCTTTTATCTTTAATTATTATTATAATAACATTTGTTAAGGTTCAACTAAGAACGACTAAAAAATCTGCTTGAGCAACATGTTTTATAATATGCTCTCTCCATTTTTATTTTTTTATGTGGATGCTATTTTTACTGACGATAGTTAAACTTTGGTAAAAATAATTTCTTAAAAATTTGAAATATTCTGTTACTAATATTAATGGAAGGGGGTGAGTGTCATTTTTTTCAAACCTTAAGGGAGGGAAGTATTTTTTCTTTTCAGGTTTGGGGATGAGAGTCATTTCCCCAAACCTTAAGGGAAGGGAGTGTAATTTTTCCTTTTTTTTTTTTTTTTTTTTTTTTTTGGGACTAAACATGCTTGCTTGGTTCGGGTTTCTTAAAAAAGTATCAAATTATCCACGTAGTGAAATGTTAAAAACTGATTTCTCTTTTAAACAGTACTCATGATTTTAGGATAAGCATATGAATGAAACTGCCTATGGTAATTGTTGAATTTTAAATAAAATATCTAAGAAAAAAAGGATATGAGAGTGAATGAATTGAAATAAATATTAGTTTTTTTTAGAAAGAAAATAATTATTAGTTATTTTGTGACATACCATCAAATTTGATACAACACTATCTTTTTTAACCCTAATGTGAAAAAAAGAAAAAAGAATAGAAAATTGATATAACACTTTATTTTTTTAACTCTTAATGTGATATGAGATATGACAAAATTACTGTTATGCATAACAGTATAACCTTACCGTTTTAGTAGATGTACTTTTTTTTTTTTTTTATAATATACTACAACTTTATGCATTCACAAAAAAAAAAAAAAAAAAAAGCCCAGAAATTAAACAAACCATAACTACTGTAGCAAAATTACTGTAACTTTCCCATTCACTCCTTTTATATAATATATATATATATATATAAATATACATTGCACTTACAATGTAAATTTATATTGTGAACACATAAAAATTGACAAATGTTGTACACATTTGCAAAATTTGCACAATTTTTTTTTTTTTTGCAAATGTATATAATATTTGCTACTTTTTGTGTGTATACAATGCAAGCTTACATAGTTACATTACAAGTAGAAAGTAAACATATAAAGATCTTTTAAAAGAAAAAAACAAGCTCAAACCAAGTTGGTGAACCTGAAGGAAAAAAAAAAAGGAGGAAAAAGGCAAGTCACTAAACCAAAAATACTGTTCATAACACTATTCATGAGCCTATTCGCTCTTTTTATATATAGAAAAAAAAGAGCACAAATCAATGACTGGGAAAAAATAAAAATAAAAAATAAAAAAAGCGATGAACAGTACATATTGAACAAACCAAAAGTACTGTAACTTCTATACATTCACCCAACGAGTGTCACAACATTTTTCACAAAACATTTATTTTCAGTTGTAATTGGTCATAGTTTCATATTTTATTATTTTATTTTGACTTATAAGAAATTGACACCTCAATAATTATGAAAATATTGTGAAATTTGTTGTGTCAGTATAATAATATATATGCGGGTTCTTATAAATATTTAAAAGAAAAAAAAATACAAACGGAACACTGAAAAAAAAAAAAAAAAAAAAAAAAAAAAAAAAAAAAAAAAAAAAGAAGCGCTTGTAGCCACTTGAACAAATCAAAGTGGCAATGTAGCAACTGTTCAAAACTTGGGGAAAAAAAATGGCTCATTACACCAGAAGGGGCACTATAGAGGCATTGCCTCTTTTTATATAGTTAGTAGAAAAAAGAGCACAAATCGATGATTAAAAAAAAAAAAATACATATTGAACAAACCAAAAGTACTGTAACTTTTACACATTCACCTAACAAATATCACAACATTTTCACAAAATATTTATTTTCAGTTGTGGTTTGTCACAGTTTCATATTTTATTATTTTATTTTGACTTATAAGAAATTGACACATCAATAATTATGAAAATATTGTAAAATTTGATGTGTCAATATAACGATATGTATAAAAGAAAAAAAAAGTACAAACGGAAGACTGATGAAGAAAAAAAAAAAAAAACTGTAGCTACCGTAGCTACAGTGCCTCTTGGCATTGTAGCTACTATTCAAAACTTAAAAAAAAAATTAAAAAAAAAAAAAAAAAAAAAAAGAAAGAAAGAAGCGGCTTACTACCGTGAAAAAAGTTGTATGAACTAAACAAAAAGGCATGGTCGCTTTTAGATATAAGATAATATTGTCGTAAGATCTATTGCACATTTCTTTCGTTTTTCAAACAATTTAAATTGTGTAGAAGAGATTATTAAAAAAAAAAAAATCTTACCCAATGTACTAAACTTCTACTTTTGCGTGATCTTGGGAAGATCATGGTAAACAATTTTATCTACTTTAAGCACACTGAACAATCTAACATTTCATTCTATAAAGAAAATATTTTTGTTAAGTTAGGCTTTTCTACAATATTGCTTTGATTTTAAATGCTTCATAATCGCCAGTCTTGAATAAAAACAATGAATTAGAGATCCATAAAAATGGATCCACACATCTTCACCTTATCCAATTGATACAAGGAAAAGAGTTAGCTTTTGTACCTTTATATAATTTAAAATTTAAAATTATATATATATACAAGAACTTGGTGCATTTGCCCACCGAGGAAACTATGCGACGCCTCACCGAATTGAAAACGGTGATGATATATGGTTGCCCCAAATTAAACAATCAGATTGACCATATTTTAAGGACAACACAAATTTTAGAAAGTGTCTTATGCATTGAGGTATCAATCTACCATATATTTTGAAATTACCTTTTCAATTCCCTAATCAACCCCACCTAGAGAAATTCCAATCTTCAAAGAAATGTGTCACATTGGGTTGGTATATTTGTCATCTTTGATACTTTTTTATTTATTTTTTTTCTTTTTTTTAGATTTATGTTTCCAATTCTTAGTACATTTTGCATCTCATCCTCTTGAAAAATAAGTTTGTCTTAAATTTATTTATGTTTAGCACTTGCCTTTGGTGTTTGGGTGGCATTACTATCTTTGTGGCTTGGAGTACTCTGTTACTTTTGAGTAAACAAGTAATTTTTTGGGGACTATTCATTCTTCCCAAGTCAATTATATTACATATAAGATCCTTTATAAAAGTTCAAGTTCACCTGTTAAGTTTGCTACCTTAATTTAATGTATCATACATCAACCAAAGCTAGGAAATGTTTAGTTTATAGGTTTTCTTCTTTTCCTATTACTAACCAATCATATTGACAGTTTATGCTTGATGCGTTAGTGTACAATATTGTCGATTAAAATCATAATGGTTGTTGGGGTTGTACTACTCTTTGTATTTCTATAATTGGTAACGTAGAGGTAACAACCATATAGTTTATATCTATTATATACAATCTGTTCTACCCAACAAAAAAAAAAAGATATAATTTGAGTTGGATTTCTTTGTTGCAGGGATTGTGCTAAGCTATTGATATGCTTCCACTGCCCCACTACAAAAACCAAATTGAAGGTGAGACATTGGAAATCCTACATCCTTAATGTGATGGTGTTGTCTTTTCATCCTAGACTGATCATGGAGACACTATCCAAATCATAATTATTTTTAGCCTAACCATATAATGGAGGTGTGGTTAATTACTTTTGGGTTGTAAGCTATTAGAATCTTTTGATTTGTAGATATTATTGAATGTACCCAGAAAAGCATTGTATTAGAAACAAATGACAAGCTCACATTCTTCTTACATACTTCAAAGGGATAGAACTATAATTATTAGATGACAATGTTAGATGTAAATGTCTAAAATAGCTTTCAAATTCAAAACAAGAACCAAAACATGTAACTGACTAGACAAGAGATGGCAATTAGTAAGATACTAAGATTGTTTTTACTGGAGTGATCATTTCAAAAGTTGAAGTGAACATTAAAGTAGAAGGCAAAAACTTGAAGATATTAAATTTCTTCTCTTTACAAAAACAAGTTTCTTTTTTTTTTTTTTTTTTTTTTTTAAAGGCTAAAAGTAAAACACGATTTTCTAGTAATGAATGTCAGCCTTTGAATTTTCCATAATATTGTGTAGTCTGATTAGTTCCCAGTCCAAAATTTTTGTGCTCTCATAATAAACTAAATGCTGTTGTTATTTGAGAGAGATAGAGTGTCTAATGTATGCTTATTGTAAAAGATTTTCCTTGTAACTATTAGTTAGGAATGAACAGTTTTTAGCTTTATCATTTGAGTTCTTAAAAGAGAAATAGTATTTTTCACTATAGTAAATAAAATTTTTTTCCCGCACAGTCTGTGTCTAGTATTACTAAAAGCTGAAACGTAGTATTTAATATTACTATGCTTACATTGAGCCACGTCAATAGCCATGTCATTCCCATCTTATTTTCTGAATTTTTAATTCAATTTTAAAATAGTTTTACCAATTTTAAAATACTAATAAAATTAAAATTATTTTCAGCCCTATCTCTACTTTAAAGTCTACTTCTTATACATTTAAATCCACTATAAAGCCCAAGCCCATGCCCAAAGCTTTTTCGACTTACTCCCTTTGTCAAGCCTTATTGCTTTTCACGGTTACAACTTATACTATTCCCTTCTATTACACGGATTCAAATTCCTGTCTCCCACGTTTTGTTTCATCGTTTCAGGTTTAGTTCCTTCCCCTTCTCCACCTTTTGATTATCACGGTTTTAGCTTCTATTTTACTGTTTCACTCACGATTTCATCTTCCTATTCTACGGTTTCAGCTTCTGTTTTGGCTTCTAATGGCAGCCTCTCTGTCTTCCTTCTTCTCCTCACATCTATATAAATACTGATGTAAGCTAGGTGGTTCAATTGAGGTATCCCTACATCCCAATTTCTTTTGTACTCTATTCTTTTGCTTGATGATTTTTTTTTCCCCTTTCTATGTTTGTTTTTGCCTATTTCTTGCTGTGGTGTGGATGGTTGTTAAGGTGTTGAATTTGTTACTGTTGGGTTATTTAATTGGAGTACTGCTTTTTTGGGTATGTTCGTTTAGAGTTCTTTTGGGGATTTTTTAGGTTGGGAAAACCCAAAAATAGTGTGACAATCATGTAGCAAAGCAAAGTTGACAAAAGCTCAAGGTATGACAATTTGTGGCAATCACGTTGCCTTTGTTTTATTCACAGATTTAAACCTGTAACCTTTTAGTTAATGAGACAAAAGCTCATCAAATTGTTGTCCTATGTATGTGTCCAATGGGGGAGTTTTTGTGCAGTGGCTCTGCTGATAAGAGTATTGGTATATGGAAAAGAGAGGCTTATGGTAAGCTTAGTAAAGTTGGAGTCATAAGTGGCCATGAAGGTCCAGTCAAATGCTTGCAGGCATCACCGGGTAATCATGCAATAGGCCCGATTTGTTCCTACCCAACCAATAGTTGGGCCTAGCAGTAGGCTTGTAATGAACTATTTGGATTTTGAAGCTATTTTAATGGACACCAATCATGATGAAATGATTCTGTAGAATTAGAGAAATTATAGAGTTCTCTGGTGGACCACGTCACTTGTCCACCATTTCACTAAAAAACTTCCACTTGTTTAAAATAGCTAAGTCAGTAATTAATTTTTGTTAAAAAAAATTTTCTAACTAACAATTTTAAACAAGTGGTAGTTTTTTAGTAGAATAGTAGACCGCATTACTTGTCCACCACGTGGATCTTATAATTTCTCGTAGAATTGGCTATGTTGTTTTCTCTTCTTTTATGTCATCTTTAATTAATTTTATTTATTCTCTTTTCTTATGTCCTTTTGCTTTTATCTTTAATTATTATTATAATATCATTTGTTAAGGTGCGACTAATAGTGACTAAAAAAACTGCTTGAGCAACATGTTTTATAATATGCTCTTTTCATTTTTATTTTTTATTTTTATGTGAATGCTATTTTTACTAACGATAGTTAAACTTTGGTAAAAAGAATTTGTTAAAATTTTTGAATATTCTATTACTAATATTAACGGAAGGGGGTGAGTGTCATTTTTTTCAAACCTTAAGGGAGGGAGGTATTTTTTTTCCTTTCAGGTTTGGGGATGAGAGTCATTCCCCCAAACCTAAAGGAAAAAGAGTGTAATTTGTCCTTAATTTTTTTTTTGGCTAGACATATTCATTTAGTTTGAGTTTCGTAAAAAAGTATCAAATTTCATCCACGTAGTGAAATGTTAAGAAAAAGAGGATATGAGAATGAATGAACTAAAATAAATATTAGTTTTTTGTGATATACCATCAAATTTGATACAAAACTATCTTTTTTTTACCCTTATGTGAAAAAAAGAAAAAAGAATAGAAAATTGATATAACACTTTATTTTTTAACTCTTACTGTGATGTGAGATATGACAAAATTACTATTATGTATAATAGAATAACCTTTACCTTTTTAGTAGTTGTACTTAATTTTTTATTATATATATATTCAAATTACTTTCTAAATCAAATTCAATTGCACACATACAACTATGCTTTAATCAAGAGGATGAAATAATGGTCTTATTTTTATATCCTACCATAATCTAGGTTCAAAAGGTAGCATATATGTATAAACACACATTTCATGAATACATGTATTCTTTCCTTTCATTTTATTTTATTTTTTATTATTTTTTGGGGAGAGGGGGGGGAATACTCTTTACCTTTTTATGTTATATTGTTGTAAGATCTACTGCACATTTCTTTCGTTTTTCAAACAATTTAAATTGTTTAGAAGAGATTATAAAATGTTAAAAAAAAAAATCTTACCCAATGTACTAAACTTCTACTTTTGCGTGATCTTTGGAAGGCCATGATAAACAACTTTATCTACTTTAAGCACATTGAACAATCGAACATTTCATTCTATAAAGAAAATATTTTTGTTAAGTTAGACTTTTCTACAATATTGCTTTGATTTTAAATGCTTCATAATCACCGGTCTTGAACAAAAACAATGAATTAGAGATCCATACAAATGCATCCACACATTTTCACCTTATCCAATTGATACAAGGAAAAGAGTTGGCTTTTTGTACCTTTGAAAAAAAAAATTATATATAAAAATTTAAAATTTTATATTTGTCTATCTTTAAAAAAGATTTGTGACCACCATAAATTTTTTTCTTTTTAAAGAAAAAAAAACTCTATATTTTAGTATCTTTTCAGCAAAAACAAAAAACCAAAAAAAAAATTTATGAACTAAAATCTGGAAAAAAAAAATTATAATAATAGCAAGCCCAAATGCCTAATAAAAAAAAAAAAAAAAAAATGCCCAAAATCAATCCTCACTTGCTACTCAAGACAGATTTTTAAATCAACAAATATAATAATAATAATAATAATAATAATAATAATAATAATAATAATTAAATTTCTATAATAATAATAATAATAATAATAATTTCTATAATAATTAGGGTTTTCAGCAGTCAGCGACACAACAACAGCAAAACCAGAGCAGGCAACGGTGACGGCGAGATAGGAAAATAAGAACTTCAGCCTTCAATGTGCCACCGCCCCTGACCTCAGCCCCATCAACATCAAGGTATTTCAGTTCTCTCTGTTTTTTCTCTCTATCTCATCTCTGCTCTGACTGAGAGCAGTGCTCTCTCTCTCTTTTTCTCTATCTCATACTCATAGTCTAACTACCGATGACTTGTGTTGTGACTTCGACTTAGGCAGGCTCTTATCTTTTGACAATATGAATTGGCTTTTTAGCTTTTGTCTTTTTGTGTATGTGTACGTAAAATATAAAACTGTTGATTGGCTCTTGTCTCTTCAGTGGGGTAGATGGGGCCGTGGCATTGAATATTTGAATTGGGTAGTAAGTGAACACTGAACAAGACATTACAAAAAGACAAAAAAAAAAAAAAAAAATTAAACTATATTAGGCAGTGGGTTTAGCCTTGTTTTTTGGTTGTTGTTATTGTCTTCGTCAATATATGAATTTCTTAAGGACTACCTGGAAAAAATTCCTTGAGGCATCTTCAATTTGTTTTCTACCTATCACAGTCAAACAATAAATTAAGGGCCCCTTAATCAAATGTTGTATTAGCAATAAGAGTTTAAAAACATTTTGTTTACTTTTATCTCCAAAATGTTACAATGGGTTTACAAATTAACAATAACTTGCTATATAGGATTTGTTGTTAAGTAGTTATGAAAGTGTTGTCGATATATCATTTTTCTTAACAATATCGTACTATACACGTAAAAACATTAAATTGAAATGAATGAGTATAAGGATATAAAACAAGTCACAATTGCTACACTATTACTTCTCTTCTTCATCCTACCTCTTCTTCTAAGACGTTGTTACCTCTTCTCTTTCTCTTGGGGTCCACTCACTGCATCTACCTGTTTGTATACTAATCCAGTAAGTTCACTCTTAACATGCCATTGATTTTATTTTTCTAGGCTAAATCAATAGTTTATTAAACACAATAATTAAAATAAGATGAAAATTTTAATTTGATATTTACCACTATCGAGAAAACAGACCAATTCGGAATGAGTATGGATCTATAATGTTTAAAGCGTGCTCTTAATTTCATTAAGTGAACAAAATAATTCTAAATTGTTTTAATATTTTATTTTATTTGAAGTTTGAACTCTCTCTCTCTCCGTATATAATTGGGAGAGAGAGAAAAAAAATTATGTGATTCTCAAAAAAAAAATTATGTAATACTCCTTTATTGATCCTTTTTATTTTTTTGCAAATAAATTTATATTTGATCTTGATATGTTATTCTTTATTGTTAATTTTTTTTTGAGAATCATATGATATTTTTTATGCATTTACTATAAGGAGAAATAAATATGGATAGAAAGAAAGATCAATTTTGGAAACATTTTGAGAAATTAGATTGTTGTTTAAAATGTAAGTTTTGATGGAGGTGTTTAAAGGATTAAATCACATCTGGCTGAAGTTATTGATCATGATATTGTTATTTATAAAATAGCTACTAAAATTGTTCAAGAAGAAGCTTATCTTTCCCTCAAAAAAAGAAAAAGAAAAGAAGAAGCTTATCTAGCCTTTAAAATTTGGGGGGCGTACAAAAAATTAATCTGATTTTGATTTAATTATATTTATAGTATATGTATGTGTTATAGAGTATACAGAGAAAAACACATAACATAATTATATAATATTTTTTTTTACAATTAGAAAAAGCTTATTCTTTTTCATAAAAAAGCTTATTTTTATAATTCTATAGATCCATTTCTTTTAAATTATTTTTTATTATTTTATAGATCCAATTTTACTATCAATTTTCGTATTCTAATGTTATATTCTTTATCTATTTATTGTAAGGCAAAAGAAATATGGTTCGAAAGAAAGATCGATTTTGGGAGTATGTTGAAGAACTAAATGGTCGTTTCAAATGTAAGTTTTGTGAATGTAATTTTGTTGGGGGTGCTACAAGGATTAAAGCACACTTAGCTGGAGTTAAAGGTCACGATATTGATATTTGTAAAAAAGTACCTAAAAAAGTCCAAGAAGAAGCTTCTCTAAAAGTTGGACAGCCTAACAAAAAACTTAAAGGTGCATCGACTTCAAGCAAGGCCGAGGAGAGGAAAATTGGCTCAACTTCAATATTGAAGGATGACACATTAAGTGGACTCTTTAAAAGGGTGAGTGATGTTTGTAATCAATGTTGTAAATATTTTATTGTTAGATTATATTTTGCCACAATTTGGGTTGAGATAACTAATTCAATTAGTGATTTTAAATGTTTGAATCAAGTAAAACATATTAAATTTCATTAATGAATTTTTTTGTTATAAGAAGATTGGTGGGGTGTGGGTGGGGGGGGGGGGGGGATGCCAAAAAGTCACACACTTGCACACACACTTTGACACAACTTAGACATGTGGCAAGTGGTGATTAGATTACTTTTCTCTAAGTTCTAATGGTGGACTTATATGTAAGTGATATAATTTAATCACACTTTGACAAATGTGTAAGTTGTGTTAAAGTGTGTGAGCAATTGTGTGTGTCCCTAGAAGAACATTGAGTAGTCTAGTCAATTTTATAATCTCTGTACAACCATTTTTTTGACTACTAATTTTTTACAATTTAATAGTTACAATAGGGGCGAGGAGATTTGAACCTTGGATGTCTTAATTAGAAACATAGTAGATGTCAACCAGTTGATCAACAAGATTCTTGGCACTAAGTCTCTAACTACTAATTATTCTATGAAAAATTTAGAAGGGAAGTTTTGTCATAATAGTTTTTATCTAGCTCCACTTATATACTTTTATATCTAGACCCACCTATATATGGTTGTTTATTCCTCCCTCCCTCCTCCCCCCCCCCCCCCCCCTCCCCTCCCCTCCCCTCCCCTCCCTCTCTTTTTGGAGTCATATATTTTCTCTTATGCAGAGTGAGGAAGAATGCAGAGCTGAAATTATACTAAATGTTGTTGTGGAGGGACTTTTAGCCAAGTTGAGATCAAATGTTATAGAGCACCATATTAGTTTAGAGCGGGGTTTCAAGGAGGGGCTAATAGACCTACTTATCTTGTTAACCCAGATTCAACTTGTGTTAAATGATGTTGAAAAAAGACAAGTAAGTGATGAGTTTTTGAGGAGCTGGTCAGCAAAGCTTAGAGATGTAGCTTATGACATTGATAATGTGCTGGATGAGTTTGGCTATAAGATTCTTCAACAGAAGGTACTAAGCTCCTATTTACTCTCCAATCGCATTGTATCCCCCCTCAATATGGCAGAAAATATTAAGACCATCAATGAATCATTAAATATACTTAAAGATGACATTGCTAGTTATGATCTTCGAGCGGAGTTTGTGAATTCGATCCCTGAGATTAGCTTTAACATGGAGATAGACTCCTTCCTTGATGATTCAAAAGTCAATCAAAATGTTGGAAATAACATTGTTGAAGCAACCTATTGTGATAGTGTGACAAAAACCATGGAGACTCTTCCCCAATATGAATTAACTGAATATGATTGTTGGTCCATATTCAAGAAAAGAGCATCTGCAAATGAAAGACTTTTAACTCTAGATTTGGAGAAAATTGGAAAGGAGATTGTTAAAAAATGTAAAAGGGTTCCTTGGGCTGCAAGATTTTTAGGGGGAATAATGTACTTTATACATGATAAAGGTGAATGGCTATCGATTCAAAATAATAAAAATTGGGATTTACTGAACGATGATAATAATGGAGTGTTTCACATATTAAAGCTAGGCTATGATCATCTTCGAACACCATCTTTGAAACGATGTTTCGCATACTGTGCAATTTTCCCTAAAGATTATGACATGAAAAAGGATGAAGTAATTCAGCATTGGATGGCTGAAGGGTTCCTTGGACCATCTAAAGAAGCTAATATGGTGATGGAGGATATTGGTAACATGTATTTCAATATTTTGTTGGCCACTTCCTTTTTCCAAAATGCTACAAAGGATGCCTATGGTGAGATTATTAGTTGCAAAATGCATGGTTTGGTGCATGATTTTGCCATCTCAATTTCAAAATCTGAAATTTTGATTTTGGAGGGAGATTCTGTGGATAATGTTAGTAAAGTACGACCTTTATTCGTTCGACTTGATGGCGAAACAACACTAGGAACTTCATTTAGTGGAGATGGTTTCATAAAAATGCGCACATTGATTTCAGAAAATCTAGACTTTAATGACATGTTATCAAATTTTAAATGCTTACGTGTTTTAAAATTATTCGGGCATAGTGTAATAGGGTTGCCAAATTCAATTGAGCAGTTAATACATTTGAGGCTTCTTCACATCTCACATACTAAAATTGAGGAATTACCAAAATCCATTACCAAACTCTACAATTTGCAAACCTTAAGAATTGAAGAATGTCCTAAACTCATGAAACTTCCGGAAGACCTAAGCAATTTGATTAACTTGAGACATATTAATATTATTTGTTTGATGGGGTTATCATACATGTATAGATTACACAAAAATATGAGGCAGTTGACTTGCCTTCAAACATTGCCATTTTTTGGTGTGGGTCGAGATGAAGGTTATCGGATCAAAGAATTGGGACCATTGAAGAATCTTAGAGGAGAAATAGGCATTTACAATCTAGGGTACGTGGAAGATGAGGAAGAAGCCAAAAGTGCAAAGTTAAAAGAAAAAAAGATACTCCAGTTGGGATTATACTGGGAATATTCAAGAGCAGTGGACAGGTATGATAAAGATGAAAAGGTGTTGGAAGGCCTCCAGCCTCACCCAAATTTGAAAAGCTTGAGAATTGAATTCTACGGAGGAAAGAAATTCGCATCATGGGTTGGTTTGTCGCTATATCACAATTTGATTCAGATCTATTTGAATCGGTGCACGGAATGTGAAGAAGTTCCCACTCTAGGGCATTTACCTAGTCTTAGGGTTCTTGAAATATTTGGAATGTGGAAGGTAAGAAGTATAGGAAGTGAGTTTTACAGTTACAGTGAAGGGAGTTACAGAAATACTATTGCATTATTCCCGGCATTGAGAATACTCAAATTGCTTTTTATGAGTAGCTTAGAAGAGTGGAAGGATACAGAGGAGTTGACAAGCGTAGGTGACGTGTTGTTGGTGTTTCCTTGCCTTGAGGAGTTGATTATTAGAGGGTGTAATAAACTGAGAGATTTGCCAGATTCACTGCACACTTGCGTTTCCCTTCAGAAGTTGGTAGTACAGGATTGTCCTAAGCTGAGGTCATTGCCAGGTGTCCAGTCCATAACAACACTACCCAGTGGGGTACAGTGTTATACATCGTCTGTTGAATATATGGAGAATGGGGATTGTCTGCCTTCTACTTCCTCCATTCACCCCTCCCTCCAAAAGCTCAAATTGTATGGGTCTGTCCTGTTCCTGGACCAAATTCAATACTTCATTGCCCTTAAAATTCTGTGGATACAGGAATTTGGTGAAATGGTAGCTTTACCAGAGTGGTTGGGCAACCTTTCCTCTCTTCAAGAGCTGTATATTGTGGATTGCAAGAATATGGTGTATCTGCCCACCGAGGAAACCATGCGACACCTCACCGAATTGAAAACGGTGATGATATATGGTTGCCCCAAATTAAACAATCAGATTGACCACAATCCATTTATTCAATTTCCCAATTTGTAAGTTTACTCATACCTTATATCCTCTTCTATTTGTAATGGGTAAGAGTATTAATACTTAATTGGACACCACTTTTGGTTAATGATTCTTGAAATAAATAGTAGTTATTAATATTACCAACCAGTCTGTTAATACTTGAAAATTTCAATTTATGAAATTACTATTTGCAGTCATTTGCCTTGGTGCTATTCAAATTTTGGTTTTTGCAAATCATCACAAGACTTAAAAAGTTGCTAAAAGCATAGTTTATTTGTACAATTTAGGTCAACCACATTCCAGTTGTTGAAATAGCTGACTCTGTTACCAATTTGTCTTGCTGCGATTCAGTTTCTGTTTGCTAAGCTATTTTCTTTCTGCAATTTATTCAAAATTTAAATTTTCTGGAGATTGGGAAATTTGGAATGTTGGATTTATCAATTTTTTCAAATTTAAAATTTTCTTTCTCTCAGCATTTCTTGTAACCTTCATATTTTGATACTGTAAGAGTTCATGGATCAGTTCTTTTGCTTAGGGCTAACTAAAACTTGACAGTAGATTTGGACTAGGTCGTAATTGCTCTGATTATGAGGGTCAGTTTATTGTGGAAAAATAGAGTTTAGTTGCATAAGAATGAGAAATTGGGTGGATGAGGGTCTTGCTGATTTTCTTTTCACGTTGGGTGGGTGGTCAGTTTTACTGTTCACTGTTAATGAAATTATGTGATCCCCAGTTCTAGTAGTGCAAGCAAATTTTAACTTAAAAAATTTCAGACAGCACTGAAGGTGTTGACGGTTCTTATATATCTATATATGGTTTTTACCTTTTGAAGGTACCCACATTGCAAAGATTTTGAAGACTAACTCAGGAAGCTGGCAGAAAGTTTGAATCTGGGAAAATAATTAAGTTGATGACAACTTTTGCTAAGGCACTTTAGGTTTGCTTTCTCTTACCATTTGGGATATTGATACATAATTTACTTCATAAATGGTGATTTACAAAACCAAATTCAGTTTATATATATTTGTAGTGTCACAATATCTGTAGCCAATGTGCATATCTACAATGTATAGAGTTATGTTGAATGCAGCCAAATCACTGAATTTTGGTTTGACACTCTTTGACATGAAAGTCATTCTATGCTTTTGGTGTTATTATAGCTCAGCAGCATCAGCCTGAACAGTGTGAAATGTCCTTTGCTGTGACTCTTTTAGTTGCTGACATGGATATAACAAAGTAATTACTAGTCATTTATTTGCCATTAGTCAGAAAAATTGCAAATGCCTTTGTGTCACTGTCACCATTAATAACAGCAAATTCTGTCAATCATTTGGATAATTTGATTTGGAATTTACTTTTTTTCTTCTTTTTATTTCATAGTAGAAACTGAGGTTAAAGAATTATAAATATTCATAAATGGGCTACTGTTAACAACTCAAACTGTTCTTTCTATAACATTACTTTTAACATATTTACCACAATAATCTTAAATCAAAGAGTAATAAGGTAATAAATGTAAAATTTTCATGGCAACAAAATAGACTTGCAAATTTTTTCCTTAGCTTTCCCAGTCTTTTTGTACTTAAGAAACTTAGATTCAAACCGATTGTCAAACTGAATTGTCAAACTGAATACTTTTTCATTATAAGGGCCGGTACTCTTAATCAGATTTTGATGCTCAAACTTGTAACAATTATCTGTGCTGCTTTTTGTGTGTGGTGGGTGAAGATGACACACCATTAGCAGCAGCTGAAGTGATTGAAATTGCATGTTGGGTTTTCTATGGTTTTCTATGCCTTTTGCTATTAGACTTAGGCTTGGGTCACTGCAGCTTCACTCCTTGTATCCCCTGCGAGGTTTCTTTGTAAATTATTCAGAATCCAAAAGCAAATAACTAAAGATAACAACAAACTTTAAAATAAAAATAAAAAAAGAAAGAAGAAAGAAATGAGATAGTGAATTACATATTTGCCACACTTTTACACCTTGAATAAATGACTATGAAACCTCCTCATTAAGTCCATTAATCCTCATAAAATTTATTAGAAATAAAAGAAAAAACAAAAGTTTTGTATTACTGAGTAAAGAAAGGGAGATCAGTTTTTCTAGCATAATTGTTCCAAGACTAAATACTTTGCTCTACTTCAATACTTTCTCCAAAATGAACCTCAAATTACTCTCAGGTTCCCATCCTTATTTAGCAGAATTAATAACACCTGGATCCGCATTACTGATAGACCTAAAATATTATTCAATTAGTTAAATATGTTGCCTTGATTTGCAGGCGCTAGGGACAGCAATTCTGTTGTGTTCAGCTGGATGAAGAATTAAATATTATGATGTTTTAATCCCCTCCCAAGCCAACAGATGTTTTAGTTGGTAAGTTTTCTCAATTTTCTAATGTTTTCTAGTATATAAAGTATTGATTCAATCCAAAAAGTATATTATTCATTTCAATTGTCCCCTCCTTCCTCCCTTTGTTCCAACAACATTTTCGAACCTGTTACTTAGCAATAGAAAAAAAAAATTGATAATCCATTATATTTTTAGGAAATTATTTTTGCATGATTGGTGTTGGTAGTAGCTTCTCAGTCAACTGAGGAAAGCCTTCTAGGAAATTATTTATACATGATTTGTGTTAGTAGTAGCTTTTCAGTCAACTGAGGAAAGCCTTCGTGAAATCTTTTGCTCATTTTCCAACATTTGAGACCATTTCATTATAATGTATTACCCTTTACAATTTAGGCATGAAGGTATACTTGGCATGCCATCACCAACCTCATTTTTTTCACTGTTTTTGCTATTTTAAATTAATAATGTGTTGCCACTACTTTTTTGTGAATCAAATTATGTCTTTTGTTCTTTATATAACCATTCAATCATTGCCATTCAATATTGCATACATTAAGCTTATCCATTTTGAAAATTTAAAAATCCAACTAAGTAAATGGAGAGATTTAGATTTCAAGATCATGTAAAAGTTCCTTACGCATAAAAAGTGTAGGATTTCTTCAAGTTAAGGGGGGAAATGATTAATCTTTTTCTTGATTGTGGTGTGATATTTGCTTTTGGAATTTTTTCTGCTTAATGTTTTTCCCATTTTCATATTTCGAATGTTTTAGTGGATTGTTTGGACCAGTGATTTACCTTAGTAGAATGAATTCGCCAAATCATTTGGATATTAATACCTGGAAACTTGCATCTAAAATGATGAACTCCTGAGTCTTTTATGCTTGTCGGGTATGTGAGCTGCTGCATTGTTTTCATATGAGATGCTTATTCAGAATCATTATTGCATAGTATAACACTTTGTTTATTGTTGTTAAATTCTGTTCAGCAGTTAAAATTACTTTATCTGTTACTGATGGCCCTAATCTTCTGCTCTTGATGAAGACTGACGATTTTCTTCAAAAATTGCATACCGTACTTATGATTGTAGAAAGCTGATCCATCTGCTCCCACACATTGCCTCACCCATTTTGGAGGTCCAAGAGTGTCCATTTCCAATAGATAGCTGGATCGTTCAACTGGTAACAGCTGAATTTTATGTGATGTCATAGAAAGCCAATAGTATGTCCATGTAAAACAGACTTCTTACTTTTTCTGTTCTCCAAATCTTACTTTTTATAATATTTATATATATATATATATATTATAGCATCAAATACCAATTCTTCAACTTATTCACAAAATTTGGGCATGATGTGTCTGTAGGTTTATTTGTTACTTGTTTCTTTTAATTGGGAGAATTTTGAAGTACTTAAACTAATGCACCAATAAGTTCAAGTACTTCAACTCTCTTGCCTGTGAAGGCTTATCCCCCCTTCCACTGACATAACATAATGCTTGAGAATTGTATTGTTTTCCATATTTAATTCCAATGCTTGCTTAAATGTGCTGGAAAAAGTTATAATATGCAAATGATTGATCCTTTAAAATTTGAAAATATTATATTATTCTAGGATGTCAACTAATAATCAGTTTTTTTATTTTTTATTTTTTATTTTATATTTTAGGGTGGGGGGGGGGGGGGGGGGTGAGGGCCGTGGGGGGACAAGTTATCCTATAATTCCTCAATTTACTAGAAATCTAACTTTTTAGTTGCATTTTAAAATCCTAGCATTATATTTATAGTTGTTAGCTCATTCTAAGAAGTTAACAAAACTTAAGCTAAAATGAAATCGAAAATTAAGAATCACTAAATACCAAGACCTTAATTTGTCAGCCTTAGAGCACCTCTTTATCAATAACCACCATTACTTGCTCTTCTTGACCAATCCCAAGACAAGGGAAACAAAGAATATGATATTGCTGAAAATAAAGTATGGCTCAGAAAAATTTCTTCTTTCGATACTTATAACAAATTCCAAGACCTGCAAAACATCATTGCTTCTTTTCTATCTTGATATTCTTCTATATGTATTTTTTAAGTGTTGATGTCGTTGCATCGTTGGACAATATATCAAAATTTCTAATCGACAGGTCACGCTTAGCAATTCTTAAGGTATAAGAGCTAGCCACTTCTAGTTTTTGAATCAGAGGAATTTGATGGAATGGAAGCTTTTACTGAATGTTTAGGACCTTTCAACTGTTCAACTATAGAATCTTCACAATTGCAAGATCTAAATGTATCTTCCCATGGCACATGAGCCATGCAATGCCTCACCTTATTAGAAGAACTTATTTGTCATTGCCCCTAATTAAAGGAAAAATGTGCAAAGGGGAGCAGGGCAGAGTGGTCCAAGATTTGCCATAATCCAAATTTCTGCATCAATGAATGCATTAAACAAGCAGTTTGAAGATCATATACATAGTTAAGACAGATGTCCAGTAAGTTTTCTCCTAGCTCATCCTCTCTTCTTCTCTTATAGCTTACTTTATAGTTTATATCGACCTAGGAATATTTTTGTAATTGCTTCCATTTTTTTTCTCTCTCTTCAGTTTCCCTAAATCTTTTTGTTTTTGTTTTTGGTTATTTTCTATTTAATGAGTTCAATATGTTGCCTTAATGTGCAGATACTAGGGATGGCATATCTATTGTGTTCAGCTGGAGAAAAATTAATTACATTATGGATGTTTAATATACTCCCAAGCTAGAGGAAGTTTATAAGAGTTTGTAAGTTTACTCAGATCTTCTCCTCTTGTCTAATATATGAATTATATATTCAATCCAATAAGTATGTCATTCGTGGTAATTATCCTCTCTTCCCTCTTTTTCCAGTTTTCCTACAAATCCTTTGAACCTGTTACTTATTATATTTACCATCTTGATATTCTGATAGATGTAGTTTTCAAGTGTTGATGTCATTGTATCAATATTTGTAACCCATAGGTAGCACTTGACAATTTGACATATAAGAGCCAAAAGTAATTTCTGATGTATTAGAGAATTCTTTTCAAATCCCAAGGATACCTCACATACCACCATCCTGGAGCCTAACTTTCTTTTGGTGATCTAAGCTGTTGGGCCAACTTTGGCACCTATATGTTCTTTGTTGGAGGCATTAAATTTGTGATGATGTAGGAGCCTTTCCAGAGGTGTTGGGGAAACTTTTCATCTCTTCAAAAACTGAAGTTCAGTTACAAGAACTGCTACTACCTACCAACAAAGCAAGAAGTGAGATCCCTTTCCATGTAATGTTGAATGAAAGTTTGCCGGAGTGATTGAGGTAAGAGATCTTATAGCGATGTGAATCCTAGGAGTTCTGTACAGCTAGATGTTTTGTTTCTTACTGTTTGGTTTGAAATGGATATGGAAGTAGTGGGAGTGGCCCATCGGCAGAATATTGTTGATAGTCCAAGAATCACAATAGAGGGAATTCTAAATTGATTCCATTGCAATTAATGTCATCAAAATTTGTGAGTTCCTCATTTCTCGTCTACTTCTCTTTTGATTTCTCTCTTCCAACAAAACCTATCAATGTTCCTTTGTTCTTTTTTCTACTTCCAATTTCCCATACTATTTGCTAAATTTTTTAGGCATATACAATTTACAGACGTTTGTTATCCTTCATTTCCTAATTAGTGTTCATGTACTTCGGCACAGAGTGGTCCAAGAATGCCATTGTAACATCACAATAAATTGTTGTGCTCTCTCGCATGTCCTTTTTTTTTTTTCTTTTCTTTTTTCTCTAACACCACTTTCTAATAAATTGCTATTTCCAAATATCTAGTTATATCATAGAGATATCCCTTCATTTTTGGTGGAAACTTCTATTTCCATGTGGTGCGTCATATTTTGCTGCATAGCATTGGTAGACCTTCAAATTTTTGTTTCAATCAATTCCATTAATGTTGTTTTGTTTTGTATTTAAAAATTCTGGTCTACTTCTTATTATTGCATTGTCTTCAGAATATATTTTTGACTTATCAGTTTTCTAATAATTAGGGCTCTTTCTTTGTACATATTTCAAACGTCATTTTATTGTATCACAGTCACCCTTAGGTGTATGTGTAACTTATGGGAAGAAATGCCGAATGTATGACTGTGGCTTTTAACATTATCATTAAGTGAACCTGGAATTTTAAAGTCCATTATATTTTGTTAATATCATAAATTATTTTTAAGTTAATTTTCAATGTTGAGAAATAATCAATGACATTTATTTATTTAGTTTGTCCTGATTAGAATTGTGCATGAACTTAAATTCCAATTTATTGTACCCCATAATCTTGAGATTCAACTCAAATTGAACTAGATCCTGATTGCATTTTTTTCTGAGATCAAGTTATGACTCTAGATATGCCATACTACTTGTAATTAGATTTCTTGAAGATTGCACTAAAACCATGTTGATTTTGTTGTCTTGTGTTTTCTCTCTCTCCCCTCAGAAATATCTAGTGGTCAGTCAACTTGAACCATATTGTACATTATTTACATGTTTTGATCAGTATATTATACATGACAACACTTCCAGCAAAGCAATGGGTGAGGCCATGGATTTTCCTGTGCTTATGGAATAGTTGCTTCTATCAAATGACTTCAACAGCTTATTGGATCATGCGGTAGACATCTATAGTTAAGTCTTTTTACTTGTTGGTTGTCTTCATAAGCATTTCACTAAAAATCATTTGTACCTATCTCTATTAGGACATTTAAAAATACAATATTCTATTAAGGTTTTTGATATGAGCCAAGATAATTGAAAGATAACTTAGACTACTTAGTCAATTCGAGGAGACTAAGCTCCTGAACTTGAGGAGAAAGGATTGTTGGGATTAATTCTCTGCTTAAGTTCCATTCCTATCTTCATAGTACATATATAATACTCATAGTGAGATAACTATCCTAACAAATTGGAACTAACTTCTATCAAATATAAATTTTAAACAATATCAACCTAATCTACTACTGCTTATTTATCCTCATCTGCTGCTGCATAGTTATCTGCCATGTGGCCTTGGGACACAATAGTTTTCCATTTATTCTGGTGTTTTCTCCTTGTAAGCTTACTCTATTTTCATACCCAACAGGTGACCATTCTGATTGCACTAGATCATGCAATTGTTCGGAAGATAGATCCCACTCACTTACATATAAGGTGATTATTCGAAAAAATTTGTACAATTTGGTTTTGTACCTTAGAAATTGGTGTTCATACATTCTGATGACTTCCATAATGATTTAGAAAAGGCTAGATGCGACACATGCTCTGCTATCTTTGTTTCTTTTGACAGAGCAGATTAGTAGCAACTTGCCGTTGAAGTGCTTGGATGATATCTTTTTTGGGCAACACTAGACAGTTAATGACCAACCATGCCCTGTGATGACCTCTCACTGTCTGTGGTGCCATTAATCACGGATGAAAGGAACTTTGGACATTGAGGACTCTATTTGGATCTTCTCAAGATTGTTTTGAGCATGCTTTTAAAACAGAATATCATACTTATAATATACTCATATTTCATCATTCCTCTATTCTGTTTTCCCAATACTAACTTTTTCTCTTTTTTCCTTGCTTTGTCACATGATTATATTGTTATCATGTGTAGGAAAATGCAATTGAGACAATGTCTATTGTTTCCAGCTGGAGGAACAATTTATTATAATTGCTAGCAGACATACAAGGAGGAAGCTGGAATGGGGCAACTTTGAGTATGAATTTGACGAATTCAAGGCAATTGGCCCTCAGTGGAGGAGAGCTATGCATAACAAAAGGCAAACCCTAAGTGAATCCAAGCTTTGTTAAAAAGTCTGCTTCCTTGTTCCCTTCACAGTGGGAATGATTTAGCTGGAGATGGGATATCAAGCTTGTGAAGGGCCAGTAGTCTCTAACCATACCAGCATAAAACTTTGTTGAAGTAACAGTATCAGTAAAGTCATGGATGTATGGATGATCTTATAATAAAATTTGTTCCTTTTCTTAATTAAAAAAAGTGCTAGTTGAGCTACTAGGCTCTTGGCATGTTGGTGAATTATTTGTTCAAGGTAGAAGTGGAATTAACTTATGAATGTAATGATAATCTGGTTGATATGAACAAATTTGGGTGAAGAGTTGGTTGGGGAAAACCAAGAATCTCACGAGGACTAGACCAATTTGTAACTTTACCTTTCTTCCAACCTTTGGTCCATTGGTCATAAAATTTTTTTTTTTTCCCGTAATGTTATGTTTTCATTTTCCCCAGCTAAAGTTTGACCACGTGAATCTATTGCCACTAAATCCTAGGCTAATAAGTCCTTGTTCATATATGAATTTTCTACTGGCATCATTATTAGTTCCACAAGGTCCACCAATTTGGAATCTTGTGTAATTAATTCTTTGTGACAACTATTTTTTTTTTTGTTGAATTCTTTATATCGATCAGTTTGTAAAATGATTATATATGTGTAAGAGGCTATTTGACAATAGTACTTAAAATGTGACGGCAATTGTTTTGAATTCTTTCATTTTCAATCTAATATCAAAATCGACATTGATATGCTCAATTGCTTGTTGCTGAAATGTCATGCTATGACAAATTTTAGTGGCTAATCGATCATGATTCATGAACCTTGAATACTAAAAAATGGATGAAATGTCAGTTTGGGCCATTACTTCTATATCAATGTCATTTTCCAACCAAAGCTGAGTCCACTCGATTTACCCATAGCATGGAATCAAAATATGCCTAACAAAACTAAAGTTATCAATTATTGATTTCATTTTATTAACATCTACTTTAGTTTCTTGACCAAAAATTAGTTTGATTAAAATTTTTTCATCATGCCAGATTCTCCTATGCAATCCTTAATCTTTCTCTATGGACCTGTACTTGGGTCTAGCCATGGGACAATCTCTTCAATTTCATTAATAACTGGACTGGCTTTGTTTGGCTGAGTTGAAAAGTGGGTGGATAGAAAATGAAAATGCTTTTCCTATTAAAAAAAAAGAAGATGATTTGGTTTCAAGAGAAAATGGGAGTTTGAAGTGTCACTAGGGCCCACCAAAAGCCAATAAGATTACTTTTCTATCCATCCTCCAACTTATTTCAGCAGCTCAATTGCGTTGTCCTCCTCTTCCTCTATTCAGCATTGTGCTGTTTTATTTATTTATTATTATTATTATTATTTGTTTTAACAAACTTGTTCACCACTGTGCTGTTTTTCTGCAAATGCAAATTTCAGCTGACTACCCTACTGAGAAAATGTTAGATTAGATTATGTTCTTTTCATTTCATACTTCAGATTTTGCTTGTATTTCCAATAGTCCTTCCAAAATGTTATAGGCCAATTCTGTTCATTTCATGTACAATTGCTCACAATTTTGCTTTCTTAACACGTACAATTCGAAATTGTTTTGAACTAAGTAAATGGGTTGAGCCCAGAAAAGGGGGAAAAAAGACTAAATAGGTTGAAAACCAAAAGTCATTGCTGAACCTAAGTCCAAATAAAGGACTTGAGTGTGGGCTATCGGAAAGTATTTGTATAGGATTCTAGGATCTGGACTTAGTCCCACTACCGCGGAATGAGGCCATTCCATTACCACTTCTTTTGGGTGCTTAGCTTTTTAGGTCTTGAGCCCATTATTGGGTCTTCTGCTCCTTGATTAAGGTTTTCGGGCTGCACCCATTCTTGGGCTGTTGCCTCACTTTTTTGTGGCTTTCCGTCTTTTCTTTACTGTTGGGCCCATAGCTCCTAGTTGTGGGCCATTTTGTCCAAGGGCTTCTTCTGTTGGCCTGCGGGTCCGTTGTGCTTGTTCTAGCCCAAATTCACTTGGCTTGCGAATATACTAATAATTATCATTATGATATGTTCACCTTTTTTAAGTTTTTGATTTAACTAATTTATTTACTCACTTTTTTTTAAAATGAAATAAATGGGTATATAAAATAAAGTAATATACTAATTACGATACCTTACCTTTATAAAAGCTCTTTTTTTTTTTTCTTTTTTTTTTTTTGGGGGAAGAAAACCTAAAGACTTTATTGAGAAGAAACGACTATATTAACTGAAGCATGGAATAAAAAATGAATGGAACATCCTCTAACTAAACAACATAATTTGAGATATTAAGAAAATGCCTAGTTAGACCATGGGCAAGTTTATTACCTTCTCTCCTTGTATGAGAGCAAAGTAATTGATTGAATTTGATCTTTAACCAATTAAGTTTGATAAATTATTTTTTTAATTATGTAATATAAGAAAAAAAAATTAATTCTTATGTATTAGGGCAGGGAGGGCTCTACATGTTAATCAAGGTCGTCATGACTTTAATTTTTTTTATATACCTTAAATAATTAAGTTTTTTTTTTTTTTTTTTTGGAGATGAAAAAAAAAAGGGTATATAAAATAAAGTAATATATTAATTACAACACCTTAACTTTATAAAAGCTCATCTTTAGTATTTTTTTTAGAAGAAAAGCTGAAGACTTTATTGAGAAGAAAAGACTTTATTAACTGAAATATGTAATAAAAAATAGATGGAACGTTCTCCATCTAAACAGCATAATTTGAGATATTAAGAAAATGCCTAGCTAGACCATGTGCAAGTTTATTACCTTCTCTCCTAGTATGAGAGCAAAGTGATTGATTGAATTTGATCTCTAACTAATTAAATTTGATAAATCATTTTTTTAATCATGTAATATAAGAAAAAAATTAATTCTTATGTATCAACAATACCACCCATATTTGTGTTGCCATGGATGGGTGTCACTCACAATCTGCACTCTAAGATATAGTGCTTGTTTCCAAATGCTTTGGAAAACCATAGGTTGTATCAATCTAAGATTAGGTGAAAAACATAGTTTATAAGTTCATCTATGTTACTAACTAGCATCCTAACCTTTTTACAAAGCCACTCATTCTCAGATTAACAAGGTAGGTGGCGTAGTTTAAGAGTTACCTTATTTCAACTATCCCAACAGATCCCTATTTTCTACCTTGACAAACCTTTTTATTTTTATATTTATTTATTGAATATACCTTTGACAAGTTAAATTATGTGTTTTGTGACATGAGATAATATCATGAATTTAGTAATAATTAGTAATTATGATTTGCTACATTTTTCAATTACAAAAATACCTATTTAATTTAAGACAAAGACACAAGGAAGAACCAATGACCTATATGAAGATTAACTTGAATTTGTCACGTTATCCATGTAGTTATATAATGTGTTCAATTGGTAATAGGCTAGTGATATTGTGTCATTCAGTTACTAATGTTGTCAAGTAATCTAATTCATTGTGCATTTATTAATTTGTAAGATGGTCAGGATGATTTTGTTGCAGATGTCCATTCTCCCAATGATCAACGCTTATCATCCGATGACAGGCATTAGGCAATGATGACATAGATTGTGGGCCTTATTTATTTATTTTAATAGGAGTGGGCCTTATTTTGGAGTAGCTAGTTTGACATTTTGATATTTATAATAAAGTTTCAAACTTTAATATATGTGTGTGTATGTCGTAATTGGAAATTTTATTATAATATTCTATACAGTTGGAATGTATTATTTTGTTCATAACATTCTAAACATTTGGGATGTATTATTTAGTGCATAACATTCTAGACATTTGGGATATATTATTTGGTATATATTTATTGATATGGTGTAACTAAATATATTTGGTTCGTTGGTTTAAAGTGGTATTGTATTTGGTATTGTATTTTTATTACATTACTGGTGCTCGGAAAATATGTATTACAAGTTTATTATAGATGCCTAAAAAAAAAAAAACCTATACTAGCATTTTTTTAAACTGTTGGAATAGGGTATTTTCTATTTCGTTGGTTACCCTATAGACTGTAGTGGCGGTTTTGAAACTACTGGTATAGACAGGACCTATTACAGCATTTTAAAAACGCTAGTATAGGGCTTATTTTTATAATATTGAAACCACCTATACCGGAGGTTTTAAAAGCGCTAGCATAGGCAGTATGTATTACAGCGGTTTAAAACCACTGATATAAGATATATTTCTATTTCTCTAAATACCTTGTAGTGGCATTTCTGAAACCGCTGATATAGGCAAGGCCTATTACGGCGTTTCCAAAACACTAGTATAGGGCTTATTTCTATATCTGAAATGACCTATACTGGTGGTTTTAAAAGCGCTTGGATAGGCAGTACGTATTACAACGGTTTTATAAGTTCTATTTCTATTTCCCTAAATACCCTATAGGGGTGGTTTTAAAACCGCTATATTAATGGTTTCAAAAAAAAAAAAAAAAAAAAACTGCTATATTAATTGAAGTATGGAATAAAAAATGGATGGAACATCCTCCATCTAAATGGCATAATCCGAGATATTAGGAAAATGCCTAGCTAGACCATAGGCAAATTTATTACCTTCTCTCCTAGTATGAGAGCAAAGTAATTGGTTGACTTTGATCTTTCACTAATTAAATTTGATCAATTATTATTTTTAATTATGTAATATAAGAAAAAAAAAATTTAATTCTTATGTATCAGGAGGGAGGACTCTACATGTTAATCAAAGTGGTCGTGACTTTAATTGTTTTTTATATACCTTAAAATTTTGAATTTTAAATTAATATGGGGTTGTTACCAACCTAAAAAAAATCTTGAACACCTTAAACAAAAAACTTGAGCCCATTAAAAATAAAATTTGATCCCTTCAAAATTTTACTCCATTGAAGGTTAAACCAAAAAATTGCGAGAAATAATATGTTCACAACATTTTCACTACACTTTAACAAATAAATCCTAAGTGACAAGTATAGGTCAAAGCTATACTATGCTATACTTTTTTCAAGCCTTTTTTCTTGTAGTGAGTTGTAGGCCATGACATTATGGCATGTGGAGCTATGTCTCAAAATGTTCAAAAAGAAGCTCAGGAAGCTCAAAAGTCTAATAAAAAGCTTGAAAGTGCATCCACCTTAAGCGGTGCTGAGAAGAGAAAAATCACCTTAGCTTCAACATCAAAAATATAAGACAAAATTGTCAAACAGGTGTTGATTTAGTCCTAACTCTATACATAGCTGTTTATTTCTAACAAAACCATACCTTTTAACACTTTGCAAAACTTTCATCCTAATTTCTCTTTTGCAGAGTGAGGAAGAATGTATTGTTGAAATTATCCTCGATGATGTTGGGGATAGACTAGTCACCGATGTAATTTCACTTGTCACAGAGCATACCAATTTTGGGCGAGGTTTCAAGGACAAGGAGTAGGAGCTGAAAAATCTTCTTTACACCTTATGCAAGATTCTGTCATGTTACATGATGCTTAGAAAAGGCAAGTAAGTGATGAGTTTGTGAGGATCTAGTTAACAGAGCTTAGAGATGTAGTTTATGATGTTGATAATGTGCTAGATAAGTTCAACTATGAGATTTTTGGGCAAAAGGTACATATTCAAAACCAAATGAAGAATCAGGTACCTAGCATTTCATTCTGTAATTTTGATAAAGTTAAGACCATCAAACATATGTTGGATAAATTTGTGAATGAAGTAGATGGCTTGAGGCTTAAAATTGTGAATTCAAACCCCAAGATTAGCCTACACAATATAGACTCCTCCCCCAATGATTTAGAAGTAGTAAGAGAATATAGTGCCGTAAAAATTTGGGATTTGTTGGGTGGTGATGATCTCTTTCTGAAATTAACGTCAAGATTTGATAGTCTTACAATAACATCTTTAAAACAATGTTTTGCATATTGTGCAATTTTCCTTAAAGATTATGACATTACAAAGGATGAACTAATTTAGTATTGGATGGCTCAAGGGTTTCTTGAACCATCTGAAGAAAGTATGGTGATGAAGGATATTGGTAACAAGTATTTAAAAATTTTGTTAGATAAATCCTTTTTACAAAATGAAAAAAAGGATGAGTATGGTAATATTATCAAGTGCAAAATGCATGACTTTGTATTTGATTTTGTGCTCTCAATTTCAAAATCAAAATTTTCAATTTCATATAATTTCAGCTAGGTACGAAGTTTATTTGTTGGATTTGATGGCCAAACACAACACCAAGAATTTCATTTAAAGGTGATGGTTTCACAAAATTGTGCATGTTAATTTTAGAGAATGCTGACTTTGGCAACATATTATTAGAATTTAAAAGCTTACGTGTTTTAAAGTTATATGTGTTGGAAAAATTGGTTTTGCATTTCATACAAAACCCGCAGTGGAAGCAACAGAAGGATCTACTTCATTCATGAGAGATAACATATAACTTTGAATTTTAGAACAAAGAATAGAAAGCGTACTTTAATACAGTAAAATTCAAAACAAGACTTGAGAATACCTTTAATCTTCATCCCAATTCCGCATGGTGCCCAAAATGAGTGGTATCTCAATCAGTTCTTAAGTACGTTGATTCTTCATAAGGAAGGTGTATTCAAAAGATACTTTAGAGAAAAACAATTTTCTCTTCTTTTAATCATACGTGCATATTAATTGCCTTGACAGTTATTTTATTTAATAACTTTTATTAAATAAATAGCCAATTATCTAATTGGGTTAGCCTTTTGGGCCAGCCCAATTGGGATTAAGTGTGTGGCATGGGATGAGACCAAATGGATGATTAAGGCTCTAACTCCAATGGGCCTTGGGCTTATCTGTCAACTCTTGATAAACCTAAAGTTACCATTAATTATATAATAAGTATCACTATGGAAATATAATTGTACTCTAGGCCTTTTTAATAAATTATATCCCAAAACTCTAATATGATATCATTTGACCTCTTCATGAAATATCTATAGTGAACAAAGTCATAATAAACTGTCACTTTGTAAACAACTATTTTATTCCTTAAGTCCTCGGTTTAATCTTTTAGTTGTTCATATTTATGAAATCTAATTTTATTAAATATAAGCTTTAGTTACTAAAGTGGTTGACCCTGAATAACCAGTTCCTATTAAACTTATCTCAATGGGTTATTTCATGTCTCTATGAAAGACATTATGGATTCCATCTTGAGGATATGTGTTCCTTCAACACTACGTGCGGTTACCCAACATATTGAGGATTTGACGATCTCACTCTTGATATATCAAAGTTACTTACATTTCATGATCGGGTTCACTATCCTCTCAGGATTGAGAAGTTATGAAATTAGAAGTCGTGAGATTAATTATTCAGGTGACAGTTGTTAATTGTTATAATTAATCTCACAATGGTCTAGTTCAATATGTTTTACACACTTAGGACACATTAACTAGAAGTCTCCACTTCCATGATCAAGACAAAACATCTTAGTTGATGTGTTATAGTCTTTACAGATGAAATGCCAAATTTCATCACCGACTACAAACTACATTTTGAGTTTACAAGGAATTTGTGATATATATTTTTTGTAACTAAATCACATATAATGCATCTTAAGGACTATGATAATGTACAATTAGTTCATATACAAATAATTTCATATAATTAAACAATTTAATTATTATAACATGTCAATAAATTGGATTCTAGGGCATAAACCCTACCAATATGGACATAACTTGATAGAGTTACCAGAAACAATTGGTGTGTTAATACATCTGAGGCTTCTTCACATCTCAAACATTGAAATTGATTATTTACCAAATTCAATCACTAAGCTTTCAATTTGCAAAATTTAAGAATCGAATGCCCTAACAAACCCTGCCAATATGGACATAAGTTGATAGAGTTAGCAGAAAATTGGTGTGTTAATACATCTGAGGCTTCTTCACATCTCAGACACCGGAAATTAATTATTTACCAAATTCAATCACTATGCTTTTCAATTTGCAAACTTTAAGAATCGAATGCCCTGATCTCATGAAGCTTCCAGAAGACCTAAGCAATTTGATTAATTTGAGACATATTTGCATTATTGATTGTGAAAGTGCAACAGCACTTAAAAATGTGGGGTAGTTGACTTGCCTTCAAATGTTGCCAGATTTTTGTGTGGGTCGAGATGAAGGTTATCGGATCAAAGAATTGGGACCTTTAGGCCTCGCTTGGGAGGAAGGAATGGAATGAAAAGAATAATTTTAGAACATTCTTCTATTCCTTTGTTTGAGAGTTTTAATGGAAGGAATAGAAAGCTCATTCCCTTATTTAGGAGTTTAAGTAGAAGGGAATAGAATAGGTAGGAGGGAGCACTCATTCCTCTCTATTATCTTAAAACCTCAAATCTTCATTTCTCTCGAAATTAGAAGGAATGAGAGGAAATGAAATGAAATTTAATGATTTTTTTACTAAAACTCCCAAAATACTCCTATATATTTAACACTTTATTTTAAAATAGGGGTCTAATAGTAATATTGTCATTAAATGATTCCATTCCATTCTCTCCATATTGCTCTCAAATAAGAATACTTACACTTCATTCATTTTCATTCATTTATTTTAAAACATCTAATCAAGGTTACTTGATTCTTTTCCATTCTTTTTTCTTATTTAAATACATTTCATTTTATTATATTCTTTTCCATTTTCTTATAATGATTCCATTCTATTTCTTTATGAACTCCCAAGCGGAGTCTTAGGGTCTGTTTGGTTGGAGGAATGGAAAAGTGGGAGAATAAAAAATGATGGGGGGATGAAAAAATGATAGGATAAAAAAGATTTTAATTTCTCTCATTTTTTTTTGTTGGAAGTGAAAAATGGAGAGATGAAAAAAGTGAGTTTGTATAAATTTACTCATACACCCTTGTTAAAAAATAATAGCCAATTAATACAAAAAAGTGACAAACAACCAAAAAAAAGCAATCACCCCATTTATTAAAAAATAAAAATCATATCCAAAAAAAAAAATCATGTCTAGTTAAAAAAAAAAAAAAAACAACTATCACACCCACAGGCCCAGAAAGAAGAAGAAAAAAAAAGAAAGGCAACGTCCAAAAAAGAGAAAAGAAAAGAAAAAAGGCAATGTGCCCACCCCAACCAAGGAAATTAAAAAATGAAAAAAAAAAAAAAAACAAAAAAAAAGCAACATCAGGAAAGAAAAGAAAAAGAAAAAGAAAATGAAAGAGGCAACGTGCCCACCCAAAAATAAAGGAAAAAAAAATTGAATATGGATATTTTTGTTTATTAAGTAGCCATATTTTTTTTGTTTAATTTTCTCTTTTTTTAATAAACCCGAAGAGAAAACACTTTTTTTTTTTTTTTTTTTCTTCTTTTAGATAAAAGAAGAAAACACCTTAGTCCCACGGTTTATTTTCTTTCCACCCCCATCCAATTAAACACTCAAAGACAAATTTTCTCCCCCCTTTTTTCTCTGCAAAGTTTTCATCTAACGTATTTCACCTCCAGACAAACATAACCTTCTAAAGAATCTCAGAGGAAAAATAAACATATATACTGTCTAGAGAAGGTGGAAGATGAGGAAGAAGCCAAAAGTGCAAAATTAAAAGAAAAGGAAATATTCAACTTGGCATAGAGGGATTTTATCCATTCACCCCTCTCTTCAAAAGCTCAAATTGTGTGAGTCAGCCTACTCTCTCCTGGTCCTGGACAAAATTCAATACTTCATTGCCCTTAATATTCTGTGGATACAAGGATTTTATGAGATGGTAGCTTTGCCAGAGTGGCTGGGCAATCTTTCCTCTCTTCAAAAGCTGTATATTGTGGATTGCAATCGCTTGCCGCATCTGCCCACCGAGGAAGCCATGCGACGCCTCACCCAATTGAAAACGCTGGAGATTTATGATTGCCCCAGTTTGGAAGACAATGAGCTGTCCAAGATTGACCATATTTGATATTCCATAGTTTACACCTACAATTTAGGTTGACCACATTCCGGTGGTTGAAATAGCTGACTCTGTTACCAATATGTCAATTTCTGTTTGCTAAGCTATTTTCTTTCTTTAATTTTATCAAAATTGAAATTTTCTCGACATTGGGAAATTTTGAATATTGGATTTAGCATTATTAGAACCTGCTTTATGTCCACATACTCATTTCTTTCTCTCTGTATTTCTTGTAACCTTCACGTTATTATACGGTAAGAGTTTATATATGGATCAGTTCTTTTGCTTAGGGCTGTCTAAAACTTTAACAGTAGATTTTTTTGATTTGGACTGGGTCATAATTGCTCTGTTTATGAGGGTGAGCTATTGTGGAAAAATGGAGTTTAGTTGCACAATAATGAGAAATTGGGTAGGTGAAGTTCTTGCTGATTTTTCATTTTATGTTTGGGTTGGGGGTCAGTTTTACTTGGGGGGCCATGAAATTATGCGATCCCCGGTCCTACCAGTATATTAAAATTTCAGACAGCACTGAAGGTGTTGATGGTTCTAATATATCTATATATGGTTTTTACCTTTTGAAGGCGGCCAGATTGCTCTGATTTCGAAGACGAAGACTAACTCAGGAAGCTGGCTAGAAGTTTGCATTTGGGAAAATAATTGAGTTGATGACAACTGTTGCCAAGGCACTTGAGGTTTGCTTTCTCCTACCATTTTGGATATTTATACATAATTTACTTCATAAATGGTGATTTACAAAACCAAATTTAGTTTATATATACAGCAAGTTCTGTCAATCATATAGATATTTTGATTTGTAATTTACTGTTTTTCTTCTTTTTAATTTATAGTGGAAACTGAGGTTAATGAATTATAAATGATCACAAATGGGCTTCTGTTAGCAACTCAAAGTGTTCTTTCTATAGCATAACTTTTAACATCTTTACTACAATAATCTTAAATCTCGGAGTGATAAAGTAATAAATGTAAAATTTTCATGGCAACAAAAGAAAATTGCGAATTTATACCTTAGCTTTCCTAGCCTTTGTGCATTTGGGGTGAAAGGAATTGCTGCATTTTCAAGGACAGAGAGTCCATTGCACCAAACTTCAAGTTTTTATTTATGAAGACTCTTTATGAATGGGGATTGAAGTCCTCCACTCTCTCCACGTTTTCTTTGATGGATTTCCTAGATTCTCTACCTTTGTGCCATTAATTATATGGCAGGTTTCGTGTATTTTATTTTCTAGTCTTGTTTTGCTTTGCTGTTTTTCTTTATTTTGTATACCATTTTGATTTTTAATATATTGTGATTACCTATCAAAAAAAAAAGAAAACCTTTCCTAGTCTTTGTGCACTTAAGAACTTAGATTCAAAGTTCAAACAGATTGTCAAACTGAATGCGTTTTCATAATTAGGGCCAGTACTCTTAATCAGATCTTGGTATTGTAACATTTATCTCTACTTTTTTTGTGTGGTGGGTGAAGATGACACACAATTAGCAGCAGCTGAAGTGGTTGAAATTGCATGCTGGCTTTTCTATGATTTTCCTGGCCTTTTGCTATCAATTTTAGGCCCAGTCACTGTAGCTTCACACCTTGTGCATCACCTGCAAGGTTTCTCTGTAAATTATTCAGAATCCATAAGCAAATAACTTAAGATAACAACAAACATAAAAATAATAATAATAATAATAAAAAATAAAAAAAATGAAAGAAGAGAGAAATGAGATGGTGAATACATATTTGCTACACTTTGACCCCTTGAATAAATGACTATGAAACCTCCTCAAGTCCATTAACCATCATAAAATTTATAAGAAATAAAAGAAAAAAAAAAGTTTTGTATTACTGAGTAGAGAAGGGGAGATTAGTCTTCCAAGATTATGTACTTGCTCTACTTCAATACTTTATGTAAAATAAACCTCAATTCTTCTCAAGTTCCCATCCTTATTTAGCAGAATTAATAAAACCTGTGATGCAGGAGACACAAAAAGATTATTATTTAGTATTATTTATGTTTGCAAGCCCATTGTATTTTAATGTTTTAGGTCCTATTAGTTTATTGGGCTTTTTAATTTAGAAGTAAGGTTATTTTTGTAATAAGGCAATTAGGGTTTCCTAGCCAATTAGAACTAGGGTTTAGCAATCCTTTATAAGCAACTTATTGTACTCCTTGAGAGAGGGGATATTTTGATGAATGAAAACAATGGCCGTTTGGTCTTTCTTTGGTTTGGTACTGACTCCAAGTCTACCTTAGGTGCTGACTCCTAGTGGTTTCCCCATTTGGTGTTGACTCCAAGCAAGGCCTAGGTGCTGACTCCTAAGTCATATCCCTTTATTTTATTGTTATTTCAATTTTGTTCCGGTTGTCCTGCGTCAGTTTTGGTATCAGAGCAAACATCGATCCGTTTGAAGCATCATCGCAGTGAATCCAGAACCCAAAAAAAAAAGAAAAAGAAAAAAAAAAGAAGATATCTGTTGAACCACCGTCACAACCCATTAGAAATCTCAATCACCGTTGCTTATTCCCACCAAAAAAAAAAAAAAAAAATTTCTGCCAGCCCCACCACCGTATCGCCACCATTGACAATTTGACATAAACATCCCAATCACTCCAAGACCCCAACCCCACGGCTATAGATCCTAAGCCCATACTCAAATCACCAAACCAGTTGCAACCACGAAGACAGAGAAGTTCTATCACCGCTGACCCTGGATCATCAATTTTTGGTCTTCCTTGCGCCGGAGATCCACCTCCATTGCTTCTCGCTTGCCGCCGTGACTACCGCTATACACATCCACAAGCCCCAGTTGCAGCGACTCTCACCGCCAGCAGCTTCAATCCTCACCATCACCTCTGTTCCACGCTGCCATGATTTCAATTTCGCCCATTGTCACACCGCCCGCAATCTCATCAGTCTCCATCGATCCGATCTCATGAGGTAACCCACTAGCTTTGTCCAAAGTCCAAACCCATTCTTAGAAAAAAAAAAAAAAAAAAAAATCAAGCTGGTCCGACCCACCTTTATAACCCAGACCATTTCCAAATTGAAACCCATTAAACTGCCCAGTCAAAACAACAAACTCCTTGTACACAGTCACTCAAGCCCTTGCCCGACCCATTTGTTAAAAGTCCACATTTTACAACACCAGTTTTCTTAACAAAAAAAAAAAAAAAAAAAAAGTACACGACCCAGCCCACAAAAAATCCAAACCTGTCAACCAGCCCAGTCCCAGCAACTATTTGAGAGTAGTCCTAGAAGCCTATTCCAAGATAATCACAGCAACCCGTGCACATCAAGTGTTCTTCAACTTCTCGGAAATTTTCCATATCGGTGTTTTGTGACTCCAAGTCTGAGCTGAAAATGACTGCCTTTGATAGAGAATTTGAGAAGGAGATTAAGGAGGCTGGGAATACACTCCTTAACCCTTCCCCCTCCATTGATGATCTCCTCACTCTTCTTGATAAAGTTGAAAATTTGTTAGCATATGTGGGGCAAGAACCATCCAAATCAATGCGAGATGCACTTTTACCCTCAGTGAAGGCACTAATCACTAATAAACTTTTGCAACATGCTGAAATGGATGTGAAGGTTTCAGTTTTATCTTGCCTTATTGAGATTACAAGGATAACAGCACCAAATGCCGCATATAAGGATGAGCAAATGAAAAAAATATTTCAATTAATTTTGGTAGCATTTGAAAATATGTCTCATATGTCTACTCGCTCTTATAAGAAGGTGGTTTCAATTCTTGATACCATTGCAAAAGTCAAGTTATGCTTGGTGTACGGGCCCACATGACGGACCGCCTTATTTGGGCCTTGGGCCAATGAGAAAGGCCATGAGCCCCTCGATCGGTTCTGCCGGGCCTCATCCTAAGCCCACCCACGAACGGACCCGGTCCAAGCGCCGTCCACGTATCCAATCCTTTTTGCCGAACACAAGCTTTACTGCTGGTGGGGTTGTCCGGATCGGTTCACCGAGCACCTTTATGTTTATCCCGTGCACTCAATTATATGATTACCCTGCGGTATCCTGGGAAACATCGCTGCCGTACATAGTCGCTGAAGTGGGAATCATTTCCAAAGCCACTCCTACCTAAACACCCACTAAACCCTTCTAAGATTGGACCTCTAAATCCATTAAACCTAAGGATAATCATTATAACCCCACTAACAAATCCCTATAAATAGAAAAATGGGAAGAGGGAGCAGGGGTTGATGAAATAGGAGAAAAAGAGTCATATAGAGAGGAGCGAAACTACAGAGTGAAGCAAAAGGATTGAGAGGAGGTGCAAAAGGTGAGACCAAAGGGGCTCTCATTGAGTCTCCTAGCTGCGAACGACCCATAGTAGGAATTACCATCCCACCATACAAATAGGTTGTGAGGCTGGGCGTGGAAAAGCCCATTGGGCCCTTCTACATCGTCACAATTGGCGCCGTCTGTGGGAATCGCCTACGAAGCAGTTGTTAGACCGAGACTCACGAACGGGACAATGTCCGGAAGGCATTCGGGGAGCGGGGAAGAAAGTGGTTCGGCGGGATCTTCTCGGGGGTCATCCTAGCGAGAAAAGAGGCAGAAAAGGCGTGAAGAAAGGAACCGTGAACGAGAAGACTTGTCCGATCTTGGGGAGGGGTCATACCAGACGCAGCGGACGGTAACGAACGCCTCGGGGCAGAGGCAATTCGATGGGAGGGACCAGGAGATCGAACGGTTAAAGAGACGGGTGAGAGATTTCGAATTGGAGGCAGATGATAGGCGACGTAGGAGGGAGCGAGATGATCGGGACAAGAGGGCCGGATCCTCGGGAGATCGCCGGGAGATGGGATCCAGCCAATCAGGGTCCTATCGGCGAAGGGAACGATCGCGTTCGCAAGTGTCCGACTATCGTCGAGGAAGATCGCGATCACGGGAGTTCCATCACCGCCAAGGCCGTTCGCGGTCGCAAGGTCATGTAGACCGGGGGTCAGATTCTCCCGAGGAACGAAGGTCGGGTAATGCCGCCATGGATGCGCTGAGCCGCGCCTTACGCGGAGTCGCTCGGTCCCCCTTCTCCGACGATATCGAACGGGCCGCAATGCCGAACAAATTCCCGCGACCCCCATTCAATATCTACGACGGGAAGACAGACCCGGTCGAGCACGTCAGTCACTACATCCATATGATGTCCCTGCATTCTCGAAACGACGCGCTAATGTGCAAGATGTTTCCCTCCAGCCTTGGTCCAACTGCTCTGAGGTGGTTTAACGGACTACGGAAGAAATCCATACACTCTTTTGCCGAGTTGGTTCAGGAGTTCGGTGGTCGGTTCGTAACCTGTGGCCGAGTGCCGAAGCCAGTTGATGCCCTGCTATCAATGAAGATGGGGATGGGAGAGACCCTTCGTAACTACGCCAGTCGGTACTGGGAGCTGTATAATGATATAGGTGGGGGCAACGAGAAAATCGCGGCAAGTACATTCCGGATGGGCCTGCCGGAGGACTCCGAACTGCGAGAATCACTTACGAAGAAGCCGCCCGAGGACATGAGGCAGCTCATGAGGCGCATCGAAGAGTATAAGCGCCTGGAGGACGACCGGCTGCAAAGCAAGGGTAAGGCCCCGCTAGTAAGCCGTCCTCGGCAAGCAAATTTCCAGCCGAGACCTCGGAAGGAATGGAGAGCGCAGGAACCATCCTGGCAGGCAGGGGAAGTGAATGCAGCGTTCAAGGAACCGGTGCACCAGATAGTAGAAAAAATCAAGAATGAGCCATACTTCAGGTGGCCGAACAAAATGGGCGGCGACCCATCCCGGCGAAATCAGAACTTGTACTGCAGTTACCACAGGGACAAAGGCCACACCACCGAGCAATGCCGGGTACTGAAAGATCATTTGGGGCAGCTAGTACAGTCCGGGCATCTGAAGGATTACGTGGTGAATCCCGGCGACCAAGGGATCGGCCATTCGGGTCGGCAGAAAGACAATCCCCAGCAACCACTTCGCAGGGTAATTGAGGTGATTCTCTTACCCCCGTGGGATAAGTCAGCAACGGGAAGACGGGTGTTGACAGTAGCGCCTGCGAAAAAGTCACCAGACGCGGGGCCAGCAGAGAAGAAAGCAAAGTATTGCCAGGAGGCAATCGCCTTCGGGAGAGACGACTTAGAAGGTACAATTCAACCGCACGAAGACGCGCTAGTAATCACTGCTCGGATAAGCGGTTTCGATGTGAAGAGGGTAATGGTAGATCAGGGCAGCGGGGCTGATGTAATGTATCCGGATTTGTTCAACGGACTTGGGTTGAAGACTCAGGACTTGGGAAAATATAATGCGCCGCTAGTCTCGTTTGATGGAAGAATAGTGATACCGGAGGGCCGGATTTTGTTACCAGTAGTCGTGGGGGGAAAGGAGGTAAAGGTCATCTTCATAGTGGTTAGTTCCTTTTCACCATACACGGCAATCTTGGGAAGACCGTGGATCCACTCCATGGAAGCGGTGCCGTCCACCTTACATGTAAAGGTTAAGTTCCCCACCGAACAGGGCATCGCAGTGGTACGAGGAAACCAGCAAATGGCCAGACAGTGCCTAGTAGCTGCAGCAAATTACGAAGGACCGCAGACAGGGCAGAATGAAGAGGCCGAAGAGGCCCCGTTATAGCAATTACCGCACCCCCGAGAGGATTCGGGGAACGCTTGCGCCGAGGAATTGATAAAGGTCGGAATACTGCCGTACACGGACAAGCACTTCCAGATAGGGGCCAGTCTGGCAACCCACGAGAAAGTTGGACTACTACTGTTTCTCGTTCGGAGCCTGGACGTGTTTGCGTGGAGTCCGTACGAAGTACCGGGGGTAGACCCTGAATTTATCGTCCACAAGCTCAACGTGGACGCCTCATTCCCGCCCAAGAAACAGAGACCGAGGAGAAAAGCCCATGAGCACGTCGAGGCTGTTAGGGCCGAGGTCCAGCGGCTAAAGGAGGCAGGTGCAGTAAAGGAGGTCTTCTTTCCACAATGGTTTGCAAACACGGTGGTGGTGAAAAAGAAGAGCGGCAAATGGAGGGTGTGCGTGGACTTCACAGATTTGAACCGAGCATGCCCGAAAGACCCGTTCCCTATGCCTAAGATTGACCAATTGGTAGATGCCACGTACGGACATCCGAGAATGAGCTTCTTGGATGCATTTCAAGGCCATCACCAGATTGCCCTGGCCGGCGAAGATCAGGAAAAGACTGCCTTCATATCTCCCGACGCCAATTACCATTACACCGTGATGCTGTTCGGCCTGAAAAATGCCGGGGCAACGTACCAGCGGATGATGACGAGGATGTTCCGTGACAAGATTGGGCGGACGGTGGAAGTATATATTGATGACCTTGTAGTAAAAAGCAAGCAACAAGCGCAGCATGAAGAGGATCTTCAAGGGGTGTTCGGAGTATTGCGGCAACATAAGCTACGCCTTAACGCAGAAAAATGTGCCTTCGGAGTGGGGGCTGGAAAGTTTTTGGGGTACTTGATCTCCAGCCGAGGAATAGAGGTAAACCCTAACCAAATTGTTGCCGTGCAACGACTTAAGCCGCCCAGCAACCCAAAGGAAGTGCAGGTGTTGACCGGAATGTTGGCAGCTCTTAACCGGTTCATTTCTAGATTCTCCAATCGCTGCCGCCCGTTCTATCAGCTTCTTAAGAAATGGAAGGGGTTCTAGTGGGATGCCGAGTGTGAAAAAGCATTTGAGGATTTAAAAGAGTACCTGACTCACGCGCCGATACTGACCGCCCCGGAACCTGGGGAGGACCTGTTTATGTACCTCTCGGTGACTGACCATGCCGTGAGCGCCGTGCTGCTAAGCGATCGGGGGGCGCAACGACCGGTGTATTATATCAGTAAGACTCTGGTTGACGCCGAGACCAGATATTTGCCATTGGAGAAGTTGGTTTTGGCACTAGTGCATGCCACCAGGAAGCTGCCGCAGTACTTCCAAGCCCATACCGTGTATGTACTAACTGAATATCCTCTGCAGTCATTGCTTAGACGATCAGATTTCACGGGGCGGATAGCAAAATGGGGGACTAGGCTCGGGGCTTTCGACGTACGGTATAGGCCAAGAACTACCGTAAAAGGGCAGGTGCTAGCTGATTTTGTGGCTGAGTTTTCACCCAGAGGCTCATGCCAGATAGTCTGTCAGACGAGCCGCCGCTCATGGAAAATATACGTGGACGGCGCATCCAGCTCCACGGGGTTTGGCGCGGGGATTGTAGCAGTTGGACCCGAGGGGATTCGCTTGGAGCATTCTTTCAGGTTCGGATTTAGGGCCTCCAATAACGAAGCAGAATATGAAGCCTTGATAGCTGGGCTAAGCATAGCCTCAAGCTTAGGGGCCCAGGATGTTGAGGTCTATTCAGATTCCCGGTTAATTGTCAACCAAGTTCATGGCAATTTCGAGGCCTGAGATCCTCGGATGAAGGCGTATTTGGAGCGGGTGAAGCAGATTATGACCGGATTTGAAACAGTGAAAATCGTACAAGTAGCTCGGTCGCAGAACAGTCATGCCGACTCACTCGCCACGCTGGCGTCGTCAGTTGCCGAGGATATACCTCGGCTCATCAGAATAGAGCATGTTCCATAGCCAAGTATCAAGCTATCCGGAAGCCCGGCAGTCACGGCTATCTCCACGCAGGGACCAAGTTGGATGGACCCCATCATTGAGTTCTTGGCCGAGAATCGGGTCCCCCCCGACGAGAGGGAAGGACATAGAATCCGAAGAACGGCCCCTCGGTTTTGGTTATCGGAAGAGCGGAGGTTGTATCGAAGATCCTTCGGGGGACCATACCTTTTGTGCCTGCACCCGGACAAAGTGAACGAACTTTTAGCAGAACTGCATGAAGGGGTGTGTGGCAGCCACGTTGGAGGGCGTTCATTAGCTCACCGAGCTATGACTCAGGGATTTTGGTGGCCTCAGATGCAGAAGGATGCCGCCGAGCATGTACGCAAATGTGAGCAATGTCAAAAGCACGCTCCCCTGATCCATCAGCCCGCCGGCCATCTCAATCTGGTCAGTAGCCCCTGGCCATTCGCACAGTGGGGGCTGGACATACTTGGGCCATTCCCCCGAGCAACGGGCAACCGAAGGTTCGTCCTCGTAGCCGTCGATTACTTTACGAAGTGGGCGGAGGCCGAAGCGTTATCAAACATCCGGGATGCGGACGTGAAGAAGTTTGTGTGGAAGAATATTGTTACCAGATTCGGAGTACCCAATTCCTTGGTATCAGACAATGGACTGCAGTTCAACAGCCGGGCATTCCGAGAATTCTGCACAGACCTCGGTATTAAGAACAAGTATTCCACCTCGGCGTACCCGCAGAGCAATGGCCAAGCCGAAGCTATCAATAAGGTAATTGTGAACGGGCTGAAGAAAAGACTGGATAATGCGAAGGGGAACTGGGCCGAGGAGCTACCTAACGTCCTGTGGGCTTATCGGACAACACCGAGAAGATCCACGGGGGAGACTTCATTCTCTCTCACCTACGGCGCCGAGGCAGTTATACCCACCGAGGTAAGCATATGCAGCGCACGAATAGCAAAATACGACCTCAGTACGAATGACGAGATGCTGGTTCGGCACTTAGACCAGCTGGACGAACTCCGTGAGGCAGCCACTATCCGGCTGGCCGAGTATCAACAGAAACTAGCCAGAAGATACAACCGAAGCGTGAGAACAAGGAGGTTCGACACCGGGGATCTGGTTTTGAGGAGGGCAGTAGGGCACATGCGAGACATCCATGCCGGCAAATTGGCCCAGAACTGGGAAGGGCCGTATAGAGTTACCGCGGTTGCTGGGGAAGGTGCGTACTACCTAGAAGAGCTAGATGAGAGACCATTGCCTCGGCCATGGAACGTTCGGAACTTAAAAAGATTCTATCATTGATCGATCATATGCCCAGTAAGAAATGTATAGTCCCCCCATGGACGTTTACCTAAGTTAATGAAAGTGGCTATTTGTGCAGGTTTACTGTATTGAAAAGCTTCACCCTCGGCTCGATTCCCATCGCCGAGCAGGTGGAAACCTTAAAAACAACTAAGGACAGAAACTTGACCCTCGGCTCGATTCCCATCGCCGAGCAGGTGGAAACCTTAAAAACAACTAAGGACAGAAACCTGACCCTCGGCTCGATTCCCATCGCCGAGCAGGTGGAAACCTTAAGAACAACCTAAGGACAGAAACCTGACCCTCGGCTCGTTGCCCATCGCCGAGCAGGTGGAAACCTAAAGACCAATCTAAGGATAGTAGCCTGACCCTCGGCTCATTGCCGAGCAGGTAGAAACCTAAAAGCAAGTAAAGAATCAAACCTAACCTCCGTCCGACTCCCGTCACCGAACATGTGGGAAACTAGAGAACCGTTCTAAACACAGCGAGTCCCTGCCCGGTTCTACCCTAACCATCAAGAAAAAATGCATACACACAACAGCAATAACGGTAACAGCACGCATGACAACATGGTTCTAAAATAAAACTGGAAAACTAATAATAAGTCAATTGTTCGATCGCCAAAACCCGGTGACAATCAGAGATAAACAAACAAAAAGTTTGACCGCCACAGCCCGGCGGTATAAGCAGAGTAGTTGCGATAAGGAAAAGGGAAAAAGGCTGAGGTCTCATCCAGTCCGCACATCTTGTTGCTGGCCCTCGGGCGCAAGGTCTTGAAATCCCACATTTGCTTCGGACGGATCATCGGCAGCAGGGTTGCTAATTGCTTCAGCACCGACCAACTCGACGTGAGCGTCTATCTGCTCCACCAGCTCCCTCAGGCTGTCCGTGTCCTCTTCGTCGCCGAGACCTTCGAGGCTCTGCGCTAGGTTGCATGGACACGCCATTTTTGGCGTCGTGTCCGTGTCCGACACGAGTCGGACACCGGAACGGCCACGACGCGCCAGATTCCGGTGTCCGGTGGTGTCCCTTTTTTTTTTTTTTTTTTTTTTTTTTTTTTTTTTTTTTTTTTTCGCTTCTCCGACACGGCACCGACACGGCTCCGACATGGCGCCGACGCGGCGCCGACGTGGCTTCGACACGGCTCCTACGCGTGCGACACACCAGCAGTGAAAAAAAAAAAAAAAAAAAACCAAAAAAATCACAGATTTTGACGGTGTACTTACCAATACCGTTGATTTTGTGATAACCCTAACACAATAAAGCCAGTTAGAGTCTCTTTTGCTGAAATTTGAAAGTAAAACCACATCTTCTCAACCCAGTGAACTCAACCCGCCCTCCCTCTGTCACTGCCGCTGCCTCTGTACTTCGCCGGAGTTAGATCGGCCCGATCGGCGAGCTCCGACGACGACGCCGTGCCCTCTGTCCTCCGTCCCTTCCGATCTCTCTCTCTCTCTCGGCGTGGACTGGACAACAGGTCTGATTCTCAGCCCTCTCTGTTTTTCTTTTCTTTTTCCTTTCTTTCACTTTCAGATATATGGTGAATGAGTGGGTGTAAACGCGTTTTGTCTTTTGTGTGTGTGTGTTTTTTTTTTTTTTTTTCACTGCTGTGTGGCCGTAGCCCATGTGCCCTCTGTCCTTTTTTTATTTTATTTTATTTTATTTATATAAGTTATAACTTATAAGTTATAAATTTTTTTTTTTGTGTGTCCTGCTATAGTTTTATTTATTTATTAAAGTTAAATATTATACTCTAAATATTTTATGTGTATTATTGTACTACTTGGGGTGTTAATTTATTTATTTGTAGTTCTTACATAATTTAAATTCTAGATATAAACGTATTTTATGTGTAAAAATATTTAAAAATATGCCTAAATATAAAATTTAATTAATTATTTAACCGCCGGTAACCGCCGTGTCCCCGCCGTGTCGTGTCCTTATTTTTCAAAAATTGCCGTATCCCCGTGTCCGTGTCCGTGTCGTGTCCGTGTCCGTGTCCGTGTCCGTGCAACATAGGGCCTCTGCGCGGTCGGGGGAGCGTCCAAGAAGGGAATCTTGCTGGGATCCCTAAGAGGAGAGTCGGCTGATACCCCCAGGGCCTGCAAGGCAGCCAACCAGCCGTCGTGGAACGAGAGCCGCCGAGCTTCGTAGACGACCGGCTCCACTCCCTTCTCAGCATCCGCGAACCCCTCGTTGTACCATTTGGTCCCGGCCTCCTCCAACGCAGCACGCAGATCGGCTGATTCTTCGGCAAGGGTAGCATTACGGCTCACCTCCTCGGCCAGCTTCAGCTCTGTCTCGTGCTGCTTCGCCTCCAGCCCCGCCGACCGCTCCTCAGCCAGCTTTCTTTCTTTCTCAGCAGTTGCCGCCCTCTTCTCAGCAGCATCCGCGGCCTTAGCCTTGTCCTTTGCGGTTTTTACCGCTGCCTCCCTCCCGGTCTTCTCCCGGTCAACATCCTGGGCGAGGTCCTTCACCCGCTCGTTCAGAATGTGGGCCAATTGGGCAGCCTATGCATGACAGATACGGACGTTAGATATAGCATCATGTACAGGGCAGTAGAGATCACAAACTATGAATGAAGTACAAGAAAGTTACCGCAATTGTGTGCCACTGAAGCCTCCTCCCCATATACTCGTCGGGTGCCTCCGAGAAGGAACTGACATCCTCGGGCAGAAGCAGACCATGCGCCAGGCTCTGGGCAACACGGCCCCCTTCCCCCTTCTCCCACGCCCGTATGCACGCATCAGCGGGGAGGGGCTTGCTGTCCAACTCATAAGTGGGCTGCCAATCCGGAGCTGCCCGGGATGATGACGCCATGCTCACCCCAACCTGACCTTGAGTGTTCTGAATGGTGACACCCCGAGATGCGGCCGTGGGAGTCTTAGCTTGACCGCCGCCAGGACTGGTAGAAGTCTGCTGTGTGACCTTCTGCCTTTTCCTAGAGCGCGGAGGCGGAGGAGGAGGAGGGTGCACGGGGGGAGTTTGGACCTGCCCCTGATCAGGCTGCTGCTGTGCGGCTTGTTGAGCCCCGGGTAAGAAACGGCTGACGGTGAGGGTTTTGCGTGTAACCATCTCTCTGGCACGGGGGCGAGCTTGGGATGAATTGCTTGACTCCGCTGCTGCCTGATCGGCTTCTTGCTCAGGCGGCTCTTGATCCTCTTGCTCGGCCTGTTTGGCTGGTGCTTCTTGCTGAAGGGCTACGTGGGCTAGCTCTCTGAGACGACGAGACGCTATTTCGGCAGACTCATCCCTTATAGGAGCAAGCTCGTCGGAGCAAGTATAACGCCGACTAAGGTCGCGAGCCTCACCGACCGTAAGATTAGCAGGGAGAAAGTTCGCGTGACGAACGTCTATGTAGGAGAGAAGGGGGCTGTCAACTAAAAGGGCCTGACCGAAAGCCTGCCAGGTGGTGTAAACGGGCTCAACGCCGAGGATGAGATGGGAAGCCCGGAGCTGACCGTCTCGGTGAACAAAGATTTCCGAGCAGAGGACAAAATTAAGGTCCCGCACGTGGACCGTTCGGATATCTTGCGTAAACACCGAGCCGTCTGCAACACAAACGAAACAGGTCAATATAAAAGTTAAAGAAACAGAAGCAAGGAGATAATGAAGAAATATGCCTAGCAATAACACCCACCCACTTCGCGCCGTGATAGGGGAGGGGGAACATCCCTGGGGAACCAGTTGCCGCGCACCCGGACGAACTCCCCGGCAGAGTTTCTGTTAGAGTCCGGCAGGCAGGAGATCAACCGTATCCTCATATCCCTGACCTTTATGTAATAACTAGTTTTCTTCTTCCCACACAAGCTGTACGTGTGGTTTACATCGTGATGGTCCAATTGCAGACCAAATGTATGGTTCAACTTACTTATACAACTCATTACCCGGTAAAAATTTGGGGCGAGTTGTTTGGGGCACAAACCGTAATACCTAAGGGCTCTAAGTAAAAGGGGATCAATGGGGAACCTAACCCCTCCTTCCAATATTGACATGAGCGGGAAGAAGGCGGTGTTTGACCCTCTATGGAGAGCAATGTCACTTTCGTGGCAGTACATCACGTCCACGTCATCGGGAATTTGGTAATCACGCCTAAAGGTGGCTAAGGAATTTCTAGAGTCTAAAAGGTGAGCGAAACCCATCCCAAATGCGAAATAATCGAAAGAAATGTGAAGGAAATGAACTGAAGAAGAGGAAAGAAGAAAGGGACTTACTTTTGGCACTAAGAAGGAGGTTGATTCTGAGGATTGGTGGGCAACTAGCGCGCTGGATGCTCGGCAGAGAGAAATCTCAGAAACTAAGGGAGTGAAAAATGAGAATGGAGGTTGGAGTAGGCTTCTTATAGGCACGAAACGAAGGTGGACGACGGTTGATGAGGAGTTAATCGCATTAATGAAGAATAAATCGCATTAATGAGAAATAAATCGCAATAATGGGGCACAATGAGCATGAGACCGTTCGGAAACCAAGGGCATACGCGCGCCTCGGTTCACGTGCTGGCAGGGGGGTATGGCTGCTGAAGTCACGATGCCAGGCGCGACACATCTTTTGAGGAGCGCATTTAATAGATGTCTAGTCGCCTCCAGAAGAACGAGCCTTTTTATCCTCCCGGGCATAGGACCTTCCCTTCCTCACCGTTTCCCTTGATCCGCGCCCGTTTAACCGGGCATGAATCAAGGGGGGGACTAATGTACGGGCCCACATGACGGACCGCCTTATTTGGACCTTGGGCCAATGAGAAAGGCCATGAGCCCCTCGATCGGTTCTGCCGGGCCTCATCCTAAGCCCACCCACGAACGGACCCGGCCCAAGCGCCGTCCACGTATCCAATCCTTTTTGCCGAACACAAGCTTTACTGCTGGTGGGGTTGTCCGGATCGGTTCGCCGAGCACCTTTATGTTTATCCCGTGCACTCAATTATATGATTACCCCGCGGTATCCTGGGAAACATCGCTGCCGTACATAGTCGCTGAAGTGGGAATCATTTCCAAAACCACTCCTACCTAAACACCCACTAAACCCTTCTAAGATTGGACCTCTAAATCCATTAAACCTAAGGATAATCATTATAACCCCACTAACAAATCCCTATAAATAGAAAAATGGGAAGAGGGAGCAGGGGTTGATGAAATAGGAGAAAAAGAGTCATATAGAGAGGAGCGAAACTACAGAGTGAAGCAAAAGGATTGAGAGGAGGTGCAAAAGGTGAGACCAAAGGGGCTCTCATTGAGTCTCCTGGCTGCGAACGACCCATAGTAGGAATTACCATCCCACCATACAAATAGGTTGTGAGGCTGGGCGTGGAAAAGCCCATTGGGCCCTTCTACATCGTCACACTTGGTGATGCTGGATCTTGAGTTTGATGCATTGGTTGTTGAGATGTTTCAAAGTTTCCTAAAGATAATTAGGTCCAACTATCAACCTGCTTTACTTTCAGCCATGGAAACAATTATGAATCTAGTCATAGATGAAAGTGAAGACATTTCCTTGGATCTTCTCAGTTCACTTTTTGCTAGTGTAAGAAAGGAAAATTAGAATGTTTCACCTATGTCGTGGAAATTGGGAGAGCAAACAATCATTAGGATTAATGCCCAACTAGAAAAGATAATGGCACACACTCAAAAACAATGCAGCAAGCTTGAGGGTGCACATGATGTGAAAGTTGAAGTTGTTGAATGTGCTTCCGATCAACCCTCCATGGTGCTTGAAGATCTACATCTTGGTGAAGTCGAAGAGGTTAAAACCGCACTGTTTCCTATGGTTCATAAGGTTCAAGATGAGATTATACTGATTCCACACATTGATTTTGTTATTCCAAATGAGTTTGATATGGTGGAATTCAAGGTTTTTCTTTTCCCTGTGCTCCCTAAGGTGATTCCAGATTTGAAGCAAGTGTTACTTGTCAGCATCCTAATCCTTTAACACTTTAGAACTCGAGGTCGAGTTTTCTCCAACCAGAGGAGAATGATGCGGGAGACACAAAAAGATTATTATTTAGTATTATTTATGTTTGCAAGCCCATTGTATTTTAATGTTTTAGCAATCCTTTATAAGCAACCTATTGTACTCCTTGAGAGAGGGAATATTTTGATGAATGAAAACAATGGCCATTTGATCTTTCTTTGGTTTGGTGCTGACTCCAGGTCTACCCTAGGTGCTGACTCTTAGTGATTTCCCCATTTGGTGCTGACTCCAAGTAAGGCCTAGGTGCTGACTCCTAGGTCATATCCCTTTATTTTATTGTTATTTCAATTTTGTTCTGGTTGTCCTGCGTCAACCTGGATCCACATTATTAATAGACCTAAAAGATTATTCAATCAGTTAAGAATTTTGCCTTGATGTTCAGGCACGAGGGACAACATATCTGTTGTGTTCAGCTGGATGAAAAATTACATTATGAAGTTTTCATCCACTCCCAAGCCAACAGAAGTTTTAGCTGGTTTGATTTCTCAATTTTCTAATCCCTTCTAGTATATAAAGTATTGATTCAATCCAATAAGTGTATTATTCATGCCAATTGTCCCCTCCTTCCTCCCATTGTTCCAACAGCATTTTCTGAATTGTTACTTGGAAAATGAAAAAAAAAAAAAAAAATTTGATAATCCGTTATATTTTCAGGAAATTATTTTTGCATGATTGGTTTTGGTAGTAGCTTTGAGGAAAGCCTTCATGAAATCTTCTGCTCATTTTCCAACATTTGAGACCATTTCATTATGAAGCGGAAAAGCTTATTTTAGTGGTTGGTTGCCACACCAACAATCATGCCAAAAGAAATAAGGTTCCCTGCACCAACCTCAAACCAAATATGCTGACCGACCAAACATCTCCCCACCCATGGATAGATTAATGCTTCTGAATTAATTAATAGAAAGTGATCTCACCAACCACACTGATTACTGGAAATTTGTGAATTATCTAAAACAATTATGAAAGTTGTGATTCCAAATGAATTTTTTCAAAATCAAAAATTTTATGGCAATTTGGAATCAATAATGAAATGGTTGCTATTAGAGCTTGCTTTGATGCCCATTAATAAAAACATACACATTCTTTGTCTCAACATCTCTTTTAAAGTTCATTTATAGGTTGGCCTTTTTAATTTCTTGAGCTGAAACTGCAACAGTACATAAATCAGTTCTTGTGCTTAAAAGCTCTCTGACATTTGGCAATAGATTTTGTTGATTTGGGCTGGTTAATGATTGCTATTTTTATGTGTGAATTGGGTGGGAAAAGGTCTTGTTGATTTTTGTTTTCATATTTGGGTTGGGAGGTCAGTTTAAGTGGATCGTATGCAGGGGGTAGTGAGTTAAGTGATCCCCAGTTCAACTAGTGCAAGCAAAATTGAACTCACGTTCTTATAAAGTTTTAGACAACACTGAAGTTGTTGATGGTTATACTTCTAATATATTAATATTTGGTTTTCACCTTTTGAAGCTAACAAGAAGATTGCATCTCAGAAAATAGCGAACTTGATGACAATCGATGCCAAGGCACTTCAGGTTTGCTTTCTCTTTACCATTTGGGATACGTACATGTAATTTACTTTGTAATTTGTGCATTACAAGACCCTATTCAGTTTATGTATTTGCAGAGTCACTGTTTTGTAGCCAATGTACATATCTACATAAACAAAACTTTTAGTCTATTTAAAGGTGTGCATATTAACTCCACACATATGTTCATATATCGCCAAAACAACGTATATAGTTAGATTGAGTACAGCCAAATCACCGAATTGTGTTTTGACTCTTTTTGATATGAAAGTCATTTTGTGCATGTGGTGTTATTGACCTTCTCAAGGTTTACTATCATATATATATATATATATATTATTTTTTTTTTTAAATTATTCTGGCATGATTAAGGTTTAGATATGAGTTAGCTGGAGGAAGGACTCATTAAATCTAACACTAGTCATGTTCCAGCAATTTAGATCTTATGTAATAAGCAATATGGTTTTTCTGTTTTGTCTCTATAATATTGATGAACTTTTACCTATTGAATGTTCGGAACATGGCTAATAAAATTCATAATTTCAGATTTTTAAATTTGTATTAATGTTAAGAAGAGTTTAGCATTTTGGACGTGCAACGTGCTTGCCAATGTATTGGGTATTTGTAAATATATCCTTAACTTTAAAATTTTGAAATGAACACCTTGATTTGGTGTATCTTATAGTCCATGTTAGTGTAAAAATTAACAGTTTAGTGAGAAACAAAACAGTCCAAAATAGCGTTTAAATCTCTTTAAATTAGCAATACATGTAGTAAAAACAAGTCCCAGAAAACCCATAATAACCTATGTTGTAAACCCAAAGACCCCATATGATAAGAAAACAAGACTCTAGCCAATAATTTGTGAAATTTGCAACACTTTGACAAAGTACGGCTACCAAATATAGTTAGACGCATCCATGGATCAAGGAGCTCTTGAAAAGTTAAAAGCACTATGCTAGCAGTTGATATTATGTAATACACATTAGCAGCCTAATGAGTTTGTTTATAGATAAAAACTTCAACTAAACAACTCTTAAGATTTCCTATCATTATGAACCACTTGATTTTAATGCACATCATCATCTTCCACTCTTGTAGAAAACTAAACCTTAGCACCAAGCCAAGGAAGGGTGCTTACACATCTGCTGTGAGAGGAACCTCCTTGTTAATTAATGTAAACACTTAATTTTGAGAAATAGTAACAAATAGACAAATACCACCCTTGATGTTAGTCACTATGCATAGAAACATTCATACTATAAGCATGTGGCTTAAATCAAGACCCAATTCCTTGCCAAAACGCTGTAATAATTATTTTAGCAGTCACAAATTTTTTTGTTTATTTTCCAATTAGACTATTACCTTCTTAATGTTTACATATATGGACAAGCATTCCTTATTGCAACAGCCCATAATATATTGAACCCTGAGAATTTACTTATCAAGTTACATGGCTGTCAAGCAGCAATGGCTTTCACCATGGTAATGGGGAGAAGCACTATATATGGTGCTGTATAAGTTAACACAGAAAAAAGGAAAAAAAAAGTGTAAAATACATATGCAAAAGGAGGTAAAATGATCACTCCCGAGCAACTACAACTAGCTTGCTTTCCGACACTGTGACCACTAAAAATCCCTACAAGAGCTGCCGGACCATTTTTGAGGCCTTCAGCTATGTCTTCAACATATGCTATCTTTCCTTCTCTAATGTAAGGCAGCACAAGGTCTAAGAAGTTGGGAAAGAGGTGATAGTAATCATACACTGTAAATCCTTCTATACGAATCCTCTTATGTACCAAAGATAATAAATTTCTTATGCCCTCAGGTTGATCAAGATTGTATTGTGAGATCATTCCAGCTACTGCAATGCGACCGTGGAATCTCATGTTAAGGAGAACTGCATCAAGCATTTTGCCTCCGACATTATCAAAGTAAATGTCAATGCCTTCAAGAAAACACCTAACATCATTACCAAAAAAAAAGTCAGTACCTCTCAGTTTTTTATAAAAGTTGCTCTTGCAGTTGTAAGTAACAATTAAGCCTTGATATTGCTGTTGAGATATTTATCAAACGTTAGTTTCTGCCAACGTTTATTCTTTAATGTTATGCAATTTGCAGTCATGCAGTGCAATTTTGCCTCACAGCTAATAATGAGAAATTTTGCCTTATTAATTTCTTTTAGATTATTCATATGCAAATTTTGCCTCAAACTAGTTCAAGCAAAATTGAACTCACGTTCTTATAAAGTTTCAGACAACACTGAAGTTGTTGATGGTTATACTTCTACAATATTAATATATGGTTTTCACCTTTTGAAGCTAACAAGAAGATTGCATCTCAGAAAATAGTAAACTTGATGACAACTGATGCCAAGGCACTTCAGGTTTGCTTTCTCTTTACCATTTGGGATATGTATATATAATTTACTTTGTAATTTGTGCATTACAAGACCCTATTCAGTTTATGTATTTGCAGAGTCACTGTTTTGTAGCCAATGTACATATCTACATAAACAAAACGTTTAGTCTATGTAAAGGTGTGCATGTCAACTCCACACATATGTTCATATATCGCCAAAACAACGTATATAGTTAGATTGAGTACAGCCAAATCACTGAATTGTATTACTTATCAAAAATCACTGAATTGTGTTTTGACTCTTTTTGATATGAAAGTCATTTTGTGCATGTGGTGTTATTGACCTTCTCAAGGTTTACTATCATATATATATTTTAAATTATTCTGGCATGATTAAGGTATAGATATGAGTTAGCTGGAGGAAGGACTCATTAAATATGACACTAGTCATGTTCCAGCAATTTAGATCTTATGTAATAAGCAATATAGTTTTTCTGTTTTGTCCCTATAAAATTGACGAACTTTTACCTATGGAATGTTCGGAACGTGGCTAATAAAATTCATAATTCAGATTGTTAAATCTGTATTAATGTTAAGAAGAGTTTAGCATTTTGGATGTGCAACGTGCTTGCTAATGTATTGGATATTTGGAAATATATCCTTAACTTTAAAATTTTGAAATAAACACCTTGATTTGGTCAATTAGGAGAGCTCTCTTAAATAGGGACTTGTAATAATATTGGACTTGTCAGTAAACAACATTCCTCTAGAAAAATGCCAATATAAAATTTACATTTTCAAATTAACATTGGTTGGTGGGATCTCTAAAATGGTTTAAACAAGGGTTAAAAGCTGCTGATTCTAGTATTTTTTGTTTTTTTTCCTAATTTCTTTTGGCTGGAATGGTAAAAAAATAAAATAAAGGCACATTCAGCTTTACTTAATTCTTTAAAACATAAGAAATATATAACCATTCCATAGAACCAAATTGTGAGAATATCTTGTACAGTAACTTGAGGACCTATCATTCATTAATGAGCAATACATTTGCAAGAAGTCGCAATATCTGCTTAGGGTGAAGTGGCTCATTGCATCACTAAATTACAAATACCAGTGATCTTTGATTGTCCCAATCAGAGGTCATGAAGTTTAGCCCAAAATGGTCTAAGATTGCTCATATTCTTGTTATTGAGATAAACCTTTGATACATCCTATGTAATAAATAGGTCAAAATCACTTAAAAATGGTATGTTCTCTCTATTTCGTTCCGTTTAGTGTTTTGCTTTGAAGTTGACTAATTGTTCATGATTTGTTCTCCTCTCTGCTTCTTCTTCTTTTCTTTCTTTTTTTTTTTTCGCTGTATATATGTTACCATATTCTTTGATTAATGATATCCCAAGAGTTTTGTGACAAACCATTAATTCATATTTAACATATCTTACTGCATAGCTTCTGTGTATCTTCTGCTTTTAGCTCTATTTTATCGTGGTTCTTCCATGATGGTTGAATTTCTATTAGCACATTAAATATTTCTCAGAAAATTCAGAAAGTCTTTTGTTTTTTATTTTAAGGATTTCATTTGAATTATCACTTCTTATGTTTTCATATTTTCTAATAGCATTCTACACTTATCTATTCTTTACAGTTGTGCTATCTTCGTTGAAAAAATTGCAAAACTAAAGTTGCTGTGTATGAGAGAGAAGAAGAGTTCAGAAATTTTTTCTACAAAACCAACTACTTTCAAGCCGAAATTGGAAGGTCATTTGAATTCCCAATTTCGATGAAGTTTCAGTATATTTTTCTTAACGAATGGAGCCTCATGTTGACTGGTGTTGTTGCTTGAAGTTCCTCTACGTTTTCTCAAATGCTGGCCAGTTGGTGAGATCTTTTCTTGTTGTTACTGTTAGTATCCACCTCAATGCATAGCATTATGAATAATTTTTTGTAATTCAAGATTGATTTTTTTTTTCTTGGTAATCTCTAGCATTTGCTCTTGAGAATATTGTTGTAAACCCATTTTCTATAGTGGAAGATTTTACTGGACTACTAGGTCCTCTGGTTTTTCCCTTTTCATTGAAGGGTTTTTCATGTAAAAATTCGGAGTCTTGATTGTGGCTTGCTACTGAGATTTTTATATTAATATATTGGTTATTATGCTTAGCTAATTTATTTGAAATACCCATTTAATTTTCACAAAGAGGGGAAAAGGAAATAAATTTGTTGTTTGTTATATTAATGGACTGTTTTTCCCAACAAAGGCTGACCTTTGGATTTGGCACTGTTTGGTGTCAAACGCCAAATCTTTTTTTTCTTCCTTTTTTTTTTTTTTTTTTTTTTTTTTTTTTTTTTTTTTCTGGTTAATTATATCTCTTCATAGAGGTCATGCCATTCTTAGAACTAAATCAAGTGATAACTCTAATCTTTGTGCTAAGCTTGATTTAATAACATACTCATGTATCTATGTGTAGGATGGATGCATATTAGACTTCTTCAATGCATCACATCACAATCACATACCTCAAAATATTGTCTTTTTAAGAAGTTAATAAATACTTTTTTTTTTTTTTTTTAATTTCTTTCATTAGTTAGGCTTTTCTTTACCTCTATTTCAAGGTCAATACCTGTTTCATATGTTTTATTTAAGTTTAAATTAATAGGAATAGTTTCGAAAATTTATAGCCTTTTATTTTAAGACTAATGTATTAAATAATATCCCTTAAGAACTTTTTGATTCCCTAAACAATTTTTAACCATATGCAATAGAGGAAATGTTTTTAAAATATGTTTGACTGCGTTCAATGTCACCCCTCGATACCTTCAATTGAATTTAAGTTACCAGTTTGTATGTTTTTGAAAGATAGACTTATAAAAGATCTATAATTCACACAGTTTGAATTTAAGTTACCAGTTTGTATGCTTCTAGAACTTGGTGAAGGGGTTTTGAAAGGATCTATAATTCACACAAATGTGCGAAGGACCTTACTAATTGCAAAGGACAACTACAATAAACAAAGCCTTAATCCCAATATTTTGGGGTTAGCTTAATTAATTGCAGTAATTAGAAAATGTGAACACAAGTGGAATCATCATTTAATTCAATTTCCATCTGAATAAAATGGCATACTTTGACTTCATTTTTGTTCCCTTATTCTCTATCTTCCCTTATTTCTTATCGCTAGCAGTAGAGAAATGTCGGGGCAAAACACATGTTACAGTACAGTACCATTCTTCCTAGTACATATAGAACAACACAGAAGGGAGAAAAGAGTCTCTACCAAGTACCAATCCAATCCCTCTTGGCCTCTACACAACCGAGTTGTTTATTATGTTCAATGTCACCAAGCTTATGGCAGTCAAGGTAAAGAGGTTTAAACCCCTTGAGGACGAAAATGGCTTCCATTATTGTTTCTCAAAAGCAAAAGAAAGTTTTATTAGTGTTATGTTGACTCTGCAGAAATGTTGATGTTTCATAGTTGTTTGGGAAAAAAAGTGGTTGTTGTACCCAATATGACCCTTGAAACAAAGGTTTAAAACGCCCTTGTTAATTAATGTAAACACTTAAATTTGAGAAATAGTAACAAATAGACAAATACCACCCTTGATGTTAGTCACTATGCATAGAAACATTCATACTATAAGCATGTGACTCAAATCAAGACCCAATTCCTTGCCAAAACACTGTAATAATTATTTTAGGATCTCAAATTACATTGCTCCAACAAATCTAGAACAGAATAACAGCAGAATAATTGTAAGGTACAAAGTCTTCTTTGGATGATTCAACCCATGGTGAAAAGCTTCTCCGTGCAAAATTGGATTTGAGTTTCATGTGAAAAAGGATAGTTAAGAGTCATGGGGGGAGTTCGCAGTTTCTTTATTGAGTCCAAATTCTTTCAATTAGTTTTAGAGGAAGGGGGACGTTATTTCTTGCTACGGATTTTTGAGAGGGGCAAATTCTTTATGAGATCAGTTTTCTTGGGCAAGAATGCAGTACACTGGTTGATGAATAATATTGAAGAACTTGTTGTTGGGGAGAGCTCCAAACAGTTTTTTATTTTCAGAGAAGGTGACACTGCCTTTACTCTCCAGAGGAGCTTCAACTCCTCTGGTCAGTTCTTGCTATTGACTGAGCTTAAAGCTGGTGGGTGTAGGAGATCGATTATTATCCTTGAAGGCAAAGAGAAATTTGGTTGGAGGGCTTTTGGTCTTGAACTAAGAAAGTTGTTGAACCCATCCCATTATGCGGTGGGTGGATATGGTCTTCCAAAATTTATTCCTCAGGTGCGGAGGTATAACTTAGAGGCTCAAAACTCTAGAACTTTTGCTGAAGTTGTGCAAGGCTCTCATGGAAGAATAAAGGATAGAAAGCAACAAAAGCAGCTAGGTCTCACAGCCAAGGGGAAGATGACACAGTTAGGAGAGAAGGAGAAGGGGTGGAATCTGAGACTTAAAGGTGCCAAAGTGGGGGATTTTCCAGTGGGCAAGTCTGATAAGGTGGAGGTGGTGGGAGGGGACAGGAAGGAGCAGAGCATTTATGAGGAGGTAGAGGTAGGTGAGCTAACTCTGATAGACACTAGGATACGCTGCCCAAACTTAAGTTTGAATTCAAAAGATTATAAAAAGGGGAAGAAGAGTGATGCCAGAAGATCTTGCTGGACAGGAAGAGGTCTTATCGTGGAGGTTGATGTGATAGGGAGCAGACGGGTTTTCTGGGATAAGAAGAAAGGGGGAGATACGATGTTCAGAGGGGTATCACGGGTAATGGATAGGGTCAGCAATAAAGAAGTTCCAAAGGCCCTTAAATGGGTTGCACGGGGAAACAAAAAGGCTGAAGATATGCATGTTTTGGGCCTGGGCTCAAGCCCATTGCTGACCGACACACATAAGAGTCCTTTTAACTCAACTTTCTCAAGCCCAAGTGTATTTGAAGTGGGCGAGAGTTCTCTAAATGGAGATGGAAACTCAGCCCAGGCTCCAACGTCAGTAGCGTGCCCCAAGGCTCTTCCCCAGTCCTTTGACTTTGAGCCAAAGGTGGTGGACCGCTGCGCTGGGCCTCCGACGGTGGCCAACGGCACCTTCCCTGCCGGAACTAGCTCCGATGAGTTCACGGTGTCACTAGGTAAGTCTAATATGGTGATTTTGCGGTCATCAGTGGAGATTTTCCTTTCTGGTTTCTTTTGAAGCTTATCGAGGGCTGGGCTTGTGGTTTAGGGCATAGTTTTAAAAATCAGACCGGACCGGCTGGTTCAACCGAAAACCAGACCTTAATCTGGTCCGGTTATTAGTTAAAACCGAAAATGAAAGAAAAACCGAAAAACAGTACAAATCGCCGGTTCAACCGGCATAACCGGAAACCAATGCGGTTAAATCGGTTTTTGCACTTCTTCAGAAATCCTTCAACTGTTGTGTTTTTTAACCCACAAAAAAAAAAAAAAAAAAAAAAAAAATTTAAAAAGAGAGATCTTGTTTCAGATTTAAGAAGAGAGATTTTGATGGTGAAGCCTAAGACATCATATCTTGTTTCAAATTTATGAAGTGGTGAAGCCTAAGACACCCACAATGAACCAAAAACATCAGATTTATTTTACTTACCTTTTGCTCAAAAGAAAAAAAAAAATCAGATTTACTATATTGTGTTGAAGAAGAAACAAAAAAGCCCAAAGATAAGTAGATTGGTAAGGATCTGTCTGCTTCAGTTGAGGCTTTTTTTTGCTACTCTTGCTTCTTGCACTGCACATATTCACGAGAGAGAAGAGACAGAGAGATTGAGAATTGAAGAAAGAGATATGAAAAGGCAGAAAAGCAAAAAGTGAGAAATGAGATGGGAAACGTGTGGATGTGATTTCAAATTGTGTGGTAGGTGGGATATACGTGTGAATGTGTGGAGGGAAAAAATATATAGTGGGCAATGATATTGTTACCCATTGGTCACTTATTTTTGTTATTTGAAAAGTTAAAAAATATCTATAATATTCTATAGTGGGCTTGTGGTGCTTGTATATGTTTTTTTGCTTTTGTTTTGGTTGAATTGTGTTCAGCGGTATCTAAAAGTTGGTAAACTAGAGTTTAATGTTTTACTATTATTTAATTTTTTAGTTAAAATAACCAATTATAAAATTATTTATTTATTTTTATAATTATTAATTTTATAATTATTAATTAAATTATTTATGACGTCACCGGTTCGACCATCGGTCAGACAGTCCGACCAGAAAACTGGTAATCAGTTCCTTTTCCGGTTCTTTCATCGTACCGGTTTTTAAAACCATGGTTTAGGGTTTTGGAGCTTATCAAGCTTTATTAGGAAAATGGTTATGGTGGTTTTGGGTTGAGGAGACTCGTCTTTGGAGGAGGGTTGTAGTTTTGAAATTTGGGGAAGAGTGGGGGGGTTGGTCTTCCAAGATGGGCAGGGGTGCCCATGGGTGTGGTTTATGGAGAAGTATCTGCAAAGGCTGAGAGGTGTTTAGTAGATTCATTCAATTTGAGGTAGGGGTGGGAGATAGAGTGAAATTTTGGACAGATCAGTGGTGTGGGGAGTTACCACTCCATCTTCCCTTCCCGGTTGTGTATGGGATAACTTATAATAGAGAGGCATCTGTGGCCTCTTCTCTCGAAAGGTTGGGGACTGAGGCTCGGAGAAGCTGGAATGTTCGATTATTCAGGGCTCCAAATGATTGGGAGTCAGGTGAGGTGGAGGATTTCTTTCGAACCTTGGGTTCTAATTTACCTAAATCTAAGCTCGGAGACCGTATGAGGTGGAAGTTGTCGAAGAAAGGGGATTTTGACATCCGCTCTTTCTACAATAAGCTTCGTAGTCCCTTGCCTATTATCTTTCCCTAGAAAGGTATTTGGAAGGTTAAGGCTCCTCCGCGCGTTTCTTTCTTTGTTTGGAATGCTGCTTGGGAGAAGATTCTTACAGGGGACAATCTACGGGGTAAAGGCTTTGTTATTGTTGACTGGTACATTATGTGTCGATGTAGCGGGGAGATGGTGAATCATTTGCTACTCCATTGCGACAAAGCTCATCAGTTGTGGAGCTTGGTTTTCAGATCTTTTGGGATTTCTTGGGTTTCGTCAAGATCGGTTGCAGATACGCTTTTTTGGTTGGGGAGACGGTGAATCATTTGCTACTCCATTGCGACAAATGTGAATATCTCCCTTTATAATATAGGTCAAAGACATGATTTAATGCATTGATAGTACTAAATTACTAAGTCAGTTACTGTTATCAATCTCATGATAGCCCATCTTAGTTGGTTTAGCTTCTAACTAGTGCGATGGCCTAAGAGTGGTACGATGATGATGGTGGTATTGTATTAGGGTAACAGGTTTATGAGGCAGGACAAGTAATCATAAATTTGAAGGGTAATGAACTAATTATGCATTTCTTTAAAAAAACAAAAAAAAAAAAAAAACAAAGAAACAAACTAATCATGCAATTTGAGGAAAAGGAGTCCGTTTTAAAGCTAGGCTTGATTTGTTCATACCCAACCAATAGTTAGGCCTAGCACTAGGCCTGTAATGAACTATTTGGATTTCGAAGCTATCTTACTGGACACCATTCATGATGAAATGATTCTGTAGAATTGGCTATGTTGGTTGCTCTTCTTTTATTTCATCTTTAATTGATTTTATTTATTCTCTTTTCCTATTTCCTTTTGCTTTTATCTTTAATTATTATTATAACTTCATTTATTAAGGTGCCACTAAAAGCGACTAAAAATTCTGCTTGAGCAACATGTTTTATAATATGCTCTTTTCATTTTTATTTTTTTTATGTGAATGCTATTTTTACTAACGATAGTAAAACTTTGGTAAAAAGAATCTGTTAAAAATTTGGAATATTCTTTTACTAATATTAATGGAAGGGAGTGAGTGCCATTTTTTTCAAACCTTAAGGGCAGGAAGTATTTTTTTTTTCCTTTCAGGTTTGGGGATGAGAGTAATTCCCCCAAACCTCAAGGGGAAAGAGTGTAATTTGTCTTTAATTTTATTTTTATTTTTTGGTTAAACATGCTCGCTTGGTTTGGGTTTCTTAAAAAGGTATCAAAATTCATCCACATAGTGAAATGTTAAAAAATTATTTATCTTTTGACCAGTACTCATGATTGTAGGATTAGCATATGAATGAATTTGCCTTTGGTAATTGTTGAATTTTAAATAAAATATCTAAGAAAAAGAGGATATGAGAATGAATGAACTAAATAAAATATTAGTTATTTTGTGACATACCATCAAATTTGATACAACACTATCTTTTTTTTACCCTAATGTGAAAAAAAGAAAAAATAATAGAAAATTTATATAACACTTTATTGTTTAACTCTTAATGTGAGATATGAGAAAATTATTGTTATGTATAACAGTATAACCTTACTTTTTAGTAGATGTACTTTTTATTTTATTTTATTTTTTTATAATATATATTCAATTCAACTACTCTCTAAATCAAATTCAACTGCACACATACAACTATGCTTTAATCAAGAGGATGAGGTAATGGTATTATTTTTATATCCTACCATAATCCAGGTTCAAAAGATAGCAGATATGTATAAACACATATTTCATGAATATATACATGTCTTCTTTCCTTTCATTATTATTATTATTATTATTATTTAATTTTTTGGGCAGAGGGGGTGGGAATACTCTTTACCTTTTTATGCTATATTATATTGTTGTCAGATCTACTGCACATTTCTTTTGTTTTTCAAACAATTTAAAATGTGTAGAAGAGATTATAAAAAAATAAAATAAAAAAATCTTTCCCAATGTACCAAACTTCTACTTTTGCGTGGTCTTTGGAAGGTCATGGCAAACAACTTTATCTACTTTAAACACACTAAACAATCTAACATTTCATTCTATAAGAAAATATTTTTGTTAAGTTAGACTTTTCTATAGTATTGCTTTGATTTTAAATGCTTCATAATCGCCAGTCTTGAACAAAAACAATGAATTAGAGATCCATATAAATGCATCCACACATTTTCACCTTATTCAATTGATACAAGGAAAAGAGTTGGCTTTTTGTATCTTTGAAAAAAAAAATTTATATATAATAATTTAAAATTTTATATTTGTCTACCCTTAAAAAAAGATTTGTGACCATGCTAAGTTTTTTTTTATGGCAAAAAAAAAAAACTCTACACCTTAGGGCCTTTCCAGCAAAAAGAAAAAGCCCAAAAAAAAAATTTGAACTAAAATCTGAAAAAAAAAAAAAATTATTATAATAGCAAGCCCAAATATCCAATAAAGACCCAAGGAAAAGAAAGCCGAAAATCAATCCTCACTCACTACTCAAGACAGACTTTTAAATCAACAAAACTAATGATGATAATAATAATAATAATAATAATATTTCTATAAGCTATATTAGGGTCTTCAGCAGTCAGTGACTCAGCAACAGCAAAACTCAGAGCAAGTGACAGCGAAATCGAGAAATAAGAACTTCAGCCTTCAACATGCCGCCGCCCCTGACCTCAGTCGACAACATGCTGCCACCCCTGACCTCAACATGCCGCCGCGCCTGACCTAAGGGAACATCAAGGTATTTCAGTTCTCTCTCTCTCTCTCTCTCTCTCTCTCTCTCTCTCTCTCTCTCTCATATAAATTGGCTTTTCAACTTTTGTCTTTTGGTGTAAGGGTTTGTAAAATATAAAACTATTGATTGGCTCTTGTCTTTTCAATGGGGGGGTAGATGGGGCCATGGCATTGAATATTTGAATTGGGGTAGTAAGTGAACACTGAAAAAGACATTCCAAAAAGACAAAAAAAAAATTATACGTGGGTTTAGCCATGTTTTTTGGTTGTTGTTGTTGTCGTCAATATATGAATTTCTTAAAGACCACTTGGAAAAAAATTCCTGGAGACATCTTCAATTTGTTTTCTACCTATCACAGTCAAACAATAAATTAAGGGCAGCTTAATCAAATGTTGTATTAGCAATAAGAGTTTAAAAACATTTTGTTTACTTCTAACTCCAAACTGTTACAATGGGTTTACAAATTAACAATACAGAAATACTACATCTATCACATTCGTTACTGGTTTTAATCTGGGTAGAGCACTAGTATTACTTTTTTACCTAGCAATAACTTGCCAGTTAGGATTTGTTGTTAAGTAGTTCTGAAAGTGTTGTCGATATATATTTTTCTTAATAATATACATACTATACACGTAAAAACATTAAATTGAAATGAATGAGTACAAGGATATCAAACAAGTCACAATTGTTACACTATTAGAGCATCTCTAGTAGCTCCTCTATATTTTTGTACTATTTGGATAGTGAATAGTGACATTTATCTTTTACCTACCTATTTTTTCAAATATATCTTCCAACAGATTCTCTATCCTTTCTCTATCTCATTTAAATATTATTTTTTCATTTATCATTTATTCAATTTTTAACACACATATTCCCATACCCCCATCCCCACTCCTTTCTTTACTAATTTTTTATTTAGTTTTATTCTTTTGCTAATGTACATTAGCCCATCAGATTTGATGAGCTACTGTTCATGAGCCAAAAAAAAAATCATGATTTAAAGAATCCATTGGAGACCATTTTTGGGTCTCATTCTCTATTATGGAGATTATATTGCTTTTACCTAAGCTATTGGAGATGCTCTTACTTCTCTTCTTCATCCTACCTCTTCTTCTCAGACGTTGTTACCTCTTCTCTTTCTCTTGGGGCCCACTTACTGCATCTACCTGTTTGTATACTAATCTAGTAAGTTCACTCTTAACATGCCATTGATTTTATTTTTCTAGGCTAAATAAATAGTTTATTAAACACAACAATTAAAATAAGATGAAAAATTTTAATTTGATATTTACCACTATCGAGAAAACAAACCAATTCGGAATGAGTATGGATTGATAATGTTTAAAGCGTGCTCTTAATAATTCTAAATTGTTTTAATATTTTATTTTATTTGAAGTTTGAGCTCTCTCTCAGTCTCCACACACACACACATATATAACTGGGAGAGAGAGAGAAAAAAAAATTATGTGATTCTCAAAAAAAAAAAAAATGTAATACTCCTTTATAGATCCTTTTTATTTTTTGCAAATAAATTTATATTTGATCTTGATATGATATTCTTTATTTATTTAATTTTTTTTTTTTTGAGAATCATATGATATTCTTTATGTATTTATTATAAGGAGAAATAAATATGGATAGAAAGAAAGATCAATTTTGGAAACATGTTGAGAAATTGGATTGTTGTTTAAATGTTTTCAAATTAGATTGTTGTTTAAAATGTAAGTTTTGTGAACATAAGTTTGATGGAGGTGTTTCAAGGATTAAATCATATTTGGCTGAAGTTATTGATCATGATATTGTTATTTGTTATTTGTAAAAAAGCTACTAAAATTGTTCAAGAAAAGCTTATTTTTCTCTCAAAAAAAAAAAAAAGAAAAAAGAAAATAAGAAGCTTATCTAGCCTTTAAAATTTAGGGGGCGTACAAAAAGTTAATCTGATTTTGATTTAATTATATTTGTAGTATATGTAAGTGCTATAGAGTATAGAGAGAAAAAGACATAACATAATTATATAATATTTTTTAAAAATTAGAAAAAGCTTATTCTTTTTCATAAAAAAGCTTATTTTTATAATTCTATAGATCCATTTCTTTTAAATTATTTTTTATTATTCTATAGATCCAATTTCACTATCAATTTTCATATTCTAATATTACATTCTTTATCTATTTATTGTAAGGCAAAAGAAATATGGTTCGAAAAAAAAATCGATTTTGAGAGTATGTTGAAGAACTAACTAGTCATTTCAAATGTAAGTTTTATGAATGTAATTTTGTTGGGTGCTACAAGGATTAAAGCACACTTAGCTGGAGTTAGTCACGATATTGGTATTTGTAAAAAAGTGCCTAAAAAAGTCCAAGAAGAAGCTTCTCTAAATATTGGACAGCCTAACAAAAAACTTAAAGGTGCATCAACTTCAAGCAAGGCCGAGGAGAGGAAAATTGGCTCAACTTCAATATCGAAGGATGACACATTAAGTGGACTCTTTAAAAAGGTGAGTGATGTTTGTAATCAATGTTGTAAATATCTTATTGTTAGATTATATTTTGCCACAATTTTGGTCGAGATAACTAATTCAATTAGTGATTTTAAATGTTTGAATCAAGTAAAACATTATACTAAATTTCATTAGTGAATTTTTTGTTATAAGAAGATTGGGTTTTTGTGTGGGGGGGGGGGGGGGGGGGGGAAGGGATGTCAAAAAGTCACACACTTGCACACATACTTTGACACAACTTAGACATGTGGCAAGCGGTGATTAGATTACTTTTCTCTAAGTTCGAATGGTGGACTCATACGATCATTTTCAATTTGGTAGTTACTAAAAATATCACTTTACTTACTGAAAATATCACTTTATCTTTGTTAAGGACTCAAACCGATCACTATAAATTGTTAAGAATTAAATGTAATCACTTTTAGTTTTAAGGACTAAAATTGCTAATGGGCTAAAACTTATAAACCAGCAGCATATTTTGCACTAAAATCGAATTATATGAATGGATATGATTATAAAAATTCTATGGAGTTTTTAAGATCTTAATCCTCTTCTTTTTCTATTTCTTTTTTTCCTTCTAATTTTTGGTGCAAGGGGAAAGCTCATTCATTAGACAACAAAAACACAGTTCATGAAACATAATTAGCTCAGTTGCTGGAAGTCAATAATTATATATTAGCATCTTAATTGAATGCAAGTACGAGGTTGGAGTTTCTCAGCACAATACTGGTTAGCCAAAAAGTCATGGTACATGAAATAGAAGAAAAAGAAAAGAAAAAGAAAGGAGAGAGAAATTTACCATAGAAACCAGTTAATTGGGACCAGAATTTATAAATAAGACACATTGTAATTTTTTAACTTTACAAATTTGCATTTGAAACATGGATAACAAGAAGATGGTTCGTAGTGAACATATATTGCAGAACATCATACTAGGTAGAAATAAATGGACCTAAAAATCTACACATTACAGCAATAACGAAGGGCACCGACAAATAACTCCACACATTAGAATTGTGGCCTGAGTATAATATCATCACTGCCAACTCTTATTAACACTTCCCTCTTGGAGAGGATCAATCCTACAATAAAATAGGCTACCTAGTAATCATCATGTCGAGCTCAAGAAGTTGCGGTGTTGGCAGTGGTGATAGGGTTAAATGCAACCTGCTCTGCACAAGAGAGCACTTCATTGGGCCCTGCCTGCTCTCGGCCAACACAAAGAAGGTCAAGGTAATATAGGTAATGGGAAATGATGGTGTTCGTAGGATCAATATCACCTTGGCCGCAAGTACGTTCCCCATAAAGGATGTTCATTGTGGCACCAAAACCAGGAACACGCTTAGATAGAGTGTCATTCTTGGTAGGCTTCCAGTTGCCAACAAAGGCATCATGGGCTGAAGGCTGTGACTTTTTGATTGGGGTCATCCACCTCCAAATTGCAGCCTGGAAAGCGAGGGTAGCATTCTGCACAATGTATTCTGGATGGTTCAACAGGTCTGCTTTAATACCATCCCCAGCTGCACCATAGTTGTAGTTCCTACAGATAACAACACAGATAACAACACCACCAAAAATAAGAATCTAAGAATCAAGTTCGCAAGAAGTTTAATAATACCAACAGGGGCAAATAAACAAGTTAAGAAGTACTAGTGACATGACGCATCATCTTTGATCTATAAAATGATTCTAAGTGCATGGGTCAGTTATCTAGTGAAGATGCTTATTATAAAGACCATCTTAGAACTTATGCACAAGTAGTATATCATCATCGTCATCAAATTATATTTCATATTTGGCATTTCTTCTTTTTTTTGATAGGTAATAAAACTTTTATTGATATCAAAAGTGCAATGTGTTTATGATTGTAAACTCACAGCAATGAAAAGACTACAAACGAATCAAATGGAAAAACTAACAGAAATAATGAAATCAGACCAGTAGATTGGTTGAAGAAAGATAGATTTGGTAACAAAACAAAGGTAACACCATGAAATTGAGAAAAAGAAAAGAAACAGTTGGTTCTGAAATATATACAGACCAGTAGATAGGCAAGGCACCACAGCCATAGTATTCAGCTCCAGGAGCACAAGGCTAGGTGTATTTGTAGAATTCGTCACAGTATGACTGGCTGGGACTTCTCTGTTGAAGCAAAGCCCCCAAGCTAACGGTCCACCAGTTGCCACTCCATAACCACCTGGTTAGAACCCAATTATAATCACCATTTACCATCAACAATTATGTGAACAAACAAAAAGTTTTCAGTAACTTACCATTTCCTCCAATCACTGCAAACACACACACACAACCAGGTAATCACCATTTCATCCAATCCACCCAAAAGACACTCAATCTTATCAAACACACTGGTAAAAGAATCCCCCCCAAAACCCACTCTCTAAAATTTCCATATATTAAGTAAATTCAAAAGTTCATCAAATTAAGAAAGATACAAAAAAACACACACTATCTCAAAATATCAAATTAAACACCCAGATAATCGAATACCCTCACAACAAGAAGCCTTATCCTCCAAAATCTCAAGGTCAGCTATGAATTCTCACAAGCTAGCAGTGATCAACAACATATATTCTTTTCCGCCATTCTATTATATCTAAAACCATACTCTTGTTACCTCCATAATTGACATGTCCTTTTTAACTACTTTTACTAATTTTATTTTAGGTCTTTCTCTACCCTTTTTTTCCCTCAACTTGAATCAACTCACTCAGATAATCTTTCTCGCTTGTACATGAATCACACTCCTTTATACATGACCAAGCGTTAATCAAATTCCCACAAAACCCACTCTGAATTTCCAATCTATTAACCAAGTACAATTACCACCAATTAACTAAAAAACAGAAACACAAACACAGTGATAGACAATCAAATCAAACACCCAGCTAAAAGAAACACACAATCTCATTCAACTAACATAACAAACACACACCCAAGTATAAAAATCCACTCAAAACTCACCCTAAATTTTCTGTTTATCAAGTAAACAAAATCTCTATCCAACTAACAAACTTAAGAAACACACACACACACACCCAATCAAATTAACCACCCACTCCAAAATTCCAATCTAGTCAACTAAACACATTTTCCTACAACTAATCAAAAGACACACACACACACCCGCAAAACAGAAGCAACCAAATCAAACACCCGACAAACAAAACACAACAAATCTCAAAACCCCATCACACAGTTTCCATAAAAAAAAATACCACATAAAAGAAGTCTGGCTCCCAACATGGCCAAGAAAAGCAGCGACCTCCTTCATCTTCTCAGTCTTGTTACCAGTGGTCCCAAACCCAAGTGGTTCGTACTGCACAGCAGCAAGAATGAACGACTGGTAGTCCCAGAACCCAACGGCATGAGCCACAGGCGTGTTCCTCTTGGAAAACCATTCCTCAAATTGATACACTTGGAAGTAATCAGTGATTGTCTCATTACAGCAAAATTGTGACCACTGATTACACTCCCAACCTTTGGTACACACCTTCTTGCCACGCACCGTCTTCACCTTAGTCACCGTGTCCGGGTCAGACTCCACCGCCACTGCCAGCACCACCAGTGCCAAAATTACCAAAATGCCCTCCGCTTTCATTTTCATTTCTTTGGTGGTGTTTTGGACAAAGAAGCAAGTTTGAGCTTCTGGGTTTTTCTGGGATGTGTGTGTGTGTTTTTTTTTTGTTATGCTTTGGTTGTGATGTGAAGGAAGAAGGAAGAGGAAGAGGACAGACTTGGAGGAAATGTGCAGAATGACAATGGATAAGGGGGGAAATGTGCAGAAGAACTGTGAGAAAGAGTTGTATATGGTTAGTTAGGCAACGCTTAAAACTATAAGGAAAACTAGACATCTCGAGTTTTAGAAACTCGAGATCCATTCACATAGATCTCGAGTTTTCAAAACTCGAGTTCCATGCAAAAAAAAATTTAGTTTTATCGCCCCTATAGTGGCGTTTTTAAGTCTTATAGTGACGTTTTAAAGCCCTATAGCGGCGTTTCTCTGCAAATTTTTTTTTTATAAGTGCCCATACCAGGTTCAGGGAGCCCTATAGTGGCGTTTTTAAGCTCTACAGTGACGTTTTATAGGCCTATAGCGGCGTTTTCCGGAACTCGAGTGTTTAAAACTCGATTTCCACATGAATTTTTTTCCAAATCAGACCCATCCGTTTACAAATCGAGACTTAAAAACTCGAGTTTTATGTTGGAACTCGAGTTTTAAACACTCGAGATGCTAATTTTCAATATTCTTCTCGTAAGTGACAACTAACTAAATTTTTTTATATTTATTGTTAAATGGAAAAAAAATTCATGGATAAGGTTAGTATTTGGTTAGTTAGACAACGCGTGAAACTATAAAGGAAACTAAGCATCTCGAGTTTTAGAAACTCGAGATACTCTTTTCACTTGGATCTCGAGTCTTTAAGACTCGAGTTCCATAAATCAAAACTCGAGTCTTAAAGACTCGAGTTCCACTGGGAAAAACAGACGAGCACAGCCCCAAGTAAAAAAAAAAAAAAATTAATTTCAGTGGAACTCGAGTTTCTAAAACTCGAGTTCCATGGGAAAAACAGAGGAACACAGCCCCAAGTAAAAAAAAAAAAAAAAAAAATTTCCAGTGAAAGAGAGAATAGTTCCACTGGGAAAAACAGGGCCACGAAAAAACACCCTTCTACCTGAACAGGGGATTTGCCCAAAGAAAAAGAAAAAAAATTTCCCCAGTGGAACTCAAGATTTATAAACTCAAGTTCCTTGGGATTTTTTTTTTTTCCCGACTCCAAACTTGCAATACTTTTGAATATGGCTCTGTTTAATACTGAAAGTATCCATTTACAGCTAAATGACAAGTCGTCCGGATTTACATTTGTGGTCGGAACATAATCATCCCTAAACTTCGTCATAGCGAATCGTACAGCATTCCACCGATAATCGACAAAAAGAAAGAAAGAAAAAAAGGTAGGGCATTAAATCGGCTTTGTGTGCGCAATATGTTGATATTGAAGAGATTTCATAGAGGGTGGTAACAGCATTTTGATTTCACTGCTCTCCCTGTCACCAATCCAACAATTACTATATGAAGGTGCTTGGTGGTTCCATGATTTTGAGCGAAAATATAAAAATAAAAGCCTGTTCAATGATTTAGGTGAGAGTAGTTCTATTTTCGGCCTATATATTCTAATTGTTACTGAGGTAGCTTTTTTTTTTTTCCTTGTTTTGTCGTTTGTAAAATAAATATCATACTTTCCAATTTTTATTTTGGATGATTGCAATTTCAGGGAAAGCCCTTCCATACCAAAGCCCGAATATCCAACACATAAACTTTGGACGCCCTTTGCCTAGTCCTTACCCGACTGATATTCTTGTTTGTATTATGATAGTTTTTATTTTTATTTTTTGTGGTTAATTGATATAGTAACATAATTTTATAAATGTCACGCTTTACAGTAAACATTTTTTTTTAAATCACTCGTACATTTAGTTAATTATACTTTTAATTTGACTATTGAAGATCATTGATTTTATATTCCAACAAACTAAATTATTAAAATAATTTGTCATCAAATAAGGGACCTAAGTTTAAATGGCTGTCTATACCAAAAGCATAACAATAAAAACTAAAAAGTAATCAGTATGGAATAAGCATCAATGAATAATTGAATACTTGGTGAATACAAGAAGAAGACCTAATCCCAAAATTTTGGGATTGACTACAAATTCTCAACAGACTAATCAGTGAATTGTATCTCAAGATTTTGTATGAACTACTAAAGTTGGCACTGTATAAACTCCTTTAACTTTGCAACTTCATATGTTTTCAGATGAAGATCCTTTACATGTTTCGTAGTTTATATAAGCAGATTTCCACCATTGATTGTGTAGAGATTATCACAATAATGATTTAAGTTTGTAACCAAAAACCCAAAATAAAGGAGTACATTACTGCATCAACATGTGGAGGTCGAGGAAGAAGCAGATTCCCCTTTATTAGTAAGTTAGTTATACACACATAGGGTTGGTGTTGAATCCATGATCTCCTTCTTCACTGCTCTTACAAGGAGTTACCATTTGAGCTAATCCTTTCTTTTTTGGCAACAATACATAACCCCTTGGCAAATGTTTTTATTGAGTTTTTTGTTTTTTGGCATCAATGAGCAAGAGCTTAGCCTTAACACTACTTAAATATTATCACTTCTTTGAAACATAAAGTGTTTTTATCAAGGGATAAACTAATGAAACATAAAAAATCCTTGGATGTCAAAACACTCTACCAGCAGCCCTCTTTCTAAATGAGCATAACTAAAGTGCGCATTGTAAATCATTTGTGACAAGATCAATCCAAACACAGATGGATGAGATTGATTTCATGATTCTCTTGTAATTATTATTTCATTCTTTATACAATTTCGTCGTGTTACATACAAATTGAACAAACTTACTCCTGTGGAGCCACCACCTGCCTTCAATAATTTGAGGTGGTTTCTTAGTGCCCGAATAATAAATGACAATGAATTAGACTACACTTAGCTCATCAGTAACGTTGGCAGCTTTAGTGTTTTCTTGAGATTCAATGGTAGCAAGTTTCTTCCGCAATGCCCCCAACTCGTCCCCAGCATCACATATAAATGCAGAAGCTTGCCTGCCAGACAATTGCTCGTTCTGACTAAGCTTCCCCAGCATCAATTGCTCCTTCTGCTGCTCCAGCTCCAATTAAAGTGTGCACCTCATCAATAAACAATATTATCTCGTCACTTTGTTTGATTCCCTCCATTAACTTCTTTAATCGTTCCTCAAACTCTCCACGATATTTTGTACCAGCAACCACACCACCCATGTCCAAGGTTATAACCTAAATCACACAAAAGAAAAAAAAAAACATCTATGGTTACATTGTTTTTATAATAAAGGGGTGATGAAAATACAAGGTTAGCTTCTTGAAATGTATCAATGAATTTCAAATGAAATACCCATGTGAAATCCAAGTCCATATTCATTGATTCATAAAATGTTAAATGACAAAATTAATACACTTCAAATCATTTGCAGGCTTTTTGTTGTACTAACTTGTAAGTAGCCACAGAAATTAAATGGCAATACAAAGATAATTCATAAACAAAACAAAGAGCCGCTGTGTAAATCAATATGAAAAAGATAGAAATAGTTGAGAATTTCTGCATTAAATTCTTTTCATATAGATAATTAATATTTTCCGAAACTTGTTAACATTAAAGTTGACTTATACTTACCTTCTGCCCCTCTATAGTTTCAGGAACATCACCAGTTGCAATTCTTTGAGCAAGCCCTTCTGCGATTGCTGTTTTCCCAACTCTAGGTTCTCCAATAAGACATGGATTGTTTTTGGTTCAACGGCCCAAAATTTGGGTGACACGTTCTATTTGTGTCTGCCTTCCAATAACAGGATCCAATTTACCGTGGAACACCAAGAAAAGAAATTAGAAACAAGCAATTATAAGGAAATATAGAGCAATCTCATGATATCACAAAGGAGATGAAAGAGTTATATAAACTACCTCTACTACAAGCTTAGCCAGGGCAGTCCCATATTCCTCCAGGGTTGGCATCTTATTGCCATTACTTCCTCCTGCAATACCAACGGCCACAGCTTCTGGGCTCTCACCAACCATTTGAATAACCTGCTCACTACAATTGAAGTTCTCTCATGGTTAGTTTTCTTCTTGGAATATGGTGAAGGAATTCCTAAAGAACATAAAAAAAATGCCTTTGATGCAAATGAACATGTAAAGCTTGCCTGGGTGCAAATGTTACTCGGGTCAGCACCTACATTTTCAAGAACACGAGCTGCAACACCCTCACCCTCACGAAGAAGTCCCAGAAGCAAATGAAAGAACTATTTCGGTTATAATGGACTTGCTGCCAATCTTAATATCATCATAGGAGAATACATGATAGTGATATAGTAAGAAAATATTGTTACCAGGATTATTATTAAGAACTCTGAGGGCCACAAGTGCATGCTGATGCTCTGTAAACTCAACAAAAGCAACGCCACGAGAATGGTTTTTTGTAACAACCTTTCCTTTCTTCACATCCTTCAAGAACTTTATCTGCATGTACAATATTAATTACAAGAAAAAATATATTAGAAGTATTCACAAAGTTACATGCAAACACTAAACAACTCTAAATAGCTATAGATGTAGCCCACCTGTTTAATCACTGGGGTTTGCTTCGTAGCTCGGGAGGTAACCGCATCAATGCAAAGCTTTTTAAGTTTTTTTTCGGTCATTGACTTTGGTATATTATACATAATAAGCCTAGTCTTTGAAATATGAAAATTTGGAGATTTAAGCTTAGTCTTCTTTTCCCTCTTCAACCTGAAGTGCTCCCCAAACAAAACAAAATTTTAGAATCTATGACAAAGGAATGCAAAATTTTACGGAAACAACATAAAATTTCAACGTTTGAATATGAGAAGCTTGTCAGCAGCCATCATAAATACAAAACTACAGGTAAGATATAGTTTGATTCAAGCTAACACCACTTTCTTAGGAGCCCTCAAGGGTCATCTCCAGAGATAAACTTCTTTATTTTTTTACTTTGAAGCTTTAATGTAAATAAATAAACATAAAAATGAGAGAAGATTAAAAATAAAAAAATAAACTTCAGATAATTTCATCTCTTTTTTTTTTTTTTTTTTTTTTTTTATTATAAAGAAACTCAACTAGAATAAAAATGCTTGCCACAATGACCAACATAAGCATCATCCAAACATCATCCATAAAAATACATGTTAACCATGCACGCTACCAATAAGGGAAGAATTGTTCTCATCTTGCATTTCAAATTTACATGATCCAATCCAGCAGGGAAAAAATATAACCTTACATCATGTATGAAATACTCACATTTTGCGTTTCAACAAGTCACTAGCTGAAACTCCTTCTGCAGCCGGAGTTCCCTCCTCAATATGACCTTCCTATTAAAAATTTGGGAAAAAAATATTCACCCACATAGGAGATAAATCTTCTTTCACAAATAAATTACTGCAGATTTAAAAACGCAACATAAACTAGAAACTTTTAATAAAGAGTGGAAGAGAGAATTAAGTAAACTAACCTCTGCCAGGTAAAGGTTACGGAGGTCTAGAACCTCTTTGTTGGCCTTGTCCACTTCCTTATCATGAGCTGATTTTTTATCTAATGCCTTCAAAACGGTCAATTGCCTACCTTTTAAAGAAATTCCCAAACCAGATGCTACATTTGCAGCTGTAACTGCAGCAGTAGCTGCATCTATCGTTTTGAACTTGAGAAAACCAGTTCCTTTTGGGCGCCTGCCACAAGTACAAGGAGATTAAAACAGAACTGCAGTGACAGGTGGGAAGTTCAGAAGCATGTCTTAAAAAAAAACACACTTGGTAACATGATGCAGGACTGGAAAAAAGGATTGTACTTCCCCAAATCCAGAAAACCGTTGTTTCACTTCTTCGTTATTGATGTCAAAAGGAAGGTTGTTTATAAAAATTGTTCTCTGCAAATCCTCTTCTCCTTCTGTCTGTTTTAGATTTGATGCCATGCTTTTGCTGGAGTTTCCAGGCTCAGTAACACCTGATACTTCTCGAGTTCATTAAGTAAATTATTTGCTGCACCAACGGTTTCATCAGAATTTAGTTCCTCATTTCCCTTAGGAAGCATTGAATTGTCAACTGGAGAAGGAAGAGTTCCTTTAACAGAGGGTGTGATCAAGTTATTAAGAACCTTTCTTGCAATATCTGCTTCCTTGTTAAAATCAATTTCCGCAGGGACGTCTTCTTTCTCTGTTATATTTAAGTCATCTGAAGCACTATCAATGTCATCAGTCTGTTGGGATTCTTTACCAATATGTTCCTCCTCCCCCTCCAAATCCTCACTGCTACTGTCACCTTCCACGTTTTTGCCATCTTGTTGTCCTATGAAATCAACAGCAATTGCTTCATTAAGATGTATAGCTATCATCCTTTAATTTAACAACCAAAGAAATAAAGGATTTAAACCAAAAAAGATCTAAATACCAAGTACAGTTTGCTTTCAAGAGTGGAGAAAGAGGGCACAGATCATAGTATGAAGAGTGCATTTATTTCTTTCCCAGACTAGATCTACAATACAAGCTGACAAACATGTAGAATATGACGAACAAAAATTGCTATTTTGTACAAAAGTGAATCCCCATCCAATATACTTCTATGGAAGGTAGAGAAACATCATAACAGCAAAACTTAAACATGGCTAATAATTGCTTCCGATCTCATCTGTATAGGATTACCAACCTCCTACTAATATCACATTGGAAGCCAACCAAACGCGTAGCTACAGTCCATGCCTACCCAACCAAATTATACTCTTAATGCTCTACTTAAGCGAAAATAATAATTAATTTTTAATATTGAGAGATTTACCCAAAAATAAAGAAGAACAAGGACTATAAGTAACCAAAAAAAAAAAAGAGTGTCCTTAAAAGAAAGCAGAATTTTATTATACAACATATACCTCATCTTTCTCCAACATATACCTCAATAATATACAACAAGCCAAACTCATCTTACTAACTCCTATTCAAACGATGAGCCTAATAATTAAAATATAAACCAATTGAATTACTTTAATCAGTTATCACAATGAGAAACATTTCATTTGCATCATCTAAGCAACATCAGAATTCTAGTAAAGCTACTTTACCTCCCCACCCAGCTGACGTGCCCAAACAACTCCCCCTTTTATCTTTTTCTGGTGGAGCATAGCAACAGAAGCATTTGCTAATTTAACACTAGTATAAAGCACAGCTGAAACATCCATTTTGCATCCGTCTTGCACAAGACCTGGAAAAATGTCACATGGCTTGACCAATTCAACATCTAAAACCGACAAATTCAAAGTTCAAATACAAGATTTTTGTTTGCTTGGAACATTCAACTGGGGAAAAAATTGTTTGGCCTTTCAAATAAGGCCTATGTAATCAACCATGCATGTATAAAATTAATTTTATCAGAAAAGATGAAAAATATAAATTGAATAAATTTTGGACTAAACAAAATGGGTAATTATCAGAACCAATGACAAAAATTATTTCAGTAATCTAAATAAAATAAAATGGCGAACAGATATTCCAGTGATGCATATGAGGAGTGATTACTTCAAATGCAAGTGCACATCTTGTAATTGAAAGTCATCAAAGCTGGAAAATTTAACTCCAAATGCAAGTGCACATCTGTCTTCTCGACATCATTTGCATTGTCTTGTGGGAGCTGTAGGACAGTTGAGAGAAAAGAAATTGTCCCAGGATCAACTGATTTATGATTTTGTCCCCCAAAATGCTCTTCAATCATGGATGAATCCAAGTTCAACAGATCCGCAGCGCCGGAAACAAATGTCACCCAGTCACATGCTTCTATATTTTGTTCAATCGAATAGATGTTGCGCAAATTTTTTTCACTTTCAAATGAATGGAGCTTCCCTTTTGAGCCATCCCGAAGAAATTCATCGAATGATTCCAGTGTGCCTGCAATGTCTGGTGCAGCATCTGTCTTAATAGCATCGGGAGGTCCCATATCACTATCAGGGCTACCACAATCATAGTTCAAGGTATTTGGCAACTCAATGACTAGTTCCGAGGGCTCATTAGTTGGCTCAGTAGTAATCTCTCTTGCTGAACTGGCAGAAGTACAACATTCAAAATTTTCAGTACATGAATCAGATGGTTGAACAGCAGCTGAAACCCCTTCACTTGTATTGTTTTTGTTTCCAATCTGAGAGGACTCATTTTTTGAAGGGTCTGAGAACTGATGCCTGATAAAAGTGTAACTTAAATTGTGAATAACAACTGCATAATTTTTGTAATATGATTGAATGACACAAGAAAAAGTAAATTAAATTTACCTTCTAATTAAAAATCTAGATTCTTTGTGGATACCAATCTGTCGTGAAGGAAATACTGATGAAGGGGATGCAAAAGTTAGTGAAGTAAATGCCTGATCAGTGGGTATGGACTTGACTGGCTCAATAGGAGAAAGATTGCTGATGTAATTAAATACAGGAGAATCCTGCATAGTATAAACAAGGATTATTTCCCAGCACATAGCCTCAAAAATAAAGACAAGTATTAACCAATCCAGAACAATAGCAAACAAATTAGATTGTCACCAAGCAAAAAACAATAACATCTTGCCAAAATCAGTAACTGCTTACAAATATATAAAAATGGTCACTACCTAATGCCTCTCTCACTTAGCTAGGATTCAGAGAGGGTTGGCTTGGATACAGTTCTAGCCTTTAACATTTTTTTTTTTTTTTGCATGAGGTGACCGCTCCCCGTGCACTTGCACTTGGCCAAAGCTCTTTTTCCTACAACACAATCTTCATTCAATACACATGAGACATGACACAAAGAGCCAGTGATCATCTTACTTGTAAACAATATTATATTTGTTTACAAGTATAATATTGTTAGATAAACCCAAACTACACAAATAGTTAATAAAACTACAAAAAAGATAAATTTTCAAAAATCAAAATCCATCATATTCAACATACTTAGGAACATACGGTTCCCTCTCCAAAGGGCCTGATGAAACATCAAATCTATGTACAGAGGAGAATGAATTCCACCGTTCATTCCCTCCTAGCTCATTATTCAGATTTACCTGGGCTTCAAATCTCATTGGCGTCTTGAAAGCAGCTGCTTGAGGTGTTTCATATTGAAATGACCTGATGGCTGTTGTGGATGTAGAATAATGTGATCTTTGTCTTTCCTCGTCGACTGAATTGGCACGAAGATACCCATCAAGCTGCTGAGTTTGCTTATTTAGCTGTGACCTCACAATAAACAAACATTAATTGGCTCATACCTCTTTACAATGATGATTAGTGTATTACAAAAACATGAAAGAGTGCTATTATGAGACAACAAAAGGCAATATAAACCATTCTGCATGATTAGTGTATATATTCAGAATTTCACTTTGTCATTTCCTCTGAACAGATCCAATATATGTAGCAAACAGAATATTGAACAATAATTACAGATCAGGTGGGAAGCAAACCTATCTTGGCAAAGCTTCTCAATGTGCTCTGAGGTGAGTTCATTAACATTATCAAGCAGTTCATTTGATATAACGATTAGCATGTCCTTCATTTCCTGCGAATGAGTCGTAGCTTCGGGGCACAGTCCTAGCTGCATTACGACCAAAATTCAGGCATATGAAGCTGACAGTATACTAAAATGGAGTCACAATTGAACAGGAAAAATATGCTACACCTACCTTAAGACCATGACTGCAGTTTGAGCACAATTCCAGTGGCAAACTACTTTCATCTTGCCTAGAAAAATTGTCTTTATCTATAGTTGGAGTAATGGGCGGCAACTTAGAAATTGATGGTTGTGGTGTGCAAGTTGATTGGTGCCATTCCAGTATATGGTCCACATCAATATTCTGAACCCAAAGGCAGTAAATAAGACAGGTGAATGCACAGAAATCAACATTGACATCAATAAAGCCAAAACAACATATGACTTCAGACACATAGAAATATGAGGACTACTTCAACACTTAAACCAGAAGTACATGAAATAATTTTTAACCAGCAACCTGGATTCACCAGAAAAACCTCTGAAATCTTCATTTGCATATGTTCATAAGCAAAACAGCAAAAAATAAAAATCACAACGTTCTTTGAAAATGTAATCCAACAGATACCATATTACAAACAAACTCAAATTTAGCTACTTGATCAGCGCTATTTGAGGCACTTGAAACTATGCCAACTTTCTTTTATTGGTAAAATTTTGCCAGCTTGATGATATCAAAACAATTAAAAACATAGAGTTCCAACATGAATTACTCCTAAACAAGTTAAATTGATTAGAGCTAATTCAAGTTATTCAAGTTTCATTGTAATTCATAAATAACAGTGATATGAATTACCTCAAGTATGTCATCATCATCCAGGTTACCAGCAAAAATTCCTGCAGACTCTTTTACTTGGTCAATATGAACAGTATGATTGTTGAATGATCTATCCAAATTCTGAGAATGAGAATTGTTGACTATTGGTGCTCTTATCTGACTCTTTTCAGCTTCCATGGCTCTAAAATTATTTGATGAAAAATTATTGCCCATGGACCTTCCGGGTTGACTAATCTTACTGTTGGTTTCGCTGAACTTTTTATGTGTTTGTATACCTTCCAAGCTTCTTTCAATGCCAAATGAGCTTTGGGAAATAGTTCTTCCTCCAACACTGTGAGATACATTATTATGAAGAGCCTTAACCTGTACAGTTTTTCCAGCTTTTGTGTACTTCCTGCAAGAAATCTGAAGATTGGAAATAGTATGCCAAGCCTGCCAAAAGTTTTCCATTGAAAATTTATTACCAAATTAGAAGAAGTTATGAACAAATAAGGCCATTGAATGTCTACAAATGGATAAACAAGTTAAGAACATTAACTTTTGATTGACTTAATTATAAACTGAAACAAGAACTACAGTTTGTCAATACCAAGCATAATAACAAGATCATAAACATAAGATTTTGTTATAAAAAATAAATATGAGCACAGGGCAAGCAGCTTCAACTACAAAATGAATAAGAAAAATAACTACTAGCTAACACAGTTCAAATGAAACATTAAAAAACATATTTACTACTATAAATCAATTTAATTAGAAAATTAGGACAGCTGAAAATGAACATAGATCCCACCTAACAACCTTACCTTTTCCACTTGTGCACTCTAGCTCTGCAACCTCACAATATTTTGACTTTGGAAGTCCATTGCCCTAAAAAAATAAAGATTTTATTAAAAAAAATATTAAAAGCTTAACAAAGTCTGAATAAGCCAGCTTTGACACCTTTTAGTTATAGAAAAAAAAAAATCAAACGTCCTTGCATAAAATAAAAGAAATTTTTCCACAAAAAAAAGAAAAAAATTGATGATCTCTTTGTGTTAATGGATTTTTTTTTATACAAGTACTTGTGTTAATGGAGTATTGTCTTACAGTAACCAATGAGTTGTGAATTCTAAGGAATAAGAACTCTAGAATTTCATATAAGGCCTTTAAACTTATAATGTCAATTGCAAACCATTATAAAGCATGACCATGCAAAAAATAAGGGATCAAAAGAAAATGAGCCAACACCATAAAAATATGGTTATTAGGTAAAAGGTATTCGCATTTTTTCTAAACTGCAATCACAGAATACCAAATGTGCATCAAGTTTTTGTGTATATAGAATAACGTACTCTAACAACTGCACAGCCCCAACTCCCATCATAAAAATATGCATTACATCAATATATAATCAATTGATAAAAATTTATTTTCTATGGAAGAGAGATTATAGAGTGCACTACAAAATAAAAATAAAACAGTGTGTTTAATGGTAACATACCGTGCCCACATTGCTCCTTCAGCACTAGGTTTGGAAAATTTCAGTTCAATGTTTGGAAAATTTCAATGAAAAACGAAATTCTGATTTCAATGACATCTATGTCTACAACTATAAACCAATTTTAAACAAAACCCAAATGGGCATGTATCAAAAGCAACTGAAAACCCAAGTAAATCCACAACCCAGAAACAAAAACAACAGCAGCAACAAGTCCTTCAGTCAAAATAAGTTCTAACATTTACATTTCTAACAATGTGTAACCCACCATGCAAAAAGCCTAATTCTATAACATAAATTCAGCAAAAGAGGAACGGAGAACTACCTAGCAAGCGAGATGAAGAACGACGAAACTGAGATGGATGAAGAACGAAGAACGACGAAACTGAGATGGATGAAGAACGAAGAACGACGACAGCAACCGAGACGGATGAAGAACGAAGAACAACGACAGCAACCGAGATGGATGAAGAACAAACAACGACGACAGCAACCGAGATGGATGACGAACGAACAACGACGACAGCGAGATGGATGAAGAACGACGAACAGGGTAGCTGATTTGGGAGTGAGAGTGACTGGGATTTGATTTGGGAGTGAGAGTGACTGGGATTTTGAAAGTTTGAAAGTTTTAGCGTGAGTGGGATTTTGAGTCTGAAACTGGGTTAATAAAAAACGCTAAACAGAACTCGAGTTTTAAAAACTCGAGTTCCTAAAGACATCCACGTGGGCACCTCTGTCCAGATAAGCAAATGAGACACCCAAAAACGAGTTTCTGAAACTCGAGTTCTAAACGAATCTCGAGTTTCACAAACTCGAGATGCTATTATTACTAATTGTTTGTAAATCAGCCAACTAACAAAATTCTTGGCAGAGTAACGTTATTTGGCAAGGGAATTCGACAGACTTGGATCGAAGGTCTTTTTCTTGTGAGAAAGAGTGGGGTCAGAGAGTGGTTAAGTGGGGTGCAAGTTTGAGGAATGGACGGTGGATTGGAAGGGAAGGTGTTCGGGGTTTAAGTGGGAACAGGCTGGATTTGTGGAGATGGAATATATGCCATTACGCCACTGAGATCTCTCACCGACACTCAACAAATAAAAGCCAATTCTACAGTCTATGGTATGGTGTCTTTTACTCTGTTCTAAGCCTTTGGGCTGGCTATTCAAATTAGGCCCAGCAATCCAAGCTAGCCTTTGGTGCGAGTTGGGCACATTATGATATGTGTGTATGAAAATTGTGTGTAATAATGCATATAAAAGAGAAGTTGGAAACAATCACAAAAAACAAAAAAACGTGTTTGTTTTCTGACTTTCATAAATAAAAGAAGAAGAAAAAAAGGGGTGTTGCATAAGCATAATTCTTAAACAATCCAACAAAAATTTTACTGATTTAAAAGGAAATTTTTTAATGCCATATCATATTCTCCAAAAAAAAAAAAAAATGTCATTCTCAAAAAAAAAAAAATGTCATTTTATATTTTGGTCTTTTGGGCAGATTTAAAATTTCCCACCTTATTTAATTGATGGAAAGCCACACTATCCCACCGACAAACAAAACGACAAAACCGATTCTATATTTTATGGAGTCTCTTGGCTACTCATATTAGGCCCAACGATGATTGCTAACCAAAAAAATTATCTAATAAGTCGGTATTTTGATATTTCTCTATCATAATATGAGTTCATTTAAAAATAATAAACAATCACTTATAATTTGGTATATTAAAGTTGTACCTAAAGTTTGTATCATTATAGTTGTGGTCTTAGAAGAACTTTATTGCATGAAGCAAATTTATTAACACAAACTTTAAGCTGACCGAATGTAAATGGTGGTAAAAAAAAAATGGTATGTTTATGTCACTCATAATTTTTCGTATTAGAATTATAGCAAAAGTTGTAGTTCTATGAGAATACTTCCACTATAAAATGATAGTCTCATGAGACACTAATTAGTAGCAGCATTTTTGCCAAATAACATCTTTAAAATTACTCTTATTAAAATATCAATCGTTTTGAATTATATGGAAACTTTAAACTATCCCACAGATAAACAAAACCACAAAATTCTAGTCTACGTAGTCTTGACTCTCTTCTGGGCCTTTGGGCTGGCTAGTCGAATTAGGCCTAGCAATCCCAGCTGGCCTATAGCCAAATATATATATTTTTTCCTTTTTTGTAAATAGATACAATAAACTTTTAGTTTTTATTTTAAAATAATATTTTTTTATCATTAAGCCCAAACACTTTTTTTATGGGATTCAAATCCCAGATTTCGTATTTAACAACAAATGTGAGGGGTATGGTTTAATGAACTTTGCTAGTTTGCTTGAATGTTCTTAAGCAGGGGGAAGGGTATCTTAATTCTTAACCCTCTTAAATCCTTCTTTTTAATTTCTCCAAATTGGAGAGATTTAGAGGAGGAGTAGAGTGGAGGGGATAAAAAAATTAAATGTCAATTTTTCCCTTAAGATGTTAATTTATATTTATTTCTTTAAAATTAATAAAATCATATAATAATTATCAATTTATATGAAATTCTCCTCACCACTCCTCTCTCTACTTATTTTTAAAACATTCAAATAAATGGGGGATATATATTCTCCATCCCCTTACTTAATTTTTAAAATATTCAAATAAGGTGAAGGAGATAATCATCCTTCTCTACTCTCATTTATTCTCCTCTCCTTCTCCTCCTTACTACTTCTCTCTCTCTCAAAACTCCCAAACATAAAGTAATTAATTTTTGGTTTAGACGAGAGTCACGAGAATTAAACTCATATATTTTATTTGACTACAAAAAACTTATTAATTGAACTAATTAAAATTCATTTGTGTGATTTGAATTCAACTTTGACTCTTCTTTACTGTTTACCTTCTACTATTTATCTGTTAATTATTTTTTTTCAAATTGTGATTTGTAGGGATGGAATATTAGAGGCTTATTACATTGCCATACTCTCCCACCAACAATAAACAAGCAAAACCGCAAAACCACAAAACCAATTTTATGCTCTTTGGAGTATTGACTGTTCCAGGCCTTTGGGCTGGCAAGTCAAATTGGGCCAGCTAGCCCACCTGCGAGTTGGGCAAATTGTGACTCGTGTATGAAAAATTTGTATCCAAACCATTTGTACCTAAAGAGCATTAGGATTGGTAGTGCTAAAAAATCATATTACTATTTTTAACACCCCAAATCATATTACTATTTTTAGCACCCCCAATACTAAAAAGCAAGTTGTAATAGTGGAGGAAAAGCCAAAAAATTTAGTTGTTGAGCTATAGTGCACAGCCATCTTCGGCTGTGCACGGTAGCTAAGAAGGTAAAAAAAAAAAAATTTATTAAAAGTTATTTTATTTTATTTTATTGCGTTGGTGGTGATGATTGTTGTTTATTGTAGTAGATATATTATTTTATTGTGTTGAAAATTAAAATAAAATGATTAATATTCCCATTAGCCTTACTAAATGTTAGTTTAGCTAGAAAATATAACTGAAGGCCAGAAAAGTTATCATACATCAGCCTCCATAAACTAGCTTTGAGAAATAGCATATGTACAGTACATCAATACTTCTGTTGAGGGTACTATTCATCAACAATTAATTTTTATATTAATTTCTATCCCTCTGTTATATTAATTGATACCTCTCTCTCTCTCTCTCTCTCTCTCTGGGGTTTGACAGAATTTGATGTTTTGGCAAATGTGTAAATATGTTAAAGAAATAATATTTAAAAGGAATAGATATAGAGTTTCAAGGCTAATGCAGTGATATGTAAATAGTATATTAGTTAAAGTAGCAAAAAGTGGAGTTTTTAGGGTCAGTTTGACTAAAAATATGTTTAGGTTGATGCTAATGCTCTTACCAACCAAAACCGACTGCCAAAGTTAGACGGAAATTGATGATTGAATCTCAGATCTCTTATTCAACCATTAGAGATTTTACTAATTAAGCTACTTGAAACTCACTTATATTCTAAAATCTCAAATGAAAGAAATACAAGAAAGGAGGGAATCTTCTAAGAAATTTTATTTTCATCCATTCTTTTCCTCCTTCCCAGACCAAGCATTAGTGTAGCAATTGCATGGTTTTCAAAACCAGGCCGATCAAAGAACCAAAAAATAGGCCGTTTCCTAGTTTAAACTAGTTTTGACCGGTTTTTCCTAATTTTGACCTGACTTATTCTAGGTCCGATTCCCAACTTAATCGATTGAACCAGTCGGTTCGGTCCAATTTTTAAAACAATGAGCCATTGTGGATCAAAAGAATATATATATATATATATAAAGAAAAAAGTACATGCGGCTTTTAATGATTGGCATAACCTTAAAAAAAATGTCCAAGAATTATCCGCAAGTTGTGATTGGTAAGAGTGTTTGTGTGTCCCCACATGGCCCACTGATATACTCTTACCAATCACAACTCGTCATGTGGCGAGTTGTGGCATAAAGTTGTGCCAAAAGTTGTGTCTCTTGCATAATTCAATGTCCAAACCATCCCTAAACTCATATCAGCCCCATCTCACAGACTAGAAAAAGTCAAAAAACCCCAAATTGAAAGAGCATAATCCATACCTATTAAAACTAATCAGCCCCTCTCCTTTTCTTTTATGTGCAGAGGGTAAAGGGCCATTTCCCATCTCTAGTCCCTCTTGTGGTTACTCAGGCTATGGAGAGAGATGGTTTATCAATAAAATTTTTATTAAGGGGAAAAAAAAAAAAAAAAAAAAAAAAAAAAAACCTATCAGCCCGACTCAGTCAAAATTTTGAGTCGTGACTTGAGAAATCCCAATTCATCAGTGATGATTCTGTGTTAGGGTTTTCACTCGTGGATTTAGGGATTTCATTGATGGAAACCCTAAACTTTTGCTCCCAATGCCAAACCAGAAAACTCGTAAGCGAAACTTGGAACATCCAGTTGACCATAACCATTGTTCCCTTTGTAAATTAAAATCCCTGTCATTGTCAAACCACAAGGACGAGACTCTCCAGCAACTAAAAGTTGACATTGACAAATTCTAGAACTGAAATTTCGGATCCAGTATTACCATTACCCCCAACATAAAACTGTGCTATTGTTCTTCAAAATCCCACATGAAAATCCACTCCCAGATGTGATTGCAAAAAACCCAAGGTGATAAAAATTTAGACCCTCCTTATTTACTTCTCCTCTAGCACTTGACCATGTCAAAGTTAATGACATATCAATAGCACGAAATTTAAAATGCAAATTAAGAATATAAAAAGCATATAACCTAACGGTGGAATTTTTTAAATATTAACCTAAATAAAAAATTATTAGGTAACCAGGGACGGAGCCAGAATTTTGAGTTAAAGGAGGCAGTTTTACTATTGGCTGTGTGCAATGGTTTCAAATTTTGACTCTACTACTATTTAGATGCCGAGATTTTTTTTTTGGTCGGTAAGAACAAAATTATTTTTGTTTATAATTTTTTAAATGACATGGTTGTTTATTTTAAATAAAATTGGTTAATTGAGCTTAATTTTTTTTTAAAAAGTTTTACTATTGGTAATTTTTGTTGTTGAGCTATTTTTTTTTTGGGTTTGTATATTTTGTTTTAGATTTTAGATTAATAAATTTTTTTATAGTCACTAAAATGAGGAAAATACTAGCGTTACAAAATTTTTTATAAATTATTGATGTAATAAGTGGTTACTAGTAAGTAGAAAAATGATGTGAGTGGTGGATCTATGTGCGAACTAATAAGAATGTGCTACCAAAACAGTTTGTAAGAACATTGTAAAAAAGTTTGTGAGTATAGCATTACTCTTAAAAGAATCAATGATATTGTTTAAGGGAAAAAATGTAATTTTATAGAACAAAATTGCTAAAATTAGTACACACACATATAATAATAATAATAATAATATTTTTTAAAAAAATTTAATGGGGGCATTGCCCCCCCTAGTCCTAAGCTAGCTACATCCCCGTAGGTAACGTAGCATTGTCTAAACTTGCACCTAGTAGCATTGTCTAAACTTGCACCTAGTGTGACTTAAATCCAACTCAAGTTACATATATATATATATATATATACACACACATATATATATATATATATATATTATACATTAAACAGTGACATTAAAGTTAATATTTAGTTGCTTTGCTTTTAAAGGAGTGGGTTAAACCCCATGTAAACTAGTATATGCAATTTCCTTTCCAAATTAGAAGGTGATCCAAACCTGGATACTTTTCTTTTTCTTTAATTATCTTCACATGATTAGAATAAAATTTAAGCATCTAAACTTGCAATTTTAATTGGTTAGATTTCACATGATTATTAATCTTGACATGGTTATTTTGAAACCAAATTGCCAAACACTTGCTCTTTTAATAGTGAAACTAGGATTGAACTTAATAATTTCCTCACACATAATAAAACTTTTGAATTATAAGCCTTTGCTTCAGGACAAAATGGGCTTCTTCCCTTTTTCGGAAAATTAAACATGCGTTTGCCCTTCTTCCCAAACTAAATAGGGAAGTGTCCTTGTTTTATAACTCGAAAATAAGAAAATCGAGTTTAAATGAAGAACTCGATATTACTATGATCGAGTTAGTCTGACCCTTGTGCCACGCTGGCGCAGCAGACGTGGGTTTTCCCCAATAAAAAAATGAGCGTGTAGTCATTCATAACTCGGGAACCGTAAGAGCGAGTTTTATTAAGCAGTTTGAATCAATAGGACCTTAACGTCTCACAACCCCTATTCACTCACTCTCTCCCTGTACACTCTCTTTCCCTCGCTCTGTCATCACTCTCTCCCTCGCTCGCTTTGCGATCAGGATTCCCGACTCTTCCTCACTCTCCATCAGTCTCACTCTCCCTATCCAGTCTCCCTCAGTCGTCGTTGCTTGCCGTCGTCATTCCTTGCCGTCGTAGTTGCTTCCCGCCGCCGTTGATGACAGGTACTGTCCTCTCCTCTGATATCTTTTCTGATCTTGGTTAATATTAGGTTGTGTTTTATGTGAGATTTTGATTATTTTGTTGAAACTTACTTAAAAAGTAGTTAATTTACTAATGTAGATGAGAATTTTGTTGTGTTTTTATATGCTGCGATGATGATGATGTAAAGTATTTATTTCTATATGTTTATGTCTGTGTGATTTTCTAATTAATGAGAAATTTGTTGTCTTTTAACATGCTGCAATGATTATTTTCTCATTAATGAGTTTAAATGTGGTTGGGGTTTTGATGGGGGGTTTTGGCAAATCGAGTGGTGGTGTTTCAGTGATGTCTCTGGGTTTGTGTAAAATATGTCTTATCTAGGCATGATTTTGTTATAGTTGTTGTAAATGGTGCCAAACTAATTACGTTTGAGTGTAAATAGTTGTTGTAAATGGTGTAAAATGTGTCTGAACCTGAACCCATCTCGTAAAGATTGGTTTGGACAAAGATTGGTTCTATTGGTTACGTGTTAAGAAAAAAATGATGAAAATGATGAGACTGGTTGTTTGAAGCAGTCTTCTGTAAATCCAAGATGTTCTGCCCATAATGACATCCTATATACATAAATCTATGAAATACAATACACATTCACATGAAACAGAAATAAGTCCAGTTAAAAACTAGTAAGAGTGATGAAATAGTAGTGTTTAGTACAGCAACAAACAAATTAAGTTCTTTCATATCCCTTAAAAGTTTTAGTACTCATTGTTTTTGGTATATCTAGGTTTTTATAATTTTCATTATTTATTGGAATTGACACTACTTTTGTTTTGCAATGTAGAAAATGTTAAGTAACTTTACTAAAAAAAAATTCATTCGCTGGTACCCTCAGCGTATATGTGCAAATGTATGGGTGGAGAAGCTCATATAGCAAGCATAGAAGTTCTTTTGCTTGCAATACAACTCCTCTTTGTTTAAAATTGACCATATGGAGGGGGAGAGGAATAATTGAACACTCAATGGTCCTGCACCCTTTGGTCCTGCACCCTTTGAACATTCAATGGTCCTGTCAAGGATGACCTTATAGAGAGTGTTACTTTGTTGAAAAGACCAAGTTTGATTGAAAAGGTTTGAGAATAAAATACCTAAACATTGAGTTGTTGCAATTTATATTTACTATGTGACTGCATTGGTCTTAAGCCATAGAGTTGACTTTAAATGTCCTTGGGGGAAGATCACATATTGTGTGTCGCATGGTTAAATTTAATGTCTTCCCTCCATATGCAGCTCCTAATAATTGTAATTGATATTTGCCTTGTTAAAATCAATTTCAAAGACATCATACACCAAAAAGAACTCTCACATGTAAATATTGCTTAGACGTTGAACATGCAGGTATCAATCAAGTTTGTAGCACATTAATTAGTCATTTGTTTGTTTTTTTTACTTCAATTACAGATAATAGGAAAACAAAAAGTGTTTGTATGTAAAATTATGGCAAGTTCTTATTTATTTAAGCTTCAATTTGATTGCTTTTGGATTGCATGTTAAGTGGGAGTAAGAAGTGATGTTGACAATCTTGTTGGGATCATAATATGTTGTACTGTATCCATGCTTTTATTTTATATTAATTGTGGTTTACTTGTCAGATAATTGCTAATAATCTATTTGCTGCCATGTCAGATATGCAGGCACTAGATAGAGTGCGGCCTGGACCCGACAATCTTACCTAGTTGACCCGGCAGCCGAATCATCGGTCAACTCCACTTTGGAGCCACGCCGCTGACGAGGTATGTAGTTGTATTATTAATACATGTCTGTGTTATAATTACCTTGTGTGCACTACCTAACATAATACTCGTCCCTGTGCAGGATGTGCTTGGCATGCTAAAGGTTCGACGCCGTAAGTGTGTATTGCCGCAGGGTGGGCTAGACCCACGTATCATGTAATACATAGATGTAGCAGGTTTGATCGGTTTATTCAAGGTTCCTGATATGGAAGTCGACCACGCCTTGATCACGGCCTTGGTTGAGCGGTGGTGTCCGGAGACGCACACGTTCCACTTTCCCCATGGAGAAATGGGTATCACCTTGCAAGATATTGAGGTGATGCTAGGGATTCCAGTGGATGGGTTGCCTGTTACTGGGAGTACAGCCAAGGAATGGAACGTGGTGTGCCGAGAGTTGTTGGGCCATGAACCTCCGCCTGTGATACCGAACTCAAACAAGTCTACCCTTACTGGGGCGAGGATAAAATACATCTGGCTTGATCAATAGTTTCCCACTCCCCCAGCTGCGGATGCCGGTGATGAAGTCATACAACAACATGCCCGCTACCACATACTTGTACTGATGGGGGCCCTGTTGTTCATGGACAAGTCTGCGAACCGGGTCTCACTATTGCCTTTGCAGTTACTCAACCCAATCAGCAATGCGAGACGGTATAACTAGGGCAGTGCAGCATTGGCCTGGCTCTATAGGCAACTTTGTAGTGCATCGAAGAAGGAAGCGATGCAGATTGGAGGAGCACTCTTGTTGGTGCAGCTATGGGCCTATTCAAGGTTCCCACGACTATGCCCTATTGTGAGGCCGCCTCTACCTCCAGTGCACTCAGGGCCCCTTGCCATTAGGTACGTTCATTGAGTTCTCATTACTGAAGCTAAGTGTCTCTTACGAATAATCATTTACGTGTGATAGTATATTACATTTTATTTGTCTCTTTGATATAATTGAAAATATGTGAAACTAACAAACAAAAATAATCTATGTGAAATATAAAGAAAAGTTTGTTAAATGACCAGTTCAGTAACGAGCATTTGTTGACACTCCATGTTTGCTAGGTGGAGCGGGCCAAAATGCACCGCAGAGCATGCCACACACATCCTTGTGTGTACCAAACGTCGCTAGCTACACTATGGGCAGACCAGGTACCCGGTTAATTTACGTCCTCAATTTGAGGTTTTTATTTTCGTTTCTGTCAAGTATGTTTCCGTTTCCAAGTTTTTATTTTTATTTTAGTTTGAATTCTTGGTTTGTTGTAGGAATGAGTTGATTTCAGAATATTGGTTCAATCCCATCATTTTGTTTGATACTAGGATTTTCATCCCATCATTTAACTCAATTGGAATGTCCATTGTGAAGTACATCACATTAGAACTTCCATTCGCAGCACCTGCATGAATACGAGCAACCATAAACTCAAAAATTCTAAACTGTTAAATCAAAGGCTTCAATTCTTTTATTTTAACCTAGCATAAACAAATATTTTATAATCCAACAATTTTAAAACCTTATATTTGGAGACTTCTTATTATCAAAAGTAGGGTTGTACATGTGCATGGGTCGAATTGGTTTGGATTGAAGGGTTTTTTCCAAGTCAACCTAAGAATGTTGGGTTGAGAAATTCCTAACTCATTACATGTGTAAAAACCAACGCAACCCGACTCACGTGAGTCAGGTTAAGTTGGGCTGGATCAATGGGTTATATTTAAATTTAGTCATATATATATTAAGTAGAATTTGGCTATATCCTTGATTATGTACGGAAACGTTTGTGATTTACACCCAAAAAAACAAGAAAGAAAGAAGAAATTGTCCCTTTCCAAGATGTTTGAATTGAAAAGGTAACTCACCTATGTATATGTCTTTCAAAAAAGCTTGTGCAACATGCGCAAAATATTGAGCATGAAGTCTTGCTTTAGTGCAAGACAAAGTGACTTCAAACCTGTGTTGCAACTAAAAAGAACAACTCCATCAATTCTTACAAATGCCATTAATCTGATGCAATGAAGAGAAGGCACACATATTGTTCATATGTAATTGGTTATAATTCAATGAGAAATTAATTTACCTAAGAGTATACCAAAGATAATCAGATTTGTCTTTGGTTGTATTTGTGTGCTCAAGTAATTCATTTGATTTTAATGATGCATCTTTGAAATTCACGATGACATCCCTTCATTCTTCCCAGCTACTAGCTGAAACAAAATGTTGTGTTTATTTACTGATTCTGGCATTATACACCATTTTAACCTATTTAGATTGCAGAAAATAGAACTTTTAGCTTGCCATCAACAGAGAAGAAAAAAGTCCAACAAAAAAAATATATATCTAAATTTATATAAGCAGAATGATTGTAAACTTAGAAGATATCAATTATATTATAAACAACGAACTTCCTACTATAAATTTGACATATATGGGTCTTTTCAAAACAAGGAAATGAAGGCACATTAGAATATAAATTATTTTTGCAAAACTCAAACAATATATGCTAGAAATTTTATTTAAAAAATATAAATTAAGCTTGTGCAGTTTGTAATTAAATAATTAAATGTTATGAGCTCAAAACCATAGTTATTGCTCGACCTAATAAGTAGACAATTTAGTATTTATTGTTCTAACTCTTAGAATCCAGGATTACAAACATTGTTATTGCTCTGCAAAAAACATTGTTACACACACACAGTTATAAATTACCTTTGCTGAATTGAAGGTTATATTTTTACAGTCTACTAGAATACTGATCGACTTTGATTTACATATTCAATTGGTATATTTTGAATTTATACAGTAACATTTTGTTTCGCATAGTTAGTAAGAAATGCCGCACAACCTCCATTTTCTTCTTGGAAGACAACGGCCTAAGTTTAAATAAACAGATAACTGTTAATCAGTGATATATGAGAAAACATAAAGACTTTTGACACATTACCTTTTGTTGTTGACCTAACTGAAAAGTTGGTTCGTGCTCCTTGCACCAAAGTTGTGGAGCACAATTTAATTGCAGCATGCAACTCCTTAAGTTGTCCCCACTTGACGGGCCTTAATAGTCGTACAATTATTAAAGTTGTGGATTATTAATTACTACTTTATTCATATAATTTTAGAAGCGTGCAACATATGCTACTCACCATATTCATTAAGAGGAGCTTGATCATAATAAGCTGTGATTTACACTGCAGAGCTTGTTCCACATAATTTGTTCCACCAAGGTACTAAGATAAGACATGATTAGTTTCAGATAAATATTAAATTTACGTAATTTCGATCACTAAATTTTATAAGAAAATATATTTAGATAGAAATATGATAACAATATTTGATGAGGATTATACCATGTTATAGTTTACATAGCTTCCATTTCTTGCAATAAAAAAGTGCTACTTGAAATGTAATGTATCCAGCAGACCTTATATATGTCTTCCCTCCATATTTTTGATAGCTTCAAGAGAAAATTAAGTACAGTTAGTTTAGTCTTACAATGATTAATAGTCATTTTGTTCTCAGTCATTGAAACATTGTTAATGACTAATGCAATTAATCCAGTACAAGTTGTAAATTACGATAAAAAGCTTTTGCAAAATCATCAACTTGGATTCATCTTATAGCTGTAAGGATGCTCTGGCACCCTCCTCTAAGTCTGGTTTAGATTGAAAACCCTAGTATCTGATGGTCTCACTTAGCTTTCAATGTTATGCATATAAACATGGTTCTGAGAATGGAATGTGGACATCGGTCAACCTAGATCTTTTACTATTTTCTACAGATCAATGCTATTCATTGTTTTAATTGCTTGTTGACTTCATTCTGTTAATATTTTGAACACAATGTTGCTGTTCCTTTGCTTTCTGCCTAATAATCCCTAAAGATTTTGTGTACGAATAGAATCAAGAAACTCCATGCTTTCCATATTACATATCACAAACATAATCTTTAATTAGTATGATGTCTCACTATCACGAACATAATCTACTTATGCAGATTGTATAGGAGCCGTACACGCATACGTTGGGCTCCTTGCCTGCGTATTGCACTGCCGGGCAGCATATTTGGAGGGCCGAGGTGCCATTGATATACTTTTGGATAGTGGAGGGGCATCATCCCGAGCGGGTCCTCCGTCAATTTGGGATGAAGCAACCAGTTCCACCTGTCATGGATACGTCGATTGTCCTTCACAAGATAACCCTCCAGGGTAAATGGGAGAAGGATTGGGAGGCAGAACATGCTGTCTTCATTCAGCAATGGGCCAATCGAGCGACTGAAGTTCGCGGGGCCCCTCTCTTGGACGGTGATGATACATACCTCGTTGAGTACATGACGTGGTACAATCGCAACACAAGGCGGTACATAACACCAAAGTCTGCGTACTGGGAACTCATGGTGAGGCAACAATTCCTATTTTATGTATGAAACCATTGTCCAATTAAATATCTTCACCAGCTTTATCATGCATGCAAAACTCCACAATTATTATTGTTGTTACATTTCTATGAGTTTATCTTTCATTATGTTTTTAAGCTACTGCATGATTTAAGTTGTTCATAAATAACTGAATTTGTCTTCATCCAATTTGTTTGCGTGAGGAATGGTTAATTGGCAATGACCAATGATGACCACACCTTTGTTCATATAATTATATTCAAATTTTAAAAAGGGTGGGTTGGGTTATTCTTTTATTTTTATTTTTATTTTTATGTTTTTGGTTGGCTTGTAATTTCAAACAAACGGATGGTGCAACTCTTTTTAGTAGTGATAAATTCACATTTCATGATAGTTCACTGTCACACTAGATAGCCTTACCTCAAGTACTGAAAGCTAATTACATATTCCTTGATAGATATTACCACTAGGACTGGGAAGTCCCTTACTAAACTGTTGGTAGAATTCAATTTCCAACATCTTAAAGGTCATTTAAATTCTTGCAAGTATGCAGCAAGGATATGTTATTCACCACTAGATTCAAGTATGATATATGTTGTAACTGATGGTACTTCCCTTAATGTTAGGCAATTTAAGCTCGTGTTTGAGTTTTTCAATTGTCATCCATTCGGACGTGTACCTTCGGAAATAATAACTTCATAGTATGTGTCCTAATTGCAGTATGATCTTAATGGAGTTGTAACTTCAAAATATGTGTCCTGATTGCAGTATGATATTAATGGAGTTGTAACTCTAGTGAAGCCTAGATACACAAATGATAAAAGATATTTTCACTTGTGCTAAGATTGAACTTATGTACAACTAACCAACCATACGTGTTTTTCAGAAGTATTATCTCAAAGTTTAGATTGCATACCCATAAATATAACAGGAAACAGAACATTCGTGACTGTTGGGGTGGAACTATAAATTTCTGCACAGGGGGGTCCAACCCCTATTTTTATACGCAATCTTTTTAAAGATGTTTAATAGTTATAAGTAATATAAGGAGTTCATTAGCTATGTTTACTACTTTTTTCTTTTTTTTGTGGAACAGATTTATCCAACTATTGCATCATACCTATGTTTTTGCTTTTATGATGCCCTTGTTTTGTAGGTTCGGACGATGATTAGGTCTATATGGAGGTGCGACGAAGGTTCTGACATGCACAATGACCTTACATATACACTACAGCTTGTGGAGGAGATGGGCCGACTTAAATTGGTGGATACGCTTGCAGAAGCAGTTCACATTGGTACACAAGCCCCGAGTCGTGGTGGGCAAAGTGGTGGGTCTCGTGGGGGTGGACGTCGTGGAGGTGGTCGAGCTGGTCGCGGTCGTACGACTGAGCCGGATCCCATCTACGAGGAAGGGGATGACTCGGGTGTAGAAGAGTCATGGCTTGGCACTGATTGGGTACTGTCTGACGACGGCAGCAGGACACTGTGATGCACATCTAGCATTGGTGCTGGGCCATCCCACAGCGCCGGTCATGAGGGCACTGTTCCACCCCAGACTACGTCCCATGGTGCTAGCATGGACTATGCGGACCCTCCCCCTCCCCGTATGTCGCCTGCAGTTTTCAGTGGATCTGCCCATGATGGTGGATGCATATTTGTCCCCACACCAGGCATGCCCACCCCACCTCTAGTGCATGTGGACCCCATCATGTTAGCCTTATCTGCAACCCCCCACGAAGATGTTGTACAGATTGAGCAGATACCGGCTGAGGACATTGCGTCGGTGGAGGGTTTGTAGAGATCACGGCGCCCTCATGCGCATGCTCCCAGTTGCGGGACCGATGATGGTATGTACTTCGTCTACACTTCCCATCTTCTTACCTACTTATACTGCGCATTTGATTGATTATGTTAATTTAATTATGCTGTTGTGTCTGATGAAACAGGTAAGATTAGACCTATCAGGGCATATGGGCGGAAACGAAAAGATCATTAAATGCCTATTGAACTCAATGCTTATACTTCCGGCCTCTAGGTGACTGGATATTTTCATTTCAGTTTTCTTATAAAGTTGTATCTTTTTTTTTTTTTGAGCGAATATATGGTGGAAACGAAAAGGCCATTGAGACTGATTGTCCCTGTGTGCTTATTCTTCATGTGTATAGGTGGCTGTGCATCTTGGTGGCTGTGCATCTGTTTGTGGATCATTGCTTGGGGAGAATACTGGCTTATTTAGTGTGTTTGTTGTCAACAAATTGTTACATGTAGGAGAAAACCCATAAGGTGTATTGTATTTACTGATGTATTAGGAAGTTTTTTTGGGCTTGGAATTTTTATTGCAAATGGACAAATGCCTCGATTGGTATTGATTTCAAGCCAAACTTTGTTGTATTTTGATATGTTGTTAGCTGGAGTGCCGAACTTGTTTGTAAGAGAGATTTTATGTGGCATTGGGTTTTTTTTTTTTTTTTTTTTTTCTTTTGAGAAACAAATGTGCGGCTTTGGTGATAAGCAAGAAGAAGTAAGTTGATACTTTTTGTAAAAGAGTTTGATGAGGAAGTTTATGCGGACCAATGGCACGACCAACTCCTTTGTAGCACAATGAGAATCTGAGTCTCTACAATGCTTGGGGCTATGATTATAAGAGCTTTTGAGGAGGAAGACCGATTCTTTTAAAAGAATCTTGAACTGATTGTCAGAAATGCCAGTCCTTTTTCCACAATTTTGCAACAAATGAGTGGTTGATCCAAAGATTAGAAACAGTTAGTGCAATTGTTATTGCTTCTTCAGCACTTTGCATGGTCATGGCTTCCTCCCGGATCTGTTAGCTCAGGTGAGTTTTACCTTGAAGAGTTATTTTTTCAATCTTTAACGAATTACAGTTCTTCTATAGATGATGCTTCAATACTTCTGGAGATGGTTTTTTAAACACTCTTGTGGAGTTATATTGAGTTGTAAAACATGCGTATTAGATTCTTTATAACAATTTCTCCTTTAATTGCATGATTTATTGGAATGACACTTTCTTATGGTCTTTCATTAAACGCATCACTTGTCTTCTTAATTCAAAATCAGTGCACTTTACCAAATTATGGAGTTGATTTGTCCAAACACTAAACCAATACATGCATATACCGTGTAAGGCCCTCGAAGTAATAGAAGGGAATTTGAAATTGATGATAAACTCTTGGTAAGTCACTACAACCAATGCTCTTTTGAATTTGGGTCTGCATAACTGTATAAATGTCCGTATACTAGAAGTATCAATGTACACCTTTGCATTCACAAATGGGTCCATTCTTTTTGGCAAATCTGGAAATTTCCTGTCAACAATGATTGATAACTCAAGTCCTCGTTTAATGGAGAGATGTCACTAACAGAAATCTGTATGTTGAAACTGTGGTTCTATTACTGGACCGGATAGGGTGTGTACATGCAGGATTGTACTGTCGCATCTACTTTGTTTATCCTGGCATTTGCTATGCCAATGGTCATTTGGCCTTGATGTGGGTGGATCCCATCTAACAAAATCTACCAGGGTGAGATGCATGATAACTTAGATATATGGGCTTGCCCATGTCACACATCTGTCTAATTGGATATTCTGTCCATAACTGAGATTCCATCCTTTTCTTTAAAAACTAAAACAAGTAAATACTCCAATAGGAGTATTAAAGGTAGGAATTTGGTGCTATGGGTAGTGCCCTCTAAGTGTATAGGAGTATAACAAGTATCTTCTCTTCTATAATATTACTTCAGTTATCAACATACAAGGCACAATAAGTTTTAACGTCCACTATAATTTATCTAAAGCATTTGGAACATGGGGCATTATGAGTATTGTATATGAGGAGTATTTTAAGTTAAGAAAGACTCGTTGGAGTTAATCGTAGGCTTTTGCACTGCTTTTAAAACTCTGTAAGTTATGCATAGTTCCACAAGTATAATTGTTTGCTTTGTGATATTATTAATTGGGTGGTGTTTGTATTTCTGATACGAATGTTTGATGGTATATTAATTCTTACAGTCTACATAATAGTATAGCCAGAAGGTGGGAGATTTTGGCTCACCCCATTGAGTAACAAACTCATTTATAATAGTAAGAGTCTTTGTTCTTACTTTCATTATAAACTTGAGACATTTCCTCGTCTATAAGGGTAATCTATTCTGTTGGGGCTTGTAGGTTCGAGGGTTTTTACAGGGGCACATTCGGTTAAGGGCACAAAACAGGTATTGTTGGCAGAACTGGTAGTGGGAAGACCACTCTCGTAGGTGCTCAATTTCGTCTAGTGGACCCAGCTAGAGGGAAGATATAGTAATGTATGTATTGAGACTTGTAGTACTCCATTATGCAGTTGTAGTCCTTAAACTTGAAGAAGAAGAACAACATGTGCTTCGTAATTGTGCTGCCATTGAATTCATAGATTGAATCTTTGTTGGGAACTTCAGTGGAGAGCACGCAAAGAAGGGACTCCCATTGGTTTCTCCCAATGGGAGTCACCAGCAAAAAGTGGACGCTTGTGGATAAGTTTTTCCAACATCAATTTTGCATCATACACTTATCCATGTAATTGAATCTTTGTTGGGAACTTCAGTGGAGAGCACGCAAAGAAGGGACTCCCATTGGTTTCTCCCAATGGGAGTCACCAGCAAAAAGTGGACGCTTGTGGATAAGTTTTTCCAACATCAATTTTGCATCATACACTTATCCATGTAATGTTAACTTTTCAAGTAATTTTGAAATTTTAGGTGTAACTTTTTCTTTAATTTCGAATAATATTACAAGTTGCATCATACTTTTGGGGTTTTATTTAGTGTGTTTGGGATTCAAGAATCTTTATATCTTGATGTGTTATTTGTTTTTTTAGTTGGTTGGTGTCAATTTTTATTCATGGTTATTTTGTTTTGGACTTTCTATCTTCTAAGTATGAAAATTTTCAAAATTGACTTGAAGACCAATTCCATGTATGACCAATTGCAAGTATTTTGTTCTGGACTTTAACTCAATTTTTCAGAATTGACTTAAATTTTTCTGATGTAGGACGATTTTTCATGTATGACCAATTCCAATCTTATCTTTTTCAATGCCCATCGTGTTTCCTTTGATTGGTATGGATTGCAGTGAATCCTCGCAGTGGATTTTCAAAATCATTCATCTAGCCAATTTGCAAGTCATTATTGTTTTTGATATCATGTACATTCGTTACTCGTGACTCATTGTGTATGAGCTGATCTTGTATTTTCTAAATACACAATGATGGACTGAAGTGAACCAAATATATCTCATACGACCAACGCTGACCAGCAGTTACGAATTACGATCAAATAGAGCAAATATAATGTATTAGATCGAGTAGGACCAAAGTGGACCGAATAAGACCAAAGTACATATATTGGACCGAATAAGACCAAAGTAGTGTTGAAACAAAAATAATAAGGTTACTTTCCCATATACACATATCTGCCAGGTAAACAGCTGGAAAACGATAACATTTCTAGTTAAACCATACACACGAACCTAGTTACTTGCAAGTATACATATCTTAATGAATACAACAACATGAAGTCATACTTTTGCATTCATTTACCCATACGTTGTCTCGTGGGTGCATCAACTTCATCATCCCCCACAACATGAGCCACCACTTCATTCAACATGTTCGCACTCAAGGTTGCAATCCTTCTTGCATGGTCATGCTCCTCAATGGCAACTTCCAACTGATACCTTAACAAGGTGTTCCTAATGTCTCCACTATCGTAGTTAGTTCCTTTGCTTGGAAAAGTGCTAGGTGGAGCTGAGGTTGATATGTTCGGAGTTGTCGACGATGCGGACGCACCACCTTGTACGTCCATACCATTACAATGCAAATACTCCATGTATGCGACTTCTGCTTCCCTTCGATCTTTATATGATTTGTGATTGGCGTTTGGGAATTTATGAACTTGTCTGCTCACATCTACCCAACTATTGTATATGCCTGGAACACGACCGTTAAACACAACATAAGTACGTCCCATCCCGGTCTACAAACACGAAATGGTGGAACTCCTTGCGTATTTGAGCTGCTGGATGCAGTTTCTTACTAGTGGAGTCAGTCTACCATTATGTAAAGGAAATGCAAACAGAAACTCGATTTCTCAGAAATCGAGTTTTCAGCTATTAATCCATTTACAGTTGTAAGTAACTCGATTTCTGAACTACCGAGTTACTGCGCTCGTCACGTCAATATGTCGTGTCAACAGTAACTCGATACTGCTAAAGTCGAGTTTAAACAAAAATCGATATCTTAGATATCGAGTTATAAGTCAACCCTCACCACATATCAGAATCCATGCACGTGTTTGCCTCTTTTAGTGCTGGGTTACATTTAGTGTGTGGGTTTCTGAAAAAGAAAGCCTGTAAGGTGATTACTTCTTCTACTTGTACCCTCACCAAGCATGCTATAGTTGTGGTCCCCTTCTTCTTGTCAATACTCATCTCTCTTGACAGGTATATCTTGACTTACTTACATAACTTTGTAATTACATTTGGATTGGCACTTTAGTATAAATGTGATGACTTTCTTACTATGGTTCTGACATTGTGTGTGTGTATATATATATACACCAATAGGCTGGTAGATGTATCTATATATAGACAAACCTATATACTCATATATGATCACATATATGTGTGTGTTTAGGGTATATATATATATATGTAGATACACACATATATATATTGTGTGTGTGTGTGCGCGCGCGCAAATATATGTAAATATACACAAAGTGGACTTTCCATATATGATGATTTATATATATATATATATACACACACATGTAATCATAGTTTATATATAATATATGCCTTTAGGCCGCACATTAAACCATCCATTTTTGAAACAATTTGTTAGGAATTTCAAAAACGGTCAATATACTGAAAATAAGTAGAACAATTTTCCCAAAAACGAATGACAAATTGTGTTATCCTTTGTGTGTGTGTGTGTGTGTGTGATATTGACATTGTATACATATTCTTCCTCCATGTGTATAGATCTAGTAATGTATGTATGGATAATTGGGAACATATATATAAACAAACTTCCATTGTCAGGCGAATTCCTATGATGATATATGCATTTATTCATAGGTATCAACAATGATGTAACAAGTAATAAGAGGTTTAAATTGTATGGTTCTTTCAGTTCTGAAAGGCTTAAGTGTGTGGGTCCTGAAAAAGAAAGCCTGTGAGGTGAACAAGTTATGCTAACCATATTGCATCATACACTTATACTTTGTTGTGGCACATCTCCCTTAAAAGGCCAATGATTGTATACAAACGAATCAAGTTTGTTTAGGAATACTTAGGATATCATTATAGTGCGTTTGTAAACGATTAATTGTCACTAACATAACCCTTTATCTTCTGCATGATAACTACAATTAATTGTCCTTCTCCAGGTCTACCATGGGTCGTCATTGCTTCTACGTTTACTATGATGGGGAGTAGTATTTCCACGACTTGCATGGGTTGTCCTATAGAGGCGAGTTAGTGAAGAAGAAGTTCATTGAGTTGAAATGCGGAACACACTTGAAAAAAATGCATCGGAAGATAATGGAAGCTCTAGGGTTGGATAGGGAGTCACATACGATATCCATCGTGTACTGTGCCCCCCAGATACTTGTGAGTACTCAGGTTGTCTACAACTCAAATCTGTTGGGTTGCGATGCTGACATGGACATGATGTGGACAGTGATTAAGCGGACCCCCTAGTTCCTAGCGGCCGACTTGTATGTAACTGTTGAGGCTGTTGGGTTCCATGCTGGTGCAAGTTCACAACATGGCAGTGAGGTGGAAGCGCCACACTCATCGCCGCTTGACATGCAGCCTTCCTTTGCCGATACCACGCCTTTGCCCTACAATAATCAACCATGCAGTGCAGTTGATGATGTTGACGAACTGGAAGTGTTGGGCGCCACCCATACACGATACGTGGAAGGGTTTAGTCACACGTATGAACATACACAAGTTCATATGGATGGGGGAATTGAAATTGATGCCAGCCAAGATGTGTACGAAGAGTTCATTGATACTGATGAAGCAGTGGACGATGTAGAGGTCAATGTACCACTGATCGAAAACAACGAGGAGGATTGCCCTAATACAGTTCCTATCCCAGAATGGTTCACATCGAACACATGGGATAATATTAAGGACCCATCACTTGCATTGGGTACAGGGCATCTTACAAGTTGGCATAAAGGTGACCACCCGGCCATCGGGATGCTATTTAAGAATAAAGCCTCTGTTCAGTATGTGTTGACCCTCTACTCTGTGGAGCATAATAAGCAATACAAGGTCATCAAGTCTGACACCAATAGGCTAGTAGTGCAGTGCATACATGAGGCATGTATGTGGTCAATTCGGGCCATTTGCAGCAAGAAGCACGAGCTGTGGCTGATTAGTAAATGTACGGCTCCCTACAGTTGCTCATCCCTCCAAGTAGCGACCGATGGGCAGATTGAGAATGGACCAAAGTTGAAGTGTGGGTTGTGTCGGCAAGAGGGTCATAACCGGCGTACATGTCCGACGCGAAATGTGGCATCAACAAGCCTTGGTGCTACGTAGCAGGTAACAATTACAATACATAGTAACAAGGGGGTATCATAAGTTGTTCTTCTTTACACGTTTAGGTATTACATTATGAGTTATAAGTAAGATTCATGGAGTAATTTTTAGTTTGGAACCATGATAGTAATACCATTGTATCAAATTTAGCTACACTTTGGGCAATCTTGTGATTACTTCTTCAAGTAGTTGCAGTTAGCCTTAACTCCTACCTATTACCATTCCAAGTCTTCTGTCAGATTTGGTGTTCTTCCAATCTTATTGTTTGTGGTATACATATTCTTGTATTCATGGGGTCTCTATTTCCCTAACTGTATATGTTTTGCTTTAGATTGCTAATTGTGGCCAAGGTGTAATTGTAACATGCTATTAATTAATGTGGGTTGTATACTAAGTTTTATGTTTGTTACTATGTAGAAACGAGGCAGCCCTGCAGCAACAGGAGGTTTGTAGTTCCAATACTGTTGCCATGTCCTGTGTGCAGAAGGTGCCAGACTTTCTACGCACCACGGATGAAGTGGTTAGACTGACTGAAGAGAACAACAAAAATGTGTAACTCAAATGCGCAGACTCCATGATTGCCTAAAACCATTGTTGGCGTATGCTGTCCAAGTTTCAAGTTAAAATTGTGAATAATGTTTAAAACGTACAATTGACAAAGTTATTTTTGTACATCAACGGATTTAAATGTATAAAGTTCTTACTTACAATTATGCTCGTATGGATGATTTTCTTATTCACGTAATGGAAATGAGGGAATGATTAATTGATGGATGTGGTTGGAAGTAGATATGAGTTGTTGTATAGTATGGTCGTGAACAGGTCCACTTTCACTGCCTCATGAGCAGGCCAATGCTATATGGGAGTGTACACTACATGAACAATAGGCAATGTATGAACATAACTCGATTTTCTATTTACCGAGTTAAGTGGAACACCCTTTTGGACACTTAGAATTATCTTGGACTACATCTGGATCAGTCCAAATATGGAGGGCTGGGTTGAAAAGCCCAGATCAAATAACTCGCTTTCTCTATAACCGAGTTATACAGAAGACCGTTCAGCGTTAAGAAATAGGGTTGGGCTGGGTTACACTCCACATAACTCGATTTCTGTATAGCCGAGTTATGTGTAGCACACTTCTGGAAACTGAGACTCCTATTGGACTGCATCTGGATTAGTCCAAATATGGAGGGCTGGGTGGCAAAGCCCAGATTAAATAACTCGATTTCTGTATAACCGAGTTATACAGAAAACCGTTCTCAATTAAGAAATTGAATTGGGTTGTGTTGCACTCCACATAACTCGATTGTCTTATAGCCAAGTTATGTGTAGTACACTTCTGGAAACTGAGATTCCTATTGGACTGCATCTGGATCAGTCCAAATATGGAGGGCTGGGTGGCAAAGCCCAGATTAAATAACTCGATTTCTGTATAACTGAGTTATACAGAAGACCGTTCTCAATTAAGAAATTGAATTGGGCTGTGTTGCATTCCACATAATTCGATTGTCGTATAGCCGAGTTATGTGTAGTACACTTCTGGAAACTGAGATTCCTATTGGACTGCATCTGGATCTGTCCAAATATGGAGGGCTGGGTGGCAAAGCCCAGATCAAATAACTTGCTTTCTTAGTAATCGAGTTATTTGGAAGATAGTTACTAATTTACACTACACAGAACTCGAATTACTAATAACCGAGTTATGTGGAAGACAGTTAATGTGACAAATTGTGTAGGGTTGGGCTGGTTTACACTCCACGTAACTTGATTTCTGCATAACTGAGTTATGTGTAGTACCCTCGGGACACTGAGATTCCTTTTGGACTGCATCTGGATCAGTCCAAATACGGAGGGCTGGGTGTGGAACAATAGTTCACGTAACTCGGTTTGTCTATTATCGAGTAATTTTGGAGGTCACCCGATTTTCTTGATATCGAGTTACTTGCAAGCCATACAACACTACATGGATTCCTCTAATTTTTAGTGCACATTACTCGATTATTGAATAATCGGGTTATGTGGAAGCCCAAGCAGATTGCTGGACTCTATTTACTTCTCAACCTACGAAGAATCAACCGTTGAACTTCTCAGCGAAAAGCACCGGACTTTGGAGAACCAAAACAATAGCTTCTCAATGGCGGAGAAACAATGAGGATGGTTCTGCTGATCCTACGATGAGGTCCCCACACTTTTTCAAGATTATTCTGCCTCGAGCTCTTCAAGAAGGAAAGATTGTAAGTATACTTAAATTCATGATCTTTTTTCTCTCTGAAACTAATATGCTAATACACGTCGTCCATTTGATCTTCATTTTTCTGATTTTTGAAAAAATTGTACATTTGTTACATGTAGACATAAAAACTTTAATTTTGCAATACGTATGTTACATTTATTGTTGTGATTTACATTTTTTGTGTTTGATTCCTCTGCAATTGTCAAGTTTTGTTTGTTGAGTTTAGATAGTAAGTTTTTAACAAAATATATTTCTCTTACAGTTATTTTATTTGAGACTGAGTCTTTTTGTTGTTTTTTTTTTATGTTTTAAATTGTTTGTCAATACTTAAGTAGTTAGTCACAAAGCATCAAATGCTTGCAGACAATTCTTAAAATATGGATTAAAACTATACTGAGGATATGTAATGGTAGAGAGTGACAATTCTTAAAATACAATTTTCTCTTGGAGACACACACACATAATTTTTATATTTTGTTCTTAATTTCGGACTAAGTCTTTTATTGTTATTGTTGTTGTTAAGTTTCCAATTGTTTTTCAATGCTTGATCTAGACTAAACATGTTCAATGAAAACAAAGTAGAGGGTAATTTAATGTTAGGGGGTAAAAATGTAGCTGTATAAAGGTATGTATGAATATGTAATTCGTATATGTGCCATTGGTTTGAAGCTCATGATATGATAGACCTTTATGCATGTGTTTATTTAAATATTGAACTCTACAGATACCAAAATCAAAAACAGAAACTTGTAATTTCAAACAATGCTTTTAACTCATTCAACTAATAGAACTTCATTTCACCAACATCATCCTCTACATCTCAGTTGTTAGATTTTGTGTTAGATTTCCTGTAATGGTTGCTGCACAACGAGAATATATGTGAACTCAAATGCATGTGTTTATTTACAAAGCCTGCATTAATGTTATGGAGATTCTTTTTTACAGCAAATTCCAACAAAGTCTATACTTCAATATGGAGTTGATTTGTCTGATACGACCTTTCTTAGGATTCCAAATGGTACAAATTGGAAAGTGAAGGTGACAAAACATGATGGGGGGGTTTGGTTTTAAAATGGTTAGTGCGAATTTGCAAGCTGTCATGGTGTAACCCTGGGGCACTTGCTAGTTTTCAAATATATTGGAAATTCACACTTTGATGTACTCATATTTGATGCCACTGCAACAGAAATAGACTATACTTTAGATGACCAAGTCCAACCTTGTAGGATGGAAGATAATGAGAGTGATGATGACTCTGTTCAAATCTTGGACGTCTTTACTAAGGGAGAGGGTTCAGGTTTGAATCTCACACTATTGTAAGGAACTGGTTGATTGTTATTAGCCTGTTTACTAATAATTTCATGCGCATCACTTTGTATTTTCATGTCATTTCAGGATCAGCTCATGGGGTTGGAGGAAATCAAGTAGGATGCACAGGCAGTTCGTTAGTTAAACTTGAATCTGACCAATGTCCTAAGAAAGATGGCGGTGTAGCTAAAAATCTTGTGAGAGCCAATGCTTTTAAATCGGAGAATCCCCTTTTCACTGTTACCATTCATCCATCATACATTGATGGCAAGGACCGTGCGGTAAGCTTTCAGCTTCACATAAATTGTTGGGTTTTAGTCATGCCCTCTTTTTTACTTTGATTTTTCATAGATCAATTAGAAAGCATGTACAGATACTTCTTGCTAATGATTTGCGTAGTTGTGTTTTTAGGGGAAAAGATGTATATATATCTAACATCTTAGGTTCATCTTATGTTCAACAATTTTTGAAATATCGCTTTCTAACTTTTTTGTACAGAGTTTACCCCGGGCCATTATCAACTACCTACCGAGAGAAGGCTTTACCAAGGACTATAGCAAAGGAAGTATACTCACAGTGAAGCTGCAGGTTGTGGACCAATTATGGCCTGTGAAGTTATACGTTTATGAACTAAGTGTGGGTTCATCATGTGTCGTATCTGCTGGGTGGTTTGCATTTGCGAGGGAAAATACGCTGCAAGTAGGAGATGTTTGCGTATTTGAGCTGATCATGAGGGACGATGTTGTGTTGAAGGTCCACATTTTCAGATGCATCGAATAAGTGGTTATGGTGGTTGCATTAAACTTTGGATGTGTTTATTTTGCAACTACTATGTTAAATGTTAAACATTGGATGTGTTTATTTTGCAACTACTATGTTCATCCGTTTTTTTCCCTTTTTGTTTTTGGAATGGACTGTGGCCAAGGTTGATGTTTTGTTATATCGACATCCCTGGCATGCTGTACTGTTTAAAAGCAAAGCTGAGTTGCTATGTAATATCATCGATACTAGGACTGCATCTGATCAATATGGAGTTATTTATACCAATATAAACTGTGACAAAAGTGTTATGTACCAGCTGCCATATCGGATCTGGTTCTTCCTTTGAATTTGCTTAGGAGTTTATCTTTATCTTTACCAAATTGTGATAAAATTAGTTACGATACTATCTACCCACTTTCTAATGTTGGGCAATTTTCTGGCCTCAACGTTGGTAAACAGGTAGTTTGAGTATCTCAAGAACAAACCACTTCATGACCAAAAGCTGTAGGTCCAAATATGATAATTCCTATTGTAAATAATTCCAAAATTATAAGGCTCACTGCATAAGCTATTGCAATTAAGTTTTAAACCCTTAGAATCACTTGCCGAACTGAATTTGATATTAACTAAGAGCATCCAACTCTATCAGGTTCCTTCAATTAAGCATAATTCCCTATTCAGTTAAGCTCTTGCAAAAGAAAGATTTAAATGTTGGGCCTTACAAACCACACTTCTAAAAATTCCCTCCAAAGAGCTCTTTTTGAGTGGGCTTATGCCACATGTGATTCGATAAAGTAAAAAAAAAAACAATAACCAAATATTGCATGTTGGGTTTTCTTGTTAGTTGGGTTTCTAAGTAGACTTTTGCACCAATTTGGTACATAACATGACCTATTTTGAACGATCCTCATGTCAAAAGCCCAAGTTTACCAAGTTGGAATTATAAATAGATGATTTTTACAAAATTTGTTACTTCATCAATTTGAGAGTAAGAAAGGGGGACAACCCTACTTACCTTTGAATAAGTAGGATTGTGTTTGAATACCGATTTGGTTTACTCGCATTTTACTGAAAATTAGGAGTAAATGGTTTAAAGATGTTCTACATAAATTGCTTGTATGTATAAATTTTCCAATCTAGTAACACAACTTTGTTAAAAATTGTTGAAGTGACATATTATGATTGGTGTATAACAAAAATAGAATCAAGATTCATGTTATAATTATGTTGTTCTAATCACAATTTGTAATTTTAGCCAACAAGCTTGTAAAAAAGAAAAAAAAAAAAGAAAAAAAAAAAATTTAAGTCCCTAACATTGTGCAAGAATTTATATTTACCCTTCTTGGGGTCTGGTCATAAAAATGTTTATTTTTCATTGAGTTGAATAAGTTAACAAATTAATTGACGCGAGACATTTTGGACAGTTCACCTCAAACTCTCCACCAAAATGGTTTAGATAAGGAACGTATCAAAGAAGTAAAGAACAGGCTTCAAAGTAAATGGAAGAGAAACTATCCTCTCTCGAGTTCCTTCAATTAAGCATAATTCCCTATTCAGTTAAGGTCTTGCAAAAGGAGGATTTAAATGTTGGGCTATTTTCAATTAACCATAAGAAAGATTTAAACCCTTAGCATTCAATTAAGCTCTTGCAAACAACTCTCTCTATGGCTGCATAAGAGGTAATTTTTTGTATTTTACATGCTAATTTTAAAATAAACCCCACATCAAATTATCTATTTTACACTACATTTCATTAAAATATAAGTTGTAAAAGTTTGACCAAATTTGCTGGAATGAGTTACAGACACTACCAGAAAATAGCCCAACATTGAGGCTAGAAACCCCCTGATGTATATATATATATATATTTAGATTTTTTTTGTTCTCAACTTATGTTATTCAACATTCCGGACACTTGGATTCCTCTTGGACTGCATCTGGGGCGGTCAAAATATCTGGGCTGGGCGGGGAAGCCCTGTTAACAAAACTCTAGTTATACAGAATCGAGTAATAGTGAACATAACTCTTTTTCTTATGTATCGAGATACGTGGTACACATAAATAGGCTTCTTGTGATTTACAATGAACAGAACTCGGTTTCGAAGAAATCGGGTTCTATGTAGACCTTCCTGTACAGTTGGATTCCTCTTGGACTGCATCTGGACCAGTCCAAAATATCTGGGCTTGATGGGGAAGCCCAGTGAACATAACTCGAGATATGAATAATCGAGTTATATATAACTAGATTCCTGAAATGTACACTTAATGTACCTCGAGTATCTAGTAATCGAGTTATATTTAAATAACTCGATTTACGTATCATCGAGTAATTCTCAGGATATATCCCCACCAGTATAAACCCCATAGTTCTGCAGAACCTGCAGTTGTGCGAAATTACATCTTCGATTGCTGTCCCTGCATCTAGCTGGAATTGACAATTTCCTACGGAAGTTCTTCGAATATTTTACATAGTAAGAGTCTTTTAACATTTTGTTGTCTTTAAAATGACACATTTGTGGTGCGTTATTGTCAAATTTTTTATTCATGCTTCAAAGTTCATTGTCTATGTAGATTGTGATGAAGATGGGTGTTTGGGTAGTCAAATGCATTTTTGTTAGTAGGTTGTCTTCGACTAGTATCCTTCTACAAAATGAACTTGCCAGTGGTGCCATATGTGTGTGGTAGTCCTTATGCTGTTTGTATGCCTGAACTGTACATTGTGCAATTTAATGTTTTTTGTACAAGTTGGTGAAACTTACTACATGTAGCTAGGAATTTTGAAGATGTGTTAGGTCCTACATCCACTTGTATGTTTCCTGTATTATAATGTCGAACATGCTGTTAGAATGCTTGCTATCGGTGCGTGACATTAATGATCATTTTGACAAAAGTCAATATGTTAACAAATTGCATGTTGGCTCTTTGAGTTCAACTAAAGTTCATATACTCTAGGTCTCTATCTTCAAATTACAGGTCCACTCGGACCAAAATGCATTACATTTATTTAACCAACTAAACAACCCATGAATAAGAATTTTGTTTTTTCATTGTGTTGTTGTAAACTGCTCTAGACAGTATATTGTATGGATGATTTTATACACATGGTTGTGCGTTAAATTTGGCAATTTTTTTTCTCTGCCTCAAACTTCATTGTTTATCTCATCGTAATGTGGTATTTGGTTATGTTTTTGTGTGAGCTAATCGTGTTTCCACTACTGACCATTAGTTAGTTATGGCTCCGAAGAGGGCTAAAAGGGGAAAATGCAAAGCTGCATCTGAACCTGAAGTGGTGTTTGATCAATCAAGGTTCCTCACACCCGAGAATAAGCAAACCTTTGAAACCTTGAATAAGCGTAGGCGTATTTGGGGAGAAAGGAAAATCAATCTACATGAACTGCATCCTTCCATCTGTGAGAATCTACAGTCTAGGCATTGGTTGTCCTTGTGTACAAACATATAACCCCCTCCAGCTGACTTGATTAGAGAATTCTATTCGAATCTATCGGTGCATGAGGATCTCGTGGGTCACAAGGTGTCATCGTCCATTTGTGGTGTACCGTTTACAATAACTAGGGAGCGCGTATCTAAAGCTCTTGATGTACCTATAATTTGTAGACCTACTTATCCATATTCTCTGTCTCCTCATGTTGATGATGTTATGGATGTCCTTTGTGGACGATCAGTCACTCGAGGTTCTGACCGAAGTATTAGCTCAAGTGAGTTGACTGAGCTTAATTATATCTTCTTTAGGATAGCTTGTCACGACATTTTCCCTATCTCTCATATCCATACAATCCCTATACATAGGTGTTTCTTTCTTTACGCCCTCGTCACCAATAGTTCCATTTGTTTTCCTTCCCTTTTCATCAAAACCATTGTGAAGGTGTGTAGGAGCAAGTATAAGAGGCATGGTTTGTTTTTTCCAGTTCTCATCCATAGGGTCCTCAAATATTTAGGATTAAAGAATTTTCCTTCCCAAGAGTTGGTTCACATCCAAGCCCCCATAGGAGCCAAATTTCTAAAATAGCGAAGTGCCCAAAAGAAGGTTGTCGACCCCAGTGTTGGTCCATCCAAGACACCACGAGTACGGTCTACTACTGGAGATGTTCTAGATGAGGACATGCTTGGGGATCCCGTAGCTGCTGTTGCTGAGGATGGTGATGATGAGGTAGATGTTGACATTGTTGATGCAGCACATACATGCCCTCTTCCTCCCCCTCTTCATGCTATGATGGAGACCATTATGACAACTCAGGCAACCCATGGGCAGCTTCTACATGGTCTTCTTGCCGAGGTTGCAGCTCTCCGAGCGGACAAAGCTGACTATAAAAGTCCGGTTCCACCGTCTCCACCATCTGACTCTTCATGATTGCCATTGCCCATTGTACCGAAGGCGGGGACGAATTTGTTGTAGTTGTTGTAGCAAATTCATTTGATTGTATGACAGTTATATGAACTGGCTTTAAGGCAATTGTATATTTTGTTATTTCAGTGGCAATTTGACAAACATGGTATCCGTGGAAAGTAGTTTGATATATTAATATGATGGCTAGTTTCATGCCCATCGTTACTATTATTAGTATTATTGTAATGGTTCTATATAACATCAAGTAGATCCAAGTCAGTGTGTAAATAAGATTTATTTCATAATTCTGTACGGCACTCACATGTTATTAGATTATAGTAATTATTAATACAAATTGAAGGTTTGTGAAAGCACAATTGGTTTGCAGGGTTTGTTGTTGACGATGAACCACCTAGGAGATTTTCCTCCGAGTGGAGGGGCTCAAGCTATATATGCACTTAGGGCAACTGTTTTTATTGGAGGTTTTGCTTATCAGTCATGTATTTTTCACTAATTGGATATTTTTGTCCCTCTTAAATCGGCAATTATATTATTCTGAATTTGGTCCCCACCTGGACTGTACGTCATGCATCATATTTTCATTACAAAATTTATTGATGAAACCTTGCAGTGCAGACTCGTCCAATAAACACCTTGATGTTTAATGTTTTGTGAAGGACGAATCACAATTAAACAGATATAACAGTGAGCTCAAGCCACCAACATCAAAGGTATAACAGATGTGCTATTTAGTTCCAGTTGGGCTTCACTTCAAACGGGCAACTCCTTGACCACGATGTTTGATCGAACAGTTGAGTAAGTAGGTATTCCAAATCTACGGGGTCACATTAATTGGCTACGATTACAAGAGAAAGTTTAGTGTTTCAGGCTGTGGGGCTGCGTAATTTGTAAGAGTGATGGTTTTGAGAGCAAAGTGATGCTTTTTAACCTTTAAAGGTTTAATGACCAAAGGTAATGAACACCATGATGTTTACACACCATGATGTTTAAAATGGCTTGAAAATGGCCAAAGATAATAACACACTGTGATCTTCAGAATCTATTTTGTGAAGGATTTAAACAATTAATAAATTAATATAGCGAAATTGTAGCGTGAAAGAGAAAACATGGATACCTGTACCGAAGTTTCAAGATGACCAAGTTCGAACTCTGAACGCACGTCACCAACCCGCTGCTGTAGCACCAACTGTAGTCATATCAAACTCCTTCAATCGTAGCACATGCGCCAACAGACGCAGCTGTTGGCGCCAAGTCATGTTCGCAATTTTGCACTAGAAGTATCAACAGCTCGACATTGTTTCACACCCACACTCACGTGAATACACAATTCTGAATTTGGATGCATAGATGTCACATTTACATCTAATGTTGCAACTACTGCCCACCTTTGATGTGACATTGGGAGCATGTAAAATCCTGTTTAGATTGCAGTGGTTTTCCAGCATGTACTGACTTGAACTGAAATTTTAATTAAATAGTAGATCGTGAAATGAGGTTATAAATGCTGATATAATGTTAACTTTCTACCCCACTAACTTCGTAGATTGATTAAGCTATGAGTCGCAACGCCTCAACATCAAAGCCTACAATGCGAAACAAGTTTGGTTCTACTTCAACAAATGCATCATCACAAGTTCCAACAGATCAACAACTACATACATACACAGACCACTATGGAGGGATATGGGTTGGGAAGAAGAGAGATTTCATTAATATGCCAATATACACGTATGAGAGTCTTGGAAGCGTCGGGCACATCATGGTCGGGAAACCTACAAAACTAAGTACAGATACCACCGCAATAGAGTTCACTGTCGCAAACAAGCGGAACCACCATGGTTAACCTTATATGAGAAGAGGTGTGAGTTAGAGCTGTATTGTCGATGGCACGAGTTACGAGTTCCTATGGCACTCTCAGCCGAGTTACCTAGAGATGAACCTGCCAACATACTTGCTCGTCTTGAACAAGAGAACAATTAAATGCAAAGACGACTAGACCGTTTTCATGCAATCCAAAAAGCTAGGAAACATCTAAAGGGGAAGGCGCAACAGCGAGCCATCAAGTTTATTAATGAAATTACTGCATTAGATGATGAAATAGATATTTCAGACTTCTCAGATTCAAGCAATGATGATTTCCAAAAATTTCTACCTACGAACATCAGACGTTGTTGTTAATGTCTACACATTATGTGAAATACATAATGTTGTTGTTAATGTCTGACAAATGATGATTATTTACGTTCAACTTTTGCAACTCTAAAGATTAACGGGTCATTAGTTTTGGCTAAGTTTATGTGAAATCAATTTCTCATTTCTTCCCTGTTGTTCTTTGTTGCTACATTCAAGTGATGTGCTTTGGTTGGACAATGTCCTTTGCTTTGTAATGTAGGAAAAACCGTAGGAAGTGAAATGCCTCCAAATTATATTTATTGCACATTACTTTTAGGAAAATTTAATAGATTCAATACATACAGACTCATCCAAAGCATATAGACCAACCGCACATATGATTCAATAAACGAATAATTCATTTATATGAGTTGTTTGAGTCGCGTTATCATATACACATATCCGTGTATCTTAGTTCTTATAGTGTCCTACTTTATATAGATACATTACAGAAAGACAAGTCCAAACCAAACTAACCACTCAGTTACTGAAAATCCATATGGCTCACACAACACACTGTTTCATAGTATTTGGTTTGCTTAGAAATAGGGTAAAGGCCTAAAAGCCTGATCAGCCTCTAAAATGTTTCATTCAAGTTATTGGTTTGTTGTAGCGTTGCTCCAAAGCTCCCTGAAATGTTTGTAAGGGAATATGGGGATAAAACTCTCCAGTGTTGCTAGGTGCACGTAATAGCAAGTGAGATTGGAGAAGGCTAACACAGCTCTACACTATTCAGCCAAGTCATGTTCGTAGTTCTCAACAACTCGGCACTGTTAAACCCTGTTCAGTCATATCATCCATGCTCACGTGAATAAACAGATATGCAACATTTTGCAATACACTATTTTCAAGGATGCAGAGGATCCCTCAACAGTGTAAGCAAAATTTTGGGGGTGAGCTGTCCACCATTGCTACACTTGATTGATGAAGTTTTGCACGTGATACTTAATAGCTCGACACTGTTGAACCCTAACCACAAGTACCCATTCCCACTCACGAGAATACACAGATGTGCAACCCTTTGCAATGCACCATTTTCGAGGAGGCAGAGCATCCCTGAATTGGTTATGCATCAATTTTGGGGGTGAGCTGTCCACCGTTGCTACACTGATGTTCTAGTGCTGCATGTGGTGCTCAACAGCTTCGCATTGTTGAACCCTATCCAGTCATATCACCTACACACACGCCAATGCACATATATGCCTTCTTTTGCAATGCAACGTTTTTCAGGATGCAGAGCATAGCTGAAAAGTTTATGATACATTTAACATAGCACAGCACTGTCTCGTCAAGTCATGTCAGATGACGCACAGGAATGCTAAATAGTCATCATCAAGACATGCCAAACCGGTCAGAGAACAGTCTTAAAACCACATCCATTAGATATAAACCATACTAGTGATCAATGTCCCTAATTAAATATAAGCATAAACATCACTAGTTTAAATTTAAACATGTTATCCTAGTCCAAACTCTGGTGGTCAACCACGTGAAATATTGTGACACTAAGCACAACATGCTTCCTCTCGATCGCCTCGAAGACACAGACATCTCCTGCTTCTAAATTATTGTGCTTTCGAAAATGCAACCCATCCTTTCCCGAATCTCATTGCTGAATATGTTTTGATAGAGGGTAATAGTAGAAGACATTGAAGTGTGACATCATGATCACATTATGTATAAAGGCTCACCATATTATGCGGCCGCGAGATACCCATGATGAGTTTGTATCATCTTCATCTAAGTTTATTATTTCTACCTGATGATCTTCCAATTTACAATTCTTCCTAGGTGGATATTGAATCTCAGTGGCAATCTTATCAAATATAAGAACATGGAAGTTGTAATTTCCTTCATATCTGGAGACTAAAATATATAACCATATCAGATAGAATGGTATTCAACAAAATCCTACCAACCATTACAAAACCAAATGTTGTTATCAGCTTTCTTCAATCCCACTTGCCAAAAGTGTGGATAGGGAGCAATGAGTGTCGCTACGGTGGAAAGCTCAGCACTGTTGAACCCTGTCCAAAAGTACCCATCCACACTCACGTGAATACACAGAGCATCACTGAAAAGTTCATGCTCAGCAGCTTCGCACTGTTGAACCCTATCCAATCATATCACCTACACGCACGTCAATACACCTTTTGCAATGCTCACTTAACAGCTTTTGCAATGCACCATTTTCAAGGATGCAGAGCATCCCTGAAAAGTTTATGATACATTTATCACAGCTCAGCAATATCTCATCAAGTCATGTCAGATGAAGCACATCAATGTTGAGTAGTATTAACGTGAATAAATATGCAACCTCTTTTGTAGTACACATCACCAGCTCGTTGCTGTAGCACAAGCTATAGCCATATCAAATAGCTACCTCAGCAAATCACATGCACCAACAGATGCCACTGTACAACCAAGTCATGTTTGTAGTTTTGCATGTGCTCATCAACACCTTGCCACTGAACAATACACTGTCGAGTCATATCATCTTTATTCACGTGAACACTTACTCTTACATATAGTCACATCCACGTGAATACTTGCCCTTGCAAAACCCCTATATAAAGTCTCATTTACATCTACCCTTGCAAAACATCTACACATACCGATCTAAAGTCACATTTTCCAATGTCAATGCGCAATTGGATGCTACCTCATTTTCCAGATAACTATAGAAGGGAAAGAGATTCCGACGAGAGGGAATACTATGCAGGATTGCGGCGGGAGTGGGGCTTTTGCATGAATGAGTCCAACGCTCTACACAATGATCTCCTGCGACTCGGAGCGCCTCTTGTCGACCGTAGCTCACTCGCATTGCCACAACGAAACATGCACCAATATGAGCGTGCAGTTACTAAAATAAAAAAAGAAAACAATCTTATGATACTTCATAGGTCAGGTATCACATGCTATAACTAGCGGAGGAGCTGGCCGCCGCAACGAACAGGCAACTCACTCCGGCAGAACATAACAATGTCCTCAACTATGAGGACTACTTGTCAGAATGAATGTCTATGTGGTGTGTGTGTTATGTCTAGTGTTAAGTTAATAATGTTAGTGTAAGTTATTTTAAGTTTTCTGTGTTATGTCGTACGTGCTTATTGAAAATCATCATGTGTGGGAATATTTAACTTTTATGTGTTATGTGAAAATAATCTAGATTACGAATAACGTGCATGCTCCTCACAATCAATAATAAGGTTTACATAGTACAAATGCAACAACGGTGACACACATACATAGTTAAGCAAAATAGTTCTCCAACAAAATCTAATAACACCACGACACGATTACTCTTCATTTGACATCTCCACGTTTGACTGATAAATGGGATCGGCAAGAAGTGATTGCATGAACTATGCATGCTCGTACCACCCTTCCTCCACTGACTCTCGAATCTCGACTTGGGTTCGATATTGATTAAGACATATCTTCATTCGATTATTTTCTTCTCTTATGCGGTTCAATACTTTACGAAGTTCGTCGATCGTGTCTCTAGGCATCTGCGATGCGAGTTGCCGAGGCATTGGCAACTTAAAACCAACCAGCTCATCATAAAACATTTGCTGTTCACGAAATAACCAAGCCCACTCCTGTCTCATGGTATTGTGAACATAAGCACTATTTCGCAGATTCAGATTGATTGGATAGCTGAACTCATCTTCTAATACCCAACAACGACCCATAGCAGTGAACACATTATGAGGCCTATAGATTTCTGGGTTGCCAGAACCAGACATTGACGCTTAATACAATAACACCAAATGATCAAGTTAGTTAATAGTGTGCATCAACTGTTGGTAAATAATGTACTGCTACATAAAATGGTACACGACAAAGACATTCATAAATATGTGTAGTATTACATGCTAAAAATGAAATACTAACACTAACACTAACATTTGACCATGTGCAAACAAATTGTTGTTAATGTCTACCCATTGTGTTCAATACATAATGTTGTTGTAAATGTTTGACCAATGTGATTATGTGCAATACAAAATGTTGCTATAGTAAAGATTTCATTCTCTTGTGGCCAACGTTTACTACAACAAACAACCAAATGGGAGAAGGTGTTGATCTGAGTTTTCTACCTGCTGTGAGTTTTCTACAACAAACAACCAAAGATTTCAGTACAATATCAAATAAAAATATCATTGCCCTAAAATTTTGCTGTGAGTTTTCTACCTGAGATGATACAAACTTCAGTTGAGTCTGAAAGCTGTTGATCTGAGCAAAATGGAGGTTCAGCGGAAATCCAGACACACTAAATAGGAGAAGGTGTGGAGAAATTATACGCGAGTAACTCGATTTTCGGAGTACGATTATACTTTATAACTCGATATTATAATAATCGAGTTATGTTAAAACCATATATCCGTACGCCTGACACAAAAAAGTCTGAAAACAGGTTTAATAAGAGCATATCTCGATATCTCAATAATCGGTTATATTACTCGATTAATACATAATCGAGTTATTTAGGGATTTGAAAAACAAAATGCCACGCTGGGCGTACGAGTGTACGCCTAGCGTGGCACAAACCTTAAGCTAACTCGAGTATTATATAATCGAGTAATTCATATAACTCGACTCTAGTATTATCGAGTTGCAAAACAGGGGCACTTCCCTATTTAGTTTGGGAAGAAGGGCAAACACATGTTTAATTTTTCGGAAAAGGGCAGAAGCGCATTTTGTCCCTTTGCTTCAAGACATTTGCCTAACCTTTTTTAATTTAGGAGCTCTTAGCGTAACTCTTAGCTAATTAGGAGGGTCAAGCGCCGAAATTTGGGATGGCATTGAAATGCTCATGATCTCCTTAGATGACACCCACAATTTCCACACCTGAGCCAGTCTAATAGATTACGGTGAATTAAGCCTAAAAGGTAAAAGAGACTGAAGACACATATCATTATATATGTAAATTTCGACACTTTTGACACCCTCTTACCTTCCCTTTTGTTGGGGTTCTTGGCGACATGTGTGTAAAGTGTGTGACTTGTGTTCAAGACTTGGGATGATGTGTGTGCGTGAGTCTTTTATTTATTTATTTTAGAAGTTGCAACTAACCATAGGGTTTCTAGGTGTGATTGATCACCTATATCTAATTCATTTTATTTTTTAATTAACTAAAGGATTCCCTTGGGCACTTCCTAAACTAAAAAAGAATGGATATTGTCTTGAATTAAAGACATGGATTCAGAAGTTCAGTCATGTGTAAGGAGTATTAGGAACCCTACAATGCCTATGTATATGCCTATGTATCTAGTTTTGAATTCATTCATAATTTCTACTATTTGAAAGGCAACTCAAGTGTTTGGCAATCGGATTTTAAAAGACTTATTTAAATACTAATTAAAAAAAAAATACAAGTATACAAGCTTTAATCACTTATTTATTGAAAAGTATATTGTAGAATCAAATTAAATTGGGCTTACCTTACCCCTTTAAAAGCAAAGTGAGTTTAATTTTAATCTCTTATATAATTCTCATCAGGGGCGGAGCCAGAAATTTTTGTTTGGGGGGGACGATTTGTGTTGCTAATTTATTAGTCTATACAAACTTTTATACACATACACAAACACATGTATCTATATACACACACAAAAAATTAGTATCTTTCATAATGAATCCTTAAAATTAAATGTTTCATACAATTAAATTAATCTTTCACCATCTTCTATAGTGAAATTCTTACAATTTTCATTATCAATATAAGTTACCAAATTGTCTACCGTTGTGAGTAAAAAAATTTTAATTGAATTAATGAAGTGTTCAAAGACATAAATGATCCAAAATTTTAAAAAAATACGAGAACACATTTTACCATAAAAAATGAATTTGAGAAACAATACGTTCTCTAAACTACTAGACAAATTGGACAATTTTTTTTAAGAACATTATTGGATCAACTCAAATAGTTGGGGGGGCCAAGTCCCATTTTTGAGGGCTAATTATTAAAATATTAAATATTTCTATATAGACAACAAAACCAAAGGTCAAATTTTCTTTTTGAAGCCAAAGACTTTGTAGCTGAATTGACACCTCCCTATATACAAAGTGCTTGAGGGTCTAAGGGTGAAAGGGTTCGAGTTGTGGGGTTAGCAGCATGTTATAATTATTTGTCAAAAAAAAAAAATCTTTTTGAAAACATGCTTTAGAAAATTTTATTTATATTTTGGGGTTTTTTGAAAAATGCCATTTTTTGTATCTTGGGCAATATTTGACTTGGAAAATATTTCTCTAGAATTTTTGAGGAAAACAAAATTTGAGCCAATATTCTTGGAAAATATTTAATTAAATTGTAATTTTTTTTATAAAAAATGTTTTGGAAAATAGTTTTTTTTTTTCAAAAGGCTTTTTTTAAATAAAAAATGATTTTTGTAATAAAAAATCCAATGGCCCTAACAAACACAAGCCAAAAATTAAGCTCAAACAACACCCCCAAAACAAACACAAGCCAAAAAAAAAAGAAAATCAAAGCCCATTCTAACTAGAGATCTAACTAACCTAGGAGTAGGAGAACACCCAACTTATGGTAAGACACACATATAATAAAAGGGAAAAAGAAAGGGATTTCTAAGCCACACCCAAAAAAAAAAAAAAAAGAAAACCTAACTTATGGTAGAACGCAGAAGACCTCGAACCTAAGGAGTTGGGCAGTGGCATAGGCAGAATAGTAGAAGCAGTGGCAGACTAGCACACCACACTTGACGCCACCAGCCACCACCAGTCCACCGCAGCACTGCCCAAACTTGGTAATTATATCTAGTCTCTTTTATTTTTTTAGATGAGAATATTGTATCCCTCTCATATTGAATTTCTAATATTTGTTTGATTAACTTAGATTTAATCATATGTGTTGACAGTATTGTGACTTGTGAAAAAAATTTAAAGAGAGGCAGAGATGGGAGACATAGAAGAGACTAGATAGAAAGAGTCAAAGCGAGAGGTAAAATTCCGACTCCATCTTTCTCTTTCTCTCTTTAATAAAGCCCAAAATTTATATTTTTTTTTATAAATAAAAAAAAAATTGTTGACTCTTGCGGCTAACATGTTCTATTTCACTTCCCGACGGGGGTTCTTTTCACCCTTCCCTCACGGTACTACTTCACTATTGGTCACCCAAACACAAAACATGTTGACCTATGCCCAACAGCCCATGTGATGTTCTGTGCATTTTATTGTAGTTTTGTCTGTTAGTGTTTTTGTTTATTAGTTTAGAGATTTTTTTTGGGTAAATAATTAAAGAGATTATTTGCAACTTTAAAATTTATGGGTTAGTTGTTGAATGCTTGCATGCATAGTGCTTGTCAGACGCTATGATGTTATTCATTGAAAGGGACATTGCAGTGACAATTAGTACGGATTCAATCATATATGATTTCGAAGATTTAAAAAAAGACAGAGTTCCATTTTCATTAATAATTGCATTGTAATATCTTAAAAAACAATAATTCTGTGTATTTCTCTTTGTTGATAGTTTATTAAATGAATGTTTATTTGGAATTTTATTTTATTTTATTTGTTTATAAATCTACCCCCTATCTCTGGTCCCGACTCCGTTCATAGGCCAACTAATGTAGTATATTGTTCATTATAGGTAAAAACGTAATATTAGTAATAAACTCAAGTAACAACCTGTAAATTTACTCAAAAAAAGAAAAAGAAAAGTAACAACCTGTAAAAAAATAAATGTGAAATTCTTTGTATTCTTCTTTCAATTTTGAATAGCAGTCATTCAACGATTTCAACAAACCCATGCAAAATCGGTATAGTTGTTTAAAAATTACATAAATAAATAAAATGAAACAGGCACTGTCATGCCAATTTGACGGTGGTCTAGTGAGATTTTCGGGTCAAAGCCGCGAGTAGGACTGGGGCAGTCTTGATAGCTATGACCAAGACTCTTGAATAAAATACAAAAACATTTCTTGAGTTTTTGGTTAATACTAGGTATGACCAAGATTTAAAAAAAAAAAAAAAAAAATCCAATCTACTCCATAAGTTATGCATACTTAACACCACATGTTCTTCCTTCCAACACTTTGTCTTGTGTGCACAAGCCTTACATTGATTACATTATGATCATGGTTTTAAAAACCGAACTGGGCATTGAACCGTTTTTTTAAAAATTTCTAGTTCAACCCCAGTTTTTGACCCATTGTTGACCGGTTTTGGGGGTTTTAACCGGACCGGACTGGCTCCTGGTTCTCAGTTGAACCAGTCAGACCGGCCAGTCTGGTCCGATTTTTAAAACTATGATTATGATAATGTTGAGGACCAAAATTTCACAAGAAAGCTTATTCCATGAAAAATAAGGAAAGACCATGGGTTTGAACAAAAGAATGCCCAATTCATGAAGTTAAGAATGACCATGAAGGCCCAAAGTCCCAAAAAGAAGGAAAAGAAAGAAAGAAATAATAACAATAATAAAGAAAAAAGAAGAGGATCTCGGTCAAGCCAGAGGACATGCAGCAAGGATTTCGGTCAGAGGATATGCAATAAGAAGAGCATCAAGGCCCAAGGACATTGATGTGTCCTATTGAAGTCATGAGAAGAGGACCTTGGCTAACACATGGGAAAACCAAGATGTATGTTCAGATTTTCAGCCAAAAAGCCATTAAAAATCCAGCAAAATAGGTATTTTCTTTGTAACCCATGGTCCAAGCCTATGGGATCCCGAGTGGATAGTAAGGGAGAAGTAGGTTGTTTGGTAAGGGAGTGATTTCTAGTTAAAGGAGTATCCCGAAGGTTTCCCTTGGTTCATATATTTGCTTGAAATGCATGAACCAATGGAAAACTCAGTTCCCCTATGTGCATGACACCTCCCCACAATTTCCTCTCAATCGTCACTTTCAACTAAAGTTGTCATCCAGTACATTGAGCAGCCCACCCACTCCTTTGACTTTTCAAGAAGGAATCTTTCATTTATAGCTAAAGCCAAATGCCCATTTTGAGTTATAATTGCCTAATTAAGCTAAACCTTTGCCCAATGCACTTTTTCAGGTTCCAAAGGACATGGTTTTACCCAACAGACCAAGGACGTCCTCGTTCGAGGTACCAGACCATGTTCATTATAAAAGGAACACTAATGCATAGCAGAAGAGAAAAAGAAGGATTCAGATGGAGGGAAAAGGAAAGAGTTCAAAGGTTTAAAATGATAACTCTTAGAGCTTTAATAGCCCAGCAAATGAGAGAAAAATGAACAAAATAAGAGAGCCAAAGTGGAGGAATTCATCCCATATCCTTGAGATCATTCAAAATATCATTTAACCTCTAAAGAAACATATGCCAAAAACATGCACACATCAGATATCACTCTCTCCCACAAAAATTCTCCTCACCTAACTATCTTGGAAGGCAATGCCTAAGCAAAGCCACTTGGACTTGAGTTCCAAATCCCACAAGTCTTGTGCTAAACCTGTGAGAATTGGGGCCAAGATCCTCGTGGCTAAATCATTCTCATGAAATTCATTTACATATATGTATATGCATTAAAATGTATATCTTAATATAAGAAACTAACAATTATTTAAAGATATGTGTATTGTATAGTGTGTTCTTATGCAGGACCTATAGGGGTAAAGGGAAAGAACAAAACTCCATTGCATAATAAGCATGGAGAAAGATCATATAGTTCAGAGAATCAGATTACAGGCTTAGTATGAAGGAAGATATTGCGACAGTACGTTCAGGGTACCAACTGAAGGAACTCTTTTAAATGTTTACACAATAAAAGATAAACCTCAAATATTCTATTTCAATCTCTTTCTCATTGTGAATATTATGAATAATTATTTTACTTGTTTCGTAAGAGTAAATGGTCATTTTATGACACTAAAACACTTATAATGATATTTTATTGCTTAAGAGGAATCGCATTTTCGTCTTGAGGAGTTTTATGTAACTTGCGTACAACTTGATTTGTAATCAGCCCCATTTAACTTTGGTGAACCAAGCCCAGTCCACCTAACAACAAGTAAAGGGCCTGGGATCCTTGTTTCTACTTGGGCCTGGGTATTGTCCAAAAAAAGGACCCACACATTAAGGCGACTCCACTGGGGATTGGGAAAAAGGAGAGGGAAGAAGCAGTCCCTTCGCAAGCATGGCTCCAAAGGGAGGAAACACCAAGAGGAAGGAAAGTTCCTTTTAATGCATTCAACATCAAGATCCCAAAAGTGCGGGTTCTTCCAAAGAACATCCCACTGAAGGACTTTGTATGGAATTTTGGGGAACTTCCCAACACAAGATAAGTTTTATGAATCATTATTTTCTCCATTTTATATTTTGAATATAATGGATCATTGCCCTACTCTTTACAAAAGGAGGGTAAGAGGGGTCATTTAATAATATTTTAACAATCAAAACATTGTCTCATTGCTAAAAAAAAAATGGAGAAGTGAGCAAATAAAAAATAAAAAAAAAATTAATGAAATGAAGATTGTATGAGCTACATAATAAAGCAATTACCCCACATTTGGGGGCTAATGTATTTTCTTTAAAAAAAAAAAAAAAATTTCATGATATTGTTTCATCTGTTTAAAAAGAAAAAGAAAAAAGAGAAGTAAGCGAATCAAAGAGGCTTGATGAAATGTAAATTACATAGCAAAGCAACTTGATAATAATACCATATGGCGCAGATTAGTAAAATGGACAAGTTCCTTGGCTCCATTTATGGATTTAGCAAAATGGAGTAGTTCCATGATCCCAGCAAAGCCTAGGAGATCATTGATCTCAACAAAGTTGAGGAGATCCTTTATTTTAGCAAGGCTGAGTACATCCTTAATTCCAGCAAAGTCTAAGAGATCCTTGAATCCAGGAAAGTAAAGCCTAGGAGACCTTGGTCCTAACAAAACTAAGGAGATCCTTTATTCCAAAAAGGCTGGGTACATCCTTAATTTCAGCAAAGTTTAGGAGATCACTACAAAAAAAAAGAGTCTACTAGCAAGGGTAAAATGCCCTCGCAAAAATTCAAATATCGTCGCAAAAGGTTATTAGCGAGGGCATATGGCCCTCAAAAACCATCGTATTTGTTATTGTTGCTAAAAGAGATTTTGTGACCATACCTTCGTAAATAGATAATTTACAAGGGCAATTTACCATCGTTATTGAACAAATTTGCCCTCATAAATATATTACCAAACGACGAGAAAAGTCGACGACTTATTTTTAACGAGAGAAAACAGTCGTTGTTAACAATTATTTGTGAGGACCTTCATACCCTCACAATGAATTATTTGAGAATTCCAAATTGACGACATACTTTTTAGAGACAAAATACCATTGCTAAAATTTATTTGTGAGGGCTTTTAACCCCTCACAATTAGCTAAAAATAATAGTGACGACATTAAACTGTCACTTAAAACGTTTTTGCAAGGGACTAAGTGGCGTCACTATTCTATAAATTGCAAGGGACTTTGTCATCACTATAAAGTTATTTATGACCAAATTTTTATGTCAATGATAATATTAATATTTTAAATATTTTATTATTTATTTATTTTTAATTTATTTTTTATCATTTTTGTTTATCTATCCTGTTACAATAGTACAATGATTACTAAAATTGATCCATTGAAACATAAAAATTCTTATAAGTTCAAACTTTAAAATATAAAATATACAAAAAAAAACCTTGAAATTACGCCATTACATAAAAATATTGTTTCAATCAACTAGAATTATGAAAAGATCTATATTAGTTTTCCTCTAGGTCACCCTCCAAGTTGCTTTCGACCTCCATATTATTGTTTGAGTTGTCATCTTCATTTCTGCTAGTACCATCTTTAAAAAAAAAAAAAAAAAAAAAAAAAAAGAGCATTAAACATGAGTTAAAATGAAACAATTGAAGTGAATTTGTATTTGTATCAATACTTCAATAAATAAGTGCACATAGTAGTATATCAAATATAATCATATAATATATCATAAACAACAATAATAACTTTTTTTTTTTAATTTAACAATAATAATAATTTAATTTGATTACTTAAACCACTATCAAAATTAAATATAAATTAAAATAATATAACAATTGTGAAAAATGTAAACCACAAATAATGGTTAGAGAGAGTGCAAGAGAGATAGAGAGAATTTGTGACATGTATTTCATTTATAATCACCCCTCATTCTCCATCCATCCATTTATCCACCATCTTTTTTCAAAAGAGTGTAGTAATGAATGAAGGACCATTCTTGTAACGATCTTCTTTCTTTGTGTACTTCTTAAAAATAGGCTTTTTAATGTGAAACATCCAATCAGAATAGTGGTGTTTCACATATTCCACAAATGCCTTCTTAGAACATACATTAATTGGACCCTTGTATGTTTTGGAACTTTTAGTGGAATTTAATTTCAATATGGTTTACCTTAATACCAGATATTGCAGTCCATAACACACCATCCCAATTCCTTATCACAATAAATGAGTGGTTAACCTGCAAAATAAGAGTATAATATTTATAAAAATGCTATCAACGCACTTACAAACTTGAGTACTGTAATCTTTATTTTATTAAGATCAACCAATCTAACATGTTTCTTTATTTAGAAATGAAGATGCATAGACTAAAAATAAAGGCAATAAGTAACACCATTAATAAATGGAAAATTCCTTAAAAAATATGTGCAAGGCATTCCTGTCAAACCAAACATGTGTGCATTGTAAAGGAATGCCTAACATTTCACCAAGGGAAAGAAAATGTAAAAGAAAATTTCAAGCCACGCTTAACTGCCACAAAATAGGCAGCCTTCTATTATCCTTGCAACAACTACGCATAACTAAATAAAAACATCAATGCCTTACAGCTCTAGATGTGTATTACTATATATATTGCTAAGTAAAAATGATTTTATTTAAAGAAGACTACCTCATGCAGATATGGACCACATATCATGTTTTCTTGAGCTTTAATCTGCATCCATGTCAGATGAGAAGCACGATGAGAATTTTCAAGATATAAAATCATTTGTACATGCACAAGTTTTATGAAAATGATAGTCCTCTTTAATCTAAGATGCATTGAATCATTTACCTATTAGGTTAGCTGCCTCTCTTGTTTGCAATAACCGCTATTTTATCTATGGTTTTTCTTTAATAATTATTCACTAATTAGTAATTATGCAATACCTCCCTCCCCCAAAAACTTCTCTTAAGTGCAATTTATCCTAAGAATGGATCATTCAAACTAGTGCTTGTATTGAACAAATGAACTTCCACTTATTTTTTAGTTTCTTTTCATCTAATATTCAGAAATTTGACCAAATTCTCACAAAAAGTTCAATCTCAGTCACGATACACATCTTTATTAAATTAATATAGACCAACCCAAACCACAATTAGATGATTTTTTTTTTTTTTTTTATTTGCAAAAACATAGTGTTAAACCCCCAAAAAAAATAAAAGTTAGCATATAGATATAGCTCTGTCATATTCATGTTCAGCACCATCTTAAAGCCATTAACTAATTAGCGTCCACAAATCTCTTAATTTATTTATTTTTGACTCTCTGGGTAATTTTTACAAGCACTTGGCATGCATACTTTGCCTCTATGGAAACAATAAAAAAGACATTAGCAAAAGACAAGGGCAAGTCTAGTGTGGTATTATAGTGAAGAGTAACAAACAAAGAGGGGTTGATAAGGTTACCTAGATGAAGAAAGATTATTGAGTTCGGCAATGGCAACCTCATGGTTTCTTAGTTCTCTGACGAGCCCCACTCCGATGCTATACAATCCTATTATTATACTAATATCTAAAATTAGTAGAACAATAGAGTGCCGATCAATAGTAACATAGGCTTGTCCATGGGTTTAATAAGAAAAGGAAACTGAGCATAATAAAAAATAACTTACAAAATTCACAACATACTATATCAAACAACAATGGCATTCATTAATTAAAAAAAAAAAAAAAAAACCTTTAGAAAGAAAAGAAGAAGAACCTTTAGAGGATTTACAATGTTCTGTGCTTGGAGGAACCTCTGCATGGGGCAGCTTATTGCAAATGCATAGAGTTGGAGTATCAAACCGTGTGCAAAAACTTAGCCTTGCTCAGCTATGCTCTCAGATTGGCCTATGGCTATGAGGATTGGGCCCGAGAACCAATAGAGGAAGGTAAGGAGTATTGCTGCTCCCAAATGCAAAACTATTGCTCTCTGGCATATGACGCCCAATGCCCCATATTTTTGGGCCCCATATGCCTGTCCACACACGGTTTGCACAGCACTAGCCATGCCCAACTGTTGTTTTTTTTTTTTTTTTTTTCATCATAAAGAAAGAATTACATACATGAAACATATAATGATAGACAATATATATATATATATATATATATAGTGTAACTAGAATTTTGGATTGTAATTGTCTCACACTCCCCCGTTTCACACTACACAAACATTGCAAAACTTCATTATCCACAATATTTGTGTGGTGTGAACGACAGTCTTGAAATGGGTAAATGTGAAATAATAATTTTCCTAGGCAACATATAAATTCTCAAGTTAAAAAAAAAAAAAAAAAAAAAAAAGTCGTACCATAATCCCATAAGCAAGACCTTGAATTCCCACACTAGCAATGGATGCCCCAGCAAGCTCTAATGAACCCAAATGCCCAGTAAAGGAGAGTGGCAAAAGTTAGCATGTAATTGAATACAGAAACAATAATAGAAGCCCTTGATAGAATCCAGAGGAGCCTTGACTCCCACCCCACTAAACGAATCCACCATCGGACTGGCACTGGCTTGTGTTCTAAAAACTCTTCAATTGCATTTGATATCGCTTTCAATTTCAAGTCTGATGTGGGTTTGAGAGATGATCTAATGAAGAAGATCAGATCGGTGGCAGTGGGTGGTGGCTGAGGTGAGAGAGAGTAGATCCATGGTGGCTGAGGTGAAAAATGGGTTTTTAACTTTTAAGAGTTTGAGTAGTGGGAGCCGAATGAAAAGAAAGAAAAAAAAAAATTAAAGAAAAAAGCTTTGGGGGGAAAAAAAAGGTGGGAAATGAAAAATAGGGTGAAATTTTGTGCGGCAAGGAAAAATTCGGGGTGGTGTAAGCATATAACGACGTTTAATGCAACATGTCTATGCAACACATAAATTAATTAATAAAATAAAAATGAAATAAATTAGATACAATTCACACATTTGAATAGTTGGCCAAAAATAGATAATAAAAAATATTAATTATTTTTAAATTTAATTAATATTTAATAAGCTAAGAACAATATGTAATCCTCACAATGAGTTAAATCATATACAATAAATTAAAAATTTTTAAATTTAAGGGCTCTTTGGCATTTGATTTGGGGAGAACTCATTTCATTATAGTTCTACAATTAAATCTCACTGGCTAAGGAAATCATGAAAAAGGTCTCTTTTTGTGTAATCGCTTAGTTCAATCCTTATTAATTGAAGAATCACATCATTCACTACAGAATGATGGCATCTTGATGGTGGCTAGGAGCCTCCCCAAAATGTGACTACAACTTGGATTACATGTTTTAAATTACTAAAACTTGAATTTAAACAATTAATTGATGACATGACTATTGATCTTTGATCACCTTGAAATTTTGTAAGCATAAAAAATATATAAAGATAATGTAATCTAATGGTAGATTTGTCTAAAGTCACATTGAATTAAGAAATATAGGGTTGGGTTCTAGTTATAAGAAATATAAGGTTGGGTTCCAGTTACACCTGACGTAATTCTAAAAAATGTTACACCACACAATAACTTATTATTGAATTCATATTTTGAAAATCTAACTGTTGGATTAAATGTTCTATATGTTCTTAACCTGCATGCCAATTTTCATGCCAATCGGATATAATTTACCATTTTGATCTATAAACTCATCTTTTATGCATTATTTTAAACTACTAAATCTTGAATCTAGACAATTGATTGATGACATAACTATTGATTTTTGATCACCTTGAAATTTTGCAAGCATGAAAAGTATATGAAGATAATGTAATCTAACGGTAGATTTGTCTAAATTCATACCGAATTAAGAAATATAAGGTTGAGTTCAAGTTACACCTGACGTAACTCTAAAATATGTTATACCACCCAATAACTTATTATTGAATTCATATTTTGAAAATCCAACCGTTGGATTACATGTTCTATATGGTCTTAACATACATGCCAACTTTCATGCCAATCAAATGTAATTTACCATTTGATCTATAAACTTATATTTTATGCATTATTTTGAATCACTAAAACTTGAATCTAAACAATTGATCGATGACATGGCTATTAATTTTTGATCACCTTGAAATTTTGTAAATATAAAAATATATGAAGATAATGTAATCTAACGGTAAATTTGTCTAAATTCACATCGAATTAAGAAATATATGGTTGGGTTCGAATTGCACCTGACGTAACTCTAAAAAATATTACACCACCCAATAACTAATTACGGAATTCATATTTTGAAAATCCAACCGTTGGATTACATATTCTAAAATGATCTTCACATGCATGCCAATTTTCATGTCAATCGGATGTAATTTACTATTTGATCTATAAACTCATTTTTATGCATTATTTTAAACTACTAAAACTTAAATCTAGAAAATTGATTGATGACGTCATTATTGATATTTGATCACCTTGAAATTTTGTAAGCATGTAAAATATACGAAGATAATATAATCTAACGGTAAATTTGTCAAAATTCACATCGAATTAAAAAATATAGGGTTGGGTTTGAGTTATACTTGACATAATTCTTAAAGATGTTACACCACCCAATAACTTATTATTGAATTCATATTTTGAAAATCCAATCGTTGGATTACATGTTCTATATGGTCTTAACATGCATGCCAATTTTCATGCCAATCAAATGTAATTTACCATTTGATCTATAAACTTATATTTTATGTATTATTTTAAATCACTAAAACTTGAATCTAAACAATTGATCGATGACACGGCTATTAATTTTTGATCACCTTGAAATTTTGTAAGTATAAAAATATATGAAGATAATATAATCTAACAGTAGATTTGTCTAAATTCACATCGAATTAAGAAATATATGGTTGGGTTCGAGTTGCACCTGACGTAACTCTAAAAAGTATTACACCACCCAATAACTAATTACGGAATTCATATTTTGAAAATTCAACTGTTGGATTACATATTCTATATGATCTTCACATGCATGCCAATTTTCATGTCAATTGGATGTAATTTACTATTTGATCTATATACTCATTTTTATGCATTATTTTAAACTACTAAAACTTAAATCTAGACAATTGATTGATGACGTCACTATTGATATTTGATCACCTTGAAATTTTGTAAGCATGTAAAATATAAGAAGATAATATAATCTAACGGTAGATTTGTCAAAATTCACATTGAATTAAAAAATATAGGGTTGGGTTTGAGTTATACTTGACATAATTCTAAAAGATGTTACACCACCCAATAATTTATTATTGAATTCATATTTTGAAAATCCAACTGTTGGATTACATGCTCTATATGGTCTTAACATGCATGCCAATTTTCATGCCAATCGGATGTAATTTACCATTTGATCTATTAACTCATCTTTTATGCATTATTTTAAATTACTGAAACTTGAATCTAGACAATTGATTGATGACATGACTATTGATATTTGATTACCTTGAAATTTTTTAAGCATAAAAATATATTGAGATAATGTAATCTAACGGTAAATTTGTCTAAATTCACATCGAATTAAGAAATATAGGGTTGGGTTCGAGTTGCACCTGACGTAACTCTAAAAAATATTACACCACCCAATAACTAATTACGGAATTCATATTTTGAAAATCCAACCGTTGGATTACATATTCTATATGATCTTCACATGCATGCCAATTTTCATGTCAATTGGATGTAATTTACTATTGGTCTATAAACTCATTTTTATGCATTATTTTAAACTACTAAAACTTAAATCTAGACAATTAATCGACGACATGACTATTGATCTTTGATCACCTTAAAATTTTGTAAACATGAAAAATATACGAAGATAATGTAATCTAACGGTAGATTTGTCAAAATTCAAATAGAATTAAAAAATATAGGTTTGGGTTCAAGTTACACCTGACGTAATTCTAAAAAATGTTACACCACCCAATAACTTATTATTGAATTCATATTTTGAAAATCCAACCATTGGATTACATGCTCTATATGTTCTTAACATGCATGCCAATTTTAATGCCAATCAGATGTAATTTACCATTGGATCTATAAACTCATCTTTTATGCATTATTTTAAACTACTAAAACTTGAATCTAGACAATTGATTGATGACATGACTATTGATCTTTGATTACCTTGAAATTTTATAAGCATGAAAAATATAGGAAGATAATGAAACCTAACGGTAGATTTATCAAAATTCAAATAGAATTAAAAAATATAGGTTTGAGTTCAAGTTACACCTGACGTAATTCTAAAAAATGTTACACCACCTAATAACTTATTATTGAATTCATATTTTGAAAATCCAACCATTAGATTACATGCTCTATATGTTCTTAACATGCATGCCAATTTTAATGCCAATCAGATGTAATTTACCATTGGATCTATAAACTTATCTTTTATGCATTATTTTAAACTACTAAAACTTGAATCTAGACAATTGATTGATGACGTCACTATTGATATTTGATCACCTTGAAATTTTGTAAGCATGTAAAATATACGAAGATAATATAATCTAACGGTAAATTTGTCAAAATTCACATCGAATTAAAAAATATAGGGTTGGGTTTGAGTTATACTTGACATAATTCTAAAATATGTTACACCACCCAATAACTTATTATTGAATTCATATTTTGAAAATCCAACTGTTGGATTACATGCTCTATATGGTCTTAACATGCATGCCAATTTTCATGTCAATCGGATGTAATTTACCATTTGATCTATTAACTCATCTTTTATGCATTATTTTAAATTACTAAAACTTGAATCTAGACAATTGATTGATGACATGACTATTGATCTTTGATTACCTTGAAATTTTGTAAGCATAAAAATATATTGAGATAATGTAATCTAACGGTAGATTTGTCTAAATTCACATCGAATTAAGAAATATAGGGTTGGGTTCGAGTTGCACTTGACGCAACTCAAAAAAATGATACACCACCCAATAACTTATTACGAAATTCATATTTTGAAAATCTAACCGTTGGATTACATGTTCTATATGGTATTAACATGCATGCCAATTTTAATGCCAATCGGATGTAATTTACCATTTGATATATAAACTCATCTTTTATGCATTATTTTAAACTACTAAAACTTGAATCTAGACAATTGATTGATGACATGACTATTGATCTTTGATCACCTTGAAATTTTATAAGCATGAAAAATCTAGGAAGATAATGAAACCTAACGGTAGATTTGTCTAAATTCACACCAAATTAAGAAATATAGGGTTGAGTTTGAGTTACACCTTACGTAACTCTAAAAAATGTTACACCACCCAATAACTTATTATGGAATTCATATTTTGAAAATCCAACTGTTGGATTACATGTTCTATGTGGTTGTAACATGCATGCAAATTTTCATGTCAATCGGATGTAACTTACCATTTGATCTATAAACTCATTTTTTATGCATTATTTTAAACTGCTAAAACTTAAATCTAGACAATTAATCGACGATATGACTATTGATCTTTGATCACCTTAAAATTTTGTAAACATGAAAAATATACGAAGATAATGTAATCTAACGGTAGATTTGTCAAAATTCAAATAGAATTAAAAAATATAGGTTTGGGTTCAAGTTACACCTGACGTAATTCTAAAAAATGTTACACCACCCAATAACTTATTATTGAATTCATATTTTGAAAATCCAACCATTGGATTACATGCTCTATATGTTCTTAACATGCATGCCAATTTTAATGCCAATCAGATGTAATTTACCATTGGATCTATAAATTTATCTTTTATGCATTATTTTAAACTACAAAAACTTGAATTTAAACAATTGATTGATGACATGCCAATTAATATTTGATCACCATGAAATTTTATAAGCATGAAAAATATATGAAAATAATGTAGTCTAACAGTAAATTTGTCAAAATTCACATCGAATTAAGAAATATAGAGTTGGATTTAAGTTACACTTGTTGTAACTCTAAAAAATGTTACATCACCCAATAACTTATTATTGAATTTATATTTTGAAAATCTAATCATTGGATTACATGTTATATATGTTTTTAACGTGCATGCTAATTTTCATGCCAATTGGATGTAATTTACCATTTGATCTATGAACTTATCTTTTATGCATTATTTTAATGAGAAGAAATTTTTATTCACTTTTGAGAGAGAGAGAGAGAGTACAAAAGGTTGAAAATTTTGAATTTTAGGCTACCATTTTGAAGTTGAAAGTGCTATAATTTTTTTTATGGGTACAATTGTTTAGAAAATAAGAACAAACCTTTCTTATATAGGGTGTATATAAAGGGTTTTTTTTTTTTTTTTAGACTATAAACAAAAGGTTCATCTAAAGAATGCAAAGTGCTATATGTTTATGCGTTTCTTTTTATTTTTCTTTGAATTTTAGAATAACTTTTACCTCCAAAAAAATTAGTATTTTAATGATTTTTTTGCGAAGATCAATTGTGGCCCTCGCAAATAATTTAGTATTAGTAAGGGCATATTTTTAACCCACACAAAAAATATACTTTTTGCAAGGGATTTTTATTGTCCCTCAGAAATAATTTGGTGGGAACATTTCCCTCCAAAAATTTTGACATTTTAATGATTATTTGTGAAGGTCGATCCAAGCCCTCGCAAATAATTTAGTATTAGTGACGTTTTTTTTAATCGTTACAAATAATACGCTTTTTACAAGAGATTTTTAATTGTCCCTCGCAAATAATATGGAGGGAAAATTTCCCTCCAAAATATTAATATTTGTGACGACTATAACACATAATTGCGACAACTTTTTTTTTTGGTCACAAATATTTCACATTTTACCAAGTATTTGCGAGGGCTTTATTTTGCCATCATAAATAAGATTTTTTGAGAGGGCTTTTTGGGTTTGTAAAAAATTCTTGGTTGCTGATAGGTATTTTTCTTGTGGTGGATCCTTGACTCCAGGAAAGTAAAGTCTGGGAGATCTTTAATCCCAACAAAGCTGAGGAGATCCTTAATTCCAGCAAGGCTCAGTACACTCTCAATTCTAGCAAAGCCTAGGAGATTTTTGGTTCTAGCAAATGCGAAGTATTTCCACGGATCCAACAAAGTAAAATAGTTCAAAAAAAAAAAAAAAAATGAAGGCATCAAGAAAATGGATAGAAGTTCCACAATAGCATTAAGAGAAGGTGGATCAAGCATAATTCAACAACTGCCTCATGTCTTGGGGCTAAAGCCTATTGTGCAGTGGACCTTGAATATATTTTGAAAAAAATCAATAGAAACACTATATTGCAAGTCAGTAGCAAAATCAACATTATTGAAAGCTCAACAACTATACAATGCATCTATCATTTATTGCAGCTCAACAATTGGGCTCACCCATGGAAATAACAAGATTTGGAGGAAATACAGAGACCACTGGAGGACACCTACAGCTAGCTTTAAGGGCCAACCATGACATCACAAGTATTGCCTGATCCTCTCAATGTACCACTAGTATGTGAAAGAGGGATTGAATGGGAAGCCTACAAAAGTCGCTGCCAATCCTAGTCCCTTAATTCAGCACAAAGTAAACTTTGTGGAAAATATATTTTATGATGAGTCGGCACCAGTTGAAGAATATTCCATCTCTAGGATCTTGAGGGGCCCCTATCCTAGAAGAAGAAGAAACCTAGAGAGAAGGCAGAATGTTGCTTATGAAAGTATGCGGGACCTGAATGTAGCCTATAAGAGGATCCCGGACCACCATTTTACATGATAGCCCAAGAAGAGATCCTAGAGGAACCTAGGGATACGATGAGTCAGAATATCCCATCTCTAGGATCCCAGGGGTCTCCCATCCCAAAAAAAGAACAAACTTGGAGGGAAGACAGAATATCGCTTATGAAGACATGGGACCTAAATGTAGCCTACAAGAGGATCTTGGACCACCATCTTACATAATAGTCCAAGAAGAGATCCTAGAGGAACCTAGGGATACGATGAGTCAGAATATCCCATTTCCAGGATCGCGGGGGCCTTCCATCCCAGAAGGAGAAGAAACCTAGAGGGAAGGCAGAATGTCGCTTATGAAAGTACGTGGGACCTGAATGTAACCTATAAGAGGATCTTGGACCACCATTTTACATGATAGCTCAAGAAGGGATCTTGAAGAAACCTATGGATATGGAAAGGAAGGCATAGATCCTACCAAAGGAGGAACTGGAATAAATGAACTTTGGGGCTGACCCAAGGAACTCGAAGCCTATCCTCATCAGCAGTCAGTTATTGGTACAAAAAAAGAGAGAAACTGGTGGAGCTATTGAAAAAAAAAATGAAGATTTGTTGGCGTGGACTCCTTCAAATTAAATAAGGCACGTCTAAAGGATAAATTTCCTTTGTCTAACATCAATCTCCTCATAGATCCAATAAAGGCAACAACAATATCAACTATGAAGAGGCATACCACGGTCAAGGAACTCAAGAGTTTCTTATATTAGGAAGTTCACACCAAGACTAGCCTTGATCACTAGTGGACTATCCAAACTATTAAAAAAGGAGAATGTTTTCATATGGGGAGCTGAGCAACCAAATGTCTTTCATAAAACTTTAACAGATCATGAGTCATTTGCCAATCTTATGGGTACTAGTCCATGGCAAAATCATTATTGTTTTATCTGGGACCCCGATCTCAAGCACACAGAGTATTGAAGGATACCGAAATGAGGTATCCCAACATAGAAAGGGCATGTTTGGCGGTCATGCATCTCAACAACTAAATCATTACTTTTCATACTGTTGACACCCTATTTTGCAACTCGCATTTAACCTCACATGGAGGGTAAAAGGGTACTTTCACCTCAGAAATATGCATCTTGATTCTGGCCATTAGATCCTTAATCTCATTTCGCCAAAATGATCTTGATGTTGTAACAGTCAAATCAACTGGTCATAGGCCCTAATCGGACTACCAAATTGAAAGTTATCATCAAATCAAGTTTTAATGGCTGAAATGCATTATCACAAATTGAGTCCGACTATATGTGATTATGAACAATTGATTTCAATTGGCTATAAGTGTAATCGATTGGAGATCAATGATGTGTCATAATATGATTGGTTAGGACTACATTTTATGGTGAGGTTGCATACACCTAATTAATTAGATAGTTAAACATTAATTATTTAATGAGTAATTTGTGCAATTATCTTTTAATTAGAGTAAATTTGGAACCAATTGAGTCTGAAATGAGAGTAATTGGAGCCATTTAATATTAATTGGGAGCTAATTTGGGACCTATTAATATTAATTGTGCTGAAACCATTTTTTAACAAATGACCTCTGCTCACCTTTTCATCAATATCTCTCAGAATATTTTGAATCTGTGAATGAGGTTAATTTTTCCAGAAACTAGACATCCGGGGCTTCAATTTGAGCACAAGAACGAGACAATTCCAATCAGAATCGAATCAGATATGATTTTTCGAAATTGGCTTTACAGACTGTTACAACAGCTACCGAAAAACCGAATTTTGGCTTGCTCCTCACTCCCATCAATCTTTCCATTTAATGCACCAGATTTTCCCCAAGACTAAAATGAGGTCAAGGTTTATGATTCTTTGTCAAATCTCATTAAATGGCCTTCCATTCATATTCCCTCCACCACTACTATATAAACCCACCCTCTCCTTCATTTCAAAGCACGCCAAAACCCCCTCTCTTCTCCTCTTTTGAGTTCTAGGAAGTAGAGTAGTCTTGTCATATTTTGGTCTTCCTGAGACTCAAGGTATTGAGTGAGACTCACTCTTCCTCTCCTAACTCTTCTTTTTCTCTACCCTTAGGACTTCTACCAAGAGTCTCATCTTCCACTATATGGATCTTGTATGAAGGTATAATCTCTTTCCCTAATTGTTTTTTGTGTTGCCATGATGAGAGTTTAAAATTAGAGCATGATGGTAATTACTTAAATTCCCTTGAATATGTTTGAATGTTCTTAATTGTTCTTATATGTTCTTCACATGTTCTTGGTTATTCATCACATATTCATGCACATCACTAGTTTTAATTTTAAATCCACATCAAAAATATGAAAAACATGTTTGTTTAATAATTCTTTCAAATCCTTGAATCTAGGTTATCACCATCCACACACATTTACTAGAATTTATTTTTCAATCCAAATGTAACGCTCAATAAATTGAATTAGGGTTTATCACATGCATACACATCAAATTCAACATGCAAATTGATTGACATATGGGATGATATGATGTGAATGTTGGCCACCATAGTCTAGAAGACCGGTTTTCACCGGGCAAGATGGGTGCCTAACACCTTCCCACCTTGTAACATAGCCTCCGAACTTAGATCAAGGGTTGATAGACCAATGCTTATCCTTGTAATTTTCAATTTTTAGATTGTAATTAGGAAACAAAGCCATGTACTTTATCTTAGATTGTATCTAGGACCAAAGCCATGTAATTTTTCTATGATCAATGTAAATTCAATTGGAAATTAATAGAATGAGAAAATTTTCAATTATGATTTTCTTATTTTTCTAATAATTAAATAAGTGGTGACTCCATTATTAAACCCTTAATCTAAAGGGGAAAATATAACTAGTCGAACCTCCATTTTGAGAGGCAATAACACAACTCCACCCATTCACGTGGGTTTGGCCCAACACTCCTAAAAAAGGGGGCCGAGGGCGCAGTCTCTCACACATACCACCAAATCCTATTGGTGATGAGCTTTCATCCAATAAAAGCCCTCCTACATCAGCCCTTGTGATCTTGAAGAGTGGCCTAGTGGCTAATATTAATTTCCCAATACAACAAAGGTTTGAAGAATCCCCAGAGCTGTCAAGAGCTAAGCTATAGCAAACTTACAAGTCCAATTCCCTGAAGAAGAAGAGTACATATTGAGTGACAAGATCCCTAGAAAAGTAGTAGTGGTAGAGATCCCAGGAAAGAAACAAACTATGAGGTTTGTGCAGTCAACCTCTAACAAGCATGCCTAGAGGAAGCCTTCCTCTTCCAGGATCCCCGTAAGAGAATCCCCCACCTGAAGAAAACACCATGACAGAGTCAACTTGGTGGAGCTTCTTCTAGCCACCAGTTCACCAATGAGAGCAACCTTAGATGACTCATAAAAGAAGAGTATTCTCATGAATGATTTGTTCACAGCCAAGAGAGGATATTTTAGAAGATCCTCGGAGAAGGAAACAAATCCTTAACCCTTTAAAGAAAAGAAAAGAAATCAGTTCAGTGACCCTACTTGAAAATGGGGGGCTACAAAGGAACCTTTTCTGAAGATTGAAAAATTCAATGGCCATGAACAAATTTTCCAAGTGACATGGCCTAGGACTTGGAAAGAGCAAACTTTCCATGTACCTGGCCCAGGACTTGGCCAAAACAAATTTTTTTCCAAGTGACATGGCCCAAGACTTAGAAAGAGCAAACTTTTCATGTCCCTGGCTCAAGACTTGGCCAAAACATATTTTTTCCAAGTGACATGGCTTAAGACTTGGAAAGAGCAAACTTTCCATGTACTTGGCCCAAGACTTGTCTAGAACAAATTTTCCAAGTGGCATGGCCCAAGACTTGGGAAGAGTAAACTTTCTATATACCTAGCCCAGGACTTGGCCAAAATAGATTTTTCCAAGTGACATGGCCTAGGATTGGGAAAGAGAAAACTTTCCATGTACCTGGCTCAAGACTTGGCCTAAAACAAATTTTCTAAATACATGGCTCAAAAATTGGCCAAGAGCAAAAGTTTCCAAGTACGACCGAAAAACTGGTCAAAAGCAAAAGTTTATGGATACAAGCCATAACACGTCCCAATAATGCATGCAGATTGTAAACATATCCCAGTAATAGCTACAACCTGTAGCACGTACCAGTAATGGGTACAACCTGTAGCCGTAGCATGTCCCAGCAAAGGGTGCAAATTGTAAGCAATGCCCAACGAGGGGTAAAAAGAGAAAGAGCCTTGAGTGGATATGAAAACCCAAAAGTGGGTGTATGAAGTGCACAAGATTGACCTCCTTGAAAGGAATTGGTTCAAGGGAGCCTAAGGAAGCAAGGAAGGTGTAACTTAAAAAAAAAAAAAAAAATTCTAAGAGTACATCACTCGAAGCCACAAAAGCATGGATACTTTTGCAAATCTCTATACAAAGAGATTAGTCAATGACATTGCAAACCAGCTAGTAACATTTCCCTCCTCCTATAAGGTGCAAACTCACCAAAGGCTTGGAGGTACTTCGATTCAACAAAAGAAAGGTACCCTTTCGATAAGCCCACTCATTAATACCATGTTTGAATATATCAAAACACTGCAAAAAGTTGTGCAAGAGGTATCACCCATGCACTAATACTTTATTCATGTAGATTAAAATGAAAATTCTAATATTTTGGTGTCTTACTTGACCAATTATCAAAAATCAAAATTTGGAATTCTTGTGTGGTTGAAATCCTCACATGGTTTCATATACATGAAGTAATTTTTTATTGCTATATCTTATTTGGCAATTGGCTTTTTCAGTGCATACACTAGGGGCTAAGATAAGATTAAAAATTTTCCTTAGATATATCTTTCACTTGATAAAATTGAGAAGTCTAGTGCAAACTTTACTGTACGTAAGTTCAACCATTGTTATTTTCTTTGGCTCGTGAACTATATGGTACATAGCAATTCAACAACAATATAATTGGTGGCATGATATGTGAATAATTTGCTGCAATCTGAAATATTATACAATCTCTCACAATCTAGAAAAAGAATAAGGCAAAGATCAAGAGCATCCACCAGAAGAGCAAGGTCTTTAGCTAAAGCAAGGCGTGGAGATGTTCTTAAGCCTTTTAAGTCATGTCCTCAGGGAAGTTTCTATCTCTTAATGCATTTTGAGAAGAGTAGCTAGTCTTGATTGGACTCTAAATCAGCATGTTTTTATGATTCAATGATTTATGATATCATGGTCCCATTGGTAAGTCACTATCCATGGACTAAAAATCTCATGTGGCAAACATCTTGGTGTTATTCACATTAGCCATAGCAAGCATGTACTACAATGCATAGAATATCTTTGGCAATGTTCATGGGGGCTCCCTCACTCAACCTATTTTGTAAAATAAACAAAATCTTGTTGACAAAGCAATACTATCTTATATTGAGATTTAATATGCATTCAACATGATTTTTGTATGCTACTTTCAAAAAAGGCATATCTTAGAATTATTAGCAAACATTAGTGCTAGAAATATACTCTTTGCATCAAATGCAATACCAATATAATTTGGTTATACATATATATTTGCATATATCATTGTCAGTTTGACAAAGTTAATTTGTTGAATACCAATCTACAACTTAATACTAACATGAAGGTGAATTCTAATCTTTCGCAACATGTTAGTTCATCCTATGAAGGAAGTGTAGCAATTCCTTAGGAGTTTTCCTCAAGAATTATTTGATCTACACATTGATTCTACAAACCAGGAAAGTGTCTAAGAACAATTTATTTTCTTACGCGTGGGCTATAAGTAACCCACGAGCTCGGGGGGCTAATGTTGAGGACCAAAATTTCACAAGAAAACTCATTCCATGAAAAGTAAGGAAAGACCATGGGTTTGAACAAAAGAATGCCTAATTCATGAAGTTAAGAATGACCATGAAGGCCCAAAGTCCCAAAAAGAAGGAAAAAAAGAAAGAAAGAAATAATAATAATAATATTAATAATAATAAAGAAAAAAAGAAGAGGATCTCGATCAGGCCAGAGGACATGCAGCAAGGATTTCGGTTAAAGGATATGCAGCAAGAAGAGCATCAAGGCCCTAGGACCTTGATGTGTCCTTTTGAAGCTTTGAGAAGAGGACCTTGGCTAACACATGGGAAAACGAAGATGTATGTTCAGATTTCCAGCAAAAAAGCCATTAAAAATCTAGCAAAATAGGTATTTTCTTTGTAACCCATGGTCCAAGTCCATGGGATCCCGAGTGGATAGTAAGGGAGAAGTGGTTTGGTCGGTAGGGGAGTAATTTCTAGTGAAAGGAGTATCTCGAAGGTTTCCCTTGGTTCATATATTGGCTTGGAATGCATGAACCAATGAAAAACTCAGTTCTCCCATGTGCATGACATTTCCCCACAATTTCCTCTCAATTCTCACTTTCAACTAAAGTTGTCATCCAGTACATTGAGCAGCCCACGCATTCATTTGACTTTCCAAGAAGGAATCTTTCATTTATAGCTAAAGCCAAATGCCCCTTTTGAGTTATAATTGCCTAATTAAGCTAAACCTTTGCCTAATGCACTTTTTTAGGTTCCAAAGGACATGGTTTTACCTAGCAGACCAAGGACGTCCTCGTCCAGGGTATCGGACCATATCCACTATAAAAGGAACACTAAGGCATAGCAGAAGAGGGGGGGGGGGGAGAGAAAAAGAGGGATTCAGATGGAGGGAAAAGGGAAGAGTTCAATGGTTCAAAATGATAACTCTTAGAGCTTTAATAGTCCATCAAGGGAGAGGAAAATGAACAAAATAAGAGAGCCAAGGTGGAGGAATTTGTCCCATATCCTTGAGATAATTCAAAATATCACTTAACCTCCAAAGAAACATATGCCAAAAACATGCACACATCAGATATCACTCTCTTTCACAAAAATCCTCCTCACCTAACTATCTTGGAAGGCAATGCCCAAGCAAAACCACTTGGACTTGAGTTCCAAATCCCACAAGTCTTGTGCAAAAGCACTAAGTCTGTGAGAATTGGAGCCAGGATCCTCGTGGCTAACTCATTCTCATGAAATTCATTTACATATGTGTATATGCATTAAAATGTACATCTTAATCTAAGAAACTAACAATTATTTGAAGATATGTGTATTGTATAGTGTGTTCTTATGCAGGACCTACAGAAGTAAAGGGAAAGGAAAAAATTCCATTGCATAATAAGCATGGAGAAAGATTGTATAGTTCAGAAAATCAACATTCTAGGATTACAGGCTTAGTATGTCCGGGGTACCACGACAGTATGTTCGGGTGTACCAAGTGAATGAACTCTTTTAAATGTTTACACAATAAAAGATAAGTCTCGAATATTCTATTTGAATCTCTTTCTCATTGTGAATATTATGAATAATTATTTTACTTGTTTTGTAAGAGTAGAGGGTCATTTTATGACATTAAAACACTTATAATGGTATTTTATTGCTTAGGAGGAATCTCATTTTTGTCTTGAGGAGCTTTATGTGACTTGCGCACAACTTGGCTTGTAATCAGCCCCATTTAGCTACAATGAATCAAGCCCAGTTCACCAAACAACAAGTAAAGAGCCCAGGATCCCTTTTTCTACTTGGGCCTGGGTATTGTCCAAAAAAAGTACCCACACAAAAAAATTATATGCTAAATAGTGTTTGCACTATGATAATTATATGCGTAATAGTATTTAGATAACAAAAGAGAGATAAATAGTAGCTAGAGATTGAGAAGTAAGAAGAGCGGAAGATTTTCAAATGATGTTAAGTGACATTTGTAATTAGGAAGTAAATTGGATATTTTTAAATTTTTTTTTAATACCTAGCATGAGCCCAAATCTATGGATAATTTTTTTTTTTTTTTTTTTTGAGAAACAAGAACTTGAATATTATTAATGAAGGTCGTTAACATCTGCCTGTAAGACATGAGTGATATCTGGTGGTACATCTTCCATCCAGACTTGGAATTGTGGATAAGAAACTACTCGTCTTGCTAGCAAATGAGCTACGTTATTACATTGCCTACGAACATGCGTTTACTCTATGGATGAAAAATGCGAGGCAAGGTACTGAAATGTCATGTGCAATGTGACCAAAATTTGCTAAGCTGTGTATGTGCTCTTTGAGTATTGTGATAAGGACCTTTGAATCACCCTTGAGGATTACTCTCCCAAACCCCGTTTCTAATGCTAGTTCAAGACCCCTACGTGCCGCCAGAGCTTCCACTTCAACAACAGTAAATGGCAGGGGAATGCGTTGAGAAAGGGATACCATTACCTGTCCACATTCATTCCTAATAACCACCCCTGTGCCAGCACAGTTTTCTGCTTGAAATAGGGCGCTGCCAAAATTTATTTTGTACTGGAGTTTTCCTGGAGGTTGCCACTTAGGAGGAGGATGTTTCAGTGGGGTACTTGTTACAATGTTGTGCATTAAGAACTCATGCAGCTTGTCTTGGGCTTGATTCAGGAGTTTATCCAACGTGCCAACATTCTTTCCCAGTCTGAGGTTATTCCACTGAGTCCACAAACCCTAGATGACCATTTAGAACAATGCAGGTTCCCTATTTTTAGCAAAAACACATCCCAACAAGACTATAAAGGAAGTGGCATGTCTCATGCTGCTATGATTCCAGATGGGAACCTTGTGCCACAAAGCTTCCAGTTTTGGGCATTTGTATAAAGGGTGCTGCACATCTTCTCGATTTTCATGGCATATGTCATAGCTGTCCCCTTGAATTATTTTCCTCTTGACCAAATTCTGCTTAGTAGGTAAAGAATTCGTCGCTGCTCTCTAAGTTAAGTTTTGAACCTTGCTGGGTACTGTGAGACTCCACACTGTCTGCCATAGAGGGCTTAGCCGAAAGCCATCAGACTGCCCTGGTCGTGTGTTTTGGAGTTCAATCTACAGAAATTTGTACCCTAACTTAATGGTATACTCATCATTGGGATTGAAAGGCCATATGAGTGTATCGGGTTGGTCAGTATTGCATAGGGAAATTTTTTGTACAATTTTAGCCTCCAAAGGTAGCAGTGTTGCCTCAATAACCTCCCTATTCCAGCAGCATTTGTCCTGGTCTATCAAATTTCTAACCTTTGATTTTGCTAGCAAGTCAACCCGTGGAGACACAATCCTTGGTGAGTGTTTTACTAGCAGCCACCTGTCACCCCAGATTTCAGCTGTTCTTCCATCTCCAATCCTCCAAATCGCCCCTTGTTTGATGACTTCTCTTCCTCGAAGTATGCTTCGCCATACGTATGAAGCCAAGCTTGGGTTTGCTGCTTCCATTATAGTGCCGTTTGGGAAAAACTTTGCTTTGAAAACTCTATAGAAAAGTGAAGTTTTATCATGTAGGAGCCGCCATGTTTGCTTAGCCAAGAGAGTGTCATTAAACCTTGAAAAATCTTTAAACCCCATTCCACCTTGAGATTTAGGCTTGCATAGGTCCTCTCACTTCATCCAATGCACTTTTCGGCTCTCCCCCTTTTGTCCTCAAAAAAATTTCTTGATAAGTGCTTCGATTTCATGGCATAATCCAATTGGCAACTTAAAACAAGACATAGTATAAGTGGGTAAAGCTTGGGCAACAGATTTTATTAAAATCTCCCGGCCCACTTGAGACAACAATTTCCCTTCCCACCCTTGAAGTTTCTTCCACACCCGCTGCTTAATATTATCAAAACTTGCCTTTTTCTTGTGTAATGAGGGTAAACCCAAGTATTTTTCATACTGTTGGACCACCGGTACTCCTAAAGCATTTTTGATGAATTCTTGCATGTCATTTGCTGAAATAGAGTGTTTTTTTCCCTATTTATTTGTTGCCTGGAAGCTCTTTCATATTTGGCTAAAATGTCTAGGAGCTTTTGACATTCGGTTTCCTTTGCCCTGCAAAAAACAAGACTATCATCTGCAAAAAGGAGATGGGTTAGCTTAGGGTCATTTTGACAAATGGAGACTCCTTTTAAATCACCCATACTTTTTGCCTTCTTTAACAGCCCATGAAAACCCTTTGTGCATAAGAGAAATAGGTATGGGAAAAGAAGGTCGCGTTGGCGAAGTCCTCTAGTTGGTGTGATGTTGCCTTGAGGTTCCCCATTGACCAAGACTGAGTATATGGCTGTGGATATGCACCCCATCATCAACTTTATCCAAGCCACATCAAACCCATTTTCTCCATCAATTTCTCCATGTATTGCCATTCCACCATGTCATATGCTTTGCTCATGTTGAGCTTGAGTGCCATATAACCTGTATTTACTGAGCAATGATTCCTCATGTAATGCAAGGTTTCAAAAGCCACCATGATATTATCAAAAATCAAGCAGTCAGTCATGAAGGCACTTTGATGTTGTGAAATAATATGGGGTAAAACCTGTTTCAATCTATTAGCTAACACTTTTGAGAACACCCTGTATAGCACATTACTAAGACAAATAGGATGATATTGTGAGACATATTTAGGATTTTTAACTTTAGGGATTAGGGTGATAAAAGAATGACAAAGTGCTGGTGGGAGAGTGCCCGTATTTAAATATAGCAAGATAGATTTAGTGACATCATTACTAACCACAGACCAATAGCTTTGATAAAATAGTAGTGGCATACCGTCAGGTCCTGGTGATTTTAATGGCGCCATCTACTTAAGTGCTATCTCTACTTCTTGGGCTATGAACACACTCATCAATTTTAGATTCATGTCTGCTGTGACCACATGAGGAATTTGGTCCAATACCTCATTAAGTCTGACCGGGTTGCTAGAGGTGAATAAATTTTGGTAGAAGTTCACCACTGTGTCCACATTTTACTTGACTATGTGCACCATCTCCCTTCCCCATCAAACAAACCTTTTAGGTAGATCCTACGTCTTCTTTGAAAGCATTTACTATGGAAAAAACATGTGTTCCTGTCTCCATCCTTAAGCCATTGAACCTTTGATCGTTGAGACCATATTTTAGCTTCTTGGTCCATGAGTATATTGACTTCCTTTTCCAAGATTTTAACCTGATGGGCATCACCCCCTCTGCTGGCTGCCGCTTCTGCTTGGGACAATAGCTTACGTTTCTTCTCTAGCTCACATCTAATGCTGCCAAAGTTTCTCTTACTCCATTTTTCTAGCTCCTCCCCACATTTATCTATTTTTGATAACACCCTCATGCCATCCGATTCCTCAAAGTCCCTTGCCAAAGTGCTTCTATTGTCTCACCACACCCCTTCTCCGTTATCCATACTTGGTCAAACCAAAAAGGTTTTTTCTGCCTGCAGTCCATTCCTTCCGACACAATCCAAATGGGTTTGTGATCTGAGGTAGTAACATCAAGATGGTATACCTTCATGTCCGGAAACATCGAGAACCAATCATTTGTTGCTACCGCTCTATCTAACATTTTCCAAACCGTATAGTTATCAAAGTGTTTGTGCCAAGCGAACATATGTCCCATAAAGCCCAAGTCCATGAAGCCACATTCATCAAGCACATCCCAAAAAGCCTGCATTTGACCATGTGATCTTGTTTTTCCCCCTACCTTTTCAGATTGCTTGGTAATTTCATTAAAGTCTCCAGCACAAATCCATGGAGCTTGCCCTATTGTTTTCAAGTTTCTTAACCTCCCCCAAGCTTTATGCCTTTGTTGTGTATCCAGCTTACCATAAAAGCCAATGAAACGCCATTCTCCTTCCTTATTTTTTTTAATTGTACTATCAATGTGGTTTTTTGAGAAAGTCTCAATTGTTAAATCAAAGTCTTCCTTCCAAAAAATCACCAACCCCCTTGATTTATTTCTGCAAGGAGCCACAAATTTATTTTTTAAACTTCAAACGATCCTGAACTAGAGCTAGCCTTGCTTCATCCGTCATGTTACGGCTATAAACATGACGGAGGGATCTTTTGCCCCACCATCTCTGCAAGCTGATTTTCTGTTTGTTAGTTCCCAAGCCCCCGACAGTTCCAACATAAGATACTCATTGCTTCTGGCAGGGCTGGAAACCAGCCTCCGCCAATATTTGCTTGTTGTTGCTACCTACCTAAGAAACCCTTATTTTTTTCATTAACTTAGATTGGCTATCTATCCCCCTTGCACATCTCTTCTCTCCCACTGCTTCTTCCATAATAGTATCGGTCTCCCTAGCTGTTTTGCTAATCCTTTTCCATGTTCCTTCATTTGGCACTGGTTTATTATGGATATTGGGTAAGGTTGAAGGTGTTGTGCGCGTTGTGTGTGGTGGCTGGTATGCACGTGCTTGGTGGGTGGTCAGAAGGGTTGAATCATTAATTGATAAAGTCTCCAAAAATTTTGCCTTACATGTCTCTGCTATATTCTCGGGTAGGAAAGTTATCTCAAAGTCAAATGTTTTTAGTTCCTTATCAATCTCCTTAATTTTCTCCTCAAAAGTCTCGCATGATAAAGTCTTATTTTTAGGACTCTTAGAATTGAAATTCAAATCACCAGGAATCCCCATATCCGCAGTATTTTGCATTGAATGTTACATGGTTACATCCTGCAAATCTGCCCCATTAATTACCTGCTGCACCTGTTCTGCACTCTCCTTTTTAGTTCGAATTACCTCTGGCAAAGGCTTCCCTGTATGGATCACCACTACTGGAGACTGTTTGACGATGGTGATGGTTCTGCATTTACCTTCATTTTCTTAGCGAAAAAACTAGGCGCCTTGATGACAGTTTTACGTGAAGATATGAAGGGTGCTACCCGTAGCCAAGGCCCAAACTGCCTGGAATCAACTAATAAACTTCCTTCACTTTCAATCCACAATTCATAATCCCGGTCGTCGTGTGTAAGTCAACCACAACAATAACACATATTTGGGAGTCTTTTGTACTTAAATGACACCCATAGCTCTTTTCCATTCTCTAATGATATCACTCTACCACGGCATAAGGGCTTTGAAATATCGAGAATAACTCGGACCCTGATAAAACCATCTCCTTCCACCTCTGCATTTGCAGGAGCTTTAGTTACAATCCCAATGGTTTCACATATCTGCTCCGCCACCTTTTGAGTCCTAAATCTAAGTGGTATATCATGTACTTGGACCCAGAAAGCAACTCTATTGAATTTCATGTCTGCCAAGTCCGTCTCCTTATCATAATATTGTAGTAACATAAGATGCTTGTCAAAACTCCACGACTCGGCTGCCATTATTTTTTCCATCTCCATCTTATCATCAAAAGTGAACAGCACTATGGCCTCGTTTGGGAAGAGAGAATGGAATGGAAATGAATGAAGAGAATAATTTTAGAATATTCTTCCCTTCCCTTGTTTGGGAGTTTTAATGGAGGGAATAAAAAGCCTATTCCCTTGTTTGGGAGTTTAAGTGAGAGAGAATGGAATGGGTAGGAGAGAACACTCATTCCTCTCTATTTCCTTAAAACCTAAAATTTTCATTCCCCCCAAAATTGGGAGGAATAGGAGGGAATGAAATTAGATTTAATGTTTTTTTTACTAAAACTCCCAAAATTGTGTGCGTTGTGTGTGATGGCTGGTATGCACGTGCTTGGTGGGTGGTCAGAGGGGTTGAATCATTAATTGATAAAGTCTCCAAAAAATTTGCCTTACATGTCTCTACTATATTCTCGGGTAGGACAGTTGTCTCAAAGTCAAATCTTTTTAGTTCCTTATCAATCTCCTCAATTTTCTCCTCAAAAGTCTCGCATGATAAAGTCTTATTTTCGGGACTCTTAGAATTGAAATTCAAATCACCAGGAATCCCCATATCCGGGGGATTTTGCATTGAATGTTGCATGGTTACATCCTGCAAATCTGCCCCATTAATTACCTATTCTGCACTCTCATTTTCAGTTCAAATTACATCTAGTGAAGGCTTCCCTGTATAGATCACCACTACTGGAGACTGTTTTGACGATGGTGATGGTTCTGCATTTACCTTCATTTTCTTAGCGAAAAAACTAGGCGCCTTGATGACAGTTTTACGTGAAGATATGAAGGGTGCTGCCCGTAGCCAAGGCCCAAACTGCCTGGAATCAACTAATAAACTTCCTTCACTTTCAATCCATAGTTCATAATCCCGGTCATCGTGTGTAAGTCAACCACAGCAATAACACATATTTGGGAGTCTTTCGTACTTAAATGACACCCATAGCTCTTTTCCATTCTCTAATGATATCACTCTACCACGGCATAAGGGCTTTGAAATATCGAGAATAACCCGGACCCTGATAAAACCATCCCCTTCCACCTTTGCATCTGCAGGAGCTTTAGTTACAATCCCAATGGTTTCACATATCTGCTCCGCCACCTTTTGAGTCCTAAATCTAAGTGGTATATCATGTACTTGGACCCAGAAAGCAACTCTATTGAATTTCATGTCTGCCAAGTCCATCTCCTTATCATAATATTGTAGTAAACAAAGGTGCTTGTCAAAACTCCACGGCTCGGCTGCCATTATTTTTTCCATTTCCATCTTATCATCAAAAGTGAACAGCACTATGGCCTCGTTTGGGAGGAGAGAATAGAATGGAAATGAATGAAAAGAATAATTTTAGAATATTCTTCCATTCTCTTGTTTAAGAGTTTTAATGGAGGGAATGAAAAGCTCATTCCCTTGTTTGGGAGTTTAAGTGGGAGGGAATGGAATGAGTAGAAGGGAACACTCATTCCTCTCTATTTCCTTAAAACCTCAAATTTTCATTCCCCCCGAAATTGGGAGGAATAGGAGGGAATGAAATTAGATTTAATGATTTTTTTACTAAAACTCCCAAAATACCCTTAAATATTTAACCCTTTATTTTAAAATAGGGGTCTAATAGTAATATTGTCATAAAATAATTCCATTACATTCCCTCCATGTTGCTCCCAAACAAAATTACTTACATTCCATTCATTTTCATTCATTTCCATTCATTTATTTTAAAACATCCAATCAAGGTTACTTAATATCGTTCTATTCCATTCTTTTTCATTGCTTTTTCTTACTTAAATACATTCCATTCCATTCCATTTCATTCTTTTCCATTCCCTTATAATTATTTCATTTCATTTCCTTATGAACTCCCAAACGGAGCCTATGTGATCCCCCTTCCTTCTTAACCTTAAAACTGTTTTTTGATCTCCAAATAGGTGTGAAGGTATTAGCAATGGTGTCTATATTGAGAGCACGCTTAGTCAAGAATTTCGCCGTGAGAACAAACTCAACTACTGCCTGATCTTCTACCAGTGGATGGTCAGACCCTTCACTTTTTGATAGAGTAAGGCAACTCCATGATTTCGTCCGGTCATCCATCCTAGAGGTAAAAAAGAAGAGAAGAAGAATAAAAAACTGTTTCCCAAACCCCCCGAGGAAAAAAAACCACAAAGCCTGAGGTAAACCTTATAAAACTGTATTATTTTGAGAAATACTTGTCTTCATAGTTTTGAATTTTTCTTCATGGATACTACCATGGTGAACGTAAATTTAGTTTTAACAGCGTGGTAGATCAGGTAATTTCGAATCTTATCGATCACAATGTGACAATTTTTACTTTCTTTTTTTAATTTAATAAAGGGCAGTTGTAGGTTAGGTGGATGAAAAGTTAAATGTAGGTTCCATCAAATAGAGTGCAACTCAGTACCGTAATTTTCATCTTCCCGGGCCGCATCATATTCGACGGTACATACTAACCGGTAAATAAAATAAAATACTAATAATTACTTTTAGGTAAGAAATGCTTATCTTTAGAGTTTTGTCTTTTTCATTTGATCATGACTATGTCATGTATGAAAGAAGGGGTGATGAAATTTAGTTCAGCCATGAATGATAGGTGAAGTAAACTCAGATTAGATTTAGGAGGTAGCTGTATGAAAGAAGGGGTGATGAAATTTAGTTCAGCCATGAATGACAGGTGAAGTAAACTCAGATTAGATTTAGGAGGTAGCTGTATGAAAGAAGGGGTGATGAAATTTAGTTCAGCCATGAATGATAGGTGAAGTAAACTCAGATTAGATTTAGGAGGTAGCTGGCAAATTTATAGATTTCTCACAGTCAAGCTGGCAAATTGAGTAAAACAAACATTTAGTGCATGTTTGACACCCGCTTAAAAAGCCAGCTTATTTTACTATTCAGTTTATTTTTGCTATTATTTATAAGCCTTATTGCACTTTTTGGTATTATTCATGGATCCCGTTGTATTATTTCAGCTAACTTTTACCTTTATTTACAGTACTTTCAATAAAAAATTTTCAATTTCAGCAAAATAAACGGATCTTAAACAGACCCTTAACATTAAGAAATTGTGAAATTGGTTGGTTTCGTTAAAAAAATATTGTAGATTTAGCCTCAAACAAAGTGCAGATTAATTTTTTTTTTTTTCAACATTTTATTTACTGATAGTAGGTATACTTTTTCATCTGAGGATTAAATTAATTAATTACATTTGAATTAGAAGTCTTTCTACCCCCAAGTTTTGTCTTTTCTTTGGTCATGGCCCATGAAAAAATAAGTTAAATAGTAATAACAAATGTTTTAGGATAGGTGGCTAAGCTAATTGAACTTATTGAAGTATTGAACTCCCTCTCAACAGTTTTAGGCTTTTAGCTGCTAACTATAATTTAGCTATATGTTCCTAAAAATTTGTATGCGAAGAAAGATTAGGTAAATCATTTTTTTTTTTAAGAAACAAAAACACACGCACAGAAAAGAATGAATAAAGTTTTAATACAAAAACACATTACAAATTTCTCTAAAAAAATAATTAAAAAAAACATGGTAGTTTTTAAGGGAGGTTAAATCATTATATAATGTCACAAAATATCTCTTTAAAAAAAAAAAAAAGTCACAAAAATCTATACGCCGTGTATAACATTGGACTTAATTACAATTTATTTTAAAAATAAACGAGAAGAAACATAAACATCCTATATCCAAAGGAAATATTCAAATGAGAAATATTCATTTGTTAAAAGACTTCTATATGCAAAAGAAATCTCACGACGTTCATGATCTGTACATTTACTTCTTCTCACAACTACTTCAAACTACATATTATTTTCTTTTAAAAAAAATCATAACCGCATTTTCTTACTAAAGCTAGGACCATCATCTTAATTGTGTGCAAACAATTCCACATTTGTTTTGGTTAAAAAGTCAATGAAATGAAAAGCATATCATATTGTAAAGTTCATATTTTTATGTATTGACATATCTAATATATATTAAAATGCACTTTTATATGTAATTGAGTCTTATTTTCTAGTGTATTTAAGAAAGACATTGTTCACCAACAAGTGATATTATTGAAGATAGAAGACTACTCAAGAAACTACTCAAAAAAAGCTAAATTGCAGGTCTTGATTCCTAGCTCTATACTTGCCAACCTATTGAAAATAAATGAATCTCAATACCTTCTTGACACCTCTCGATCTATCAAGCTTTCGGAAAACTAAACAATAAATTCTGTTTTTGGCCCATGATGGCTTGGTTTTCTGACGATTCATGCACTAGGGTTCCATAGTATAGAAAAGACATTTTACAGTTGTCATCATAGAGATAGAGAGACACATCACGCATAAGAGAGAGTTGTTGCGATGTTTATGTGCATAGGGTTTTGTACCAAGCTGCAACTAGTTCATCCGAACGTGGATTGAAGAACTCTGCAAAGCTACAACAATCAAAAGAGTTGTTGTGGAGTTACTCACAGACATGAGATTTGTGCAAAAGAGAAGTCTTCTACAAGAACTAGTCTAATTAGGGAGATTGGAACTGAGCTTCCTTATAGATTAGTAGGTTCTATTGTAGGTAGGTATTTTGGGATAGGGTAAAATTCTTTTTACTTGTAACCTCTATTTCTTGTTAGTGGATTCTTCGAGAGTGGTGAGCTAAAATTTACTCAGTGAGGTTTTGCTTACAAGGGTTTTTCCCATCGTGATCAAATTGCCGTATCAAACTTATTTTCTACTGCACTTAATTTAGTTTGATGATTTGATTGTGTCTTAATCAAATTTGCATGTAATTTAAACTAATTAATCAACTTGGGTTATTAGTTAATTAACTAGAGTCAATCAATAACCCAATACATACACAAAGTATTCTTTGGAATTTAAAAAACCTATTATGGAATTCTAACATGTACCTTGATGCTTCAAACATGAAAACCAAAGAAAAGATCTTCGCATAACTTTTGATAAATTCTTGTGCCACCTTGATCTTCACCTCGATGACCATCTTCGTGGTTAAGAGAGTGAGCTCTTCCTTTATTGAATAACTCCTAGATTAGGGGTATCAATTCGTGTTAGCATGTCGGATTTGTGTCATGTCGAGGTAAGGGTATTCAACTAAATGGCTCAACCCAAACTCAACTCATTTAATAATTGTGTCATAATCCTTCAACCCTAACCTGACTTGTTAATAAGATGGGTTAACCTGACCTAGCCCACTTGACATGCTTAATAAACAGGTCGTGTTGGGTTGACACAAATGTAACATAACCCATTTTAACATGCATAATATTAAATATAACATCCATCTAAAAATATATATATATATATATATATATTTTTTTTTACATCCCAAAAGTAGTGCATACACTTCAAGTTTTCAACCCACATTCAAAATAATATAGTTCAACAAAAAGATAATATCTATCTAAAAATAAGTTCTTTGCATTCCAAAAAAAGTGCATACACTTCAACTCAAATTCAAAATAATATAGTTCAACAAAAATATAATATCCTCAGGATTTGTAAAGTTTCAATTTCCAATTATATCCCTTGAAAGTTTTTGTAATTACTCACTTTTCTTTTTAAATATAAGATATAGGTTGGATATGTAAATGATATTTGACAAATCTAAAATAAAATAAATATTTATTTTTTATACGAGTTAAACGGGTTGTGTTAAATGTGTCTATTACGAGTTACGCGAGTTGACCTGCTTATGACACGTTTCTTATCATGTCGCTTTTGAGTTGACCTGTTTATGACCCAAACCTGCTAAAGTCCAACCCTAACCCTCAAAAACCCATGTCAAGTTTGTGCCGTATTTGCGGGTTGGGTTAAACATTGACACCCCTACACTAGATCCATGCAAGCTATGGAGGTTGAGAAAATTTTGATTTTTCTCTATTTCTTTGTGTAGCTAAGACTCTAGGGATACGTGTTAGCTAGACCAATGGTTTATATACATAGCTTGAGATGGGACCAAAAAGAAAAATAAAACTTAGTTTAAATTGCAACAAAAATTCACCATACACAAAAAAAAAAAAAAAAAAAAGTCTTATTCCTAAAATTTGTTGGGTTGTTATAGATCTTCAGTAAATTAATCAGGGTCGACCACAAATATTAACCTATTTTATCCGAAATCATACTCTTAGTTACTTTTAACGCCTCCTTTTTTTTTTTAACACTAATTTTATGAATCATATACTTTGTATTCCTTTATCATTTTTTATTCTTACAACTTGAATAGACTCACTTTTTTTTTTCTTTTTTCCTTATTGGTGCATGAATCTCTCACTTCTGAATACAAACAAACCATCTCAACTCTCAAGTAATTATATTTCTCATCTTTTCATAATCAATAGGGTTTGCCTCTATCTTTTAAGGGAATTTTTTCATTTCAAATTATATTTTTTCATATTTTTCCACTTATTCAACTTAACATACACACGGAAAAAAAAAAAGAAAAAAAAGAAAAAAAAAAAGGGTATGAAATAAGGTTTCATTCTATCATATTTTCATACACAATGACCCAAATTAAGCATACATGGATGGATCTCTCTCTCTCTCTCTCTCTCTCTCTCTCCATGATTATTTGTTCTTTCCATTAGAATCAAGATCTATCGAATTCAGGGAAAAGTAGGAGTACTGAATAATTACTCATAATTTAGTGGCACTATCAAGTTCCCTCATGGGGGTAAAATATTCTTATTTTCTTTTCTAATGTTTTAACGGATATCAATTGTATTTTCGAAAACTTTTTTGACACTACTTTTTACCACGTCACGTAGCGTCATTCATCATTCATATATACACAACTTTCTCCATCGTGGCCATGAAAGAGTTTTTGCTGCCGGGAACAAAAGAAGAGAGAGAGAGAGAGAGACAGCTACCGTGCTCCTTACATTTTCTTGTCCGGTGAGTTTCGTTGACATCCTGTGACTGATTACTTCTTTGTTATTCCTTTTTTCTTTTCTTTTTTGCATTTTCTATTTAGATATTAATGGTCATCTTTCCATTTTTTTTGTTAGATCACAGACTATTTCTTTTTCTCGTTCTCTTATTCTTCCCAATGTTGGCTGTATCTACCTACATCTACAGCAACCTATTTTAGTAAGTTCTCTTTGCATCTTTGACATGTCTCCAGGCTATATATTGACGTTTTTTTTTTTTGGGCTGAATAAATGTTTTATTAACACAATCAAAGGCAGGAACCTCCCCGTCTTCGATCTCCTTGATTGACACGAACTGAGGAAGGGCGAAGATGGAGTTGGTTCCTACCTAATAAAAATTCTAGCACATTTTGTAACAGAGTAGTGTTGCACTACGTCTATTTAATTTGTTGGTATCATAAACCAAAAGGAAGATAAAATTATTTTGATGTCTTTCACTGTCAAGGAGTTAGAACAGTACAGATAGAGTGTAGAATATTGCATCTATCAGGTTTAAAACAAAAAATATAAATGTGATATTAAAAACACAAAAACTTTGTTCTAAAAAAAATTGGAAGTATTAAACAAGGATAATACATATGAACACTCATTTCAAGGAATTTTTTCAGTCATACAACGCGAATCTTTGGTTTTGTAGTTGAAGAGTCAAAGAGGAGTGGAGTATTCATGTCTGGGTTTGGAAATTCTTCAATTGAAAAGAATTGAATACTTTTTAAAAGGTATCACAAGTTCTCTACTTGTTTTCCTATAATTATGAGTTCATGTTCATCTCTTCATCTCTTGTTGCATTGTAATGTTAAAAGACTGAAATCTTTGATCCATAAAATTACATTCTAGTAACATAAGATTACGCCATTTAATTCGTTAGTTACATTCCCATCACATTTAAAAAAACGTAGCATTTTCATACTTGGTTAAAATCATTGTTAATAATAATTTCAATTTCAATAATGAATTTATTGAAAATAGCCCCTGCACCTTTAACCTCAAAAATGACAAAAAATAATCCCCAAACGTATAAAATGACAAAATACCCTTTAGATGTCTCCAAAAAAAAAAAAAAAAAAACACTTGTCCAACTCCAAATGACCAATATAGCCCAAAAACCTTTAGAGGACTCCTTCATTGACCAGCAATCAAGAAGCAGTCAAAGTCAGGACGTTAGACCGAGTTGGTTGAGTAGCAGGGGGAGAATCTTCCCTGGTAACCAATGTGTCACTCCTTCCTTTCGGTTATGTCGTGACGCCGATTGAATTCAATCCATTGATTCTCTTTCTTTTTAGTTTTAGAAGACTCGCCTCTTTCGATCTACAACCATAGTTCTCTTTTTCATGATCTTTTAGGGCAACCTCTGTTTTTATGGCAGCAACTAAGAGCTCTCCTTGAAAAAATTATTCCTAAAATTTCCAAAATACTCTTGGAATCATCAAAATAATCAAAATACCCTTAGAATATCCAAGGTACTCAAAGTTTAAAATGACTCAAAATACCCTCAAAACCTCTGAAATAACCAAAATGCCTTATAAATTTAGCTGGATTGATATGAATGCTCTTAGAGGGTGCTTAAATGTTCTAGTCATTCCCTTGTGTAAGGGATTATCCTTATATAATAAATAATCACAGTATAGTAATTTATTGTAATGTGAAACTTTTGGTAATCTTTTATATATATATATATATATAGGATTGGTAATCTTATATTACCGTAAAGTTTTGTACAAGTATATAAACCAAACATTGTAATATTAACGTTATAATTTTTATTAGATTTCATGGCAGAGGGATTTTTATCACGAGGTAGTGTGACATATTGTTTTGTAAACATTACATGCATTCAAAAGCATTTACAACTTTTGGCCCTTCAATCTTGGGAGTCTCAGTTTTTGTTGCCTTGAATTGATTTGCTAGATCTTGCTACATGCATTCAAAGACATTTGTTATTTAGATCTTAAGTAAGAAGCGCGTTGGTCACAGTAAATGACGAGTAGTGATACATTTAGATACATTTTGTTTTCCTACGAGGAGATCCAGACTTGGGCTTTGAGTTCTTGAACGCCAGCTTTCTGCTTTTATGCCCTTGTGCACAGGGACTTGATCAGCCCTGTTGTTTTCTTTGTGACCTTTAGTTGAAGCGGGAAAAAAATCGTCTATCCTCCAGTGTCAAAAGGGGACTGTTAGATAGACTGTTAGATATTTCTCCAAAAAAAAAAAGAGGGGGGGGGGGGGGGGGGGGGGTGGTGTGACTGTTAGATGAGATAGAAAATCCTTTTTAATTTTATTTTTTAGAGTTATGCTTTCTATCATCTCTTTCACTAGAAAACCTTTTGAATGGAGTTATTGTAGGCCACCTGAAGTCCAAGCCCATCATCAGACCCCTCCTAAAATAGGAACTACCATGATTCTATGCGGTGACGGAGTCAAGATTTGATTTCAAGGGAACAAAATTTATACTAAAAGATATATATAGAAAGGCTAGGACCGTAAATTTTTTTACAACTTCTTGTCACTATTGAGATGTGGCAAGTGTTATTGGTGAAGAAAAAAATGGTGAATCCATGTGTAAGTAATGATTAATCACTTACATTCTGTCATGTTAAAGTTGTGGTAAAAAATGTATGGAATAATTTGTAATCCTAGGACTACTCATATATATGAAAATGTTAATGAATACCTTAAAGGTATTAGTTTATAAACTATTGTTAGAAACCTTTTATGAGAAAATGATAAAGTAATTAAATTTTTTTGTCAAAGTTTTCCTAATATGCACATACTTAATGACATAGGTAAACACACATTGTGCAAGTGCATAATATTAATATATATATATATATATATAAAGAGCAATCTAGACAATATAAGTCATGTGTATACAAAACAATATTTTCATGTTAGAAAAACACATAAAAGATAGAATATCCATCATATTGTGTTTATTTAATTGATAGGATATAAATAAGCCATGTTTTAATTTTTTGCACAATTAAAATTTTACTTATAATTCTCATGTAAGTACAACTGTGTTGGATTTTGTTTAAATTATAAAACGACTAAATTATAACTAAAATTTTATTGTTTAACTTGCTGACAATATCATCATCGAATTATGGAGTTTATTATATAATTAGTACACAAAGAATCTGTAAATAGACTATGAACAATAACAAATTGTTATATCTTAACAAATTCCTCTTAATTGAAACTTTTTTTTGTTTCTTTTTTCTTTTCTCTCTATTCTTGTTTCTTTATAACTTTTGAACCTTAAAATTAACAAATATATATATATATATATATGTAGGGACCCGGTTCGGGCACTTCCCTCTTGGGGATGAGTGGACCCAAGCCCAGGTAACCCCATACAATAAATTTGTAGAGAGTGGATAGAAGGATTAGGCATTAGCGAAAGATACAACAGTTGGTGCGGGTTTACAAGATCATCAAGGGAAATTTGGCTAAGTGTTCTAAGGGAAAGTTTGTCCTCGGCTCAGTCCAAGGAGCCCTTCCCTGACTTCTAGTGAATATGGGGGTTGTTCTTGAACACCCCAAAAACCCTTCGAATCCCCCATCCCTTGGGGATTCATTCTATTATATAGTCTTGTTCAGTTGATCTCTGCCGTCCACTTGTCGGTCATCTGAACCTATCTCTGAGGGCTTATCCCATCAGCCGCCTTCACAGGCTTTCTGTTAGTTGAAGTAACCAAGGCATCGCTGTTCAATGGTCAATTCTTCATTAATGTGGTCAGAGTGTTAGCAGCGCATATTTAATGTGTGGATGACAGCTTCCTCTCTTCAATGTCGGCCGGCCGAGGACATTGTCGTCCTTGGCGATTCTCCTTGGCAGTTTGGGCCTTCCCCTCTCATCCTCGGATACTGCCTTATCCTCGGCATGGGCCTGGGGCCCAATATGGGATGAGTTGGAATTGCCAAATCTTTGGGCCCCACAATAGCCCTTCAAAATTCTACTGCTCGGCTACTCGGAGGGGAATGAGGATTTTAATGTCCTCACGTCCTTGCCCTGGCCTGACGGATCTTGTCCTCCTATCAGTGTCAAAATCCTTTCAACTGCCCAGGGGACGTTCCTGGCATTTCGGTACTTGGAGCGCGCCTTCATTAGATTTCGACGGCTCTGTGTCCCCCACGTTCAACGATGTGATGATGAATGGACGGTAGGGATTCTTCTGACTTAATGGGCAGGAAAGCTCGTGCGGTTACTTTTAATTGGGGGTATAAATACTCAATCGAACTGATTTGCCCCTTCACTTTTGCATTCAAGAGACCTTGCGCACATACTTTGAATTTGGTCACATCTCCAACTGTACTTGCGACTTCCTTTAGCACAAAAAGCCTACCCGAGGAGCTTTTCCTCATTTCTGTAAGTTTTCTTCTCTCTCTGGTTCATACTTTTCCGCCTGAGTTCCTTGTCCTTTTATTATTTTTCTCTCTCTCCTTCATTCTCCCTGAGCCACTTGTTAGTTCTTTAGGATGGGTAGGTTTAAGAAGTTAGTTGAGTCTGAGGAGGCGATGGACAAATTCGTTGCTAATTATAAGATCCCCGATACAGTGGGTTTGAGATACTGTGGAGAAGGGGAGTGGAGTACGAGGAGAAAATAGGGTGAGGTGGCGATTCCTATAATCGCCTTTCTGGAGGGTGGTATGAGGATTCCCATAGGGCCAGTGATGAGGGATTATCTTAGGCACTTCAGCTTATCTCCCACTTAGTGTGCCATCAATGTATTTAGGATCTTAGGCTGTGTGGATGCCTTGAATGAGAAAATGGGGCTGGGGTTAACCAACCATGATGTAAACTGGTGCTACAATCTTCAGTGCTTAAAGGGGAAGTCTTTTTACATGAAGATGAGGAACGATAGGGTCCGGCTCATCCAGTGCCTCCCTAAGTCTAGCAAGGGTTTGAATAAAGACTTCCTCATTGTGTCTGGAGAGTGGCACGAGGGCCTTCATTGTCCAACAGTGGAGGGTACACCAGGTGGGGCATTCAGACTAGGAGAAGGTTCAAGTTCTTGTGTTTTCGCGCTCTGCTTTGCTTGGTTTTTGACAGGAACTTGATTTCTTTTATGCAGATCCGCACACTTTTGAGCGTCACTTTGGCTTGGTCAACAAGGAGGATTTGCAGACCGTACTGTGGTCAGAGATCTTTGTGAATAAAGCCGACAACCAAGTTAGAGCCGCTCACATGATCCTACGATACGATCCAATCCAAAAATCGTTCTCAGCTCCAAAGTACGTGATCCGAGCTAAAGATCCTCGGCTGCATAACATCACCGTAGTCGAGCACGGATTTCTGATCCCCGAAGGGTCTCCCATTCCCGAGGGCGTACCGCTGGTGGGTATTTCTTCATCAGCTCAAGCTGTCGAGGCTGAAGAGGGAGAGCCAAGAGAAGAGGAAGTTGCTGACTCAAGTCATTCCGTGGGCGAGTTTGACGTGTTCGACCAATTCCATTCGCCTGAGGACCCTTCTGGCGATTTGGGTGATCCCAGATTAACTGAAGCAGAATTTTTATCCGAAGAAGCCTCTCCCTGGTCGAAGATGAGTTTCAAAAAGTGACCTCAGGCTAGCTTGCTAGCCCTGATTGAGGGGCAGCCGGGGAAGGACGCGTCGGGGAAGTGTCCTCCTAAGTTTCCTCCTCCCCTACCCTAACAGAGTTCACCATCTGGGTCCAAGCCCACTAGTCCCCTGCAGAAGAAGGACAAAGGCAAGAGGCCTAGGGGGGGCGAAGAGTCTGATCCTTCCCGAGGTGATGGTGACGCTTGGCAGCCATCGAAACAGCTGAGGATAAGGCGCCAAGGTTAGGAAAAGCAGGCCACCATCCAGCCCGGGGCCCAGGCTTGGCTTCCTGCCCCTATGCTCCATGGGAAGCCCTTGACAGACGACGCCTCCCTCAGGGACCCTTAAGGGGGCGAGGGTGCGCTCTTGGCTGATGCCTTAGGGAGGTCCTTGCTACTCCTTGCGGACATGGCCCAGCTGGAGGCTCTGAGGAGCAAGGAGGTCTTCCTTAACCTCAAACAATACTTGGGCATGGTAAGTTTCCTGATCGCTTGTGATTCTCTTGACTTCCTGTTTCTCGACCCCTTATCTGTTGTGCGATGGTTTCAATTGGCAGGCTATCCAGGCCACCTTTAGGTTAGAGGATATAGCTAGTAGCCAAAGTAAGGCCGCGGGCTCGAAGCGTAACAAACTGCTAGGCACTGTGCGGACCCTCAACGCCTCCAAGGCTGATATTTCAAAGGCGATGAGGGAGTTGGAGGAGATGAAGAGGGCTCGAGACATCGCTGAATTGGCCCTTGCTGCAGCTGAAAAGCTGGCCCTAGATCAAATTGAGCGCCTGCTCAAGGCAGAGGATCAGCTGAGGGTCGCCAAAGAGGAGGTCGCGACCCTAGAAAAGAGGGTGCTTGAGGCAGAGGGGGCCAAAGGCGCTGTGGAGTCTGCCAGGGACGAGGCTCTGAAAGCCAAGGAAGACGCTGAGTCTGCCAGGGCCGAGGCTGAAGCCTCCAAAGGCAGGGCCAAGCCTATGAGTCAGGGGTGGCTGAGACAGAAGACAACCTTAGAGCCCAAGTGCCTGGGGTGTGCAGACTTTACTGCTCCCAAGTTTGGAGTGAGACCCTTAAACAAGCTGAGGTTGAGGCCTCGTCCGACCTGTGGAAGGTGGAGAATGTATATTTTTCCCTTGCCATCCGCGAGGCTGCCCCTTCAAGCTCTGAGATCAAGGCGGCTGCTGAGGGAGCTGGTGCTGTTCCTGGTGAGGATGCCCAGGCCGCTACTACTTCGGACAAGCCCACCAAGGAAGCTGATCCTCTTGGGGCCGCGGAGACAAGCAAGGGTCCCACTGTGGATGCACCATGGGAGGCTGCGGACCCCTTAGCTGATGTCCAAGCCCCTCATGTTAGGGAGATATCTCATCCAGCTGTCCCTCCCCAGACTGTGATCCCAAGTGAGGGTTATCAGGACCCCGAGACTTCTTCTGCCCAGCCTCCTGAGGGAGGAGTTGAGACGGAGCTGAAGGAATGATCCTCCGTTGCGTCTTCGCTTTGTTTGTTTTACTTTTTCTTTCTTTTCTCTTTTTTTTTTTTTTTTTAAACATTGTAATGGCATTTTTGCCTCATGTAACTCTTTAAAGACTCAGTGAAGTGCATATTTTGTCTTCTCTTTTTCGTCATGTTTGTATTATCATCATTTTTTTTTTTTTTTTACTTGTGCAATCCTGGCTTCAAGTGCACTCCAGCCGACTGCATCGATGCTTTAAGTGATACTCATAGGCTTGGTCTTGAGATTCCATCGTAGGAAAGGTCACTGTCCTCTGTAGTGCTCATTACTAGAACCAAAGTGGTTAGCCTCGCCATAGGTTTGGGTCCGCGGACAGTGCAAGACCCTTGTTCTGTCTAGTGCTTAGATCCTTATGAAGTGGCTAGTTTCCTCATAGGTTTGAGTCCGTGGACCATGCAAGACCTTGGTTCTGTCTAGTACTTGGATTCCCTTGAAGCAACTAGTTTCCCCGCAAGTTTGACGCCGAAGACTATGCAAGACTTTGGTTCAGCCTGACACTTGGTCTTTCGTGAGGGAATGGTTTCTCCATTAACTTGAGTCCGAGGACCATGCAAGGCCTTGGTTCTGTCTAATACTTGTCTTCTGAAGTAGCTAGTTTCCCCATAGGTTTGAGTCCGAGGACTATGCAAGACCTTGGTTCTGTCTAGTACCTAGTTCTTCTTAAAGTAGTTAGTTTTCCCATAAGCTTGAGTTCGAGGACTATGCAAGGCCTTGGTTTTGTCTAATACTTATCTTCTGAAGTAGCTAGTTTCCCCATAGGTTTGAGTTCAAGGACTATGCAAAACCTTGGTTCTGTCTATACCTAGTTCTTGAAATAGTTAGTTTCCCCATAGGCTTGTGTTCGAGGACCATGCAAGGCCTTGGTTCTGTCTAACACTTGTCTTCTGAAGTAGCTAGTTTCTCCATAGGTTTGAGTCTGAAGACTATGCAAAACCTTGGTTCTGTCTAGTACCTAGTTCTTGAAATATTTAGTTTCCCCATAGGCTTGAGTCCGAGGACCATGCAAGGCCTTGGTTCTGTCTAACACTTGTCTTCTGAAGTAGCTAGTTTCCCCATAGGTTTGAGTCCGAGGACTATGCAAGACCTTGGTTCTGTCTAGTACTTAGTTCTTCTTTAAGTAGTTAGTTTTTCCATAGGCTTGAGTTCGAGGACCATGCAAGGCCTTGGTTCTGTCTAACACTTGTCTTCTGAAATAGCTAGTTTCCCCATAGGTTTGAATCCGAGGACTATGCAAGACCTTGGTTCTGTCTAATACTTGGTTCTTCTTTAAGTAGTTAGTTTCCCCATAGGTCTAAGTCCAAGGAACATACAAGGCCTTGGTTTTGTCTAACATTTGTCTTTTGAAGTAGCTAGTTTCCCCATAGGTTTGAGTCCGAGGACTATGCAAAATCTTGGTTCTGTCTAGTACCTAGTTCTTCTTAAAGTAGTTAGTTTCCCTATAGGCTTGAGTTCGAGGACCATGCAAGGCCTTGGTTCTGTCTAACACTTGTCTTCTGAAGTAGCTAGTTTCCCCATAAGTTTGAGGTCGAGGACTATACAAGACCTTGGTTCTGTCTAGTACCTAGTTCTTGAAATAATTAGTTTCCCCATAGGCTTGAGTCCGAGGACTATGCAAGGCCTTGGTTCTGTCTAACACTTGTTTTATGAAGTAGCTAGTTTCCCCATAGGTTTGAGTCTGAGGACTATGCAAAACCTTGGTTCTGTTTAGTACCTATTTCTTCTTTAAGTAGTTAGTTTCCCCATAGGCTTGAGTCTAAGGACCATGCAAGGCCTTGGTTCTGTCTAACACTTGTCTTCTGAAGTAGCTAGTTTCCCCATAGGTTTGAGTTCGAGGACTATGTAAAACCTTGGTTCTGTCTAGTACCTAGTTCTTCTTTAAATAGTTGGTTTCCCCATAGGCTTAAGTCCGAGGACCATGCAAGGCCTTAATTTTGTCTAACATTTGTCTTCTGAAGTAGCTAGTTTCCCCATAGGTTTGAGTTTGAGGACTATGCAAAACCTTGGTTCTGTCTAGTACCTAGTTCTGCTTAAAGTAGTTAGTTTCCCCATAAGCTTGAGTCCGAGGACCATGTAAGGCCTTGGTTCTGTCTAGTACCTAGTTCTTGAAATAGTTAGTTTCCCCATAGGCTTGAGTCTGAGGACTATGCAAGGCCTTAGTTTTGTCTAATACTTGTCTTCTGAAGTAGCTAGTTTCCCCATAGGTTTAAGTCCGAGGACTATGCAAAACCTTGGTTCTGTTTAGTACCTAGTTCTTGAAATAGTTAGTTTCCCCATAGGCTTGAGTCCGAGGACCATACAAGGCCTTGGTTCTGTCTAACACTTGTCTTCTGAAGTAGCTAGTTCCCCATAGGTTTAAGGCCAAAGACTATGCAAAACCTTAATTCTGTCTAGTACTTAGTTCTTGAAATAGTTAGTTGGAGCGAGGGAGCTCATCCTCAGTGTTGGGGAGTGCCTTCTTCAATCTAGCTCCTTCGTCCGGTGCGCCACCTCTAATTATGAGGCGTCTTTTGGGCTATTTGAGTAACGCGTTTGTCGCTTCGGTGTGCGAAGCCCTCCTCATTAATATCCTTGCGGATTTATGAGGATCCAGCGATTGGTAAGCTCTTTGGAAATTGGGTGGAGTTAATACGTCCGGTAATTCTTTCTTAGGATTCTGTGCGGGCTGGCTTTCACCAGCTCCTGCCTTCTATATTAGGCATTTTGGGGTAGTCTTTTCTTCAAATTTCTCAAACACTTGGGTTCAATAGGGGTATTCACAAGCACTTGCCAAAACAATGATTGGTGCCTGAGGGGATGGAGTGGCCCTGGAAAAGGGCGTGGTTAAGAGAGTTGAGCCCCCTTCAGGAGCTGAGGATGCCACCCCGATCCTGGACAACACAACGGAGGCGGAATAAGCAGAGGCCGAAGATCCTCCTTCTTCTCAACCTAGCCAGAGAGAGGACTCCCCTTGCAGTTTGGAGGGAGATCCGAAAGGAACATAACGTCCCTCCTCCGCGTGCGGATCTACCGGCCCTCCAAGCTGGTAGTGATTTGCCGGCTCCTGGTCGTCATGGAACTGGGAGGGAAACCAAGAGAAACCTTGAGATGGGACCGTTAGGCACCGCGCCTTCTTCTTCCTTGTCTTTCAAAGCGCCGCAAGTGTTGGTTGGGGAGTTGTGGACGGCTTTAAAATAGGCCTGTCTCCACCTCTCCCTCCATGCTTGGCTTGGCTTTAAAACAAGCCTACCTAGGCCTCTCTTATCTTTTCTTTCCTTTCCTTTTAGCTTCAACACAAGCCTGCCTAGGCATTTACCTTTGTAGTTAGCTTTAGAACAAGCCTGCCTAAGCATTTGTTGTATAATGTAACTTTTCTTTACTTAATAAAGAAGTAGCCACATTTCGTTTCTTTTACTTCTTGCATCTTTTCATTTCTTTGTGATGATTTCCTTCTGAATGAGTATGTTACCATTGTTTGTATATATTTTTTTTTGAACTTGAAAGAAGTGTTGTTATTGATCCTTCCGCACCAACCGTCGCACTCGTTAATGCTCAAGTCCTTCCCACAGACGGCACCAATTGTAGGGATCCGGTTCGGGCATTTCCCTCTTAGGGATGAGTGGACCCAAGCCCAAGTAACCCCATACAATAAATTTGTAGAGAGTGGATAGAAGGACTAGGCATTAGCGAAAGATACAACAGTTGATGCGGGTTTACAAGATCATCGAGGTAAATTTGGCTAAGTGTTCTATGGGAAAATTTGTCATCGGCTCAGTTCGAGGAGCCCTTCCCTGACTTCTAGTGAATATGGGGGTTGTCCTTGAACACCCCAAAAACCCTCCGAGTCCCCCATCCCTTGGGGATTCATTCTATTATATAGTCTTGTTCAGTTGATCTCTGCCGTCTACTTGTCAGTCATCTAAACCTGTGTCTGAGGGCTTGTCCCATCAGCCGCCTTCACAGGCTTTCTGTTAGTTGAAGTAACCAAGGCATCGCTGTTCAATGGTCAATTCTTCATTAATGTGGTTAGAGTGTTAGCAGCGCATATTTAATGTGTGGATGACAGCTTCCTCTCTTCAATGTCGGCCGGCTGAGGACATTGTCATCCTCGGCGATTCTCCTTAGCAGTTTGGGCCTTCCCCTCTCATCCTCGGATACTGCCTTATCCTCGGCGTGGGCCTTGGGCCCGATATGGGACGGGCCGGGGTTGTAAAATCTTTGGGCCCCACAATATATATATATATATATATATTAATCTACAAAAAATTATTTCTATTTTAACCTACAAAAAATTGATATTAAAAAAATAATATCAACAAAATATTTAATACGCACCAAACATTAAAAGAAAAGAGAGAAAAAAATTTTAAAAAATCTAAGGTCAACCCCAACATTCTAGTTAATGGATTAACGGTGTCTTATGCTTAGGTTAACAACTTAAAGGTATAACTAGGCGTGTGTGAGGCACTTTCTTTTTTTTTTTTTTTTTGGTTTAGTGTCATATATATATATATATATATATATATTTATCACATATTACAAAAGGTTATAGAGTTACTGATTCACAGTATAGATAGTTTTTTTTTAGGGAGACACAATATATGTACAATACATAATGTAATTCAATCGAGAAAATAGTAAATAAATTTATTCATAGGCTTACCGATTTTAACGAGAAAATGCTCAAAGAATTTAGTATATTAAATAGAAGAAAATAATGTTGGTTAGAAATAGGATGAAAGAATGAAAAAAAATATGAAGACATATTTTGAGTTTGTAGTTTAAGGAAATTTTTCCTTACGCAGTCCACAACGTTAAGAAGGGAAAGAGAAGAGAGGAACAAATTAATGAAATGAAAGGATATTTTTTTTTTAATAGGAGCATGGGGTAGATTTTTTTTTTTTTTTTTTTGGTAATAAATGTTGGGTAGGAACTTTGTATCTATCTATTATCTAGTGGAGAGTTTTTACCCGTAAGTTTTTGTTTTTAATGTTTTTAACTTCTGTTCTTATGTTTTAGGAATAACTAGTAACTAACCCGTGCGATGCATGGAATAGTTAAATAAAAGAACAATAAACCAACATCACGTTAAAGTAAAAGAATTAGTGAGAGACTGATTTGCCCACCAAGAATTTAAAAGAAAAAAAGATTGACATAATAAAATCTAAGAAATTTAGAAATAGAAAATTGGGTTAATAATGTGCATATTATAGACATTTTTCTAGTTAGCGTTTTTAAAAAAAATGGATCTGTCATAATTAAATAAAATATAATGAGAATAAATATTTAACTTCTATGTTTTTTTATAGTTTAGAAGTGTTGTCTAACGTAGAATATTATTGAGTTGTAAGAAAGATTTTTATAAAATGTTAATACCATATATATATGCTTATATTGTCAATGTCTTACTACAGGTGCATAATTACTGAAACCTACAAAGTACTTTACAATTCTTAAATTAATAAAGCAAAATTTCCAAAAGTTATATATATACACACACTCAAAACTGATATAAACTACAAAGATAAAAACAAATCTTATTTAGTCGTATTAATAACAATATAAACAATTCAAAACATGGAACATTATCAAATTTATAACACATAATTCCATTATCTTTTACATTGAATCCAAACAAATAAGTAATTGAAATTAATCCAAACAAATAATTAATCAACCAAAACTCAAAGCTTTAATTAAGAAAACAAAAAATCACATGAACCCAAAATAAAAATTCTCAATAAAGAAAAAACATATAAGGCAAAGAATTAAGATCAACTTACTAAGATGCAAATACCAAAAACCCCAAAACTTAAACCTTCCAAATTTTATAGAATCCACAAATTCTACTTCAAAACCAAACAAAACCCTTCAAATTCAAAAAATTCATATATAATATACCAAATAAAAATTTACCACATCTTGGGTTGGAAGACATAGGTTGCAACTTTGATTTTTCTCCAAAAAATAAAGATACTTCATCTGCCGTATACAATATAAAATAATTATTAGAAATTTTAACCCAAAAACCAAACCCACAAAAACACTATCAAAATATAGAGATTGCACATATGAAAGCAAATAAGAAAGACAAAACCTACGTTTTTTTTTTTTTTTTTAGTTGAGTCTCTCTCCTTCTTATTGTGCAGGCCTCAAAACGAGGCTAATGGGCTATGACTCGCTTGGGCTCACAATCTATTTGTATCGTGGGCTTGAATTTCCTACAATGGGTTGTTCTTGTACTGGGACTGGTCGAAAACTCCTTCTATTCCTTTCTCTCTCTCTCTCTCTCTTCCTCCCCAAGTTTTTCAACGACCACCCCCCTCCCACAAGATCCTTGTATTTATAGTGAGATGCTAGTGGGACAGTGATGATTAGCTTTGTCGCTAGTGCATTTGGAGGTCCAATATAGATGATGATAGGTGGGTGTTTTGGTGGGAGTGCCCTTGGAAATGGTTCCCTTTCTCTGACGCTAGGCGGATACAACTCCTGGTCGTTGATGCTCGGTCATAGATTTCCCGGGCACAATAGAACTTCCCCGGGAAGTATCCTCGGGGGATGACGCAGCCTAGGGAAGCACGTGTGGACGGCAAAGACCAAAATGCCCTCATCCGAGCGTGCCAAGAAAGTAAAACCTTAGTGGGCCTTAATGATCTAACAGGCCCAGGGAGTTTGGTGCAGTACATTAGCCCCCCCTTGATTCAACCCCCGTTCTCGGGGGATGGATCAAGGAATCTGAGGGGTCGATGGCCCGGCCAGGGAGATTAACTTGGTCATTAGCGCGCTTCTCAAAAGGCGCTTTAAGTCTGATAGGCTGTCATCATTGTCTGACGCTTCGCGAACCGAGGCGTCGCGCGTGTGGCAGTTGGCGCGATGGTTCGCTGGGTTTCGCGCCGCCGGCTTATTAATTGTCATTTACTCCTCACCCATCCTCTATATATATCCCCTTCAGGCATTCTTCTTCACTTTTCGCATCCTCTAATCTCTCACTTTTCGCTTGACTAAGCGCTCCTCTCTGTGCATTCTCTCTTCTAGATCAGGACCTCTCTTCCCTAGAGCCCCAAGTAAGTCCTCTACCCTCTCATCTCTGATTCTCTTTTGCATTCTTTTGTACTCGCAAATCGTAGCTCTTCTTTTTATAAACCTTAGCATAGGAAATGGGTTATTCTTATCTCCTTTCTTCTGAGGCCGCTTTGGCTACCTTTAGGGCAGCTTTCAATGTGCCCGGGGACGTAGATATTGCATATTGCCCCGAGGGTGACATAGACATCCAACGGCGCCAAGGCGTCAACACCGTTTTCTTCCCATTAATGGCTATCCTAGAGGGCGGGGTTAGGTTCTCGGTCGATCCCCTTATCCTGAGTACCCTTAGGTTTTACGGTCTTTGCCCCGACCAACTCTCTCCCAACTTTTACCGAGTAGTGAGCTGTGTCAGTAGGCTAAACCATCTGTTCGGTCTACAGTTGAATCATCATGATATTAATTTCATGTACAGTTTATGCGGCAATATCAATTCAGATTATTATCTGAAAACTAGGGATATGAGGGTACGGCTAATCTCATGCTTGCCTGATTCCAATAGAAATTCCGTGGGGGAATTTGTACGGGTGAGCGGTAACTGGTTTGCCGAGGAGCTCCCCTGCGCGTTTTCACCGCACGACGTTGGTCGGTACCGAGCGCCCTTACTTTACTTTCTGTTTGATTATTATTAGTGAGTACTTCCTAACCGACTTCGTATATGCTTTTTTTTTTATTTTTTTATTTTTTATTTTTTACAGATAGCAAGAGGTTCAAGCCGGACCGCCGAGTAGTGCACGTCCACGACCTAAATTTTGTACTTAGGTCGGAGATCTTTGTTCATTCGGACGGACAACTTCGAGCATTGCACTTGATCCTCGGTGTTGAACCCGTGTACTCCACTTGGCAAGCGTTCAGTTAGGCCCTCTTGGTTGACAGCCCCTTGCTCTCCTACATCGACGTGCGCAACTCAAACCTTCTGCCTCCGAAGTTCACGGTAAGGGAAGCACGTGATCTTGGGCCCCGGTATATCTGTTCGGACGAGCGCCAACCACTTCGTGACGAATCGGCTGAAAGAGTGTCACGCGCGATTCGAGAAAGGGCCCACCAACAAATCGAGCCACAAGATCCCGCTCAGCCCGAGGTTCTTGGAGAAGCAGAGGCGCCCGTGCAAGTCGCCGAAGGCGCCGTAGCCGAACACATTGATTCTTCGGATACCGAATCCGACCACATTCACGAAATGGTGACGAGGAGGACCATGACGATAAGTCGTTTTGTGCCTGGCGCACGGCCAGTCGGTCAACAGCAGGAGGGCCCGAACCAACCACCTCAGCCCACTCCTGCCCAGCCGACCCGAGTGCGTAAAAGGCAACGTGCCGGGGAACAGACACAGACCGGCCCGGGCGGGGTCTCAGCTCGCCCTTCGTCTGGTATTGTCATTCGCGAGCCGGTGACCCAACTCCGGCCAGACGGTGCATCAACCTCTCGGTCCGGCTTGGTCTGGCAACCCTCTTTCTTGCTGGACGGCGAGCCCCTCATGGAAACTGCCAGCCTTCGAGTTTGGGACAAGGGTCAGGGGGGCCGTGTTGCTCAGAGCTTGGCAAGTGGCTTGCTCTTGCCCGAGGACGTCCATGCCTACAAGGAGGGGACGGAGGAGTCTGTGGGGAGGCGGCTCGTATGGCTCACTATGGCGGTAAGACCTTCTATAAATGACACTTAGTTTTTTCATTGATTCGTTCTTTGAATTTGCTTATGCACGGGGTCTTGTCATACTATCTACACAATCATTTGCTCAGGCCGCGCAGTTGTCCCAAATTGTGGATGGGAAACTGAAAGAGCTTGCCGAAGATGCTGGGCGGGAAAAGGCCCTGAAAGATGTGGCTGAAGTAACTGCTGCAGAGAAGCTGAAAGCAGCGGAGGATGCGGGAAAAAGGGCCGCCGCAGCCGAGGAGGCTAGGGCCTGTGCCGAGGAAAAAATCGCTGAGTTGGAAAAGCTGCTGGGGGACCCGCAATTGAAGCTAGCCGAGTCGGAGAGCTTAAAGACAGCCCAGGGGGAGGAGTTGGCAGACTTAAAGGCCGCGCTGGACGCTTGCGAAAGCAAGTGGTACAACGAGGGGTTTGCTGATGCCGAGAACTCCGCGGAGCCGGTCGTCCGCCAGGCCCAGAAGCTCGGTTTCGAGGAGGGGTGGTTGGCCGCGCTTCGAGCCGCGGGGGTTCCCGAGGATTCTCCGCTGTGGAACCCGAGCGAGATCCCTTTTCCGTCTACAGTCGTGCCCGCACAGAGCGCCCCCCATATTATTGATGAAGAGGAGACCTCCAGCATGCGGGCATTGGTGGAGGCCATTGATTCTCATGCTGAGCCAACTGGCGTGGAGGTTACTAGCGATCCTCGGGCCGACCCTCCTCAAAGCTAATTGCCGAACCGTTTTATTGGTTTTAGTTTGATTATTCAAGTTTTTACAAAGGTTTTACCCAGGTCACCGGGTTGTGGTGACAAGACATTATTTTTCCTTGGTTTTTATTGTGTTCCGAACATTCTACCTTGTGCGGTTTCAGTTAATGCTATTATGTTATTTTCATTTTACTATTAGTATTAGCGTGCTGTTTATCAAATATGTAGCCTGGGCTTGTTTCCCGGATGATGGGTTACCTTTTCCCGAGGAACTTTGTTTTGCTCGGAGTGCGCATTCGAAAATACTTTAGTTCTAAATTTTCAACACGCTTGGCTAATGTAGTCGGACTGGTAGCGAGGCTTCTGTTCTTGAAATAAACTTTAGTTTTAAGGTTTCCGCTTGCTTAATGATAGGGATCAAACCGAGAGACCGGCTTTAGTCCTTAGTAAAATATTAGTTTTTCACCTGCTCGGTGATAGGGATCGAACCGAGAGACAGGCTTCAGTCCTTAGTAAAGCATTAGGTTTTCACCTGCTCGGTGATAGGGATCGAATCGAGAGACAGGCTTTAGTCCTTAGTAAAGTATTAGGTTTTCACCTGCTCGGTGATAGGGATCGAACTGAGAGACAGGCTTCAGTCTTTAGTAAAATTTTAGGTTTTCACCTGCTCGGTGATAGGGATCGAACCGAGAGACAGGCTTCAGTCCTTAGTAAAATTTTAGGTTTTCACCTGCTCGGTGATAGGGATTGAACCGAGAGACAGGCTTCAGTCCTTAGGTATTTGAAAGATTCCTATTGCTAATGGCTTGAGCCAACAACCTCTTTCATTAACACCAGCAAATCTACAATTCGAACTGAACACGTGATTTATTAATGATAGAACCTCTTCAAGTTCTGAACGTTCCAGGGGCGAGGCAGTGGTCTCTCGTCTAGTTCCTCCAAATAATACGCTCCCTCCCCGGCCACTGCTGTAACCCTATACGGTCCTTCCTAGGTCTGTGCTAGCTTGCCTGCATGGGTGTCTCGCATATGCCCTACTGCCCTCCTCAAAACCAGATCTCCGGCGTCAAACCTCCTTGCTCTCACGCTTCGGTTGTATCTTCTGGCCAGTTTCTGTTGATACTCGACCAGCCGGATAATGGCTGCCTCACGACGTTCGTCCAGCTGGTCCAAGTGCCGAACCAACATTTCGTCATTCGAACTGGGGTCGTATTTAGCTACTCGTGCACTGCATATGCTTACCTCGGTGGGTATAACCGCCTCGGCGCCGTAGGTGAGAGAAAAAGGAGTCTTCCTCGTGGATCTTCTCGGTGTTGTCCGGTAAGCCCACAGAACGTTAGGTAGCTCCTCGGCCCAGTTCCCCTTCACATTATCCAATCTTCTCTTCAGCCCATTCACAATTACCTTATTGACAGCTTCGGCTTGGCCATTGCTCTGTGGGTACGCCGGGGTAGAATACTTGTTCTTAATGCCGAGGTCCGTGTAGAATTCTTGGAAGGCCGGCTGTCAAACTGCAGTCCATTGTCTGACACCAAGGAATTTGGTACTCCGAACCTGGTAACAATGTTCTTCCACACAAACTTCTTCACGTCCATATCCCGGATGTTCGACAACACTTTGGCCTCCGCCCACTTCGTAAAGTAATCGACGGCTACGAGGACGAACCTTCGGTTTCCCGTTGCTCGGGGGAATGGCCCAAGTATATCCAGCCCCCACTGTGCGAACGGCCAGGGGCTACTGACTGGATTGAGATGGCCGGCGGGCTGATGGATCAAGGGAGCGTGTTTTTGACATTGCTCACATTTGCGCACATATTCGGCGGCATCCTTCTGCATCTGAGGCCACCAAAATCCCTAAGTCATAGCCCGGTGAGCTAATGAACGCCCTCCTACGTGGCTGCCACACACCCCTTCGTGTAGTTCTGCTAAAAGTTCGTTCACGTTGTCCAGGTGTAGGCATAAAAGGTATGGTCCTCCGAAGGATCTTCGATACAACCTCCGGTCTTCTGATAACCAAAACCGAGGGGCCGTTCTTCGGATTCTATTTCCTTCCTTCTCGTCGAGGGGGACCCGGTTCTCGGCCAAGAACTCAATGATGGGGTCCATCCAACTGGGTCCCTGCGTAGCGATAGCTGTGATTGCCGGACTGCTGGACAACTTAATACTTGGTTCTGGAACATGCTCTATTCTGATGAGCCGAGGTACATCCTCGGCTACTGATTATGCCAGCGTGGCGAGGGAATCGGCATGACTGTTTTGCATCCGGGCTACTTGTACGATCTTCGCCGTTTCGAATCCGGCCATAATCTGCTTTACTCGCTCCAAATACGCCTTCATCCGAGGATCTCGGGCCTCGAAACTGCCATGAACTTGACTGACAACCAACCGGGAATCTGAATAGACCTCAACATCCTGGGCCCCCAAGCTTGAGGCTATGCTTAGCCCGGCTATCAGAGCTTCGTATTCTGCTTCGTTATTGGAGGCCCTAAATCCGAATCTGAAAGAATGCTCCAGGCGAATCCCCTCGGGTCCAATTGCTACAATCCCCGCACCAGCCCCCGTGGAGCTGGAAGCGCCGTCCATATATATTTTCCATGAGCAGCGACTCGTCTAACATACTATCTGGCATGAGCCTCTAAGTGAAAACTCAGCCACAAAATCAACTAATACCTGCCCTTTTACGGCTGTTCTCGGCCTATATCGTACGTCAAAAGCCCCTAGCCTGGTCCCCCATTTTGCTATCCGCCCCGTGAAGTCTGATCGTCTCAGCAATGACTGCAAAGGATATTTAGTTAGTACATATACGGTATGGGCTTGGAAGTACTGCGGCAGCTTCCTGGCGTCAACTAGAGTCTTACTGATGTAATACACAGGTTGTTGCACTCCCCGATCGCTTAGCAGCACGGCGCTCACGGCGTGGTCTGTCACCGAGAGGTACATAAACAGGTCCTCCCCAGGTTCCGAGGTGGTCAGTATCGGTGCGTGCGTCAGGTACTCTTTTAAATCCTGAAATGCTTTTTCACACTCGGCATCCCACTGGAACCCCTTCCATTTTTTAAGAAGCTGGTAGAACGGACGGCAGCGATCGGAGAATCTAGAAATGAACCGGTTAAGAGTCGCCAACATTCCGGTCAGCACCTGCACTTCCTTTGGGTTGCTCGGAGGCTTAAGTCGTTGCACGGTGGCGATTTGGTCAGGGTTTACCTCTATCCCTCGGCTAGAGATCAAGTACCCCAAAAACTTTCCAGCCCCCACTCCAAAGGCACATTTTTCTGCGTTCAGGCGTAACTTATGTTGCCGTAATACCCCGAACACCCCTTGAAGATCCTCTACATGCTGCATTTGTTGTTTGCTTTTCACTACAAGGTCATCAATATATACTTCCACCGTCCGTCCAATCTTGTCACGGAACATCCTTGTCATCATCCGCTGGTAGGTTGCCCCAGCATTTTTCAAGCCGAACGGCATCACGGTGTAATGGTAATTGGCGTCCGGAGATATGAATGCAGTCTTTTCCTGATCTTTGCCGGCCAGGGCAATCTGGTGATAGCCTTGAAATGCATCCAAGAAGCTCATTCTCAGATGTCCGTACGTGGCATCTACCAACTGATCGATCTTGGGCATAGGGAACGGGTCTTTCGGGCATGCTCGGTTCAAAAGTCCACGCAGACTCTCCATTTGTCGCTCTTCTTTTTCACCACCACTGTGTTTGCAAGCCATTCTAGAAAGAAGACCTCCTTCACTGCACCTGCCTCCTTTAGCCGCTGGACCTTGGCCCTAACAGCCTCGGCGTGTTCATGGGCTTTTCTCCTCGGTCTTTGTTTCTTGGGAGGGAATGAGGCGTCCACGTTGAGCCTGTGGACGATAAATTCAGGGTCTACCCCCGGCACTTCGTACGGACTCCACGCAAACACGTCCAGGCTCTGAACAAGAAACAGTAGCAATCCAACTCTCTTGTGGGTTGTCAGACTGGCCCCTATCTGGAAGTGCTTGTCTGTGTCCGGTAGTATTCCAACCTTTATTAGTTCCTCGGCGCAAGCATTCCCCGAATCCTCGCGGGGGTGCGGTAATTGCTATAACGGGGCCTCTTCGGCCTCTTCATTCCGCCCTGTCTGCGGGCCCTCCCAATTCGCTGCAGCTACTAGGCACTGTCTGGCCATTTGCTGGCTCCCTCGCACCACTGCGATACCCTGCTCGGTATGGAACTTAATCTTTACATGCAAGGTGGACGGCACAGCTCCCATGGCGTGGATCCACGGTTTTCCCAAGATTGCCGTTTATGGTGAGAAGGAATTAACCACTATGAAGATGACCTTGACCTCCTTTCCCCCCACGACTACTGGTAACGAAATCCGGCCCTCCGGCATGACTATTCTTCCATCAAACGAGACTAGCAGCGCATTATATTTTCCCAAGTCCTGGGTCTTCAACCCCAGTCTGTTGAACAAATCCGGATACATTACATCAGCCCCGCTGCCCTGATCTATCATTACCCTCTTCACGTCGAAACCGCTTATCCGGGCGGTGATCACTAACGCATCTTCGTGTGGTTGTATTGTACCCTCTAAGTCGTCTTCCCCGAAGGCGATTGCCTCCTGGTGATACTTCGCTTTCTTCTCTGCTGGCCCCGTGTCCGGTGACTCTTTTGCAGGTGCTACTGTCAACACCCGTCTTCCCGTTACTGACTTATCCCACGGGGGTAAGAGAATCATCTCAATTACCCCGCGAGGTGGTTGCCGGGGGATGTCTTTCTGCCGACCTAAATGGCCAATTCCTTGGTCGCCGGGATTCACCACGTAATCCTTCAGATGCCCGGCCCGTACTAGCTGCCCCAAATGATCTTTCAGCACCCGGCATTGCTCGGTGGTGTGGCCTTTGTCCCTATGGTAACTGCAGTACAAGTTCTAATTCCGCCGGGATGGGTCGCCGCCCATTTTATTCGGCCACCTGAAGTATGGCTCATTCTTGATTTTTTCTACTATCTGGTGCACCGGTTCCTTGAACGTTGTGTTCACTTCCCCTGCCTGCCAGGATGGTTCCTGCGCTTTCCATTCCTTCCGAGGTCTCGGCTGGAAATTCCCCTGCCGGGGATGGTTTATTAATGGGGCCTTGCCTTTGCTCTGCAACCGATCATCTTCTAGGCACTTATACTCTTCGATACGCCTCATGAGCTGCCTCATGTCCTCGGGTGGCTTCTTCGTAAGTGATTCCCGTAGTTCGGAATCCTCCGGTAGGCCCATCCGGAAGGTACTTGCTGCGATTTTCTCGTTGCCCCCACCAATCTCGTTATATAGCTCCCAGTACTGGCTGGAGTAACTACGAAGGGTCTCCCCCACCCCCATCCTCATTGATAGCAAGGCGTCAACAGGTTGCGGTACTCGGCTGCAGGTTACGAACCGAATGTCGAACTCCTGAACTAGCTCGGCGAAAGAGTGTATGGATTTCTTCCGCAGTCCGTTAAACCACCTAAGAGCGGTTGGGCCAAGACTGGAGGGAAACACCTTGCACATCAGCGCGTCATTATGCGAATGCAGGGACATCATATGGATGTAGTGACTGACGTGCTCGACCGGGTCCGTCTTTCCGTCGTATATGTTAAACGGTGGTCTCGGGAATTTTCTCGGCATCACGGCCCGCTCAATTTCATCTGAGAAGGGGGACCTTGCTACCCTGTGCAAGGCGCGGCTTAGTGCGTCCATAGCAGCGTTCTGTGGCTTCTTATCCTCGAAGGAATCCGACCCCCTCTCGTCATTATCACGCGACCGAGAGCGGCCTCGGCGATGATAAGGCTCCCGCGAATGCAATCTTTCTCGGTGATTGTATGACTCATGCGAACGCGAACGCTCCCTCCGCCAATGGGACCCCGAATGGCTGGCTCCCATTTCCTAGCGACCTCCCAAACCCTCGGTCCTCCTTCCGAGATCGTCTCGCTCCCTCCTTCGTCGCCTGTCATTCGCTTCTAACTCAAATTCCCTCACCCGCCTGCGCAGCTGCTCAATTTCCTGGTCCCTGTCATCAGGCTGCCTGCGGTCCGAGGCGTCTGTCACTGTCCGTTACGTCTGATATGACCCTTCCCCAAGACCGGACGTATCTTCCCATTCACGCTCCCTGTCTTCACATCTCTTTTGCCTTTTTTCTCGCCAGGACGACCCCCGAGAAGACCCGACCGAACCAGTTTCGTCACCACTCCCCAGATGTCTCCCGGACATTGTCCCGTGAGCGAGTCTCAGTCGAACTACAGCTTTGTAGGCAATTCCCACAGACGGCGCCAATTGTGCAGGCCTCAAAACGAGGCTAATGGGCTATGACTTGCTTGGGCTCACAATCTATTTGTATCGTGGGCTTGAATTTCTTATAATGGGTCGTTCTTGTACTGGGACTGGTCGAAAACTCCTTCTATTCCTTTCTCTCTCTCTCTCTCTCTCTCTTCCTCCCCAAGTTTTTCAACAACCACCCCCCTCCCACAAGATCCTTGTATTTATAGTGAGATGCTAGTGGGACAGTGATGATTAGCTTTGTCGCTAGTGTATTTAGAGGTCCAATACAGATGATGATAGGTGGGTGTTTTGGTGGGAATGGCCTTGGAAATGGTTCCCTTTCTCTGACGCTAGGCGGATACAACTCCTGGTCGTTGATGCTCGGTCATAGATTTCCCGTGCACAATAGAACTTCCCCGGGAAGTATCCTCGGGGGATGACGCAGCCTAGGGAAGCACGTGTGGACGGCAAAGACCAAAATGCCCTCATCCGAGCGTGCCAAGAAAGTAAAACCTTAGTGGGCCTTAATGATCTAACAGGCCCAGGGAGTTTGGTGCAGTACACTTATTTTTTAATTTTAAAGTGAAGTTAAGTTTAGGGTTTTTAGATGATAATTGCCAGGGTTTTAAGGAGAGAAGAGAGAGTCCTACCAGGAGTCTAAATAATATAAACAATTCAAAACATGGAACATTATCAAATTTATAATACCTAATTCCATTATCTTTTACGTTGAATCCAAACAAATAATTAATTGAAATTAATCCAAACAAATAATTAATCAGCCCGAAAATCAAAGCTTTAATAAAAAAAACAAAAAATCACATGAACCCAAATAAAAATTCTCAATAAAGCAAGAACATATAAAAATTTACCACACCTTGGGCTGGAAGACATAGGTTGCAACTTTGATTTTTCTCCAAAAAATAGAGATGCTTCATTTGCCATATACAATATAAAATAATTATTAGAATTTCAACCCAAAAACCAAACCCATAAAAACACTATCAAAATATAGAGATTAACCCAAATACTTAGAAGAAAATCAATTCTAAAGTAATAAAACAATAAGATAGAATGAAAATTTCAGGCACATATGAAAGCAAATAAAAAAGACTAAACGTACGTTTTTTTTTTTTTTTTTTTACGTGAGTCTCTTTCCTTCTTATTTTTTTAATCTTAAAGTGAAGTTGAGTTTAGGGTTTAGAGATGGTAATTGCTAGGGTTTTAAGGAGAGAAGAGAGAGTCCTACCAAGAGTCTCTCTCTTTTTTTCTTAATCCTAAAGTTTTTTTTTTTGGATATTATTATTTTGGTATTTTTATGCAAAAAACGTTATTTTAGATCTAGGTGATTTATTTCCTTGTTTTTAGGTTCTTTTAATGTTTTTTTAGGTCAAATTTGGTTCCTATTATGGTTAGGTATTAATTAGGACTTATTTTATAATATATTTTCTTGTCCATCAAGTTTTATGGAGCCCTTAAATAGGCCTCCAAGTTTGTATACGTTTTTCAATATTATTGATATTAATAAAAATTCAAACTTTTGTCTATTGTTTTTCTGGTGGATTCTATATAAGATATAAAACCTAAAATAAAAAGAATCTAAAATAAAGAGAAAAAGAAAATAATGATGATGTGGAAAATTGTGAGAGTTTCAAAAGCTTCGGTTTTATATATATATATATATATATAGATAATAAGTTAATTAAATTAGAGATATTTTTGAAAGGTTAGAAGGTAATAACTAACACTCTTAATTCTCTTAAAATAAAGAGATACAGCCACAATTCAAAGTAGTATCAAGCAAGAAAAACAACACATGAATTTTGGTGATGTGGAAAACTTTGAAAAATTCTTCAAAAGAAAAACCACTCTAAGGATAACCAACCTTGTGGGAAATTTTACTATAGAGCAGTTAATGATGAGGTGGACATCGTTAGTAAGTAGGTTCGTCCAAATGGAAATTGTCAGTAAATAGGTTCTTCCAAATGGAACAAGTTCCTGCAAGGTTTAGAAAGAAGAATAGGATCCTCTTAGAGTGGTCACCGATGTGGTACCGGCCACGGAGTCTCCAATGACGAAGTCAGTGAATAGATCCCAAGGAATAGAAAGAACTTAGTAGTGAGAGTAAGAATGAGCAAAGTGTATGTACCTCTTCTTGGATTTGGTAGGCCTATATATATAGGCTTTCTTTAGTAGGCATTGCTCTTCTTAAATGGTGGTTTAAAGTCTACTTAGGTAACATCCCATGTCTTTAATTCAATCTTTATTGGGGATCCAACAGTCTCCTTGCTGATATGTAACCGTTGAGACATTGAATGACAACTTTCATACGCTCTATCCTCGTCTAGGCTGGCCTTCCTGGACAAGGGTAATTACTCGGTCCATCAGTTGACCCCCTATTCTGAGATCATTCTTATGTGTGATGATGATGTCGAGAATATAAAAGCTCTTTTTGCTTGGATGGGACTCTTGGCATTCTTGTTGTGTCCGCATTTAAGGCAGAATGGCAGCACTGTGCGTGTCATGGCCATGTGGCACACTCTGAATGGTGGATATCAGCGTTCTGTTCGAGGGACCTTTGGGTTTCCTGCCGTTTATCAGTTTTCTAAGTATAGCTTTTTAAATCACTTTGCTTTTTTTCTTTTTCCTCACTTTTTCTCTCTTTTGCGCCATTGTTGCTTTGTGTTTTCCTTCTCTGAGCTTTTTGATCTCCGCCACCTTTTTCCTTTCCAAGAGTGGTTTTTTGAGATACAGTTTCTTTTTCTTCTCCCTTACTTTTTTTTTTTTTTAATAGTGAAAATTACCTATCTTTCCTTTTTCGTTTAAGGATAGAAATTTTGCCCCTTTTTCCTTTTTTAGTTCCATGGTTAAGGGCTCTGAGGTTAGCTGACTCTGTCCCTCCATATTGTTTTTCTTTGCTCGTTTAGGGGCATCTTTTGGTTCTTTTAGCACCCAGCCCCCCCCCCCCCCCTAATTGAGAGTTTCATTTCTAAGGGTAGCAATTTAGGTTTTGTGATGGTTGATTTGCACCCCTTGCTACATCAGTCCCTGAATTAGTTTAAGGAGATGGTGGGTGAGAGGGAGGTAGGGTCCAAGGTAAGGTCCAGCGAGCTTGAGACTGGGTTGTTGTCTAGCGATGACCCCGTTAAGGCTGAAATTGATATTGTTGCCTCCAGCCTTTCATTGCTTGGATGGAGGGAGGTTAGGTCCTTCCATGCCCTCAAAGGGGAGTGCGCTCTAGACGCAGAGACCCTCTTTAGGTTTAGAGATAAGTTCTAATTTCCTGATGAGATCAAGATCCGTTTTCCTCGAGAAGGGGAGAGGGCATGTCATTTCTCGCTTGGGGAAGTGTGCTTCTATGAAGCAGCCTTTCAATGTGTTCTTAGGTTTCCCGTCCATCCGTTTATTATGGAACTTTTGAACCACTTCAATATTGCTCATGGGCAACTTATGCCAAACTCGTGGAGGATAGTAATTAGCTGTATGGAGATCTGAATGGTCGTCACTGAGGGAGACATGATCAGGTTGGACTAGTTTGTTCACCTGTACCGTCTGAAGGATTCTAATTAAGGAGTACGAGTACTACGAGCTTGTGCCCTGGGTCAGGAAGGCGAGGATTGTCATGGACCTTCCCTCGTCCTTTCGATATTGGAAGTCCAAGTATTTCTTTGTGTCAAGGGATGGATGGGAAACCCTCTTTGATAACTTCTGGGGCGAAGTTCCTAGGTTGCTCCGTTGGTGGAGGGCTCCGAGTCTAGGTGCACTACCCTTCCAGTTTCTCATTAGCTCTTTTTTCTTCTTCCCCTCTTCTTTTTAAACTCATTACTAACTCTTTTTTTTTTTTTTTTTCCAGTTAAGAAGCGTCCTAAGCTTAAGAGTAGGTACAAGGTACGTGTTCTGGCAGCTGTTGAATATGTAAAGGCGATTGATGATTTTGACGACCTCGTCGACCTCAGGACCTTAGCTCGTCATTGTCTTGGTCCTGATCCTTCTCCCTTCATCTTGTGTGCCATTGAGATTGAAGAGAAAAGTAAGTTTAGCTTTTGAATTTTCTCCATTCTTCCCTCGTTCCATAATTTTTTTACGTGTACTTCTGGACATGCAGAGATGACGACCAAGTTTAACCAAGAGATGTATGCCAATATTAAGGCTAAGAAGAATGAGCCTCTCTTAAGTCTAGGAAAGAAAGTGGTCAAGGTCATTGAGAAAGGGACCCCGGCCATTCCGGCTACCTTTGTCCTTGAGGCCACGAGGACGGCCTCTCCCGCCACCTCACTGGAGGAGCTCACTCCTCGTCTAAAGAGGCAGAGAACCTTGACCAAAGGAAAAGATAAGGTGGTCTCCCAGACGGCTAGTGTTTGGGACAATGCTGGCCTTGCCTTGGTGAGGGCCCACTCTGCCGTCACTGCTGATGACCTCAAGACACTTTCTAGCATCCCTTCTCATGAGGTTGTAGGTCGTCACAATCACAAACTCATATAGGTGAAGTGTGTTTGGTTGGTTTCGTGACTCATAAAGTGGGATGGCTTTTGATGTTTATAATTTTTCTGTTCCCTTTATGATTTTTAGGTGCTAGGAGAGGCAATCCATATCTCCTTTAAGTATCTCAGCTAGGAGGGGAAGGCCGTGGTGGCTGGATCCAAAGTGGAGGCCCTAGAGGCTGAGGCCGCGAAGCTGAAAAGGGACCTTATTGCCGTCATGGACGAAGCCAACACAGCCAAGGACAAGAACATGACCTGGCCAATGAGCTTAAGGTCGAGAGGCAGCTGAAGGTGCAAAAGGATGAGCAGCTTTAGGTTGTGAATCAAAAAATCAAGTCTATAGCTACTAAGGCTATTCAGGCCTTTCAGTTGACTGAAGAGTACAACACTGTGTTCTTTAGTTGGTATTACAAAGGCTTTGAGCTCCTTAGGCGGTACATGGTGAAGCATCCTTCCAAAGTCGACTTAGAGGACTTAGACTTCGAGGAGGTGGACAAAGAGATGGAGGTTGACGAGGCTACTCAGGCTGCTGTTGCTGATGAAGAGAATACTCTGGGGGGTAACAATCCTGAAATTGAGGATGCTCCTGTTGATGTCGCAGAAGGGGACAAGGCTACAACTTAAAGCTCTTGCTTTCATTAGCTTTCCTTTTTTTTTTTTTTTTTAGGGTGCCCAGCATGTTTTTGGGCTTTAAATGGTAACTCCTGAACAATTACACATTTTTTTTTATATAGGCATATATATCATGTGTTTGCTTTCCTACCTTTTAACCTACGCGTTTGCTTCTTTTACCCTTGTTTTAATGATCCCTATCTTCGTTAAGGGTAGTATTGTTTTGCTTGTAATTATCTTCGTCACCGGTTTACATTTGACTAAAGATTTGAGTGACTTAGCCATTTTTTGGTGATTTACATCCACTTAGGGAATTTATCACTTGGTTTCATCAGTGATTTATATTCTTCTAGAGAATGTTATCACTTAGCCACTTTTTGGTGATTTATATCCACTTAAGGAATTTTATCACTTGGCTTCGTTAATGACTTATATCTGTCTAAGGAATTTTCTTTCTTAGCCATTTTTGGTGATTTACATCCATTTAAGGAATTTTATCACTTGGCTTCGTCAATGATTTATATTCGTCTAAGGAATCTTATCACTTTGCTTAGTTAGTGATTTACATACGTCTAAGGATTCTTATTACTTAGCCTTTTTTAAAAATTTTTTTTTTTTTTTTATGATTTACATCCATTTAAGGAATTTTATCACTTGGCTTCGTCAGTGATTTACATCCATCTAAGGAATCTTATCATTTAGCCATTTTTTTTCTTCTTTGTGATTTACATCTATTTAAGGAATCTTATCATTTAGGTTCATTAGTGATTTACATCCATTTAAGGAATCTTATCACTTAGCCATTTTTACCGCATATTTGCACACAATTTGCTAGAATATTTGCTAAATAGTACTTTATTGCTTTATTTCAAATGAAGATGTTACTTTCATGAATATAATGGTACCTTATTTCTATTGATAATATTTTTTCAAATGCTCGTTGTTCCATGGTCGTGGTAATTTCTTTCCGTCCATTGACTCTAGGTGGTAGATGCCTTTTCTTGAATAATGGATGACTTTGTAGGGTCCCTCCCAGGTTGGTCCGTGCTTCCCCTAGGTTGGATCCTTTGTTGCTGGTGTGACTCTGGATAGGACAAGGTCTCCTATGTCAAGTCTTCTAATCTATACTCTCTTGTTGTAATACTCAGTCATCTTCTGCTGATACTTGGTCATCTTCTAGGATGCTTCCTCTCTTACTTCATCCAGGCAGTCCAAGTTGACTTTCAATTGATCGTCATTGCCATCTTCGTGGAAGACTTCTCTTCTTATGCTGATGACTCTTACCTCGACTGGTATTATTGCTTTGGTGCCTTAGATAAGTCTAAATGGCGTCTCTCTTGTCAAGGTCCTTGCGGTGGTTCTGTGTGCCCATAAGACGTTGGGCAGTTCCTCCGGCCATGCGCCTTCTGCCTCCTCCAGTTGGACTTTGATGATCTTCAACAATGTTTGATTCTTCACTTCTGTCTATCCGTTGGCCTGTGGATGTCCTGGAGAAGAAAACTGGTTCCTGATTCCTAGTCCCGAGCAAAAGTTTTTGAAGTCTTGACTATCAAACTGTCGTCTGTTGTCTGATATTATCGTCCTTGGTATCCAAAACCTACAAACTATGTTTCTCCACACAAAGTTCTGGATCTTTGCTTCCATGATAGTTGGTAATGCTTCCGCTTCAAGCCATTTTGTAAAATAATCAATCGCAACCAATAAAAACTTTACTTGTCTTTTACCTTGAGGTAATGGGCCCATAATGTCTATCCCCCATTGAGCGAATGGCCACGGGGAAGTTATGGCTGTCTTCTTTTCTCCTGGGACACGCTGGACATTCTCAAACCTTTAGCACTTGTTGCACCGTTCAACGAACTCCCTTGCATCTCTCTGTATGGCAGGCCAGAAGTAACCTGTTCTGATGATCTTGCTTACTAGGGACCTCAGGCCCATGTGGTCTCCGCATATTCCTTCATGGATTTCCTCTAGAATATATTTAGCTTCGTCTTCTTCGACACACTTTAGGTAGGGCATGGAGAACCCTCTTTTATACAAGGCGTCGTTCAAGATTATGAACCTAGCTGCTCTTTTTCCGATCTTCCTGGCTTCATCAACGTCCGCTGGAAGTCATCCATCTCAGAGGAAAGATAGAATCAAAGTCGTCTAACTGTTTTGGCTTTAAATCGTGAGAGTGTGGAATTCTTCAATGCTGGGATACTTTTGGACTTCTATTCTCAAATCTGGGGGCATTGATCGTTCTTCAGACAATGCTTGCCTCACTACTCCGTCTGCTTCTAAGTTCTGGTTCCTAGGGACCTGTGTGAGGTCTACTCGATCAAATTTTTAGGTAAGGTGCTTCATTAACCTGAGGTATTTCTGCATCCTGTCCTCCTTTGCTTCATATTCACCCTTTATCTGTCCTATCACCAATTTAGAATCACTTTAAAGGAGTAGGTTCCTGGTGCCCAAAGTCTTCATGACCCTAAGCCCCGTCAGTATGGCCTCATATTCTACTTCATTATTGGTGGCGGGAAATTGAAGTTGCATTCCGTACCTGAGGACATCTCCTTCTAGAATGATGATGATGACCTCTACTCCCTCCCTTTTTTGGGCTAACGACTCATCAGTTTGGATCGTCCACCTCTCTGACTCGTCTTGGACTTCTCTTCATTTGGAATTATGAACTCGGTGACGAAGTCTGCTAACGTCTATGCCTTGATCGCTGTTCTGGGGTGGTATTCAATGTCAAACTGGCTAAGTTCAGCTACCCATTGCACCATTCTTCCTGCAGCTTCGGGCTTGTTCATTGATTTCTTTATTGGCTGGTCCGTCATTACCAAAATAGGGTTTTCCTAGAAGTAGGGACGTAGTTTACAAGAGGCAACGATCTGGGCAAAGGCAATCTTTTCAATCCGCGGGTACTTTGCCTTAACTCCTCAGAAAGCTTGGCTAACATAGTAAACTAGGAGCTGCACTTTATTCTCTTTTCTAATCAGATCCGCATTTACAATGGTGGTTGACACTGCTAAATACAAAAACAGGTTTTCACCTTCCTTTGACAGGCTTAGGAGTAGGGGGTTACTTAGGTAGCGTTTCAATTCCTGGAAGGCTTTCTCGCACTCCTCCATCCAGGTGAAAGCTTGCTTCAAGGTTTTGAAAGAGGGTAGGCACTTGTCTGTCACTTTAGAGACGAACCTATTGAGGGCCGTGATCATTCCAGTTAATTTCTGAACTTCCTTCACTGTTCTTGGCAATGTCATCTCTAATATAGCCCGTACTTTTTCTGGGTTAGCTTTTATTTCCCTCTGGGACACCATGAACCTCAGGAAATTTCCTGATGCAACCCCGAAGGCGCATTTGCTAGGATTCAACCTCATCTGGTATCGTCTAAGGGTCATGAAGATCTCCTCGAGGTCGTTCAAGTGTGTGGCTTTCTCCTTGCTCTTGACGAGCATATCATCCACGTATACCTCCATGTTTTTCCTGATCTATTTATTGAGCATTTTGTTGACTAACCTCTGGTAAGTCGCCCTTGCATTTTTCAGTCCGAAGGGCATTACCTTGTAGCAGTAGAGCCCTTGGCTAGTGATGAAGGCAATCTTCTCTTGGTCTTCTTCTGACATTTTGATTTGGTTGTATCTTGAGAATGCGTCCATAAATGTGAGGAACCTGTGCCCTGCCATGGAGTCCATGAGCTTATCTATTCTTGGTAAGGGGAAGCTGTCTTTTGGGGAGGCTTTATTCAGGTCCGTGAAGTTCGCGCACATTCTCCATTTCCCTTTTTTTTTTTTACCAAGACGACGTTGGCTAGCCAGTCCAGGTAGTAGACTTCTCAAATAAAACTGGCTGATAGTAATTTGTTTACCTCGTCCATAATGGCTTTGTTTCATTCAAGGGCAAAAACTCATCGTTTTTGCTGGATGGGCTTCCTTTTAGGGTCTACGTTCAGATGGTGTTGGATTACTTCAGTTGCTATGCTTGGCATGTTCTCGTGACTCTATGCAAAAATGTCCAAATTGCTTTTAAGGAATTGGACTAGCTTCTTCTTCATCTGAGCACTCAAGCTCGTCTCTATCTTTGTAGTCTTCATCAGTTCTCCGTCTACCAGTTCCACAGTTTCTAAGGCTTCCACTTTCCCCTGCTCCTTTTCCTCAATCATCCATGTATAGTTTTCTTTTGCTGCTAGCACTGCTTGGTAGCATTCTCTGGCCAGCACATGGTCTCCTTTTACCTCGCCCACACCATACTCCATTGGGAACTTCACCTTCAAGCAGTACATGGACGTTGCTGCCTTCCAGCAGTTGAGTGTGGGTCTTCCAATAATCACATTATACGAGGACGATTAATTTACCACTAGGAAGTAAGCTAGCGGGTTACCTGTTGAGGGTGAGATCTCACTATGACTGTCAGTGCTACTATACCTTTGGTTATCATGCTACTATACCTTTAGCTGCTAGAAAGCAGAGAGATATATAATGTTTGTAGAACTGCCATTATCTATGAGAATCTGTCTGGTGTTGAATCCTTCTATCGTAAGCATGATAACCAAAGGGTCGTCGTGCGGTTGCTTTACACCTCTAGCACCTTCTTCTGAGAACCAAATGTCTACTTCTGCTTTTCTTCTCTGCTTTAGGGGTGGTAACCTATGGATGTTATTTACCTGTCTTTGCTATGACTTCTTGAGGGACTTGAAGGACCTACCCATAGATGGTCCTCCTATGATCGTCTTATCTCTCCTATCACACTTTGTGGACGATTAAACACATTAGCCTCATCCCTGGGAACAGCCTTGTGCTTTTTGTTGTTATCATCTCTAGGTCGGCTAGATGCCTCTTTCTTTACAAATTTCTGTAGCTTCCTTTTCTGAATGAGATCCTCTATCTGCTCCTTCAGGTCTCTACAGTGTAATGGCTGTGGTCTTTGTGGAAGTGGCAATATTTTCTCTTATCTATCACATTGGGTGATGAGTGCAGTGGCTTCGGCCACTTGAGATAATGATGATCCTTAATCTGCATTAGAATTTTATCAATGGGCATAACCAAAAGGGTAAATTTTACCATCCGAGGTGTTTTATCATCTCTCCGCTTGTTCCCGTCCTTACCCTGACAATCTCCCCTTTCTCTCTTACGTCCCTTCCGGTCTTCTCTTTTTCCCTCTTTCTCTTTGGGCTTATCCTCCTCTCCTATTGTTGTTAGGGCATTTTCGACGTTCATGTACTTCTGAGCTTTCAACAGTATTTTTGCCAGGGTTTGCAGGGGACCTTTCGCAAGTGCGACCACGAACTCTCTAGATTTCAATCCGGCATTAAAGGTGGTTAATTGCACCTTATCGTTTGCTTCATCAATTTCTAGGACTTCTCTGGTGAAACACTTCACATATAACCTTAGGGTCTCCTTCTCCCCTTGCCTGATGGTGAGCAGATGGCTTGCATGCCTTTTTGGGCGTTGTCCACTGACGAAATGGTGTACAAAAGAATTGCCTAGTTGTTCGAAGTTGTCAATGGACGATGTTGCTAGCTTATTAAACCATACCCACGCTGCCCCCTTGAAGGTGGTAGGAAAGGAGCGGCACAATATCTCGTCTGGGGGTTGTTGTAGACTCAAAATCATCTTGAAGGTAGTAATATGGTCAAATGGATCTTTCAGACCATCGAACAACTCGAGCTGTGGAAGATGAAACTTCGGGGGCATAGGGCAGTCCAGGACTTTCATTGTGAAGGGTGAGTATGTCCTTCTAACCATTCCATCCAAGTTTCGATCCGTCTTTTCCCTTATCGCATTCCTTAGCTCATCCATTTCTCTCCTCGTTTCCCTAAGGAGGTCTGAATTCGCTTCGTCAGAAGTGTTCAGCTGTCGGTGGTCGTCTCTTTTGTGGCTATCTCCATAATCATTCCAGTTAGTCCCAAAATGATTCTCCTCTTATTGTAACTGCAATCTCATCTCTTGGTTCTGTTTGATAAGCTCCTCCACGCTGGCTGTGAGTGTTTGGATTTGTAATGCTAGTGCTGCAGAATCTTATGGTGTGTTGGACTCCATTTGGACCTTAGAATTGAATGGAACTACACTTTCAGACAGAAGTATGAAATTGTCGTTCCCACAGATAGCGCCAAACTGATGAGGAGGAAATCGTCAGTAAGTAGGTTCGTCCAAATGGAAATCTTCAGTAAGTAGGTTCGTCCAAATGGATCAACATGAGCTCGTCCAAGTTCCTGCAAGGTTTAGAAAGAAGAATAGGATCCTCTCAAAATGGTCACCGGTGTGGTGCCGGCCACAGAGTCTCTGATGACGAAGTCAATAAATAGATCCCAAGGAATAGAGAGAACTTAGTAGTGAGAGTAAGAATAAGCAGAGTGTATGGAACTTCTCTTGGATTTTGTAGGCCTATATATATAGGCTTTCCTTAGTAGGCGTTGCTCTTCTTAAATGGTGGTTTAAAGTCTACTTAGGTAATGTCCTAGGTCTTTAATTCAGTCATTATACGGGGTCCAACGATCTCCTTGGTAATATGTTACCGTCGAGACATTGAATGGCAGCTTTCATGACGCTCTATCCTCGTCCAGGCTGGCTTTCCTTAGACGAAGGTAATTACTCAATCCATCAGTTAACAATCAGTTAAGTAGTTAACACTCACAGAACGTTTGTATAAACACAATTGTAACCTAAACAAACAATCTGTTTTCCTCCCACCGCAATGGCCCAAGAACTTTGGATTCCTCTATAGAAGTTCCTCCACAAACAAACTTATTCACATTAACTTGGTACTCTTGTACCCCAAAGACCACTCTAGAGGATATTTGCCAAAGAAATCAATGGTAGAGGTTTTAGAATCTTCGAAAGAAGAACTCACGGTGTGAAAATTCACAAAGAGAAACTCAAGGCTAAACTCATGAAAAGAAAATCAAATATTACTTACCAGGGATCACTGTTTTGAAACCCGGACCAGACCGAGTGGTCCGACTGGGTTAACCAAGAACTAGACTGAAATTCGGTTTTTTAGCATAGAGAACTGGGCATGCCTTCAAATTCCGCGAACCCCTTGAACCGAGGTTGGACCGCCTGGTTCATGCAAAACCGATGGCATGAACCATGTGGTCCAACCTCGGTTCAAGCATGCCTGTTAAATAAGAAAAAATCGAAAAATGCGCTTACCAGGTTTAGAACCCAAGCATGGTTAGATATGCAGCTGGAGCCTAATCACTCAGCCAAGCTTGCAAGTTGATGCTCAACAAGCTTGCAGCTAGAGCCTAACGCAAAATTTTATTTTTTTTTTAAAACAACTTAATACAATTCTATTCTACTTAATTAAATTATCCATCTCTTACAAGGAATAAAAAAAAAATTATAATTAAAATCTTTCAAAGATATTCAACTTTACTTCAAAAATTAATCATAAATTTTATTGTTTTCATGGTTATTATTTTATTTTATTAACTTTCTTATTTAATTATTAAATATATGCTTGAAAATCATTAAATTTCCCTCACATATATAGATATATTAGTCAATTTTGCTAGTTTTATAAATTTAATATCTATATTTAGACTTTAATTAATTATTAAATTAATTATGACATTATCACGGTTTGACCCCGGTTCGACCCCAGTTGGACCTCAAAAATCTTGTAGCTCTCCCTTTTACAGTTCAATGAATGGTCCGGGTTTCAAAACCATGCCAGGGATAGGTTTTCTGACGATTTAGGCTCAATAATAAGTCTCTCAATTGTACTAAAACGTTGTCTCTCCATATGAAAAATGTGTATATAAAGTGGGACCTTTTATAAGTAGGTTAAGGTCTGGACTTGATAAGACAATAAATGAGGGAAAACTATTGCAAATTTTCTCGAGAGAGGATCAAGCAAACTCTCAGACACAATACATTTGAAGTCCCGGATATTTACTTTCCAATGGAACGAGTGTCACTCAAAAAACCACCATGGTGCACAAGATGTAGGCAAAAGATCATCAAGTCATTATCTCTAAATAGATCACAACCTTGTCATGTTTGAGCAGTTTTTGAACTAGACTCAACTCATAACACAATTCAATTGATACAGCTCAAATTTGATATGTTTTGATGCTAAAATTTCCCAACACATCTATAATAACAACTACATAGAAGATAGATAAATTTCGAGAAGCTGTTGAGTAGATCCATAACGTTTAAAGCATATACTTTTCTAGGTATAATCTATCATTAAGTGAATATTTGTTGATAAATTGCTTTAAAAATTATATATGATGTGAACAATCTCTCTCCCTCTCTCTCTCTCTCCTCCCCCCCCCCCCCCCACACATATATATATAATATTTAAAACAAATAGATTAAGTTATAATTCTTTTATACATCCATTTTATTTAAATTTATTTGTATTCTATTCCAATAATGTATTTTTTATGTGTTTATTGTCAGGAAAGAGAAACATGGGTCGAAAGAAAGACCAATTTTGGAATTATGCTGAGGACCTAAACGGTCGATTCAATTGTAATTATTGTAAACAAGATTTTCCTGGAGGTGCATCAAGGATTAAATCACATTTGGCTGGAGTTAAAGGTCGTGATGTTGTTATATGTGAAGCTGTGCCTAAAGACGTTCAAAGAGAAGCTTATCAAGCAATTGAAGGGACTAACAAAAAACTTAAAAGTGCATCTACCTCAAGCAGCAACAAGGAGGGTAAAATCACTTTAACTTCAATACCAAAAATTAAGGAGGACAAAATTGTCACACAGGTGTTTATCTAGTCTTAGCTCTATAAATAATTGTTTATTTCTAACAAAACCATACATTTTAACATTTTGCAAACCTTTGCATATTAATTTCTCTTTTGCAGATCAAGGAAGGATATATGACTGAAATTCTCGTCAATGATGTTGTGGAGAGACTAGTAGCCAATGTGAAGTCACTTATCACTAAGCATAGCAGTTTTGAGGGGGCTTTCAAGGAGAAGCTCACAAATCTTCTTGAACCATTGTACAAGATCAAATTCGTATTACATGATGCTCAGAAAAAGCAAGTAAGTGATATATCTGTGAGACTTTGGTTAACCGATCTTAGAGATCTAGCTTATGAAGTTGACAATGTACTAGATAAGTTTGGCTATGACATTTTTTTGCAAAAGGTATGGAATCAAAACCAAATGTTGGATCAAGAATGTAGATTTTCATTTTGTGATCCCGATAGAGTTAAGACCATCAACCAATCGTTGGATAAAACTACAAATGATGCAGCTAGCCTTGGTCTTAGAATGGAGAACACGAATTCAACCACCAAAATTAGCGTGGATAAGGTTGTAGACTCTTTCTTCGATGATTCAGAAGTTGTAGGAAGAGAATACGATGTCATAAAAATAGTGAACCTACTTATTAATTCAAGCAATCAACAAGTTATTTCTGTTCTTCCTATAGTTGGTATGGCAGGTCTTGGAAAGACAACTTTAGCAAAACAAGTGTATAGCCATGAATTAGTTAAAAAACATTTTGATATACTAACATGGGTACATGTCAGTAAGGACTTCAATGTAGAAGGGACAAGAAGAAAGATCATTAAATATGTTGACGAAGAATTAATTGATTCTGAAGATGATGAAATAAATGAAATACTTCAAAACCATGAACAAATAGTGTGCAAGAAAAAATATCTACTCATACTTGATGATGTGAGATATGAAGATTTAGAGAAATGGGATACTTTAAGGAGCTACTTGTTAGAAAGCAATTCAAATATAGGAAATAATATTGTTGTTACAACCCGTAGTGACAATGTGGCAGAAATCATGGAGACACATCCCAAACATCATTTGGAAAAATTATCGAAAGATGATTGTTGGTCCATAATCAAGAATAGAACATTCACAAATGAAAGAGTTCTGCTAACTTTAGATTTGGAGGCTATTGGCAGGGAGATTGCTAAAAGATGTAGGGGGGTTCCATTGGCTGCAAGAGTTTTAGGGGGAACAATGTGCTTTATGTTTGATAAAAGTGAATGGTTATCCATTCAAAATAATAAAATTTTGGATTTACCGGATGACAATAATAATTGTATCTTTCCAATATTAAAGTTAAGCTTTGATCATCTTCCAACACCATCTTTAAAACAATGTTTTGCGTATTGTGCAATGTTTCCTAAAGATTGTGACATGAAAAAGGATGAACTAATTCAACATTGGATGGCTGAAGGGTTCCTTCAACCATATGATGAGAGTTGTATGGTGATTGAGGATGTTGGTAACATGTATTTTAATATGTTGTTGGCAAATTCTTTTTTCCAAGATGCTAGAAAGGATGCCTATGGTAATATTATGAGTTGTAAAATGCATGATTTAGTGCATGATCTTGCACTCTCAATTTCAAAATCTGAAACTTTGATTTTGAAGAGAGATTCAGTGGATGATGTCAACCACATACGGCGCTTATTTGTCCAATCTGATGGCCAAACGACACCAATAATTTCATTTACTGAAGACAGTTTCACAAAATTGCGCACATTAGTTTTAGAAAATGCTAACTTTTGCCACATGTTATCAAATTTTAAATGTTTACGTGTATTAAAGTTATATGGGGATAGTATAACAAAGTTGCCAAATTCAATCGAGCAGTTAATACATTTGAGGCTTCTTCACGTCTTGCAAACTAAGATTGAGGAAATACCAAACTCTATTATTAAGCTCTACAATTTGCAAACTTTAAGAATCGAAGATTGTTGCCATCTGACAGAGCTTCCTAAAGATCTAAGCAATTTGATTAACTTGAGACATATTTATATTGATCATTTCAAGAATATTGAATTCATTATGCAACCAATTCAAAATATAGGGCAGTTGACTTGTCTTCAAACATTGCCATTTTTTGTTGTGGATCTAGCCAAAGGTTATCGGATTGAAGAATTGGGACTCTTAAACCAACTCAGAGGGGAATTGGATATCTACAATCTAGAATGTGTGAAAGACAAGGAAGAAGCCAGAAGTGCAAATTTAGCAGAAAAGGCCAAATTATTCAAGTTGGGATTTCATTGGAGTGGGGATGCTGATTGTAGTGGAGCAGAGGACAACTATGATAATAATGAAGAGGTGTTGGAAGGCCTCCAGCCTCACCAAAATTTGAAGAGTTTAACAATTGAATACTATGGAGGAAAGAAATTCCCATCATGGATGCTTACCAGTCTTGATGTTGGAGTTTGTTTGTTGGCATATGACAATTTGATTGAGATAAATTTGAAATGGTGTATGGAATGTGAAAAGGTTCCCACTCTGGGGCATTTACCCTGTCTTAGGGTTCTTGAAATGGAAGGAATGGACAATGTAAGATGTATAGGAACCGAGTTTTATAGTGATGGAAGTTACAGAAATGCATTGTTTCCATCACTGAGAAAACTCGAATTGAAGAGCATGCTCAGGCTAGAAGAGTGGAAGGATGCAGAGGAGCTGACAACCACAGTTAAGGTGTTTCCTTGCCTCAAGGAGTTGGACATTGGCAAATGTCCCAATCTGAAATCAATTCCAGATTTAGGAGGACATTCTCTTACCCAATTAAAAATTTGGAAATGTCCTAATCTCGAATCCATCCTAGATCTACGAGAGTCGCATTCTCTTGTCAGATTAACAATTTTGAAATGTGGGAAATTGAAGCTTTTGCCCGATGGGTTCGAGTTCGACTGCCTCACCCGCTTGAAGTCTTTGATTATTGGTGATGTTTTTGAGGAGTTGGATGCTTTACCTTGTTCCACTTCCATCCAATGCTCGCACATGTCTCTCCAAAATCTACATCTGTGTGGGTGGGCTAACCTCAATTCTCTCCCGGACAGAATTCAATACTTCATTTCCCTTAAATTTTTGTTTCTAGAGGGATTTGGTAAAATGGAAGCTTTGCCTGAGTGGTTGGGCAAACTTTCTTCTCTTCAAGAGCTGTATCTTGTGGATTGCAAGAACTTGATGTATCTGCCCACAGCAGAAGCCATACGATGCCTCACCAAATTGGAAAGGCTGAAGATTGTCAATTGCCCAAAATTAAACAATGAGTGTTCCAAGATTGACCATATTCAAAGTTGGGGAATCTACAACTACGATGATCAGTAAGTTTACTCATACCTCATATCCTCTCTCCTATATTCTTATTTTCCTACTGTCATCTGCTTGCACTTTTTGTTGAGCGCAACCAATATTTCAAGATGAAACAATAAAATGATAGATAATAGTGTATGAATACTTAACATTTATATAGTTAGTAGAAATTAATCTCATCAAGCACTATGGTTATTGCAAATTATCCACAATTTCGCACTTGAAAAATTCAAGTTTTTTCCTTCTTCAATTTAACAAACTATTTGTGACAGAGTATAGTTATAATTTTCATGATTGCTGTCAATTGGTTTGATGCTGTACAAATATTTGTTTCTGCAAATTATCAAAAGACATTAATCATTGCTAAAAGAGCAGTCTTGCTCCCATCAAATTTCTGATTGTTATCAATTGTCTTGCTCCTATCAAATTTCTGTTTGCTAGCCTATTTTCTTTCTGCAATTTATTTTTATATGAAATTTTGAAAATTGAAAATTTTTGGAAGTTTTAAATATTGGATTCATCACTATTAGAGCCTGCTTTATGTCCACATATTCATTCTTGGTCTCAGCATTTCTTTTAACATTCACTTATTGATGTCAAATAGCCTCACCTTGTAATTTCTTTACCTGATACTTTAATAGTTCATGGATCAGTTCTTGGGAATAGATTTTGCTGATTTGGGCTAGATCATTATTGCTATGTTTATGAGGGTAAATTTATTTTGGGAAAATGAAGTTTAGTTGCATAAGAATGAGAAATTGCATGGTGAAGGTCTTCCCGATTTTTGTTTTCAAGTTTGGGTTGGGTGGGTCAGTGTTACTGGATCATAGGCAGGGGGTCAGTGAAGTTATGTGATCCATAGTTCTACTAGTGCAAGCAAAGTTAACCTCACTTTCTTATAAGGTTTCAGATTGGTTCTAATATATTTATATATATGTTTCTTTACCTTTTGAAGGTTGCCACCGCATGCCTTTAACTATTAATGCCACCTCAAGAAGTTAGCAAGAAGTTATGGAGTCCGGGAAAATAACCAACTTGATTACTACTGATACCAAGGTACTCCAGGTCTGCTTTCTCTTTGCCATTTAGGATATGTCTACATAATTTACTTCATTATTGGTGCTTTACAAGGTCCAACTCAGTTTACACACACACATGTAGATAGTCTTTGTGTTCTGTAGCCAATGTGCATATCTACAGTGTATAGAGTTGCGTTGAGCACAGTTGGATCACTGAATTGTAGTTTTTCACTCTTTGACATGAAAGTCATTCTGTGCTTCTGGTTTTATCATAGCTTTGCCTGAACAATGTGAAAGGTCCTTTGCTTTGACTCTTTTCATTGCTGACATTGATATAATGAACTAACTTCTAGGAGCTTAAAAATTACTAATGCTTCTATGCCTCCTGTGGACTATTGCTGTCCTGCATCAACTATGTTTAGAGAAAGGAACCAACGTATTTTGCAGGTGTCAGGGCTTGGTGATTCGACTGAAAGCTTGTTAGCTAAGAACTTCGTTTGAATGGTACTGTGTTTGGGTCATAGTCAGCTATCTTCTATTTTATTGATTCTCTTTCATTTATGCGGTAACTTTCCCTTCTTGTATCTCTTTAGGACTATTTTGTGTACTCATGTGTCCATGAATATGATGCGGGATGGAGTATTCCTATATTATTTTATTTATATTTATTTTTGGACATCAATTGTATTGTTATTTTAGGCCCTATCATTTAATTAGGTCATATGAATTTTTATTTAAAGTCTAGGTCTTTTGTCATTCAATAAGTAGGGTTTTTATGCCAATTAGAATAAGGGCTTAGTTCCTATATAAGCAAATAAACAAACTATTGTACTTCTTTTGCAGAGGATTTAGAGATGATTTTTTTGTAAATGAAAATTGCCTTTTGGTTTGTTTGGACTGGTGCTGACTGCAGCCAACCATAGGTGGTGACTCCTAGTAGATTTTCCTCGCTTGGTGTTGACTCCTAGCAAACCTAGGTGCTAACTCCTAGGTCCCTATCCTTTATTTTCTGTCTTTTCATTTTGTCGTTCAATCTTTTTTGGGTTGTCCTGCGACAGAATAGTACCTTTTCATTAAGATTTCATTACTGATTATAGTTGTTAGCTCATTCCTAGAAGTTAACAATACTTAAGCTAAAAGGAAATTTAAGATTGAGGATCAATAGCTAACAAGCTCCAATGTTCTTATTTGGGCGTTATTTGTCAACCTTGATGCACCCCTTTATCAATGAGGGCCATAACCTGGTCTTCTTGACCAAACCCAAGACGGGAAACAAAGAATATTATACATAAAGTAAGGACAAAAAAAGTCTTCTTCCCTTCACCAAAAAAAAAAAAAAAAAGACTTTCTTCTTTCCCCATACTAATAACAAATTCCAAGACCTGCAAAATTATAAGGTGAGTTTGTAATTAGTTTAGATATCATTGCGGGTCTGTTTAGGATTTGCTTATTTTACTGAAACTGAAAACTTTTTGCTGAAAGTACCGTAGATAAAAGTAAAAGTTAGCTGAAATAGTATAGTAGGACCTATGAATAGTACCAAAAAGTACTGTAGGGTCTATAAATAGTAGCAAAAATAAGCTGAATAGTAAAATAAGTTGACTTTTTAATTTTTTCCAAACACACACTGCATCATTAGATGATGTATCATAATTTCTAATCAATAGGTCATACACTTGCCAATTCTTGAGATATAAGAGCTGGCCACTTCTAGTTTCTGAATCAGAAGAATTTGATGGAATGGAAGCTTTTCCGGTATGGTTTGGTAAACTTTCGACTCTTCGAAAGCTGAATCTTTACAATTTCAAGAACCAGATGTATCTTCCCATTACACAATCCATGTGATGCCTCACCTTTTTAGAAGAGCTGAATAGTCTTCGTTGCCCCCAAATATAGGAAAGAAGTGTAGAGGGAAGCAGTGCAGAGTGGTCCAAGATTTCCCATGTTCCAAATTTCAACATCAATGAATTTATTAAACAAGAAGCAGTTTGAAGATCATATACATTATGAAGACAGGTCACCAGTAAGTTTCTCATTCCTTGTCCTTTTCACTTCTCTTATACTGTCCTTTATATCAACTTAGGAGTATTTTCATAATTGCTCCCAGTTTCTTTTTCTCTCTTCAGTTTTCCCAAATCATTTTGTTTTCCTTATTGGCTATTTTCTATTTAATCAGTTAAATAAGTTGCCTCAATATGCAGACACTGGGGACAACATATGTATTGTGTTCAGCTAGAGGAAAAATTAATTTAAGTTATGGGGTTTTAATTGTTGGTAAGTTTTCTCAGAACTCTTCTCTTCTAATATATGAAATATTAATTCAATCCAATAACTATGCCATTCATGGCAATTATCCCCTCTTCCTTCTCACTTTTACTACAACATTTTTGAACTTGTTACTTACTAATTTATTGTCCTTTCCATCTTGATATTCTGATATATGTAGCTAGATTTAGTACAGTCAGATCACTGAATTGTGGTTTGACACTTTTTGATATGAAAGTCTTTATGCGCATATGTTGTTATTATAACGTAGACTGAACAGTGAAATTTCCTTTGCTTTGACTCTTTTATTTGCTGACATGGATATAACAAACTAATTGCTAGGAGCATGGGATGTTAAAAAACTAACAACATATAGATGCCCATTATTGAAAGAACTAAAAGATACGCAGGCAGTGAGGGCAACAGGTCATATTGTGTCAAGCTGGAGGAAAAATTAATTCATGAACTTTAATCCACCCCCAGCGAACGGAAGAGCTGAATATTTTTCATTGCCCTAAAGTAAAGAAGAGATGTGCGAAGGGGAGCAGTCAAAAGTGGTCCAGGATTGCCCATACTCCCAATATCTGAATCAGTAAATGTATTAAACAAGCAGTTTGAAGATTATATTCATTATTAAGACAGATGACCAGTAGGTTTTCTCCTATTTCATCCACCTTCCTTCTCTTATACTCTCCTTTAGAACAACCAGGAGTCATAATTGCTCCCAATTTCTTCATTTCTCTCTTCAATTTCCCCAAAAAAAAAATTTTGCTATATCTTATTTAATCAATATATATATATATATTTTGCCCTCATTGTGCAGACATTACAGACAGCATATCTATTGTGTTCATCCGGAGAAAAAAATTAATTTATGGTGTTTTGATCTACTTCCAAGCTAGTGGAAGTTTATAAAAATTGGTATGATTTTTCAAATCCTCCTCTCGTCTAATATAGAAAGTGCTAATTCAATCCAATAAGTATATATCATTCATGACAATTATTCTTTTCTACATCTCACTTATCCTACAACATTTTCTAACTTGTTACTTGCAACCATTCCATCTTGATATTCTGATATATAGTTATCATGTGTTGATATCATTGTATCAATATTGAAAGTTACAGATAGCATTTGACAATTCTTCAAATTAAGAGCTGGCAGTAATTTCTTGGCTATCAGAGGATATTTTTTTCCAATGTCAAGGATACTTCACACACCACCCTTTTGGAACCTACTCTTCTCTTGGTTGAGGTATTTGGCCCGTTTTGACACCTAGAAGTCCTTAGTTGGAGGCAATAAATTGTGATGATTTTGGAGCCTTTGAAGAGGTTTTGTGGTAACTTTCGTCTCTTCAAGAACTGAAATTCTGGAACAAGACCGATACTACCGACCAATAAAGAAGAAGGTGTACTCCCTTTCCATGGAAAGTTAAATGGAAGTTCCCCAGAGTCAATATCAAAGCCAGATGTTTTGTTTCTCACCATTCACTTTGCAAGGGATACGGAAAGAGCAATAGTGGTCCATTGGTAGAAGATTGGTCACAGTCCTAGAATCACAACGGAGGTAATTTTAAAAATGGTTCCAATGCAATTCTTTCATCGAAAATCTTGAGTTCTCTGATTCTCATCTTCTTTTATTTTGATTTCTCTCCTCCAACAAAACCTTTTATGAATCCTTTCTTTTTGGTTGTTTTTTCTACTTTCAATTTCTTGTACAATTTACTAAATTTGTGTTCATATTCAATTTACAGATTTTGGATGTCCTTCAATTAGTGGTCATGTGCTTCAGCATAGAACAGTCCAAGATTTACTCTGTTCCAAATAAGCCTTTTATTCCTATTCGATGCTCACCATAATCTAAAATTGGTATTTTCTCAAATGTCCTTTTCTCTAACATTTCACTTTGGAATAAAGTAGTTGATTTTTATTTTTTTCACTTACCATATTTCTTGTTCATTTATTTTATAGCAATTCCCCCCTCAATTTTTGTTTCAAACTTGTATTTCCATGTAGTGCAGCATACTGTATTTACCTCCAAATTTTTGTTTCAATCACCCCCCCCCCCCCCCTTTTTTTTAAATTTAGATTTATATATAAAAATTTTGGTCTATTTTTTACTATTACATCAACTTCTTTTGACTTGTCAGTTTTCTAATTATAAGGGCTCTTCATTTGTACAAATTTCAAAAGTAGTTTTTATAGTATCATGTTCACTCTTAGGTGTATCAGAGACTTATGGGAAAAAATGTTGAATGTATGATTATGTTTTTTTACAGTGTCATTAAGTGAGCCTGGAATTTTAAAATTCCATCATAGTTTGTTAATATTGCGAATTATTTTGACGTTACTTTTCAAACTTGGGAAATAATCTATGACCTATATTATCATTTGTCCTAAATAGTTGAACATGAACTTAAATTCCTATTTACTTTACCCCATAAGGAATTGGCATGAAGACGTGTGATCCCCGGTTTAATTTCCTATTTACTACACCCCACAAGGAAGAGGATCTTGAGATTCAACTCAAGTTGCACTAGACCCTGATTGCATTTTCTTTTTCTGATGTCAAGCTATGACTATGGATATGTCATATTACTAGTAATTAGGCTTGTAACAAAAAAATAATAATAATTAGACTGCTTGAAGATTGCATGGAAACTATATTGATTTTATTGTCTTGAGTTCTCTTTCTCTCTCTCCCCCCTTAAATATTTCTGGTTGTAGGTCAATTTGAACCATGTTTATATATTTATTTACAGGTTTTGATCAGTATATTGTACTTGACAACATTACCAACAATGCATTAGGTGAGGCCAAGGATTGTCCAGTGCTTAAGCAATAGTTGCTTCCATCTCCTCTCTAAATTAGAAATTGTATTTTCTTTCCCTATTATACAGGATTATTGATACTTCTTCTGCCTTTCAAATCACATGTTTTTTTTTTTTTTTTTTTTGTTATGCTTTCATAACTTGTATGCCTCCATGCCAATTTCTTCAACAGCTTACTGGATTATGAGGTAGACATTTGTAGTTTGCCTTTTTACTTGTTGGTTATCATCAAAATCATTTTTACATCTCTATTAGAACATTTTAAAAATACTAGTTTCAATTTAGGTTTTCCAGCTAGTATGTATTTTTTTCCCATTGTAAGCTTTACATTATTGTCTTACACCCCAGGTGACAATTCAGTTGCTGTAGATAGTGCAAATGGTCGGAGGTTGTTCCCAGTCACTTACATCTAAGGTGACAGACTTGTCTCTATATACTAAAATTAACAGTCTATTATTCAATATTTTTAGTACAACTAGTTTTAGAATTTGGTATTTTAATTCATAAATAGGTGTGAAAAGTTCTGTAAGTTGTCACTTATGATAAGTACTGATACAAGTCGATTCAGCTACAACAGCCTTGATACATTCTAATGATTTAGAAAAGGCAAGATGTGCCACATGCTCCACATTTATTGTTTTCTTGTTTCTTTTAATACTGCAGATTGGTAAGGAACTCACCCCTGAAGTTCCTGGATAAATGCATGAATCTACTGATTTCTTAATATTGTTTTGGATTTTAACAAATGGGTAAGTTGTGATTTTTGTGAATGAGTTCAATGGGACATTTTGCCCCTAAAACCGAAAGCTAAACGTTTTAGTTTATTTTCCATTCGAGTAGTCACCAAGAGTCAATTAGAAAGAGCTACCATCATAGGGTGCTTAACACCTTCTTTATGTGTAATCAAACTTCCGAACTCATGTTTCTGATTCAAGAAATGATTTTGACCCATACTTAGGTTAGGAGACTTCGATACTCTCCCTTGACCCAGGCTTGGTGATAAAATCAATTCGACATGGGTGACCAATCACACTTTAGAATCCTAATGATTGGTGGCAACTTCATAAATCATAGAAGCTCCACTTTCCTCCAATTTTTTTTATTTATTTATGTGTGTGATGTGCATGCAAGGAAGAAGGAACGTATGGACAATCTCCGCCAATCGAAATCGGCTATCAACAAATAATTTTGATTAATCAAAATTTATTTTTTATTTTTTTTAATTTCAAATATGCTATGTAGGATTCTAATAGTCAGTTTGTTCTAAATTTGGTTTCAGAATCATCTTTGCTGTCATGTTCTATTAGCAGCTCTTTGTATGAAAAATCAGTAATTAATATTTGTGGTATAGTTCACTCTATTTCAAAAATTTTAATTTTATTTATTTGGTTATGTGCAAAATGACACTTTGGTTTTTAAAATTTTTGCAATTTAATTCCAGATTCTTCTTGCTGTCACAAATTGCAAGCGAACCTTCAAATGAGAAGTCAGTTAGAAATTGCATTAAGGAAGGGAATGAGGTAAGCATTTGATACAGAAGTTGCAAAAAAAATTGAGATTATATTAGCTATGATTACTAGTGGGTGTTGTAGGTTCATCCATTGAAGCATTATGTCACAATTTCATCTATGCAGTAGCTAATCAATTCAAAGATATGATCATTTCATTTCAGTACATTTGTAGAATTAAAATGAAAGTTTTATTGCTTTTGTTTTTCTTTTTCTTTCATTATTTGGGATATTTTACTTTCTAGGAGGGAATGCGGTGTCTGGGTATTTGGTTAGAGAGGTTATAGTAATTAAAGATGGAATATGGGACATTTTTTCAGACCTAATAGTATCATATTTACCAATTCAAGCTTCAAAGGCCAAACCAAATTATGTTTTTTGTAGGAAAAAAAAAAAAAAAATCTGATTGGTAATAAAATTCTTGAAACTAATATGTGGCCTTTTTTGCGGGGATGATGGGACAGGTGAGATTGTAGATCTCAATGTTATGTTATCCTGGCACAAATTCTGTTTTCAAAAAGTACTTTTGAATATTAAAAAAAAAAAAAAGCATTTTATATATATGATTTTGTCATAATCCGATTTCATTTTAAAATTGTAAAACTAGAAAAATATGCTTTCTTAGTCTCTCCATCCACCACCTAACCATCACATCTGCTGCATGTGTGATGCAGGACAACCTAGGCTTCCCACCTAGATTAGTCTTACCAATGAACCTTAGGCTTCCCACCTAAGGAGTTTGGAATCACCACCAAACAAATACGCAAATAATCTCAATAATAATAATAATAATCTGTAACGTACAAAAGGAACCATCTGGAGCTTTATATACAGCTTCCAGGATAAAGATAAACTCTCATAAACAAATCCTAAACAATCTCAAATACTAATATGATAATCTTAAACAGTCTCAAATACTAATCCAATACTAAAGATAAATCCAAATAAAAATAACATAAATGATAAATGATAAAGATAATCTCCACAGATGTGCCATCATGTGGTGTCCGCACCAACTCCCCTAGGTGGGAGAGACTCGACCCCGTCGAGTAAAACTCAAAGGATCAAGTGCCATCAGAATAAGCTCCATCAAGCCATAAGCTCACTGGGTCAGCATGGCGCCTCCGTCGACGCTCATATGTGCGGGTGATAGGAGGTAGAGATGAAGTGGTAGCAAGTGAATCCAAGTAAGCCTCCAAAAGAGCGGGATCAAGCTGCTGCAACTCCTCTCTGGTGATCCATGTACAGTCAGAATCAGGCCGTCCTCGCCAGCGAACCAAGAAACGCTGAACTGTTCCATCCCTAGTGAAAAGAGACTGCTCATCCAAAATAACATCAATAATATCTTTATGTGCCTTTTGGAAACAAGATGGTGTAGGGCTAGGGACATGTTTAGTCAAAGAAGGAGAGGGTGAAGCATCAAAAGGGTCATAGGGAATAACTGCTGGACCTTTAAAAGCAATTAAATCAGCAATATTAAAAGTAGAACTAATACCATAGTCTGAAGGTATATCAATCACATAAGCATTAGGTCCAAGTTTCTTTAATACCTTGAATGGGCCAGCACTGCGGGCCTGCAATTTCTTAACGGTTCCTGAAGGATACCGTTCAGGCCTGATACGAATCATAACATAATCTCCTACATCAAAGTCTAAATGACGCCGATGTAAATCAGCCTGAGTCTTATACTTAAGATTACTAGCATGAATTCGTTTGTTGAGTTTCTTTAATACCTTGAATGGGCCAGCACTGCGGGCCTGCAATTTCTTAACGGTTCATGAAGGATACCGTTCAGGCCTGATACGAATCATAATATAATCTCCTACATCAAAGTCTAAATGACGCCGATGTAAATCAGCCTGAGTCTTATACTTAAGATTACTAGCATGAATTCGTTTGTTGATCTCTTTATGTAGCTCATGCATGTGACTAGCAAACTCTACTGCAGACACAGAAACCCTATCATGTGAGGACATTGGGAGAAGGTCTAAAGGTCTCCTAGGTGTATAACCATGAACAACTTCAAATGGGCTCATACCTATGGACCTATTGACTGAGTTGTTATATGCAAACTGGGCTACAGGGAGTATAGATTCCCAAGTCTTACCATTCTCACCTATGAGACACCTCAAAAGATTTCCTAGACTCCTATTGACAACCTCAGTTTGACCATCAGTTTGAGGATGATATGCTGTGGAGAATTTCAACTTTGTTCCCATCATATGCCAAAGGGTCTTCCAAAAATAGCTCATGAATTTAACATCCCTATCTGACACAATTGTTTTAGGTAACCCATACAACTTAACAATCTCATCAAAGAAAATCTTGGCTACCTTGGATGCATCAGAAGTCTTAGAGCATGGAAGAAAATGAGCCATTTTTGAGAACCGGTCTACCACTACAAAGATGGAATCAAACTTTCTAAGGGTACGGGGAAGACCTAGTATAAAGTCCATGCTAATATCCTCCCAAGGACGGTGTGGAACTGGTAGAGGAGTGTAAAGGCCAGTATTTTGCTTGCAATGCTTAGCTAATTGACATTGACGACACTGTCCAATTATCTTAGCAACATCCCTCTTAAGACTTGGCCAATAGAACTGCCTCTCTACCTCTTCAATTGTCTTATCACGTCCAAAATGTCCTGAAAGTCCTCCCGCGTGCACTTCCCAAACCAAAAAGTCTCTAACTGATGTGCGGGGGATACAAAGCTTATCGGCTTTAAACAAGTAGCCATCTCGGAGGATAAAATCATCAACAACCTGAAGATGTTCAGTCCTAAGTGTAGTGTACACTTCTCCAAAATCTGGGCAAGCTTCATACTCCTCTTGTAACTTCTCAAACCCTATGACTTTTGTGCTCATCACAGAAAGTAAGGTGACTCGACGACTCAAAGCATCAGCTACCTTATTCTCAACACCAGATTTATGTCTTAAAACAAAAGAGAATCTTTGCAAATACTCAACCCAAGGGACATGTCGAGCATTTAATTTCTTTTGGGAATTGATGTGGCGGAGAGCATCATGATCAGAGTAAATGACAAACTCATGGGGTGTCAAATAATGACTCCAATATCTTAAAGCTTGTACCACAGCATAGAGTTCTTTGTCATATGTTGAATACTTCTTCTTAGCCTCATTTAATTTCTCACTAAAGTAAGCTATAGGGTGACAATCTTGGCTAAGAACTCCTCCTATGCCTACACCAGACGCATCACATTCCACTTCAAAGACCTTATCAAAGTCTGGTAGGCGCATCACCGGTGCTTCTGTCATCTTTTTCTTGATTTCTTGAAATGCTTTACCAGCAGCATTTGACCATTGAAATTCGCCTTGCTTCATACAATCAGTGATTGGTGCCATGATTTTACTAAATCCACGTATGAAGCGGCGATAGAAAGTTGCAAGCCCATGAAAACTGCGAACCTCATGAATGTTCTTGGGTTCAGGCCAATCCACTATGGCCTTGACCTTTTCTGGGTCAGCAGAAACCCCTTTGGAGGAGACCACAAAACCTAAGAAAATGACACTATCACTAAAGAAAGAGCATTTCTTGAGGTTGGCATACAAGTTTTCTTTCCTCAAAGTGGAACAAACTTGTTTAAGATGGTCCAAATGTTGCTCTTTTGATTTACTATAAATGAGGATGTCATCAAAGTACACTACCACAAATTTTCCCATGAAAGGCCTTAGTACTTGTGTCATCATTCTCATAAAAGTACTAGGAGCATTTGATAAACCAAAGGGCATCACAAGCCACTCATATAGACCATCCTTTGTCTTAAAAGCAGTCTTCCATTCATCACCTGGGCGGATCCTAATTTGATGGTATCCACTTTTCAAATCAATCTTCGAAAAGATTGTGGCTCCTGACATCATATCAAACATATCATCTAACCTAGGGATAGGAAAACGATACTTCACAGTAATCTTATTGATTGCGCGACTATCCACGCACATTCTCCAGGATCCATCTTTCTTTGGGGTCAAGAGTGCAGGGACTGCACATGGGCTTAAGCTTTCACGCACAAATCCTTTGTGCAAGAGCTCATCCACTTGTCTAACCATCTCATCATGTTGAGGAGGGTTCATTCTATAGTGGGGCAAATTTGGGAGTGCTGCTCCCGGGACAAGATCTATGGCGTGTTGAATATCACGCATAGGAGGCAACTGATTAGGAAGCTCCTTAGGGAAGACATCTTGGAACTCTTGGAGCACTGAACGTACTTCTTTTCTAGGTTCTTCAAATTTATCTAGTGCAGCTTCTTTAACAACCAAAGCAAAGATGATGGAGTCTTGATTGACAGCTCTCTCAAGTTCTTTTGGACTAATAAGGTTCATACTTTGCTCTTTGGGCTCTTCTTTAACCTTACTTGTACTAACAAACTTAGTCTTGACTGGGTTAAGCTTAATTCTTTGTCCATTATGCATGAAGGAACAAGAATTCGAGCGACCATATAGAGTGACATCTAAATCATAGAGCCATGGTCGTCCCAAAATTATGTGTCCTACATCCATTGGAATCACATCACATGAAATCTGAGCCTTGTATGAGAGGATATGAATAGGAACAAGACACCTATCCTTGATGGCAATAGATGAATCATCTACCCAAGAAACCTTATAGGGCTTAGGATGGGCAACTAACTTCAAACCCAGGAGGGAGACAAGTTTAGAAGAAACTGCATTAATGCAGCTTCCACTATCAATGATAACCTTGCAATTTGTGGTTCCACACTTGACAAAGGTTTGGAAGATAGTATTTCTTTTCCAATCATCACTTTCTTTGGACTGTGCTAGAGTACACCTAACAACACTCATTACAGGAGTATCAAGACTACCATCACTGAGATTATCAAAAGATGGTAGAGCTCTAATGCAAGCTAATTGGGTGGAATCATCCTCTCCTATTTCTACAATGTCTTCAATGTTAGGCTCATAGACTACTTCTTCTACTTCTTCCTCTCCATCCAATTCTTCAATCAACAAAGTCTTATTAGGACATTGGGCAGCCATATGACCAAAGCCTTGACACTTAAAGCACTGGATTCTAGAATTGGGCCTAAATGTCTCTCTAACCACACTCTTCCCTTTGTCTTCTGGGCGCAAGGGCCTATTGTTGGGATTGGGTCTAGGTTGAGGGCCTTGTTGGTACCTACCCTGAGAGTTCTCTTCTATGTGTAAGGGTCTACTGTTGGGGTAAGGCCTATTTTGGGTACCTTGGAGGTATCTACCTTGCTGAGGCAACATTCGATTGTCAAATCTCCTTCCACCTTGGGGCCTAGGGATCAGCTCTAAATCTTGCACTAAGGTATAGGCATCATCAAGAGTTGAGATCTGTCGGGCCACCAATTCTCTTTGAAGATCATAATTGAGACCTTTCCTAAATCTACTCAAGGTAATTGGCTCATCTTCATTTGCATTACTACGTATCCTGTACTCTTCAAATTGCTCTACGTACTCAGTAGCAGACCTATTGTCTTGTCTCAAATCATGCCATTGATCCAACAAATTGCCTAGATGAGAGACTGGGAAGTACTTTTCATTGAGCTTGGCTTTCATTTCTTCCCAAAGAGTTATGGGTGGTTGGCGGGTCTTACGGAGGTGGTTGACAACACTATCCCAATGGAGTTTTGCTCTTCCTACAAGTTTCATTTTGGCAAACCTAACTTTTCTATCCTCAGACAGTTCATACCACTCAAAAAAAATGCTCCATCTCTCGCACCCAATCATTGTAGACCTGGGGGTTCCTAACACCATCAAAGGTAGGGGCCTCTACTTTGATTTGCTTAGCTGAGTTGTCCTCATTGTCTCTATGATCTTGCCTAGGGTGAGGGGCATGTCTATTATTATTTCTTCCATTATGTGTATTATCCTCGTCATACCTAGCCTCTAATTGGCCTAGACGGGCAGTAAGCTCTGCAAGGGCTTGTCTTAATTCATCCTGAAGAGGAGGGTCCATGTTTAGGTGGGATTGGGGACTAGACTGGGATTCAAAACTAGACTCTGATTTGGAATTAGACTGTTCTTCAGAACTAGTTACTAGACGACCACTACGCAAATGCATGCAAAGAGATCAACAAACTAATTCTAGCAAATGAATAGTAAGGATAAAACTCAAGTTAAATTAAATGTGAAGAGAAGTCATGAATTCCACAGGTTGTTGCATTCAAGCAGTACTAGTGTCAACAAGAATTAAATTAAAAGGACCTAATTGTTGCAATGTGATTAGGCTAGTTCAACTACTAATACTGAGAATTAATTACTTAAATTTTTTTTTTTTTTTTGTTGTATTTTTTTGTTTTTGTTTTTTTTTGTTTTTTTTGTTTTTTTTTTTTGGCTAAAATAAAAGGCTGAAATAAAATAAACCAGCAGCTAAAATAATAAAGTCATGTGAAAGTTTAAGCAGAACAAAGGGCAAATGCAATAGCATGTTACTGGATATAAAGCTGAGGCACACATTAGACATATTGATATTAAATTTGAAATTGCATCTCAATTCATTTAAGTTAGGAAAGTCCACACCTTGGTTGGGCTGACTTAACTACCTGGGCCTCACTAGACAGTGGGCCACGTTACTAGTAATGGGGAGCTTGGGCCTCACGTGTTGGGCAGTGAAAGTGAAAATCTTGGCTGGTGCTCACGTGTGGTGTACTGCAACCTTCCTGAAGGTTCTGTTTTGACCTGCTTTGACTTTTTTTTTTTTTTAATGAAATACAATAATGCAAGAAATAGAATATAAAGCTGAAGGCTTATCTGCCAAGTTCAAACCAAACACAGAAAAGAACAAAGCAAAAAACGAAGAAAGAAAAAAACTAAAAGAGAAGAAGCGGCGGAGCAAGCACATCGCCGGAGTCGACGGCGAAGGGGCGGCCTGGGTTCGTCGGCTATGTCTGTCAGCGGCACTCGGAGGTGGAGATCGGAGCTGGTGAGTCAAATCTCTGAACCTGTGAAAGCAGCAGGGTGGCAGTGACAGTGACGGAGTGTCGGTGGTGCTCGTTGGAGATGATTTCAATGGCGGTTGTGCGATGGTGTCATTCCATTGGTGGGATTTGGCGGCTGGTTGGTGGCTTTTAACTCTCTGCTATCTCTGTCTCTGATCTAGTGGTTGTGAATCTGAATTTTTTTTTTTTTTTTTTTGATCTAGTGGTAGTCCTCAGAGTCGGGCACGGATTGGGGTCACAGGTTTTGGGGGAGTAGTGGGCTTTTCTGTTGGTTTTGGGATGAAGAATTCATGTGGGTAAACAGGGTAAATGGTACGGATTGGTTCTGGCTCTGGTTTGCAAATTTCGTGAGGTAAGAAATTGGGTTGTGTTGGTTTGCAAATCTCGTGGGGTAAGTATTTGAGTAATGGCATGTCTGGCGGATGGGTTGTTTGGTGGTGAGTGTGGCTGTGGGTTGTCAGTTGTGATTTTGGTTGCTGCTGAAAGAGGAGATCGGGTTGGGCTCTGATACCAAGTTGATGCAGGACAACCTAGGCTTCCCACCTAGATTAGTCCTACCAATGAACCTTAGGCTTCCCACCTAAGGAGTTTGGAATCACCACCAAACAAATACGCAAATAATCTCAATAATAATAATAATAATCTGTAACGTACAAAAGGAACCATCTGGAGTTTTATATACAGCTTCCAGGATAAAGATAAACTCTCCGAAACAAATCCTAAACAATCTCAAATACTAATATGATAATCCTAAACAGTCTCAAATACTAATCCAATACTAAAGATAAATCCAAATAAAAATAACATAAATGATAAATGATAAAGATAATCTCCACAGATGTGCCATCATATGGTGTCCGCACCAATGTGTATATTTGAGGACTCTATATTCCTGCTTATTTCAGCCAGGAAACAGCAATAAAGTTCATATATAATCTTCTGTTCACAATAAATATATTCCAGAACCATGAGAGTATTATTGTCCACGCAAGAATCCTATAAGCCAATGGTACGTTAAGAATTATTCATCTCTCTTAAATTTCCCCGTGTTATAGGAGATAAAAGGAGCAACAAAACCAACAATTATTTTAAGGCATAAACACGCTAAGACCCTCTGCTGTGAATTGGAGCAATGGCTCTAGTTGACTGCATGCAAAGATATGGTGACAATACTAAAAGTCCTACCTGCCCCTCTTTGAAGCAACTTCTGCAAGGTAATTCCAACTATGCCATCATGGTTTAAGCATCCTACAAAAATTTGTGTCTTGGCCCTGGTAGTCGAGAGGTTTCCATTGTGTCTTGGTCATGGTCTGAGTAGGTATATATAGTTTCAAAAGTCAATCGGCTTTTTATTTGTAAATATTTTAATAGTCATTTTTATAGTATCACATTCACCTTTAGGTTTATCTGGAACTTATTGGAAAAAATGTTGAATACAACTATGGCTTTTAAACTGTCATTAATAGTAATCGGACTGCTTGAAGATTGCACTGAAACTATAATGATTTTATGGTCTTGCATTCTCTCTCTCTCTCTCCCCTAAAAATTTGTGGTTGTAGGTCAAATTGAGCTATATTGTATATTTATTTATAAGTTTTGATCGGTATCCAATACTTGACAACATCACCAACAATGTTTTATATGAGGCCGAGGATTTTCCTGTGCTTACGAATTGTTGCTTCATTCCTCATATATAATTAGGAATAAATTTTCCTTTCCTTAATATACAGGATTCTTGATAAATCTTCTGCCGTTCAAATTCAATATTTTTTGTTATGATTTCCTTCCATGCCGGTGAATTCAACAGCTTACTGGATTACGAAGTAGACATCTCTAGTTAGTCTTTTTTACTTGTTGGTTGTCATCAAAATCATTTCACTAAATCATTTGTACACATCTCTATTAGGAAATTTTAAAATACTAGCTTCAATATAGGTTTTGCATCTATTGTGGGGTTTTCTTCTTGTAACCCTTACATTATTGTCTTACCCAACAGGTGATATTCTGGTTTCTCTACATCATGCAAATGGTCAGAGGATAGTTCCCAATCTCTTAGATTATAAGGTGATGGACCTTTCTCTATAAACTAGCACAAATTGTCTATTATTCACTTATTTTAGTACGATTTGGTTTAAAATTTGGTTTTAATACTTACAAGGAGTGAAAAGTTCTATATGTCACTATGTTAGTTACTTATGGTCAGTACTGATATATGTATTTTAAGCTACAACAGTTTTAATACATTCTGATCGCGTAACGGTTTAGAGAAGGCACCAATATTGTTGTTTCTTGTTTCTTTTAAGAAAACAGATTAATGAGGAACTTTCTCCTGAAACTGGATAAATACATTACTCTGCTGGTTTCTTAAATTTTTTGGATTTTAAGAAATGGGTAAGTTGGGATTCTTGACTTGGGAATGAGTTTGATGTCATTTGTTGAGGATGATAACCAAAAACAGATCACATAGGTTCTACTTAGTATAATGCATTTTGAAACATTAGACAATGACCAATCATGTCCTGCTATAATCTCTCATAGTCTTTGGTGCCGTTAGTTGCAGCTGAAACCTTTTGTCAATTGCAGTTAGTCCCTTGCAAGAGATTAAAGGAGCCTTGGAGATTTAAGGCCCCCATTCAAATGTTCTTAACATTGTTGTGAGCGTACTTTTTTATCCTTACTTATAATTATACAATTGTCATGCGTAGGCACTTGAGACAATGTTTTTTGTTTCCAGATGGAGGAGCAATTAATTATACCCATGATTTCAAGTGCTGTGTAGTGTGTACAATACCTATGATTTCAGAAATATGCTTCATCTGCTTCCATGGTATACCTCACCAACTTACAAATTTTGCTGATTTCTGGTTGTCCCCATTTGAAAGAAGGATATGCCAAGAGAAACAGTCTCCTGTGTTCTAGCCCATACTCAAAAAATGCAGACATCACGGGAACTGCAAGTGGTAAAACTCTCTTCTCTATTTACAAATACCCTAAAGGCACCTGTTAATGGGACCATTTTTTGAAAAGATAATAGATACAATTTTATGGCTTTTATTAGTTATGCTTTCCTTTATTTTAAAGCTATGAAAAATTTTGGCCACAAATTACTTTGGAGTTATCTTGTTCCATTCCATGATGTGATGATTGAAAATTCCATTCATTGTAGTTTCAATCCAATTTGGAGCCAAACTTTGTCAACAACGGACTCAAATTTTTCAATGAATTCTTTGTAATAATAAGTCTAGTGATGTGTTAATGTAAAAGTAATATTGTATCAATCTCAATTTATCACCTTAAACAATTTGCATAAAAAGTTGTGAAACAATTTGGTATACGTATCGCATGATCCTGATGTTCTTGTGTGTTCGTTCAAATGTGCGGGAATATTTCTTTCTTTATTAAATTTTATGTTTGCATAGGCTAAGGATAGGATCCATGCTAAATTAGTTCCCAAAATCCACTATAACATTTCTATCTATCAAGTAAACACAATCTCATCCAACTCGTTTGAAAAATTAACCAAACAATAATAAAAGATGCAAAACTTGGGTATTCCAAAATAAACTAGCCAACATGGCCAAGAAAAGCAGCGATCTCCTTAAGAAACACACACATAATCAAATTAACCACCCAGACAATCAAATGCCTTAAAACCCACTCTAAAATTCCAATCTAGTCAACTAAACACATTTTCCTCCAACTAATTAAAAAAAATACAAGTACACCCACATACAGAAACAACCAAACACCCAACTAAATAAATCCAATAATTTAACAACATTATTGCGGTGTTATGGACAAGGAAGTAAATTTGAACTAAAATTACACCACCACAGCCAACAGTATTAGTGCTAAAATTACCAAAATGCCCATTGCTTTCATTTCCATTTTTTGGTGGTGTTATGGACAAGGAATTTGAGCTTCTGGGTTTTTTCCTGGATTTTTTTTTTTTTGTTATACTTTTGGTTGTAATGTGAAGGAATAAGTAAGAAGAAGACAGAGTTGGATCGAAGGTCTTTTTCTTTTGAGAAATAGTGGGGTCAGAGAGTGGTTAAGTGGCGTGTAAGTTTGAGGATTGGACGGTGGATTAGAGGGGAAGGTGCTCAAGATATCAAAAAAGTATCATTACCATCTTATTAAACGCTAGCGGCTAGCTAGCTAGGCGCATTTTTGTTCAATAATAGTTTTTGTACGCACCCAAAATTGAAGGGCCAATGGGCCTACACCAATTGGGCTTACGATTTATTCAGTGACGTGGGATTGAAGATTTCCTACTAAGGGTGGTTCTCACAAACAGACTTGTTTTTCTTCCTCTCTCTTTCAACAACCCCTTCCCTATTCTCAACCCCCAGTATTTATAGAGAAATGTTAGTGGAACAGTTATGATTACCTCTGACGCTAGTGCTCTTGGAGGTCCAATGCTGTTAGTCGTAAGTGGGTGGTTAGGTGGGAGTGGCCTTGGAATTGGTTCTCCCTTCGAGGTGTTCGGCAACGGAATTTCTCGGTCAGGAACGCGTCCGGCGTTGGTCCCCGGGGAGCATTCGCGGGCCATGTAGCTTGCATTGTACGGCCCGTGAATTTAAACAAAACCGGAGTGCGCTTACCCGGGAAGCAAGGGCAGTCGTCACAGTGGGCCTGGAAGTTTCGGTTGGCCCAAGTGACTTTGTTCAAGGTTCTGGGTACCTCGGGCGGCCCAAATGGGCTTACTCGCCGTACAATAGCCCCCCCTTGATTCGTCCCCGTTCTCGGGGAAGGATCAAGGAACTCAAGCGCTTACCAGCCCGGGTACTGCCCCTTTTGAATTACACATTCGCTTGTCCCAAGAAGGCGCGTAAGATTTAACAGGGTATCATTACCATCTGACGCTTCGCGAACCGAGGCGTCGCACGTGTGGCAGTCTGATATGACGGCCTGTTGGGTTTCCCACCCAACGGCCCATTTATTGCCATTTTCCCCTTTCCTACCCCACTATATATATCCTCTCAAGCTTTCTTTTCTCACTTTCGCATCTCCATTCTTCCCTCCCTTGCTTTGCTGAGCGTTCTTCCTTCTAGTTCAGGACTTCATTCACTCTTAGAGCCCACAGTAAGTACTCTCTTCTTCTATCTAATTGCTCCATTTCATTCTATTCAGTTCTTTAAATTACAGTTTTCCTTTAGAAACTTCTAGTTTTAGGCGATGGGTTATTCTCATTTGCTTTCGTCAGAAACCGCCCTGGCCACCTTTAGGGCCGCCTTTAACATCCCCGGGGACGTTGATATAGCGTATTGCCCCGAGGGTGATAGAGATATTCAACGGCGCCAGGGCGTAAACACAGTTTTCTTTCCTCTAATGGCCATACTGGAGGGCGGGGTTAGATTCCCGGTCGACCCTCTTATAATGAGTGCACTTAGGTTTTATGGACTTTGCCTCGACCAACTCCCCCCCAACTTTTACCGGGTGGTGAGTTGTGTTAGTAGGCTGAACCGGTTGTACGGTTTGACCCTAAACCATCACGACATCAACTATATGTACAATCTTTGCGGTAATATCAATTCGGACTACTATCTACGGACTAGGGACATGAGGGTACGGCTAATCTCTTGCCTGCCTGATTCCAATAGGAACTCGGCAGGGGAGTTCGTACGGGTGAGCGGCAATTGGTTTGCCGAGGAGCTCCCCTGTCCGTTTTCGCCGCGCAATGTCGGTCGGTACCGAACTCTCTTTGTATTACACTTTGTTTAAACTTGATTTAAGTATCTTCTAATCGTTTGCGCGGTTTCTTTGCAGACGGAAAAAGGTTCAAGCCGGATCGTAGGGTGGTGCATGTCCGGGATCTGAATTTCGTCCTCAGATCGGAGATCTTCGTCCATTCTGACGGCCAACTCCGTGCATCACATCTGATCCTCGGTGTAGATCCCGTATACACCACCTGGCAGGCCTTTAGCCAGGCACTGCTGATTGATAGTCCGCTTCTCTCCTACATTGACGTGCGCAACGCGAACTTCCTTCCTCCAAAGTTTGCGGTAGGTGAAGCGCGCGACCTCGGCCCGAAGATCATCTGCTCGGACGAGCGTCAACCGATCCGGGACGATTCAGCTGAAAGGGTTTCCCGTGCGCTGAGAGAGAGAGCCCACGAACGAATTCAGCCCCAAGCCCCCGAACCACCTGAGGAGCACGAGGGGCAGGAGTTACACGTTCGAGCGTCTGAAGGTGCCGTGACCGAGCCCTTTGATCCCTCGGGAACCGAGTCCAGTCGTAATCGCGAAATGGTGCAAAGGAGGGTGATGACCATCGGCCGTTTTATGCCCGGCGCCCAGCCAGCGGCTCAGCAGCAGGGGGACTCGAGTCAGCCCCCTCGGGCCCCTCCCGCTCAACCAGTCCGACAACGCAAAAAACAACGTGTCGCAGATCAAACACCGCCCAGCCCGCACGGTTCGCCGGCCCATTCGCCTCTTCGCCCGTCATCTGGCATCGTCATCCGCGAACCGATGACCCAAACCCGGCCGGATGGGGTGTCCACCTCTCGGTCTGCCGCCCCCTGGCAACCTTCCTTCCTGCTGAATGGTGAGCCCCTCCCGGCGACCGCCAACGTCAGAGTATGGGAAAAGGGCCAGGGGGGCCGTGTTGCTCAGAGCTTGGCGAACAGCTTGCTCCTGCCCGAGGATGTGCACGCCTACGCGGACGGCACGGAGGAGTCTGTGGGTAGGCGGCTAGTATGGTTCGCCCTGGCGGTAAGGTTTTCGGGAACCCTGATACTTAGTCTCTCCTGTCTTTTCTTTCCCCCTTTTTTTTTTATTTTTTTTTTATTTTTTATTTTTTTATTTTTTATAGATTGGCCTTGGCACTAACTTATGCAAGGGGTCCTACCCCGTACTCTTTGCCCTTATTCTCGTTCAGGCTGCGCAGCTATCCCAGATAGTTGACGGGCGGATGAAAGAGCTCGCCGAGGACGCTGGCCGGGAGAAGGCTCTGAAGGACGTCGCCGACGTCAAAGCAGCGGAGAAGGCGAAGGCTGCGGAGGAGGCCGTGGGGAAGGCTGCCGCGGCTGAGGAGGCTAGGGCCCGTGCCGAATCAAGAAGCGCCGTCCTGGAGCAGCAGCTGGGGGACGCGCAGATAAAGCTTGCCGAGGCCGTGAGTTTGAATACGGCTCTGGGAGAGGAGTTAGGCGACTTAAAGGCCGCGTTGGACGCTTGTGAAGGCAAGTGGTACAACGAGGGGTTTGCCGACGCTGAGAATTCCGCAGAACCCGTTATGCGTCAGGCACATAAGCTCGGGTTCGAAGAAGGATGGCTGGCCGCACTTCGTGCCGCCGGTGTTCCCGAGGACTCTCCCCTGTTCATCCCAAGTAACATCCCCTTTCCCGCCCCGGCTGCGCAGGCGCAGGGCGCCCCCCATGTCATTGATGAAGATGAGACCTCTAGCATGCGGGAGCTAGTGGAGGCCATCGATGCCCATGCCGAGCCAGCTGGTGTGGAGGTCACCAGCGTCACCCGAGCCGAAGATCAAGCAGTATAACCAGCCGTGCCCCCTTTCTCCCCCCCCCTCTTTTTTTTTTATTTTTTATTTTTTTTTATTTTTATTTTTTTATGAATGCCTACGTCACCGGGCTGTGGTGACGAGACAATTTCACTAAGTTTCTACCTTAAGTATTTTAAACCTTGTGATTTTACCGACTTATTTAATTTGAAGTTACGTTCGTTCTCGATTTTCTTCCTTTCTTTTGTCTGTATTGCTTGCCCGATTCGCGGCCCACTCCATTGCGCTTTTAAACAGTTTTACGTTTTTAGACAAGTTGTTGCGTCCAAAGAAAGCGGAGGCTCCCCCCGTTCAGCCGTATTGATTGAATAGGGGCGCAGGGGCTGCCCATAAGCGTTTAAGTCGTTGCACGCTCGGCGATACCGGTCAAACCGTGAACGTGTCTCGGGAAAACCTTAGGTTTCGTCTTGCTCGGCTGTTGTGACCGAGTCTAGAAATGGGATTTTGTCGTTTGCGAAAAATTTTAAGTTTCCACCCGCTCGGTGATAGTGATCGAACCGAGAGACGGGGTTCTGTCCTTGGGATGAATCGTAGGTTTCCACCCGCTCGGCGATAGTGATCGAGCCGAGAGACGGGCTTCTGTCCTTAGGATAAATCATAGGTTTCCACCCGCTCGGCGATAGTGATCGAACCAAGAGACGGGCTTCTGTCCTTAGGATAAATTATAGGTTTCCACCCGCTCGGTGAGAGTGATTGAACCGAGAGACGGGCTTCCGTCCTTAGGCTAAATTGCAGGTTTCCACCCGCTCGGTGATAGTGATCGAACCGAGAGACGGGCTTCTGTCCTTAGGATAAATTGTAGGTTTCAACCTGCTCGGTGATAATGATCGAACCGAGAGACGGGCTTCTGTCCTTAGGATAAATGTTTCTATATTCTTTTTTGGACAACACACATTTGCCGGCTCAAACACTATTATATTCATTAACCGAACATGTACAATGTACTATTTTTCTTCCGCTTGAATACTCGGTGATATAGCCGATCAATGGTAAAACTTCTTTAGGTTGTGGACATTCCACGGTCGGGGTAGGGGCTTCCCGTCAAGCTCCTCTAGGTAGTAGGCGCCCGTGCCGGCGACGGCGGTGACTCGGTACGGTCCTTCCCAATTCTGCGCTAACTTTCCGGAGTTGGTATCCCGCATGTTGCCTACAGCCCTTCTCAATACTAGGTCCCCTGCTCTGAACTCCCTCGCCCTAATACCTCGGTTGTACCTGTGGGCTAGCTTCTGCTGGTACTCTGCGAGCCTTATAGTAGAGGCTTCTCGGCGTTCTTCCAACCCATCCAAACATTCCACCAGCGACCCATCGTTCTTGCCGGGGTCGAACACGGACGCCCGTCCGCTGCCCAAATGCACTTCGGTTGGTATAACAGCCTCGGACCTGTAGGTGAGGGAAAACGGCGTTTCTCCCGTGGATCTTCTAGGCGTCGTTCTGTATGCCCACAGGACGCTTGGCAGCTCCTCGGTCCAATTCCCCTTAGCCCCGTCTAGTCTTTTCTTCAGGCCGTTCACGATCACCTTGTTCACTGCCTCGGCCTGGCCGTTGCTCTGAGGGTACGCTGGGGTGGAGTATCGGTTTTTGATGCCGAGATCCTTGCAGAAGTCCTGGAAAGCTCTACTACAAAATTGCAGGCCATTGTCGGAGACAAGGGTGTCCGGCACTCCAAATCTGGTGACTATATTTTTCCACACAAACCTTTTTATGTCCACGTCCCGTATGTTTGCCAAAGCTTCTGCTTCTGCCCACTTGGTGAAATAATCAACGGCTACCACTACATACCGTCGGTTGCCTGTCGCTCGGGGGAAGGGTCCGAGAATGTCCAGCCCCCACTGAGCAAAGGGCCACGGACTGCTCACCGGGTTCAGACAGCCGGCAGGCTGATGGATCGCGGGGGCATGCTTCTGGCATTGCTCACACTTGCGGACGTACTCGGCCGCGTCCTTCTGCATCCTAGGCCACCAAAATCCCTGCGTCATGGCCCGATGAGCCAGTGATCGTCCCCCCGAATGGTTGCCGCACACACCTTCATGGAGCTCGGTCAAGAGTTCAGCCACCTTGGTGGGGTGTAGGCATGTTAGATACGGTCCCCCATAGGATCTCCGATACAACTTTTTGTCAGGTGACAGCCAGTACCGAGGAGCTACTCTACGGATCTTTCCTGCCTCTTTTTCATTGAGCGGAACTTTATCCTCGGCCAGGTATTCGATGATGGGATCCATCCAACTGACCCCTAATGCTGTTACTGCCGAGACGGTGATTCCTGCTTGATTCGTGTTCACGGTCGTAGTGATGCTTGGTTCTGTGATTACTTCCACCGTTATCATCCGTGGTATGTCCTCGGTCACTGACGAAGCCAGTGTTGCGAGGGAATCGGCGTGTCTATTCTGCGTCCTGGCCACCTGTATTACTCGTACGGTGCCGATTTCGGAGATGGCTTGCCTTGCCTGCTCCAGGTACGCCTTCATACGGGGATCTCTAGCTTCGAAGTTGCCCGTGATCTGATTGACTACCAACCGTGAGTCCATGTATACTTCTACTTGCCGGGCGCCGACGCTTGAGACGGCCCTCAACCCGGCCAAAAAAGCCTCGTATTCGGCCTCATTGTTTGAAGCTCTGAATTTCAACCTGAAGGAATGCTCTATTTTTATCCCCTCGGGGCTGATGAGGACGACGCCTGCGCCGGCCCCTAAGGAGTTGGATGCACCGTCCACATACACCCTCCATGGGCGACTATCCAGCACACATACCGGCTCTCCCGGGGCTCTGGGTGAAAACTCAGCTATGAAATCTGCTAGCACTTGGCCCTTTATTGCCTTTCTCGGCCTGTACCGTACGTCAAAGGCACCAAGCCGAGTCCCCCACTTTGCGATTCGTCCCGTGAAGTCGGATCTTTCAACAACGACTGCAACGGGTACTCGGTCAGTACATACACAGTGTGAGCTTGGAAATACTGAGGCAGCTTCCTCGTGGCGTGTATCAATGCCAAGACCAACTTCTCCAAAGGCAAGTACCTGGTTTCTGAGTCCACTAGGGTTTTGCTGATGTAATACACCGGCTGCTGCGTGTCCCGGTCCACCAGCAACATGGCACTCACTGCGTGATCGGACACCGAGATGTACATATACAGGTCCTCCCCGGGCTTTGGAGCGGTTAGTCCGGGCGCATGTGCTAAGTATTCTTTTAGTCCCTGGAAAGCCTCATCGCATTCATCGTTCCATTGAAACCCTTTCCATTTCTTTAGAAGCTGATAGAACGGCCGACATCGGTCCGAGAACTTTGATATGAACCGATTGAGGGCGGCTAACATCCCCGTCAAGACTTGTACCTCCTTAGGATTTTTGGGGGATTGGAGACGCTTCACGGCTTCAATCTAGTCCGGGTTAACTTCTATTCCTCGGCAGGAGATCATGTATCCTAGAAATTTTCTGGCCCCTACACCGAAGGCACATTTCTCAGCGTTCAGCCGTAACTTATGCTGCCGCAAGCGCTCAAACACCATCCTAAGATCTTCCCGGTGTTGCGCCTCCTCCTTGCTTTTTACTACCATGTCATCAATGTATATCTCCACTGTTCGGCCAATCTTGTCACGGAACATTCTCGTCATCATTCGTTGGTATGTTGCCCCGGCATTTTTTAGCCCAAATGGCATCACGGTGTAGTGGTAATTGGCATCCGGGGCTATGAATGCCGTCTTCTCCTGATCCTCGGCTGATAAGGCAATCTGGTGGTACCCCTGAAATGCGTCGAGGAAGCTCATTCTCGGATGCCCGCACGTGGCGTCCACTAACTGGTCAATCTTCGGCATGGGGAATGGGTCCTTCGGACATGCTCGGTTTAAATCCGTGAAATCCACACAGACTCTCCATTTACCATTCTTCTTCCTTACTACTACGGTGTTCGCCAACCACTCCGGGAAGAAAATCTCCTTCACGGCCCCTGCTTCTTTGAGCCTTTGGACTTCTACATTTACGGCTTCCGCATGTTCTCTGGCCACCCTCCTCGGCCTCTGTTTCTTGGGGGGGAACGATGGGTCCACGTTGAGCTTGTGGACGATGAACTCAGGATCCACTCCGGGTACGTCGTAGGGACTCCAGGCAAACACATCCACATTCTGTATCAGGCATAGTAACACCTCTACCCTCTCAGTGGTCGTCATACTGGCCCCTATTTTGAAACACTTGTCAGCGTCCGGCAGTATCTTTGCTCTTATAAATTCCCCGGCGCCTTCAGCCCCCATTTCCCCTTGGGGTCTCTGTAATTGCTATAATGGGGGTTGCTCGGTGTACTCCCTTTGCCAGGCTCTCTTACTTCCGAAGTCGGCCGCAGCGACGAGGCACTGCCTTGCCACTCTCTGGCACCCCCGGACCACGGCGACGCCAAGATCGGTAGGAAATTTGACCTTAACGTGTAATGTGGAGGGGACGGCTCCCATGGCGTGTATCCAAGGCCTTCCCAGGATAGCCGTATACGGGGAGAAGGAGTTAACTACTATGAACGTCACTGCGACTTCTTTCCCTTCCATACTCACGAGGAGGGAGATACGTCCTTCGGGTATCACGATTCTCCCGTCAAATGATACCAGCGGCGTACTGTACTCTGCTAAATCCTTACTTTTTAGCCCGAGGCCCCTAAACAAATCCGGGTACATTACGTCGGCTCTGCTGCCTTGATCTATCATTATCCGCTTCACCAGGAATCCTCTTACCCGGGCTGTAACCACCAGCGCATCGTCATACGGTTGTATCGTTCCTTCCAAGTCTCGTTCGTCGAAGGCGAGCGTCTCCCGAGCGTGCTTCGCCCTCTTTCTCGTCTGGTCTCCGTCCGACAGATCCTCCATCGGTGCAACAGTCAACACCCCTAATTCTGCCGCAGACGATCCCCCTGGGGCGACGAGGATCATCTCAATTACTCCTAGGGGCGGGGGAAGAGGGTTTCTTTGCTGCCGGGCACTTCCATCGTTCCCCCGGACATCGTCGCCCACCACAAACTCTTTCAGGTGTCCAGCCTTCGCCAATTGTGCCAGATGATCTTTTAGTACTCGACACTGTTCGGTAGTGTGTCCTTTGTCTTTGTGGTAGGTGCAGTACAGGTTCTGATTCCTCCGTGAGGGGTCACCTCCCATCTTGTTCGGCCACCTGAAGTAGGGCTCATTCTTGATCCACTCCAAGATTCGATGCACGGGCTCTTTGAACGTCAAGCTCATTTCCCCCGCCCGCCAAAGCGGCTCGTGTGCCTTCATATCCTTCTAATTTCTCGGTTGGAAACCCCCCTGCCGAGGACGGTTTACTGCCGGGGCCTTGCCCTTACTCTGCAACCGGTCGTCTTCCAGGCGCTTATATTCCTCGATCCGTCTCATGAGCTGCCTCATATCCTCGGGAGGCTTCTTTGTTAGCGAATCCCGCAGCTCTGAATCTTCAGGGAGCCCTATCCGGAAGGTGCTCGCTGCAATTTTCTCATTACCCCCACCTATCTCGTTGTAAAGTTCCCAATACCGGCTGGCATAGCTGCGGAGTGTCTCCCCTACCCGCATCTTCATAGATAGCAGCGCGTCCACGGGCTGCGGCACCCGGCTGCATGTCACAAACCGAGCACCGAATTCCTGGATTAAATGGGCAAAACTGCGAATGGATCCCTTTCGCAGTCCATTGAACCATCTTAGAGCGGTCGGTCCGAGGCTGGAGGGAAACACCCTGCACATTAACGCATCGTTGTGAGAATGCAAGGACATCATGTGGATGTAGTGACTGACGTGTTCGACCGGGTCCGTTTTCCCATCGTATACGTTGAATGGGGGTCTTGTGAACCTGCTTGGCATTATGGCTCTTTCAATGTCATCTGTGAACGGGGACCGCGCTGCACCCCGCAGAGCGCGGCTCATTGCGTCCATTGCCGCGTTATACGGTCGGCGCTCGATAGGCGAATCGGATCCCCTATCCGTGCATTCCCTTGACCGCAATCGATGCTTGCGACGGCGGGATTCCCGCGAATGCGAGCGGTCTCGGTCGCGATAAGGCTCGTGTGACCGAGAACGGTGTCGGTGTTGGTGGGACCCTGATTGGTGGGATCCCGCAGCACGACGATCTCCCCCTGCTGCTGCCCTGCTCCGGTCGTCGAGCCCTCTTCCTGGGCCTCCATCTGCCTCTAACTCCAAATCCCTCACCCGCCTGCGCAGCCGTTCTAACTCCTCGTCCCTCTCGCCGAACTGTCTGTGTCCCGACGCCCCCGATGCCGCCCGCTGCGTCTGGTACGACCCCTCCCCGAGGCCAGACCGCTCTTCCCGTTCGCTACCCCTGTCTTCACGTCTCTTGTGCCTTCGCTCTCGCCAAGATGACCCCCGAGATGGTCCCGCCGAGCGACTTTCAGACTCGCTTTCAGCAACTCCCCCTGACATCCCGCTGCGTGCGAGTCTTGGCTGAACCACAGCTTCGTAGGAGATTCCCACAGACGGCGCCAATTGTACGCACCCAAAATTGAAGGGCCAATGGGCCTACACCAATTGGGCTTACGATTTATTCAGTGACGTGGGATTGAGGATTTCCTACTAAGGGTGGTTCTCACAAACAGACTTGCTTTTCTTCCTCTCTCTTTCAACAACCCCTTCCCTATTCTCAACCCCCAGTATTTATAGAGAAATGTTAGTGGAACAGTTATGATTACCTCTGACGCTAGTGCTCTTGGAGGTCCAATGCTGTTAGTCGTAGGTGGGTGGTTAGGTGGGAGTGGCCTTGGAATTGGTTCTCCCTTCGAGGTGTTCGGCAACGAAATTTCTCGGTCAGGAACGCGTTCGGCGTTGGTCCTCAGGGAGCATTCGCGGGCCATGTAGCTGGCACTGTACGGCCTGTGAATTTAAACAAAACCGGGGTGCGCTTACCCGGGAAGCAAGGGCAGTCGTCACAGTGGGCCTGGAAGTTTCGGTTGGCCCAAGTGACTTTGTTCAAGGTTCTGGGTACCTCGGGCGGCCCAAATGGGCTTACCCGCCGTACAGTTTTTAAAAAAACATTCTTATTAAAATAGAAACACTTTTAATTATTAGGAAAATCTGACATTTTTTTTTATTGTGTTTTTCATCGTTAAAACTTAAAATTGTTTCTTCAAAACACAATTTTACAATGTTTTATTATGACTTAATGAAACTAAAAAGGCAATTTGTCCAAATTGAAATCATATTTTCGAACACACAATTATAACAAAATATCAAACTCATATTTCCGAAACAAAATTTTAATTTTTTAACTCAGGTTTTGGAAACATGATTACAACAAAAAATACATGTAACATAGTGCTAAGAGCAGTAGTTGTTGTTTATAACACATAATGTGATTGCTAATGTTCGAATATACCATATATTGATATATAGCCTAAATTGGCATATGTTCAAATCCTAGTTTGTCCAAAAATTAGGAGAAATTTCCTTTATATTAGCTCAGTCAAGGATCTCCCTAGGCCAAGATCAAAGTTTACACATTCATCAGCTCAGTCAAGGATCTCTCTAGGTCTCATCATGTATTTCGTCATATAGAAAACACAAATAATATACAAATTACACAATTTATTCCACCAATTTATTTCATTCTTTCCTTTTCTTGTTATCTCAACATGGTATTAGAGTCACATTCTTGTAACCTTCAATTGTTTCTGTCCATCACTATGCAACCCTGCACATTACTATTCAATAGCATCATACACAAAGGAGCTTGCTCGACATCACAGATCTTCTCTTGTCTTGAAATTGATTCCAAGAATCAGTTACATCTTCAAAAATCAGCCAAAAGAATTAAACTGAAGTTGATTCCAAGCTCACACGTGCTTGCTCAACAATCAACATCACATATTTTTGGCCATTGCTCATTATAATAAAAAAAGAAAAAGAAAAAAGACAACTTAATATCAACAATTACTTATGTGGGGTCGGTTGTCCAAAAAGATGACATAGAAATCATAGGAAGTGGGCTTGTGGCCCAACGGCCCAGTCCGAGGACATTCACTTATCTGAGGATGGTTAAAGAAAGGTATTTTAGGAGTAATATAAGACAAAGAGATGTAAGTCGTGTATAGTGGCCCAAACCGCATCCGAGGATGAGATCCACCTCTGATACCAAGGTCCGAGGTGGATGTAACTATTTTAGTATTCAAGGTACTCCACCAAGTTGCATATGAACTAAAAAGTGAATATAGAACAAAGGAGGAACCGGGAAAGGTAGCAAATATCTTCTAAATCTGTTACCTCCACATTAAATGTTTTCCAGCTAACTCTCTGGCCACATTAATGTGGAGGTGATACCTGAACAGTAACCAAGCAGTCTTATGGCCACCGAGCGAAGGTTCCAAGAAGTGCTGGATGGGACAAAAAGAAGTTCCTAGAGTAAAACCTACATGTGTACGATGAAAATGGGGTGAAGAATGCGGTATATAACAAGAAAGTAGGTGACATTAGGAGGGACTTTTGGAAAAAAAGAGAAAAACACGAGAGCATCCGTGAAGATACCCCTTGAAACCTAGCCGAGGAGAGTTGATATCGTTTAACTAGTTTGAAGCTTCCTTTGCTGCACAATGATCATGTCTTTTTCTACCAATTGAAATTAGCTCTTACACCCGCTCTGTAGAAATTTTATTGTTTGGGCTTAAACCCATCCCTCTTTTGGGTCCAATCCAATTTGAGTCTTTACAACTTATTTCTCTTGATCCCTTTAAATGATCAAACTAGACCAAACCAAATAAGTCATTTTTCCCCCCAAAACTCCATTATCACATTCAGTTGCTTTAAAAACCCACTACCACTTTCAGAAATCATAGCCTAAGGCTGGAAATCATTGCATAAAGGCTGCATTCCACTACACAACACCTGAAAATTTACCTCACAAGTCACAAGGTTACTTATTCTTACAAGTCACAACTTATCTTTTTGGCTTTGATGAGGGCAAAGGAATTATGAGGAGAAGAAAGAAAAAAATTGAAGTTGTTGAAGTAAAAAACTCATTGCGCCCACTTAAAAGGAGGATAGAAAATAAAAGAGAGAAAATTTATTTTTTAGGTGTTTAGTTGGAGAGAAGGAGAGGATAAAAAATTAGTGAGATTCAGGTCTTTCCTCCCCTGGACCCTAGGCGTGGACCTGCTGGTTTTCTTTTATAGCGTGATACAGGTTGTGGGTACTTTTTTTTTGTTTTGCTCTTCTTCTTTTCTTCTTTTCTTTTTTTGGGTTTAACGAGATTTGATTTTTTTTTAGATTTTTTTTTCTAGGCATGATTTTTATTAATAAATTTGGGCTATTGCTTTTTTTTTTTTTTTGGTTCCTTGACACTTTTTTGTTTTAATTAGGCATCATTTTTTAATAAAGACATATGAGTAAATTTATACAAACTCATTTTTTCTATCCTCCACTTTTCCACCTCCAACCAAACACAAAATGATGGAAACTAAAATTTTTTCTATCCTCCCACTTTTCCACCCTTTCAAACAAACAGACCCTAAAATTAGGCTTAGAAGTCGTAATTAGGCCAAGTTCCAACCTTTTTTATATGCCAAGTAGATATACTCTTTTTGTGCCAAGTGACTATCATTTATTAAAAACTTTGACAAACTTCACAATTCCTCAATATTTTTGGGTGATTCAAATTAAACCCTTAAATTTTTAAAAAGTTTAATTAGAATGTGATTTTTAAATTGTTTCCTTTCATGCCCTCAACAAGTTACTATTAACTTTAATGATAAGTAGATTGTGGGAAAGGACCCTAGGCACAGGACATTATAAATGATGTCATTATTAATAATAACTTGAACCCCAAAGTTAATCTTAATTAAAATAACAGAAATTCACATAAGTTACAACTAAAACCTTTTTGAATGCTGAAAATCATTTTATGTGAAAATATTAGACCTCTAGTACATTAGAAGAGAATTATTAAATCATATAATAATTAGTCATTTAATTAATGTCATCAAAAAGTTATTTCATGAATGTTATCTAATTTCTTGTCCAAATCATATCATATTCTATATAATAAAGAAGTGTCCAAGATATTATAGTTGTGTCAAGTAAATACTCTCTTTTTTCTATTATTAATTTTCCATTTTTTCTCCATAATCATGTGGCGCACTACAAATACGTTAAAATAATTAATTTCATTACCATAATTGAAGACTCTTTTTCTTTTTCTTTTTCTTTTTCTTTTTTTTGATAAAACAAAGGATTTATTTTTTAACTAAAGAGCACTGTTACATATATTGTCCATTGGGCACTCGCGAGGAGTGCCTAGTTGCAAAATATCACACACATATTTTACATAAAAAAAAAAATTGGACATTCATTATATTCTCTAACACTACATTGATGCTCCCGTCCCCGCTTTGCTAGTTCATTTGCCACACCATTAATTTGCTTCATGAAAGACATGACGTGAAAGGACATTCCTTTCTTGGCCGAGCAGCATCCTACAATCTGTTAGGATTAGTATTGGTGTTACACAAGTAGGCCAGTGATTGGATGTAAGAGTGAGTGAGTAGCAATTGAAGAGTGATTAGCATTGAGAGTGGTAGTTAGTTGTGTAAAGTTGTGATTTACAACTGTGTTTTTGTTGGCTTTTATTCCGTGCCAAATTTGATTGTAATTATGTTCAATCGTTTAAAACCCTGTATTTGTTGTGGGACTTGTTGTAAGGGTTGTGTGATAGAGAGTGTGTTTGAAGACTCAAGCATTTGAAGAACTGAAGAATTCTTGCGGGTATCTCGCGACCAAGCATCCCGCGAAGTAAACCATGTGTCAGGCACATGCTGGAATGCGAAAGGTCAGGCCAGGTGGAGACAACTGTGTCTCGCGAGTATCTCGCGGGTAAGGCCTTCCCGCGAGACACCCGCGAGACTAGCTGTTCTGCCAGCCTGTACTTTTTGAGTCACACCTTTTGCACCTCTCCTGTATATACCATCATTACCCACAATTGTTGAGGAATGCTTCAGAGAGAAAACCCTAGCCAAACACATTGGTAATTAGAGATTGTCTTCCCCACCTTTCTCTATACATTTGCTTGTGGTAATTCCTCAACCCTTCCCTCTCCATTATCCATATCTTAGAGAGGTTGATAGCTCAAACACTTACCACACCTTGTGAGTGCTGTGTGACGTTTTGGTGCTGCTGGGAAGCATTGGAAGAAGTCTTGAATGGCAGATGCAACATGGAGCTTGTTGCGGGATCCGGATAACTAGGACAAGACACGGTTCCGAGAAGCCTTGTTGGAGTAGGAGCTTGGAGGGCTTAGGTACAGCGGGTAGACTAGGCTTGGAGGGTCTTTTGCTAACCCATGTATCCCAACTGATTGTCTAGTGGATCGATTTCCGCTTGGAGGGCGGCGGAGAGGTTTTTCGTCGAGTTCTTCGGTTTCCTCTTCGAGAACACGTCTTGGTGTTTTCTGTGTTTGCATCCTTCTTCCCTACTCTTGTTTAATTCCATTATACTGCTGTGTTGCTTAGTTTATGGATTAGAGTAGCTTACTTGTTCATCCGCTCGCTTTTACACTATTCCGCACTTTGTATTAAAGTTGTGTAAAATCTATCGAGCCGTAATTTTTATTTAGGGGTCTAAACAGCTCTTGTGTTTTTCAACACATTTTCGAGCTTTCAATTGGTATCAGAGCGGGTACACTTGCTGAGGTTTAATTACCTAAGTGTGATCCTTGACCCTTGTTGAGATGGACCAGTCTCAATCGCTCAATGTTCCACCATTTTTTGATGGAAATAATTATGCATTCTGGAAAGTTAGGATGAGAGCATTTTTATGCTCTATTGATGATACCGTTTGGGATGCGGTTGAGATAGGTTGGACTAAGCCGGAGGCTCCTAAGTCCACTTGGGATAAGGCTGCTCTAGCAGCGGCCAATGCTAATAGTAAGGCCTTAAATGCAATTTTTTGTGGTGTGTCCCCTGATGAATTCCACAGGATCTCTCATATGACAGTAGCCAAGGAAGCTTGGGAGATTTTGGAGACTACCTATGAGGGTACAAAGAAAGTTAAGGACACGAAGCTTCAGATGCTTACCACCAAATTTGAAGAACTCAAGATGGGTGATGATGAACCATTTGATTCATTCTATGGGAAGCTAAATGAAATTGTCATTGCTAAACTCAATCTTGGGGAGAAGATTGAAGACACCAAGGTGGTGAGAAAAATTTTGAGGTCCCTACCCGAAAGTTTTAGAGCAAAGGTTACAGCCATAGAAGAAAGCAAAGACTTGGATGAGATTAAGATTCAAGAGCTGATTGGGTCTCTTCAAACGTATGAGCTGGGACTGCCTTCCCATAAGACGAGCAAATCGCTTGCTCTTAAAACCATCACCGAAAGAATAAATGATTCCTCCGAAGAAGATGGTGTGGAGAAGGAAGTAGCATATCTTGCAAAGAACTTCCGCAAGTTTTTGAAAATGAAGAACAGTGGAAAACCTTTCAATAGAGGAAAGTTCTCTCCGTCAAGAAGTGATAAGAAAGAGTTTAAGGGAAAAGAAGGGAAGGATTATCAACCTTCTTCAGACATTGTGTGCTATGAGTGCAATGGCCATGGACATTTAAAGAAGGAGTGTCCGAACTTTTTGAGGGGAAAAGGGAAAGCTTATGCTACAACGCTCAGTGATTCTGACTCTTCTGATACTGATTCGGAAGAGAGCTGTGACGGTGAGGGAAACTACTCCGCATTCATGACCATTGATCATGTAGACTCCTCGGATGACTTGGGTGCACTTGTGAAGGAACTTGGTGAGCATTCTGATTCAGAGTCCGTTGGAATTGTTGAAGAATCAGATGAAGAAAAGGATGAGAGTGCAGCTAATCTTCAAGAAAACTACTCATTACTCCTTGAGAAGTCGGGAGAATATGCAAGGGTAGCCAAGGCGGCCGTCAGAAAAATGAAGAAGGCTGAGGAAGATTACCGGAGCCTCATGGTCAGACATAGGGAGGCAAAATGCGAGATAGAAAAGATGAATGGTGAGCTGTCAGAAGCTTACTTAAAGATCAGATTTCTTGAACAAGAGGTGGTTCAAGCACAAGCCAAGGTAGATAGGGTCTCCTCCAGAAAGTTGAATGATGTTATCTCATCCCAAAAACATTCCTCGGACAAGTCCGGATTGGGATATACTGGAATGAGTAGCTCATCAGTCAAAGCTACCAAAGAAGTAAAATTTGTGAAGGCCGTAGAACAAATTGTAGAGGAGGCCGTTCCTGAGATTGTTAAGGTTGAAAAGAAGAATGTAATTGAGCAACGGATGGTGAACAAGCCCCGAAATCAATCTGTAGGAAGACATGAAACCAGAGCAAGATCTCTTTCAAGACCTCAACGGGGTCCTAGAACAGATTATGTATGTCACTATTGCGGACTGCGAGGACATACTAGACCAAACTGCCAAAAGTTGAGAGCAGACAACAATGCAAGCGCACCGCGGTCACGAGGAAGAAGAAATGACAATAGAGCTTGGAGCGGTGGGAACTCAAGAAGCCAAAATTGTGATCCCGGAGTGACAGACATGATGAAGATGATAGGTGCCTTCACCACTTGCATGGAGAGTTTCACAAGGAGGTTTGAAAGTCCCAACTCTCGTACCCAATCCGTCAAGGATATCACCCCAAACGCACGTGACGTGTGGGTGAAGAGGGGTACCCATGCATAAGCATTATAATATGTCCATGCATCAATTCTTTCCATGTGTAGGGACATTTGTAGATGCATCATTTCATGCATTAATTTCATTTTTTTGGTTTAAACCTATTTTTGTTGATCTTACTTTTCCTGTTCTGTTTTGGGTGTGTTTCAAAAAATTCAAAAACCCATAAAAATTGAAAAATCTCAAAAGTTTGATCACTTGTTTTGTGCATATCTCATGTGAGTTTGGCCTAGTACCTTCGTACTTATGGCATAGTGCATTTACGATCTTTGCTTGTTCGTATGCACTCTTTTCTATGTGGAAGAAATCCTGAAAATTATGAGTGACTGTTGTAAATAGATCTTCACACCTGTCATGAATGATTGGTCAATAGTCTTGTTGGTCTTGATACTTGTATAGACTTGTGTCTATATCTCTTCCCACTTTATTTTTATGTTTTTGCAAAAAGAGCTCACCAATTGTAAATCTCCAAATGAAAAGAGATATTGAGCTGCAAAAGCCTGTCGCACACACTAGTATTTGACTAGGAAAAAGGGAAAGCGACTCCTTTTAAAGTAAATGTTATGGTGCTCAAAAAGCCAAAGGCTTCTCATCAATGTTGAAATATCATAAATTTCAAGCACCTTCCTCAAAATGAGATGTATTTGTCCAATCAAAATGAAAATGGACCAATTGTTATGAGTTATAAGAAGCCAAATGAAAAGCTTCTATGTTTTCAATGTGTGGGAGGTCATATATACTCATTTCTATAATGGAGATAGTCCACATGATTTCGTATCAGTTGTGTATGACTCGTGTGAATTGATCATTGAAGCTTCGCTCTGGTCTAAGGACTATTTCACATTTGATACTCACACACAACACACAAGTTTTTGATTCAACCAATGCCTATCTCATTTGTGTGATTGTATATGTCCAAATGTGATGTGAATGCCCATGAACTTGTTGATCAAATCCAAAAAGATTTTTGTGAGTTTTATTAGTTTTTGAAAGTGATTTTATACTTTCTCATGTTTCTTTTTGGTCAAAATGCTTTTTGTGTGGTTTTCATCAAAAAACTGGTTCAGGGGCTCTTTCGCGAGAAGCTCACGACTAAGCTGCTTCCCGCGAAAAGATTTGAGGGAAAAGTTTTTTCCTTCCTGTCACACAGAGAATTTCGCGACTGTCTCGCAACTGTCTCGCGACCAACAGCTTCTCGCGAAATGCTGTTTGGCAAAAACTGGAATTTTTTTCAAAATCAGACAGAGAATCTCGCGACTGTTTCGCAACTTAGCGCTTCTCGCGAAAATTTTTTGCTTCAGTGGCACTTCTCGCGACTGTCTCGCGACTGGTTCGCTACTCCCTATCCCGCGAAAAACGCGTGTTTTCAGTTTTTAAAGGGGCTGATGTGACAGTTTTTCAAAACCTCAAAAACTCCCTCCCTCATTTTCTTCGAACCTCTCTCAACCCAAACCACTATTCCATCAAATCCCTTTCCAAATCAAGACTTTTTCTGCATTTTCTTCTTCAAGGTATGTTTGTTAATCATTTCCTTTTAAGTTTTTACTTAGATTATGCAGATTTTTATGTTAGGGCTTTCAAAATTGGGAATTTTCGAAACTTTGATTGGTTTTCAAAATTGGGTGAAGTTTTTGTTAAACTTTTGATTGGGTTTTGTTTCTTTTGATCTTGATGCATTTGTGTTGGCCCCGTGTGGCATTTTATCATGTATTTAGGCATTATTATACCATGTTCATGCTTTGCTCACACTTAAAATGTTCTTATGCATACTAAGTGTTTGATTATATGTCTAAGTGATATTGATGTGCATAATTGGTCTCAAATGAGTCCCAATTTCTAGGTTTGCATGAGTCTTAACATGGTTTGGTCTAGAATCGATCTTTGATCTAGTTTATATTGCATTTTGAATATGTTGCTTCTTGGCACACAACCAAACTCCTAGGCACATCCTCATGCATCACTTGGTGCACACACATGCACACACACAGACACACACACTTCCACAGTTATTTAATGTCATGCATGATGTATTGCTTTCTTGCATTCTTGTTTTTGATTAAGTGCTGTATGTATTGAAGCATGCTTGTGTGAATTGGTCATGCTCTGTTTTTTTTTGCAACCTACTCTGTTTTGGGATTATTTCAATAGGTGCAAACTCACTTGAACCTAATCAAGTCATTGCTCTTATATTTTGTGCACTTGTGCTATATGTGTTATGTCTACCTGTGCAGATGTCTCCCACCAAACATGCTGCCTCAAAGAAAAAGGCCCCTAAGCGTGCTCGCACTGAATCCGATCACTTCAAATCCGCGGAAGCAGATATGAAGTACAATGATTGCTACAAGAAAGCAACTATTGTAATGGAAAGGGTGGTCCAATTGGAGGAACTTGAGCACACATGCATTCCTGATGCACTCAAAGAAAGAACATGGACCAAATTGCTGAATCCAATTGGGACAGTATACTCGGAAATAATCAGAGAGTTCTTCTCCAATGCTGCTGTGGAAGAAGACAAAATAATCTGCTGGGTGAGGCATAAAGAATTTGAGATAACAAGGGATAGCATTCAAGATCTTCTGGAAATCCGTCCTACCTCACAGCCGATGATGGTGCAATATGATGAGAGATTGGGGTCTATCACGGAGATGATATCCACTCTTGGTGGGGTTCCAAAGAAATCCTCAATGGATACTCTTAAGTTCTCTCCAGAAATGAGGACTTTGAGCTACGTTATGATCCATAACCTGTACCCGGTCACCAACCTCACCACCTTATCAGCTCCAAGGACGAGGTTTCTCTACGATCTCTTCACTCACAAGGAAATCGATATCTGCAGCCACATCTTCCATATCCTGAAAAAGAGCATTACAAAGCAAAATTCCCGAACCATAATGCCTTTTCCTTCACTGATCATGGGGTTCATTGCCAAGACGAAGCTGAAGTTCCCTAGTGGCCTTACGGTTGTTCAGAGGGATTACCCCATTGGTGCAAACACTCTGACTCGGAGCACTGCACATATTAAAGGCCCCAAGACTGGTGCTCATCTCATTCCACCACCTCGGGTCGTGCCTCAGGATGCACCAGATGAGGGTGGGGATACAGAAGAGGAGATTGACAGGTTTACTTCTGCTCCAGAGACTGCACATCCAGAGACTGCACAGCCATCATCTTCAACACAAACACCAGGTCTCAGCAAGCTTGATCAGATCCTAGCTAAGATGGATCACATGTCCACAGTGCTTGACACTCATGTACAGCACACAGCGGATCAGTTTGCATACCTCCAGGAGCAGATCACCACATTGTCAGCCCAGATTCAGAGCCTCTCTCCTACACATGGGTCAGACTCCGACTCCGACCAGATCTAGTCCTTTGGCCATTCCGGTCAAAAAGGGGGAGAAAATTTTGAGGGGGAGCTGCTGAACAAGAGCTTGCACAGCCTTAGGGGGAGCATAGCCTAGACACCTAGACACATAGCTATAGTTGATATTGGTTATTGGTTTTACAGACGGGTTTCTTTTAGTTTTTTTTGGTTTATGATTACTGTCTTACTGTTTTTTTTGGATTACAGTTCTGACACTTATGCTTTAACCTAAGTATTAATTTCAGTATATTCAGTATATTTTCAGTAGTTTGTGTTTAAATTTCTATGCTTTGTGGCATATATGCTATGTGGCACTTTTATGCATGTACCCATGTTGCTTATGTAAGCTTTAAGGGTTTGTTTCATGCATTGTTTTGTAGGTCTTTGTGGTTTGTGCCATGTATTTGCAATACCTTGCCTATGCAACCTTCATGCATGTTTGCTTGTTGTTCAATGTCATGCATTTTACTTCAAGTACATCACTCTTGTGCCCATGTAGGATTGTTCCTAGATGCATACACGTTCTATGCATTGGTTGAGTGATGAACACTCGTGTGCCCTAGTAGGATTGTTCCTAGATGCAAATACTTCGTGTATTTCGCATTGGTTGAGTGTTGGAGTTGCAAGTGACTCTCTTCAATTGAGCGTATCTTCTTGCAAATCCGGATGTTCGTTCCATGTGTGAATGAGCATAGTAATTGCTTCTGTATAGTGATTACTTGTTTGATCTTGCCATGATCTAGTGTTTCTATTTCGTTTTGCTCGATCATGCTATTATTGCTCCATATGTTTTCAAGTTTTCTGCATACAATGATGTTATTGTGCTGTTGTGTTTCAGGAGTTACTTGTTCATATGTTTCAAGAGCACTTCAGAATCTAGAATTAGGTGTGAGTGAGTTTTGCCTTTGTTCCCAAACTTACGTTTAAGTCTAGAGTCTGTTTTAGGGTTTTGTCACGGAATAGCCAAAGGGGGAGATTGTAAAGTTGTGATTTACAACTGTGTTTTTGTTGGCTTTTATTCCGTGCCAAATTTGATTGTAATTATGTTCAATCGTTTAAAACCCTGTATTTGTTGTGGGACTTGTTGTAAGGGTTGTGTGATAGAGAGTGTGTTTGAAGACTCAAGCATTTGAAGAACTGAAGAATTCTCGCGGGTATCTCGCGACCAAGCATCCCGCGAAGTAAACCATGTGTCAGGCACATGCTGGAATGCGAAAGGTCAGGCTAGGTGGAGACAACTGTGTCTCGCGAGTATCTCGCGGGTAAGGCCTTCCCGTGAGACACCCGCGAGACTAGCTGTTCTGCCAGCCTGTACTTTTTGAGTCACACCTTTTGCACCTCTCCTATATATACCATCATTACCCACAATTGTTGAGGAATGCTTCAGAGAGAAAACCCTAGCCAAACACATTGGTAATTAGAGATTGTCTTCCCCACCTTTCTCTATACATTTGCTTGTGGTAATTCCTCAACCCTTCCCTCTCCATTATCCATATCTTAGAGAGGTTGATAGCCCAAACACTTACCACACCTTGTGAGTGCTGTGTGACGTTTTGGTGCTGCTGGGAAGCATTGGAAGAAGCCTTGAATGGCAGATGCAACATGGAGCTTGTTGCGGGATCCGGATAACTAGGACAAGACACGGTTCCGAGAAGCCTTGTTGGAGTAGGAGCTTGGAGGGCTTAGGTACAGCGGGTAGACTAGGCTTGGAGGGTCTTTTGCTAACCCATGTATCCCAACTGATTGTCTAGTGGATCGATTTCCGCTTGGAGGGCGGCGGAGAGGTTTTTCGCCGAGTTCTTCGGTTTCCTCTTCGAGAACACGTCTTGGTGTTTTCTGTGTTTGCATCCTTCTTCCCTACTCTTGTTTAATTCCATTATACTGCTGTGTTGCTTAGTTTATGGATTAGAGTAGCTTACTTGTTCATCCGCTCGCTTTTACACTATTCCGCACTTTGTATTAAAGTTGTGTAAAATCTATCGAGCCGTAATTTTTATTTAGGGGTCTAAACAGCTCTTGTGTTTTTCAACACATTTTCGAGCTTTCAAGTTGTGAGTGTATAGCTGGAGTGGGAGGGTTAGTTAGTAGTTAAAAGTTAGTTAGAGGGTGGGAAGATGTATAAAGGGGAGAATTGGTTGTTGTACAGATTCATGTAATAAGCAAAGTCTAATTCAGTTCTATTCTCCTTCTCTATCTTCTCTATTTCAATTCTTCCTTGGGAGGACTAGCTGGCCTCAAATTCAGCTAGAAACAGAACCATTCCAACTCTGTACTTAACAATTGGTATCAGAGCATCGTTCCTGAGAAACCATGACTGAAACACGAGCTTCTGCCACCATGAATTTGGTAAATGAAGCTATTGCTTCTCTTCGCATGACTTTAGACCACCATGACAAAGATATTCAAGAAATTCAAAAGATTCAAGGAATTCATACCAGGACCTTGAATGAGATGAATCAAAACATCCACACCATCTTACAGAAATTGAATTCTATAGAGGTTAACTCACATACTCCTCAAAGAAATACTTCCCAAAATCAGAATTTTGTGTTAACCCTTGCCAAACCTGTGAAGCTAGAATTTCCACGCTTCTCAGGTGATAATCCTTCTAGTTGGGTTTATAAGGCCAATCAGTACTTTGGGTATTACCAAACCCCAATCACAGAAAAGTTGTTAATAGCCTTATTCCATATGGACTTAGAGGCCTTGATTTGGTTCCAAGAAGCAGAAGAGGCAAGGGTGTTCTCTGATTGGGAATCTTTTATACCAGCTTCACATGTGAGATTTGGAACTGGTGCTTACGATGATCCTATGGAGGTGCTGACTAGGCTAAGGCAAACTTCAACTGTGGCCTTGTATAAGGCAGAATTTGAAGCTATATCTAATAAAGTCAAGGGACTTTCTCCTTTACATAATCTCAGCTACTTCTTGAGTGGTTTAAAGGATGAAATAAGGTTACCTATAAGAATGCTCAATCCTCAGTCCTTGAGTGAAGCTTTTCAACTAGTCAAGATTAAAGAAGAATATGTGTGGAGCAGCAAGAAGAGCATCAGGTACCAACGAGAATCAGGTAAAACTTCCATTCTTGGTTTACCTAAAAGTAATGCAGTGTTAGATACTAAACCAAAAATACCAATTAAAAGAATTACTCCTGCTCAAATGAATGATAGAAGAAAGAAGGGGTTATGTTATAATTGTGATGAGAAATGGGGGCCTGGGCATAAGTGTAAAAATGTCAAATTGTTTCTTTTAGAGGGAAATGATATAGTACCAAGTCTACAATCTGGAGTGCATATCATTGAGGTGGATGAGGAAGTGTGCAGTGATCTTAATAAACCAATTGAACAAGAAGAAGATGTGGGAATTACTTTGTATGCTTTAACTGGAACTCCTACACCAGGCACTATAAGCGTTAGGGGCAAGATTAATGGTAGTGGGTTAGTGACACTTGTTGACACAGGTAGTACTCACAATTTTGTGGATGCATTATTGGTCTCTAGTATATAGTTAAAGGTTGATGTTACAATAATTTTGGAGGTTAAGGTGGCTAATGGGACTCTGGTGAGAACTCAAGGTTTTGTAATAGTGTACCATTGTGTGTGCAAGGGGTGGAATTTTGTGTCCAATTTCATGTTTGGCATTAGGGGGTTGTGATGCTATGTTGGGCACTCAGTGGTTAAGTACTTTAGGTGTACAATGGAATTTTTAGTTTTTAACTATGAAATTCCATTATAAGGATCAACAGGTCTTGTTGCAGGGTTTAAGTCCCTCTTTAGACACTTTTTTCATGGATTGTAATCAGTTGTTCAAAGGATCAGTAAGGAAGGGTTTGCTACTTCAAATCACTCCTATAGCTGGTGTGGTGTTAGAAGATACTGTGCCTACAGAAGTGGAGTTGTTATTACAGGAATTTGGAGATGTTTTTGAGACTCCTACAGGACTACCACTTGTGAGGGGTCATAAACACCAGATCACTCTCATGGAGGGCTCTCAGCCAGTTTGCCAGAGACCCTATAGATACCCTTTCTATCAAAAGAATGAAATTGAGAAGATTGTGAGAGAGTCGTTGTCTGTTAGGTCAATCAGAAATAGCACTAGTCCTTTTACTTCAATTGTTTTGGTAGTAAGGAAGGCAGATGGGTCTTGGAGGATGTGCACTGACTATAAAGCCTTGAACAACATCACTGTGAAGGATAAGTTCCCAATTCCAGTTATTGATGAGCTATTAGATGAGTTGAATGGGTAACTATCTTTTCCAAGCTTGATTTGAGATTAGGGTACCATCAAATCAAAATGAAGGAGAAGGATGTGCCTAAAACAGCCTTCAGAACACATGAGGGGCATTATGAGTTCTTGGTAATGGCATTTGGCTTAACCAATGCTCCCTCAACCTTCCAATCCTTGATGAACCAGGTTTTTAAGCCTTATCTTAGGAAATTTGTTTTTTTGTTTTTTTGTTTTTTTTTTTATGATATCTTGGTTTATAGCACTTCTTTATCTAAGCATGTGACCCATCTGAGATCTGTTTTAGAGGTTTTGGCTCAAAATAAATTGTATGCTAAAAGGTCCAAATGCAAATTTGCTTGTAATGAAGTGGAGTACCTAGGGCATGTTATCACTGGTGCTGGGGTTCATACTGACCCTAAGAAGACTACTACCATGTAGCAGTGGTCTACCCCTACTGATCTTAAGTCCTTGAGAGGGTTTTTGGGGCTCACAGGTTATTATAGAAAATTTGTTAAGGGATATGGTCAGATTGCTACTCCCTTGACTGCCCTATTGAAGAAGGATGCATTTTCTTGGTCTAAAGAGGCTGAGTAGGCTTTCCAATAGTTAAAGGCTGCTATGGTTCAACCACCTGTGTTGGCTCTCCCAAATTTTGATAAGCCATTTGTCATAGAGTGTGATGCCTCAAGGAAAGGGCTGGGAGCAGTCTTGATGCAACAAGGCAGGCCTATTGCCTTTCATAGTCAAGCCCTCAAAGGTAAGAATTTAGCCTTATCTACTTATGAGAAGGAGTTATTAGATTTGGTTACTGCTGTCAAAAGGTGGAGAGCTTACTTGGTTGGTAGGCCTTTCATTGTTAAAACTGATCAACAAAGTCTTAAGTACCTATTGGAGCAAAAAATTGGTACTCCTACTCAACAAAAGTGGTTTGCCAAATTATTGGGGTATGCCTTTGTGGTTTAATATAAATAGGGTAAGGATAACCTTGTGGCTGATGCATTGTCTAGGAAAGTTGAAACTGAGGATGATTTGGCTTTAAATGTGCTGTCTAGTAAGGCTGAATCTGAGAACCTTACTTTTGAGGATGATTTGGATTCTCAAGAAGGAGTTTTGTGTATGTTTTCCTTCCCTTCCCCAGCTTGGTTGACTGACCTTAAAAAAAGTTATGCCACGGATCAGCAGGTGCAGGGTATTTTACAAACTTTGAATTCAGGGAAGAATGTTCCTAAGGGTTATTCTCTGCAGAATGGTTTGTTGTTGTACAAAGGGAGGATCTACCTAGGCACTTGTGAAGCCTTGAAGACTGTTGTTTTGCATTAGGTTCATGACAATCCTTTAGGTGGTCATTCAGGATTCCTTAAGACCTTGCATAGGGTTAAAAGGGATTTCTATTGGCCTGGTTTGAGGGCAGATGTGAGGAAGTTGGTCAGAGAGTGTGACACTTGTCAAAGATTGAAGTCTGAAACTTGTAATCTAGTTGGTCTCTTGCAACCTCTGCCAATACCAAAGAAGCCTTGGATGGATGTGAGTATGGATTTTGTTGAAGGCCTTCCTAATTCTCAGTTAGAGGATGTGGTGTTAGTGGTGGTAGACAAATTAACTAAGTTTATTCACTTTATGCCTTTGTCTCATCCTTATTCTACAGCCAAAGTAGCCCAACTATATATGCAACGTGTCTTTAAATTGCATTGCATGACTGCCACAATAGTGAGTGATAGGGACCCTGTATTCACATCTCATTTCTGGCAAGAGTTGATGAGGTTACAAGGTATGCAGCTGGCCATATCTTCAGCTTATCATCCCTAATCAGATGGCCAGACTAAGGTAGTCAATAAAAGTTTAGAGCATTACCTAAGGACTTTTGCTACAAACAGACCACAATCTTGGGTGGAGTGGTTACCCTTAGCTGAATTTTGGTTTAATACCAATTCTCATATCTCCCTCAAGATGACACCTTTTGAGGCTTTATATGGCTTTGCTCCACCAAGACTCTTGGATTACATTCCAAATACCACTAAGGTAGATAGTGTGGAGGTGCATTTGAAAACTAGACAGCAGCTCATTTCCTTATTAAAGCAGAACTTGGTGGCAGCTCAGGAGAGGATGAAGGTTGCTGCTGATAAGCATAGGACCATGAGGGAGTTTGCAGTTGGTGATTGGGTGTACTTCAAGTTGCAACCATACAAACAGATGTCATTGAGGCGGAAACATTTGGGGAAATTATCACCTAGATATTATGGTCCTTTTCAGATATTGCAGAAGGTTGGCAATGTTTCCTATAAATTGGATTTGCCTCCTGAATCAAGGCTCCATCCCACTTTCCATGTTTCATGTTTAAAAGGAAGGTTAGGTCAGCATGTGATACCTTTTTCTTCCTTACCTCCTGTGGATTCTGAGGGCATTACCAAACCAGAACCTGTTGTTGTTTTACAAGAAAGGACTCATCATTTGAGGAACAGGTCTAGCACTCAAGTTTTGGTTGAATGGCAAGGTGAACGAGTGGAGGATGCTACTTGGAAGAGTATGTACTTGCTGCAACAACAATTCCCTCACCTTGTGGGCAAGGTGCTTTAATGGGGAGGGTATTGTTAGGATTAGTATTGGTGTTATACAAGTAGGCCAGTGATTGGATGTAAGAGTGAGTGAGTAGCAATTGAAGAGTGATTAGTATTGAGAGTGGTAGTTAGTTATGAGTGTACAGCTGGAGTGGGAGGGTTAGTTAGTAGTTAAAAGTTAGTTAGAGAATGGGAAAATGTATAAAGGGGAGAATTGGTTGTTGTACAAATTCATGTAATGAGCAAAGTCTAATTCAATTCTATTCTCCTTCTCTATCTTCTCTATTTCAATTCTTCCTTGGGAGGACTAGCTGGTCTCGAATTCAGCTAGAAACAAAACCATTCCAACTCTGTACTTAACACAATCCAAAATCAAAATGGAATGTTCTGGTGCTAGAACACCATATGCTGTTAGCCAATTGAGGAGAATTTGAGAATCAATTTCTAGATTTATATGTTTATACCCTAATTCCAAGGCCATTTTTAAACCATATCTAATAGCCCATATTTTTGCAATATTATTTGAGGCAATGCCAATGTGAATTGAGAAACCTTTTATCCATCTTCCCTTACTATCTCTTAATACACTGCCACCTCCTGCTTTACTAGGATTATATTTATAACTACCATCTGTATTTGAAGTAACAAAAAGGGGTTGTGGAGGATGCCAATATATTATTTTAGTGACTTTTGTACCTTTATATTTTTCTATGATATGCAAGATGATAAAATTCTGCAGCTAAATGCAAAGCTTTATGCATAAGTTGGTTAAGTGTTTCAGAAGGAGGATTGAATATCTTATTATTTCTAGAAAGCCAAAGTTGCCAAATTCCCTAAGCAAATAAAATATTCCAAGGCATCATTTGAAAAGAGCTGGGGGATATATTAGTCAAATTTTCACGCAACCATTCTACCAGTGATTTATGAAAAAAAAAAAGATATTTCTCATTGTCCAGGAAGAGCAATCCAGAATTCCTTTACCCAAGAGTAGTCTTGAATGACATTGTAAAGTACTTTCAAGAATTCGACATTGAAGACACCAAGGCCAATACCAAAGAAGACTCTAGTTCTAACCTTCCAAAAAGTTTAAAGGGTAAATTGCAAAGAAGACTCTATTTGGATTTTACCCCTAAAGTTTGGGAGTAATTGGATTTTACACCTTGAAGTTTCAGAATTTAGATTTTACCCTCTAAAGTTTGGGGTGTTTGGATTTTACACCTTAACGTTTCAGAACTTGGATTTTACTTCCTAAAATTTAGGATTATTTGGATTTTATATCCCAAAATTTTGAAACTTTAGGATGTAAAATCCAAACACCCCAAAACTTTAGGGAGTAAAATTCAAATACTTCTAAAATATAGAGGTAAAATCAAAATTATGAAATATCATGGTGTAAAATCCAAACAACACCAAACTTTAGGGAGTAAAATCCAAATTCTGAAACTTTAGGGTGTAAAATTCAATCACCCTAAGTTTAAAATTTTACTACCATGAGCTCATAAAAATATAAAATAACAACATGCCATAATGTAACTCAATATGAATATCGTAAGTTGTATGACACAAGTATTTATAATGTTCTTTCTCCAAAAAAAAAAAAAAAAGTATTTATAATGTTTAAAATTTTACTGCCATGAGTTCATAAAAATATAAAATAACAAAATGCCATAATGTAACTCAATGTGAATATCATAAGTTGTATGACACGATTATTTATAATGGATCACATTATAAGTTGTATGACACAAACATAATTTTTTTAATACGATTTATTATAAATACATCAAAATTATGAACATTTTTACAATTTTACTTCAAGCAATATTTTAGAAATCAGACCGATCAAAAAATAAAAAAATCTCTAGCCCAATTGATATTTAAAAAAGTAAATGGTATAAATTAATTTATGAAATTCCACCCACTTAAAATGTTTTTAGGAGGCTACGTGCCACCCACGCATGACTTTTTGTCCATGAGCTACACCTGTCGCCACAAGGCCCCCGACGGGGCTATTCTAGCCTCAACCCAACCCCAAATCTCCGATCAGTCTCGGGTGCAACTGGGATCCCTCAACACAAGAATTCTTGGCATTTCCGATGGACCAAGCTTCAAGCTCTTTCTTCTACCAGTGACTGAGTAAGTTGAGCAAAATATATATAACTAATTATAATGGTTGTTGATTGGTTTTTTCTTTGTTGTTATGTTTGCTGTAAAAGCTTTAATGTTGTTACTACAATTGTTTATTTACATATTAGAAATTACCATCTTTCATAATATACAAGAATATGTTATTAATAGATACAATGAAACGAAAATGGCCAATAAGATATGGTCAAAAAAATTGACAGAAATCAGTTTACAATGAGTAATGGGTATAGTACTCCTATTTTCTTAGATGCATGTATTTTTTTTTTTTTAATAAATAGTAATACTTATTAGAATACATACAAAAATAGTAATGATAGTGTTTTAAATTAGATGCATATTTATAATCCTTCATAAAAAGTAAAACAACAAGAATTATATGTACAAAACTCATTAATCCTCAGTGGCAATAGAGTATGTGTACAATTTGGACGAAAAATCAGATTACAATGAAACCAACCAGAATTGAATAAAATGATTAATGGGTATATATACTTTTCCAAATCAAAACAAAATCCTATTCAAGAGTTGTATAAATCTTGGTCACAAAGGATTTGTGAGCTGGAATGCACAAATACGGGTATGATACATAGGACGATAACTTGAAAAATTAGGATAAGGGGAATACACATATTAATAACTTATTAATTATATTTTTATTTTTAATTTTAAATATATTAATGTTAGGCATTTATTTTTTATATGTTGTTAATGATATATCATTTTAAAAGCAATAATGAATAATAAAGTGAATATTTTTTAAAGATAGTTTGAATCTATATGGCAAGAGATTTTACCAGTTGAGCTAAATAGAACACACAATAATAAAGTAAATCTATAGCCATTGTGGGGCCCAAAGATTTGGCAACCCTGGCCCACTCCATATCGGGCCCAAGGCCCATACCGAGGACAAGGCAGTATTCGAGGATGAGCGAGGAAGGCCCAAATTGTTAAGGAGTATCGCCGATGACGACCATGTCCTCAGTCGGCCGATATCAAAGAGGGGAAGGTCAGCGTCCCACCAAAAAGCACCCTCTCAGAGCATACCAAAGAAAAAGACAAGTACCCAAGGTCGGACGGGGGAATATGGCGAAGGAGTAATTCATAGGGGAGCTGTAATCCCCACATTAAAAGCACGCAACTGACACTTTGGCCGCATTAATGGAGAATTGACCATTGAACAGTGATGCCTTGGTTACTTCAACTAACAGAAGGTCTAGAAAGGCGGCTAATGGGACAAGCCCTCAGACACAGGCTCAGATAACCAACAAGTGGACGGCAAAGATCAGCTGAACAGGAATATATAATAGAATGAATCCCTAGAGAAGAGGGGGTTCAGGGTTCGGAGGGTTCGGGGACAACCCCTATCTTCATTAGCACTCAAGGAAGAGCTCCTCGGACTGGGCCGAGAACGAACTTCCCCTTAGAAAACTTAGCTAAATCTCACTTGATGATTCTGTAAACCCACATCGACCGTTGTATCATCCACTAATGCCTAGTCCTTCTATTCACTCTCTACAAATTTATTGTATAGGGTTAACTGGGCTTGGGTCCACTCATCCCCAGGAGGGAAGTGCCCGAACCATGTCCCTACAATTGGCACCGTTTGTGGGAAGGACTTGAAGATTAACGAGTGCGACGGTTGGTGCGGAAGGATCAATAACAACACTTCTTCCAAGTTCACAAAAAAAAAAAAAAAAAAAAAAAAAAAAAAAAAAAAAAAAAAAAAAAAAAAACAACACAAACAACGACAACGTACTCATTCAGAAGGCAATCATCACAAAGAAATAAAAGATGCAAGAAGTAAAAGAAATGAAATGTGGCTACTTCTTTATTAAGTAAAGAAAAGTTACATTGTACAAAAAAATGCTTAGGTAGGCTTGTTCTAAAAAAAAAAAAAAAAAGGCTTAGGCAGGCTCGTTTTAAAGCCAAGCTAAGCATGGAGGGAGAGGCGAAGACAGGCCTATTCTAAGACCGTCCACAGCTCCCAGTCCAGAATGGGCAGCACTGGGAAGGAGAAGGAAGAAAAAGCCGCGGCAGCTGACAGTCCCACCTCAAGGTTTTTCCTTGATTCTCTCCCAGTCCCACGACGATCGGGCGCCGGCGAATCACTACCATCTTAGAGGGCCGGTAGATCCCCGTGCGGAGGAGAGATGTTATGTTCATTTCGAATTTCCCTCCTAACTGCAAGGGGGGTCCTCTTTCTTGCTAGGTTGAAAAGAAGAAGGATCTTTGGCCTCTGCTTATTTCGCCTCCACTGTGTCATCCAAGATCGGGGTGGCATTCTCGACTCCTGAAGGGGGCTCGGCTTCCTTGTCCTTGCCTTTTTCCAAGCCACTCCATCTCCTTAGGCACAAGTCACTATTTTGGCAAGGCCCTTGAAAATGCCCAGAAAACAGAGAGCCTTGAGCCCCTATTGAACCCAAGAGTTTGTGAAATTTGAAATAAAGATTACCCAAAAATGCCTTATATAGAAGGCAAATGCAAGTGAAAACCAGCCCGCATAGAATCCTAAAGAAGAATTACTGGAGGTATTAAATCCGCCCAATTTCCAAAGAGCTTACCAGCCGTCGGATCCTCGTAAATCAACAAGGATATTAATGAGGATACGCCTCGCGCACCGAAGCATCAAGCGCGTTACTCGAATAGCCCAAAAGACGCCTCGTAATTAGAAGTGACGCACCAGGCCAAAGAGCCAGACCGAATAAGGGTCCCCCCTCGGCGAAGCAAGCTCAAGGCCGCTATCACTCTAAGGGCAGAATCCCCAATGCTGAGGATGAGCTCACTCACTCCAAGCAGTAAAGAAGAACTAAGTACTAGATAGAACCAAGATCTTGCATGGTCCTCGGACTCAAACCTATGGGGTAACTAGTTACTTCAAAAGACAAGTGTTAGACAGAACCAATACCTTGCATGGTCCTTGGACTCAAGCCTATGGGGAAATTAACTACTTCAAGAAGAATTAAGTACTAGACAAAACCAAGGTCTTGCATAGTCCTCGGATTCAAACCTATGGGGAAACTAGTTATTTTAGAAGACAAGTACTAGACAGAATCAAGGTCTTGCATGGTCCTCGGACTCAAATCTATGGGGAAACTAGTCACTCAAGAAGAATCAAGTGCTAGACAGAACCAAGGTCTTGCATGGTCCTCGGACTCAAACCTATGGGGAAACTAGTCACTTAAGAAGATAAGTGTTAGACAGAACCAAGGCCTTGCATGGTCCTCGGACTCAAGCCTATAAGGAAACTAACTACTTCAAGAATCAAGTGCTAGATAGAACCAAGGTTTTGCACGGTTCTCGGACTCAAACCTATGGGGAAACTAGTCACTCAAGAAGAATTAAGTGCTAAACAGAACCAAGGTCTTGCATGGTATCGGACTCAAACCTATGGGGAAACTAGTCACTCAAGAAGATAAGTGTTAGATAGAGCCAAGGCCTTGCATGGTCCTCAGACTCAAGCCTATGGGGAAACTAACGACTTTAAGAATCAAGTGCTAGACAGAACCAAGGTCTTGCATGGTCCTCGGACTCAAACCTATGGGGAAAGTAGTCACTTAAGAAGATAAATGTTAGACAGAACCAAGGTCTTGCATAGTCCTTGGACTCAAACCTATGGGGAAACTAGTTACTTCAGAAGACAAGTACTAGACAGAACTAAGGTCTTACATGGTCCTCGGACTTAAACCTATGGGGAAACTAGTCACTCAAAAAAAATCAAGTGCTAGACAGAACCAAGGTCTTGCATGGTCCTCAGACTCAAACCTATAGGGAAACTAGTCACTCAAGAAGATAAGTGTTAAACAGAAACAAGGCCTTGTATGGTCCTCGGACTCAAGCCAATGGGGAAACTAACTACTTCAAGAATCAAGTGCTAGACAGAATCAAGGTCTTGCATGGTCCTCGGACTCAAACCTATGGGGAAATTAGTCACACAAGAATCAAGTGCTAGACAGAACTAAGGTCTTGCATGGTCCTCAGACTCAAACCTACGGGGAAACTAGTCACTCAAGAAGATAAGTGTTAGACAGAACCAAGGCCTTGCATGGTCCTCGGACTTAAGCCTATGGGGAAACTAACTACTTCAAGAATCAAGTGCTAGACAAAACCAATGTCTTGCATGGTCCTCGGACTCAAACCTATGGGGAAACTAGTCACTCAAGAAGATAAGTGTTAGACAGAACCAAGGCTTTGCATGGTCCTCAGACTCAAGCCAATGGGGAAACTAACTACTTCAAGAATCAAGCGCTAGACAGAATCAAGGTCTTGTATGGTCCTCAGACTCAAACCTATGAGGAAACTAGTCACTCAAGAAGAATCAAGTGCTAGACAAAACCAAGGTCTTGCGTAACCCTTGGACTCAAACCTATAGGGAAACTAGTCACTCAAGAAGATAAGTGTTAGACAGAACCAAGGCCTTGCATAGTCCTTGGACTCAAGCCTATGGGAAAACTAACTACTTCAAGAAGAACTAAGTACTAGACAAAACCAAGGTCTTGCATGGTCCTCGGACTCAAACCTATGGGGAAACTAGTTACTTCAGAAGACAAGTGTTAGACAAAACCAAGGTCTTGCATGGTCCTCGGACTCAAGCCTATGGGGAAACTAACTACTTCAAGAAGAACTAAGTACTAGACAGAACCAAGATCTTTCATGGTCCTCGGACTTAAACCTATGGGAAAACTAGTTACTTCAGAAGACAAGTGTTAGATAGAACCAAGGTCTTGCGTGGTCTTCGAACTCAAGCCTATGGGGAAACTAACTACTTCGAGAATCAAGTACTAGACAGAACCAAGGCCTTGCATGGTCCTTGGACTCAAACCTATGGGGAAACTATTCACTCACGAAAGACCAAGTGTCAGGCTAAGTCAAGGTCTTGCATGGTTCTCGGACTCAAACCTATGGGGAAACTAGTCACTCAAGAATCAAGTGCTAGACAGAACTAAGGTCTTGCATGGTCCTCAGACTCAAACCTACAGGGAAACTAGTCACTCAAGAAGATAAGTATTAGACAGAACCAAGGCCTTGCATGGTCCTCGGACTCAAGCCTATGGGGAAACTAACTACTTCAAGAATCAAGTGCTAGACAGAACCAAGGTTTTGCATGGTCCTCGGACTTAAACCTATGGGGAAACTAGTCACTCAAGAAGATAAGTATGAGACAGAACCAAAACCTTGCATGGTCCTCGGACTCAAACCTATGGGGAAACTAGTCACTCAAGAAGATAAGTGTGAGACATAACCAAAACCTTGCATAGTCCTCGGACTCAAGCCTATGAGGAAACTAACTACTTCAAGAATCAAGTGCTAGACAGAATCAAGGTCTTGCATGGTCCTCGGACTCAAACCTATGAGGAAACTAGTCACTCAAGAAGAATCAAGTGCTAGACAAAACCAAGGTTTTGCATAGCCCTTGGCTTCAAACCTATAGGGAAACTAGTCACTCAAGAAGATAAGTGTTAGATAGAACTAAGGCCTTGCATAGTCCTCTAACTCAAGCCTATAGGAAAACTAACTACTTCAAGAAGAACTAAGTACTAGACAAAACCAAGGTCTTGCATGGTCCTCGAACTCAAACCTATGGGGAAACTAGTTACTTTAGAAGACAAGTGTTAGACAAAACCAAGGCCTTGCATGGTCCTTGGACTCAAGTTTATGGAGAAACGAACTACTTCAAGAAGAACTAAGTACTAGACAGAACCAAGGTCTTTCATGGTCCTCGGACTCAAACCTATAGGGAAACTAGTTACTTTAGAAGACAAGTGTTAGGTAGAACCAAGGTCTTACATGGTCTTTGGACTCAAGCCTATGGGGAAACTAACTACTTCGAGAATCAAGTACTAGACAGAACCAAGGCCTTGCATGGTCCTTGGACTCAAACCTATGAGGAAACTATTCACTCACGAAAGACCAAGTGTCAGGATAAGCCAAGGTCTTGCATGGTCCTCGAACTCAAACCTATGGGGAAACTAGTCACTCAAGAAAAATCAAGGGCTAGACAGAACCAAGGTCTTGCATGGTCCTCGGACTTAAACCTATGAGGAAACTAGTCATTCAAGAAGATAAGTGTTAGACAGAACCAAGGCCTTGCATGGTCCTTGGACTCAAGCCTATGGGGAAACTAACTACTTCAAGAATCAAGTACTAGGCAGAACCAAGGTCTTGCATGGTCCTCGGACTCAAACCTATGGGGAAACTAGTCACTCAAGAAGATAAGTGTTAGACAGAACCAAGGCCTTGCATGGTCCTCGGACTCAAGCCTATGGGGAAACTAACTACTTCAAGAATCAAGTGCTAGACAGAATCATGGTCTTGCATGGTCCTCGGACTCAAACCTAAGAGGAAACTAGTCACTCAAAAAGAATCAAGTGCTCGACAAAACCAAGGTCTTGCATAGCCCTTGGACTCAAACCTATAGGGAAACTAGTTACTCAAGAAGATATGTGTTAGACAGAACCAAGGCCTTGCATGGTCCTTGGACTCAAACCTATGAGGAAACTAGTCACTCAAAAAGAATCAAGTGCTAGACATAACCAAGGTATTGCATAGCCCTTGGACTCAAACCTATAGGGAAACTAGTCACTCAAGAAGATATATGTTAGACAGAACCAAGGCCTTGCATGGTCCTTGGACTCAAGCCTATGGGAAAACTAACTACTTCAAGAAGAAGTAAGTACTAGACAGAACCAAGGTCTTGCATGGTCCTCGGACTCAAACCTATGGAGAAACTAGTTACTTCAGAAGACAAGTATTAGACAGAACCAAGGCCTTGCATGGTCCTCGGACTCAAGCCTATGGGGAAACTAACTACTTCAAGAAGAACTAAGTACTAGATAGAACCAAGGTCTTTCATGGTCCTCGGACTCAAACCTATGGGGAAACTAGTTACTTCAGAAGACAAGTGTTAGACAGAACCAAGGCCTTGCATAGTCCTCGAACTCAAGCCTATGGGGAAACTAGTCACTCAAGAAGATAAGTGTTAGACAGAACCAAGGCCTTGCATGGTCCTCGTACTCAAGCCTATGGGAAAACTAACTACTTCAAGAAGAACTAAGTACTAGACAGAACCAAGGTCTTGCATGGTCCTCAGACTCAAACCTTTGGGGAAACTAGTTACTTCAGAAAACAAGTGTTAGACAGAACCAAGGCTTTGCATGGTCCTCGGCCTCAAGCCTATGAGGAAACTAACTACTTCAAGAAGAACTAAGTACTAGACAGAACCAAGGTCTTTCATGGTCCTCGGACTCAAACCTCTGGGGAGACTAGTTATTTCAGAAGACAAGTGTTAGATAGAACCAAGGTCTTGCATGGTCTTCGGACTCAAGCCTATGGGGAAACTAGTCACTCAAGAAGATAAATGTTAGACAGAGCCAAGGCCTTGCATGGTCCTTGGACTCAAGCCTATGGGGAAACCAACTACTTCAAGAATCAAGTGCTAGACAGAACCAAGGTCTTGCATGATCCTCGGCGAGTCACTTCAAGATGATCTAAGCACTAGACAGAACCAAGGTCTTGTATTGTCCGCGGACCCAAACCTACGACGAGGCTGACCACTGGTTCTAGTAATAAGCGCTGCAGAGGATGGTGACCTTTCCTACGATAGGATCTCAAGACCAAGCCCACAAGCATCACTTAAAGCATTTTAGGGTTTGATGGACTTGGTCCTGATCCGACCCACATTTAGAGAGTTTCCCTGCTTCCATAACTTTAAACACTTATTAAATAATTGAAGTGTTTGGTGACCTCAGCCTACCCCGGTTCTAAATTAAAAACGAGAGAGAAGTAGGTCTCCATTCGCATAAACCTCCATACGCTATTATAACCATCGATGTGGTCAGTCGAAGCGCAATTAAAGCCAGGATTGTGCAAGTAAAAAAAAAAAAGAGTAATAATACAAACAGGATGAACAAGAGAAAATAAAATATGCACTTCATTGAATCTTTGAGAGTTACATAAGGCAAAAGTGCCATTACAATGCTTAAAAATAAAAAATAAATAAAACAAACAAAGCGAAGGCACCATGAAGGATCATTCCTTCAGCTCCATCTCAATTCCCCCCTTAGGGAGCTGGGCATAAGAGGTCTCAGGGTCCTTATAACCCTCGCTTGGGATTACAGCCTGGGGAGGGTCAGCTAGAAGAGATATCTCCTCAACGTGAGGGGCTTAGACATCAGCTAAGGGGTCCACAGCCTCCCAAGGCGCATCCGCAGTGGGACTCTTGCTTGTCTCAACGGCCCCAGGAGGATCAGCTTCTTTGGCGGGCTCGTTCGAAGTGGTAGCAGCCAGCCTCGGAGCTGGGAAGAGCTACCTCACGAATGGCAAGAGGGTAGTACACGCTCTCTACCTTCCACAGGTCAAATCAAGTCTCAACACTTGCTTGTTTCAAGGCTTCATTCCACACCTGGGAACAGTAAAGTCTGCATACCCCAGACACTTAAGCTTTAAGGGTGGCTTCTGTCTCAACTACCTCTGACTCGTAGGCCTCCTGCGCAGCCTTATCTTTGGAAGCCTTAGCCTCGTCCCTGACAGACTTAGCCTCTTCCTTGGCTTTCAAGGCCTCATCCCTGGTGAATTCTGCAACGCCTCTGGCCCCCTCTGCCTCGAGCACCCTCTTTTCTAAAGTCGCGACCTCCTCTTTGGCGACCCTCAGCTGATCCTCTGCCTTAAGCAGGTGCTCCGTTTGATCTAGGGCCTGCTTTTGGGCGCTAGCAAGGTTTGATTCGACTATGTCTCGAGCCCTCTTCATTTCCTCCAACTGCTCATTCGCCTTTGAAAGATCGACCTTGGAGACTTTGAAGGTCTGCGCAGCGTCTAGCAGCTTGTTATGCTTCAAGCCTGCGGCCTTGCTTTGGCTACTGGCTATACCATCCAACCTAAAGATAACCTGGATAGCCTGCCAATTAAAACCAATGTGCAATAGATAAGAAGCCAAAAGGCAAGAAGTCAAGAGAATCACAAGTGATCAGAAAACTTACCATGCCCAAACATTGTTTAAGGCCGAGGAAGACCTCCTTACTCCTCAGAACCTCCAGCTGGGCCATATCCACGAGGAGTAGCAGGGACCTCCCTAATGCGTCAACCACGTGCACACCCTCGCCCCCTCGAGGGTTCTTAAGGGAGGCATCGTCCATCAAGGGCTTCCTATGGAGCATGGAGGTAGGGAGCTAAGCCTGGGCCCTAGGCTGGATGGTGGCCTGTTTTTCCTGACCTCGGCGCCCTGCTCTCAGCTGTTTCGATGGCTGCTAAGCATCGTCATCGCCCTGGGAAGGATCAGATTCTTCGGCCCCCTAGGCCTTTTCCCTTTGTCTTTCTTCTGCCAAGGACTGGTGGGCTTGGATCCAGGTGACGAACTCTGTTGGGGTTAGGGAGGTGGAAGCTTGGGAGGAGACTTTCCCGGCGCATCCTTCCCCGGCTGCCCCTCAATCAGGGCTAGCAAGCTTGTCTGAGGTCATCTTTTGAAGCTCATCTTCGACCAAGGAGAGGCTTCTTTGGATAAAAAATCCACTTCAGCTAAGTTGGGGTCACCCAAATCGCCAGGAGAGTCCTCAGGCGAATGGAATTGATTGAACACGTTAAACTCGTCCTTGGACAGACCTGAGTCAGCTACTTCCTCTTCTCTTGGCTCTCCCCTTTCAGCCTCTGTAACTTAAGGTGATGAAAAGGTACCCACCAATGGTACGCCCTCAGGAATAGGAGATCTTTCGGGGATCAAAAACCCATGCTCGACTACAATGATCTTATGCAACCAAGGATCTTTAGCTAGGATCACGTGCTTTGGGGCCGAGAACGATTTTTGAATTGGATCGTATCCTAGGATCTCATGAGCGGCTCTAACTTGGTTGTCAGCTTCATTCACAAAAATCTCCGACCTCAGTGCGGTTTTTAAATCCTCCTTGTTGACCAAGCTGAAGTGACGCTCAAAAGCGTGCGAATCTGCATAAAAGAAAACAAGTTCCTGTTAACATCCAAGCAAAGCAGAGCGCGAAGGCACAAGAAATTAGACCCTCTCCTAGTTTGAATGCCCTACTTGGTGTACCCTCCACTGTTGGACAATGAAGGCCATCGTGCCACTCTCCAGACATAGTGAGGAAATCTTTGTTCAAACCCTTGCTGGACTCAGGGAGGCACTGGATGAGCCGAACCCTATCGTCCCTCGTCTTCATGTAATAAGACTTCCCCTTAAGGCACTAGAGGTTGTAGCACCAATTTACATCGTGGTGGGTTAACCCTAGCCCCATCTTCTCGTTCAGGGCATCCACACAACCTAAGATCCTAAACACATTGATGGCGCACTAGGTGAGAGATAAGCCGAAGTGCCTGAGATAATCCCTCATCACTGGCCCCATCGAGATTCTCATACCACCCTCCAGCAAGGCGATTCTCATACCACCCTCCAGCAAGGCGATTATAGGAATTGCCACCTCACTTTCTTTTCTCCTAATGCTCCACTCCCCTTCTCCACAATACCTCAAACCCACTGTATCGAGAATCTTATAGTCAGCAACGAATTTTTCCATCGCCTCCTCAGACTCAACTAACTTCTTAAACCTACCAATCCTAAAGAACTAACGAGGGGCTTAGGGAAAACGAAGGAGAGAGAAAGAGGAATAAGAGGATAAGGAACTTAGGCGGAAAAGTATGAACCGGAAAAAGAAGAGAACTTATAGAAACTAGGAAAGGCTCCTCAGACAGGCCTTTTATGTTGAAATGAGGCGTAAGGTTGATTGGAGGCTTGACCAAGTTCAGCGTATGTGCGCAAAAGCTCTTGAGTGCAAAAGTGAAAGGGCAAATCAATTCGATTGGGTATTTATACCCCCAATTAAAAGTAACCACACAGGCTTTCCCACCCATTAAGTCAGAGGTATCCCTACCGTCAATTCATCATCACACCGTTGAACGTGAAAGACACAGAGCCACCGAAATTTAATGAAGACGTGCTCCAAGTACCAAAACGCCAAGAGCGTTCCCTAAGCAGTTGGAAAGATTTTGGTACTGACAGGAAGACAAGATTTGCCAGGCCAGGACAAGGACCCGAGGACATCAAAATCCTCCTCCCTGCCCGAGGAGCCGGGCAGCAGAATTTTGAGGGAGTATTGTGGGGCCCGAAGATTTGGCAACCCTAGCCCACTCCATATCGGGCCCAAGGCCCATACCGAGGACAAGGCAGTATCCGAGGATGAGCAGGGAAGGCCCAAATTTTTAAGGAGTATCGCCGAGGACGTCCATGTCCTCGACCAGCCGATATCGAAGAGGGGAAGGTTGGCGCCCCACCAAAAGCACCCTCCCAGAGCATACCAAAGAAAAAGACAAGTACCTACGGTCGAACGGGGGAATATGGCGAAGGAGTAATTTGTAGAGGAGCTGTCATCCCCACATTAAAAGCACGCAACTGACACTTTGGCCGCATTAATGGAGAATTGACCATTAAACAGTGATGCCTTGGTTACTTCAACTAACAGAAGGTTTGGAAAGGCGGCTAATGAGACAAGCCCTCAGACACAGGCTTAGATGACCAACAAGTGGATGGCGAAAATCAGCTGAACAGGAATATATAATAGAATGAACCCCTAGAGAATAGGGGGTTTGGGGTTTGGAGGGTTCGGGGACAACCCCTATCTTCATTAGCACTCAAGGAAAAGCTCCTTGGACTGGGCCGAGGATGAACTTCCCCTTAGAAAACTTAGCTAAATCTCACTTGATGATCCTGTAAACCTACATCGACCGTTGTATCATCCACTAATGCCTAGTCCTTCTATCCACTCTCTACAAATTTATTGTATGGGGTTAATTAGGCTTGGGTCCACTCATCCCCAAGAGGGAAGTGCCCGAACCGGGTCCCTACAGCCATTATATGATGTTTAAAATACAAACCAAGATTCAAAAGTGTAAATAAAAGATAATTAGATAATTAATTAGTGTTCAACATTGAAACTACTATGAAAGAAAAAAAAATCCTTATAATAGCACTATATGGATTGAAAAAAAAAAACTAATATCATATACATCTGTGAGAGACCGCGCCCCCGGCCCCATTTTTTATGATGTGTTGGGCCCAACCCATGTGAATGGCTGGAGTCGTGTTATTGCCTTTCAAAATGGAGGTTCAACTAGTTATATTTTCCCCTTTAGATTAAGGGTTTAACAATGGAGTCGCCACTTATTTAATTATTGGAAAAATAAGAAAATTATAATTGAAAAAAAAATTCCTCATTTTATTAATTTGAAATTTACATTGATCATAGGAAAATTACATGACTTTGGTTCTAGATACAATCTAAGATCAAGTACATAACTTTGTTTCCTAGTTACAATCTAAAAATCGAAAAGTACATGGCTTTATTTCCTAGTTACAATTTAAACATCGAAAATTACATGGATAAGCACTTGATCTATTAACCCTTGATCTAAGTTCGGAGGCTATTTTACAAAGTGGGAAGGTGTAAGGCACCCACCTTGCCTAGCAAAACCAATCTTCTAGATTCTGGTGGCCAACATTCATATCACATCATCCAATATGTTATCAATCAATTTGCATGTTGAATTTAAAGTGTGTGCATGTGCTAAACCCTAATTCAATTTATTAAGCATAACATTTGGATTGAAAAATAAACTCTAGTGAATGTGTGTGGATAGTGATATCCTAGATTCAAGAATTTGAAAGAATTATTAAACAAACGTGTTTTTCATATTTTTGATGTGAATTTAAAATTAAAACTAGTGATATGCATGAACATGTGATGAACAACCAAGAACATGTGAAGAACACATAAGAACAATTAAGAACATTCAAACATATTCAAGGGAATTTAAATAATTACTATCATGCTTTAATATTAAATTCTCATCATGGCAACATAAACAAATAGTTAGGGAAGGGGATTATACCTTCATGCAAGATCCATATGGTGGAGGAGACTCTTGATGGAAGTCCTAAGGGTGGAGGAAAAGAAGAGTTAGGAGAGGAAGAGTGAGTCTCACTCAATACCTTGAGTCTCAAAAAGATCAAGATATGACAAGACTACTCTACTTCACTAAAACTCAAGAGAGGAGAAGAGATGGGGGTTTTTGTGTGCTTTTGGAATGAATGAGAGGGAAGGTTTATATAGTAGTGGTGGAAGGAATATGAATGGAAGGCCATTTAATGAGGGTTGACAAAGAATCATGAACCTAGATCTCATTTTAGCCTTGGGGAAAATCTGGTGCATTAAATGAAAAGATTGATGGAAGTGAGGAGCAAGCCAAAATTCGGTTTTCCCGTAGCTGCTGTAACAATTTATAGAGCCAACTTCAAAAAATCATATCTGACTTGATTCTAATCGGAATTGTCTCGTTCTTGTGCTCAAATTGAAGCCCCAGATGTCTAGTTTTTGGGAAAATTATCCTCATTAACAAATTCAAAATATTCTAAGAGATATTGATGAAATGGTGAGCAGAGGTCATTTGTTAGAAAATGGTTTCAGCATAATTAATATTAATAGGTCCCAAATTAGCTCCCAATTAACATTAAATAGCTCCAATCACTCCATTTCAGACTTAATTGGTTCCAAATTTACTCTAATTAAAAGATAATTACACAAATTACTCATTGAATAATTAATGTTTAATTATCTAATTAATTAGGTGTATGCAACCTCACCATAAAATGTAGTCCTAACCAATCAAATTATGACACATCATTAATCTCAAATTGATTATAATTATAACCAATTGGAATCAATTGTTCATAATCACATATAGTCGGACTCAATTTGTGATAGTGCATTTCAGCCATTAAAAATTGATTTGATGATAACTTTCAATCTGGTGGTCCAATTAGGGCTCATGACCAGTCAATTTGATCATTACAACATCAAGATCATTTTGGTGAAATGTGATTAAGGATCTAATGGCCAAAATCAAGATGCATATTTCCAAGGTGAAAGTACCATTTTACCCTCCATGTGAGATTAAATGTGGGTTACAAAATGGGGTGTCAACAACATCTCACACACATACAAAGGAATCTAGTTTGATATGTATCAAATACGAATACTTAGAAGAAAAAAAAAAGAGTATTTGTGTATTCTAGTTAATTTGTGAGTCAAAAATAGAGTATCAATGTATACTAGTTAACTTGTGATCGTCATTGACGTTGTAATTGTTTCTCTTGAATGGATTTTCATTGAGACTTCTTTTGTCCTGTAATGATTTTTCCATTAGAAATGTTTTCCTTTAATTTTCTACTTTATGACCATTTTCTGTGTCACCAATTTTTTTTATTGCTTTGGTAATATCAGAGTATCATTAATTGGGGATAGCCCCCAAAAAAATTTTTAAAAATATTTTGTATTCTGATAAAAAATCTTTTTATATAAAATATAAAAGGCATAAATGCACTTTTGGTTTTTACATTTTGGACCGTTTCTAGATTTGATCCCTAAACTGATTTTGCTCCTAGGTGAGTCCTTTCTTTTTCATATTTGTTTTTAAATGGTCCCTACCATCAACCCAGTTACGAAAAATGCTGAAATGGCAAATAGAATGCATTATTTGCTGATGTGGCTAATAAAAAAATAGTAAAAAAATATATTTAACATTTTTTAAATGTCATGTCAGCATTTAAATTGATAAAAAAAGCTAGCTAAGCAAATTTAAAAAAAAAGTAAATTAAATTAAAAAAAAAAAAAAACCTTAAATCTAATTTAAACTAAAATCATTTCTTAAAAAATAAAAATTCATAATCGTTTTAATTCTTTTTCTTTTTGTTTTTGGTTAACCTCATCAGCTTAAAAAAAATCTTCTACACTCTCTACCACTAATCTCAAACTCTCTCTTTCTCTCTCTTCACCCTACACTCTCTACCACTAAGCTCACAAGCTCAGCCTTCTTCTCCACCAGGCGTCGGAGCTCACAAACTCACAAGCAAACCAATGGCGAGAAGATCAATGCGAGCAGATCAAGGAAGCAGATCAAGCTTCTCTCTTGATGCAAAGAAAACGATGGGAACAATGGATTTCGCTGGAAAAATGAACTCGACCTAAGTGAGAGAGAACGATGGCATTGGAGCCCCGGATTGGAGTGGTCGAGGTTGCTTTGCATGAGGAGTTTTCTGCTGGAGAAGGACGGTAGAGAACATTGATGCTTTTGTGTTGTTGATGGCGGATTTGGGTTTGTTGATGGTGGATTCAGTGCTGTTGATGGCAAGTTGATGGTGGATTTTGGTTTGTTGACGGTGAATTTGGTGTTGTTGATCGGCGGGGTGGTGTTGTTGATGGCGAATTCTAGGTTTGTTTGTGTCTGTGTTTTTTTTTTTTTTTTTTTTTTTTTTTTGCCCTTGATGTTTTGGGTTTGTATGTGTTCTGAGTTTGTTTGTGTTATGAGATTTTGCCCAAACTGTTTTGGGTTTGTTTGTTTTTTTTAATGGGAATTTATATATTTTTCTGGATTTATGGGTTTGATTTCCTAGAGGTTTCAATGTTGATTGTGTTGGAATTTTTTGTGCTGAGATTGATTTTGAATGGGTTAGCCAATTGGGTTTGTCTTGATTTGGAAAAGAACATGAAGAATGAAGTTTTGGGTTGGAGGTTTCTGTGTTTGACATTTTTCTGGGTTGGAGGTTGGATGATTTTTCTGGGTTGGTTTTCTCATGTGGATTTGGGTTTGATGATTTTTTCATGTTCTGAAGGTTTCGGTGGAGGATAGGGATTTTGTATGAAATTTTGCATTGTTCTGGGTTTGATTGTGCTCTTGTTTAGGGTTTGATTGCTCTTGGATTCGGGAAGAACATGAAGAACAAGTTCCTGTGTTCTTACCTAAAAAATAATGAAAGCAATAATAATAATAATAGATTTAATTTTTTTTAATTTATTTTGAATTAAATTGAAATTGAAAAATATAATTTTTTTTTTAATTAAACTGACATGGCTTTTTTTTTTTTTTTTTAATTCAGAAAATGCTGACGTGGCATTTAAAAATAGCAAAGTTAGAACAATAATAAGGCGGTAGAACCAGCCAAGCAGTATATATCAAAATAATTGAAAGCAATTAATGAAACCAATTTAAAACCGTCCAGTATGGCGGTAATCCGTCCAAGGTGGCGGTAATCCGTCCAAGCTGGCGGTAGCAACAAGCAATATAATGAACATAAATAACTGAAAATACTTCTTTATTGAAAGTAGGTAAACACTTACAGTAGTAATAGTCAATACAACAAGATCTCAACAGTAGAGGTTAACAGTTACAAAGCTTGAACTAGTCCTAGTTACAAGGTTTGTATGAACAAGGTTATGGTGAACAAGGTTGTAGTCAACAAGATAATAGGAGAACTTTCTCAAAGAAGGTAAACTCTTTAGAGGAAGTTCTAACAAGAGTTCTAATTTTTGGTCTACTAAGTTCTGAGTTTAACATAAGGGACAACCCCCCTTAAATAGGTAAAATTCAGAATGAATAGTAACACATGAATAGTAAAAGCAAATAGTGTTCAAAATATTCTTTGACCAAAGCATACGGAAAGTGGTCTTGGAATAGTTGAAAGCAGTCATGGGAACATAAGGAATCTTCTTTTCAGTAGCATGAGCAAGAACAGTAACAATATTCTTTTCAGTAGCATGAGTACTCAAGCATGGTAAAGAATAGTAACATCTTGGCTGTTTGTGCTGGCCTGGCAAATAGGGAGAATCAATCATCATCATTTTTTGCATAGGAAATAACAATAGCATCTTGGCCTTTTGTGTTGGCCTGGCAAATAGGATGAATTAATCAATCTTTTGCTAATTCATCAGCTTCATCTTCATCATGACCAAACCACTCCTCATTGTAGGGGTAGTAAGGATCTTTTGCAACAGAGGCCTCAGAAGATCGTTCATCATCTAAATCAGCCTTTTCCTTTTTTAACATTTCAATAAGGGCATTTAGTGCTTCAGGGTCCTTGCGGATATCATCCAATGGAGAACTCACTTTATTGGGTTTAACAGAAGGCTTAGTAGACTTAGAAGAGGAAGCAGATGCATCAGTAGCGACGGGGGATCGACTAACTGAACAATTAGCAATGGGGAGAGAAGCAACGGAAGAAGATTCTCTGGAAACACTAGCAATAATCCTCTGAGTATGAGGGAATTTACCCCACCATTTTACATACCAATGTCTTTGGAGCACATCACCTTCTTTTTCATACTGCCATTTTAATATCCAGGATATTTTGTATCGTTTAACAAAGTGGAGTAAAGGAGGGAACTTGGCACCATAAGCATCAATTTTATAGAACTTCTTGAAACATTCAAAGGCCTCAAGCAATGGTTTAGGAAGTATGTCATTAATAGGGCCAAATTGAGTCCACCAACGATTGAACCAAAGAGGCAGGGCGCCATGGAACTTACTATCAAAGTTAACAAACCAAGAATGAGACATGTCTTCATTTTGGTGAAGCATAAATCTTGTCCAAGCAGTGATATAATCATAGTAAGAATAAGGGATGAGGGATCCGGGCATTGTTTTGGTAAAACTAGGAGAAGGACCCCACTCTTCTTCAGTAATAACATTGACTATGTAAACACCATGATAGATGATCTTGGAGGTATCAACTTTGTCAGTAATGGTTTTAATAATAATAGATTTTTCATGACTCAAGAGACCAGAATAGTATTGTAACTTCTTTTCACTATGCTCAGGAATCCAATGAAATCTTGAAGGAAAATAGCTTCTAGCAAGTGTGAGAGGGTCAGAAATGGAGGCTCTGTTGGGTTCAATATAAAACAGGTTTTGGAAATATTGTTTTTTGGCATATTGAGGAACATTGGGGTTTTTGGGATAAACAGTTTTAATTGGTCGGTTAACAGGGGTTATTGCATAAGGGTCATATGATGAGGCAAGAACAGAAGAATAGTTGGGTTTGGGAATAGTACCTAGTGGGGTGAATCAGTTAACAATGTCCATAGAGGAAACAGGTTTACTAGCTGGGTCCAAAAAGGAAACAGGTTTAACAATTGGGTTAACAGTGGCAGGTGTTTTGTCTTTCGACCTTCTACTTGCCATTAGGACACTGCAAAAATTCACGGGTAAGGAAATCAGGGATGGAGTTTTGAGATCCTTTAATATATTCAATATCAAAGTCAAAAACACTTAAAATAGCTTGCCATCTGGCAAAAATATGTTTTGAAGCAATATTTTCAACATCTTTTTCAATAACATATTTAGCACTTTTGCAATCAATACGTAATAAAAACTTTTGGTTTAATAAATCACTTTGAAATTTTGAAATGCATAATACTATAGATAAAATCTCCTTTTTAATAGTACTATAGTTTAACTGTGCATTATTCCAAATTCCAGAATAGAAACGGACAATTTGTTCAGATGACTCAGGAGAAACTCTTTGTTTCAGAATACCACCATAACCAATGTCAGAGGCATCAGTTTCAACAATTTTGAACGCATCAACAGTGGGAATACCAAGACAGGGCAATGTCTTAACATGAGATTTGATTTGTTTAACAAGGGATGTATGAACATCGGACCAGGAAGGAGGATTACTCTTTAACCGATCAAAAAGAGGTTTACATTGTTTTCTCATATCTTTGTAGAAATCAGCAACATAATTCAATGACCCAAGAAATCTTTGAAGCTGAGTTTTGTCAGTAATAACATCAGGAAATTTATCAGCAAATTGGATGGCTCTATCAATAGGACGAATTTGTCCTTCAGAGATGTCATAGCCAAGGAAACGAACTTTTGTTTGAAACAGTTTAATTTTCTTAGCAGAAACAACAAGACCATTTCTTTTGATAGTTTCTAGAAATGAATATAAATGTTTCCAGTGTTCATCAATAGAGCTGGAGTAAACAAGAACATCATCAATATAAACAATAGTGAAGTGACTGAAACAGTTGAAAATATCATTCATGATATTTTGGAATTCACTAGGAGCATTTTTAAGACCAAAAGGCATCACATTCCACTCGTAATGACCAAAAGGAGTGGTGAAAGCAGTTTTGTACCTATCCTTCTCATTAATTTGGATTTGCTAGAACCCAGATTTCATATCGAACTTAGAAAACACTACAGCCTCACTCAACCTATGAACAAGATCATTCTTATTGGGAATAGGGTACCTAATCCATTCTAAAACCTTATTCAAAGGTTTATAGTTGATAACCAAGCGAGGAGTTCCTCTCTCCATTTCAGCATTCTTTTGAACATAGAAAGCAGAGCAAGACCAAGGGGACTTGCTATTCCTAATTAGTTTTTTCTCAAGCAAATCATGGATTTCCTTTTTGCAAAATTCAACAGTTTCAGCATTCATCTGAATAGGACGAGCTTTAGTGGGAATGTTTTTCTCATCAAAATCTTTAACATAAGGCAAGTCAACAATATGTTTCTTCCTATGCCAAAAAGCATTAGGAACATCAGAGCAAACATCATCAATTAACATTTTTTGAAAATTATCAATTTTTGAGAGCAACAATTTTTCAGAAAGCTGTTCAGCAGTTTTCTTGTATCTAACTTCTTGCTGAAGAAAGCTAAGATGTTTGATTTTTGCATGAATCAGATTGGAAGCATTATCAACATCAATCTCATGATTTGAAGCAAATTTGAATTTTACTTTTTGACCAAAAGGATCAGTGGTAATACCATCATGTTCAACAAGAAAAGGATACAAAGCATTTATGAAAGGCAAGCCAAGAATTACTTTATCAGTCATATTTTTGACTAAAACAGAAGGAATCTTGAAACATATGTTATCATGACAAACATGTGCATTATTCAATTCATATTTAATCTTCATTCGGGAACCGTTAGCAGAAACTAATCGTTCAGTTGATTTTTCAAAGTATTTCGAAGGAATCAATCCTTCTTGGATACAATTTATATCCGCACCAGAATCAATCATAGCAATAACAGTGAAATGGTAATCATAAGAAACAACAATTTTGACTTTTGTAAACCATTTTGGAGAGAGTATTTTATTAACAAGAGCAAGTTGAGAATTATGAACAATACCTTTATCAGAAAGAAGAGCCTGTTGACTAGATCTTCCTTCATCTTTAAGCTCATCTTGTTTCTCATCAGTTTTGTCAAGTTTTTTATTAATTTTAAACATTAACATTTCTTGATTAAGATTGTCACTTTTAATATTTTTAAATTCATGTTTTAACTTACTTATCTCTTGTTTAACAACATTAATTTCATGTTGCAGATTATTAACAGTTAAATCTTTGGATTTCTTTTTACTAGTTTCATTTTCCAACAAGCTTTCATTTTCTTTACCTTTAGTGAGAACATTAATAGATTTATTACAACATGAACTTCTACAACCAATTTTAATATTAGGAGAATCAGATGATTTATCAACAGAATGATAACAGGAATCAGTTGAAGAAGAATCATCTTCCAAAGAATCAGACGAATTGTGTGATTCAAGGATTCTGAATAATTCTTCTTGATCATTATCACCAATTTTTAACATGTTAAACTTGTTTTTTAACTTACCAGGTTTTCCACAATTGAAACATTTACCTTTACCTGACCGTTGGTTAACATGTTTTTTAGAAGCATTTTTCCTTTTATAAAAATCATCAAAATTAGTTCTGTATTTTTTATGTTTTTTATGGCCATAATTTTTGTGACTTTTATCATGTTTTTTCCTCAGTTGCCTAGAAGGAGCAATAGGAGGTAAACCATATTGTTCACAGAAATTACCCATTTCATATTTAGCTTTTCTTTTATTTTTTTAATTGGTCTTTTAACAGTTTTTCATCATTGCACATATTAATTCCAAGTTTTTTAATAGTGCTTAAAATATCACCATAAGTTAAATTATCATAGTCAATAGAATCATTTTTACTAATTAATTCTTGTTTTACCTTATGAGCAAAGATAGGAGGCAGACCGTCAATAAACTTTTCTTTCCAATAAGGCTTGAAACAGTCTTTCCGTTGCATCACCCTGGAAAGGAAAACATCTTGGTACCATCTATAATTAGACATAGTAGGGCATCTCAAATTATTTAACAAGTCAGAAATTCGAGATGAAACATTAGATGGAGTACCAACAAAATGTTTGATAATAGTATAAATCAAGGTATTAACACCATCAGGAACACCTCGACCAATACGATCATCAAAAATAGGCAAGCCTTCATCATTCTTTTTAACAGCATGTTTAATAGAGTCTCTGGAATCTTCTGTGAGATATGAATCCCACCATCCACGAAGAGTACCAGAAAAGCCAGTAGTAAGAAGGTCAACAATTTCAGATTGTTCAAAATCATGATTATTTTGATAAGCAATACCAACCATGGACATATGTCCCATTTTGTTAATAATTTCTTGTTCAGAAAAACCATCAATATTCCATTCATAAATCTTATCAGCAGAAACAGAAAACTGAGTTTGAAAGGCTCTTTCTTCAAACTGCATATCAGGAGGAGTAGGTTTTGAATACCAATTTTTTGTGAGAAACATGGGCTTGGAATTGCCAACAAATCTTTTAATTTCGGGTAAACCATTATCAAAAACATTTTTTGCAGAGACAGAAGAAACAGTATCAGAATCTGTATTTTCATCAGAAACAATTTCATTTTTTGAAATAGTTAGAGCAGCAGGAGTACGTGTAGAAGTACCTTCAGTTTTAACTTTTAAATCAGAAAGCATTTTGTCAACAGTTTCAAGAAGTTTAGACTGAGAGGTTCGAAACTTGGATTTGTTATCATGACTGGGTAAATTAATCAAAGGTTCCTCAGTCTTGATAGAAACAAATTTAACAGGTTTTTGAACAGAAGCAAATTTGTCAACAGAAACAGTTTTCTCAACAATCTTTTCTTCAATACGGTCAAGCTGTTGACCAATAACATGCAAAGATTCATTAGTAAAATTGTTTTGTTCAATAAGGCTAACAACAGGAGTTTGATCATCAGCAATTTTGAAAGGAGTAGCTTTAACATCAATTTTGTCAGTGGTCACCAAAATAGTCTCAAGGGGTGGATGACTAGATCTGACAATGGTTTTGTCACTTTTAACAAAATTAGATTTCTTTATCACATTCAAATAATTTTTGGAAACTTCATCTTTAGAAACATAATAGTTTTCAAGAAAATCAAAGAACAAAATATGTCTTTTCAACTGATTCATTTTTTCTAACCATTTTCTTTTAACACGGTTTTTCTCAGACTGAGCAAAATCATTTTGGTAAATTTTTCTTTTTGTCCTATTTTTAGGAAGCATAAATTCATCAAACAATGGAGTCAGGTCAACTTCAAAATTTTCATTGACAGCAGTCAAAACTCTTAAGTGGTTAACATTATTTTCAATAGGAGGAAAATCAGAATCAGAGGGACAAACAGAATTAGCATCATTATTTTTAGAAAACAACCAAGAGTAAACAATAGAAAATGTATATTCAACAGTGTGATCTTCTCTATTCATAATATCAGGAGGACAACCAGTCCTGGAGCTGACAGAGGAGTTGGATCTCCACAACTTATCCATATTATCCTAGTTTTAACACTCAATTATCATGTTTTTCTCACAACCGTTGCATTTCGTAACACATACCCTAAGCAACCCTATACCACACACATGCCCTACACGCCCTCCTGGCTCACACGGGCCTTACAGTCAGGTTCTGGGAATTCACTTTACACCTAGGGTGGCGCCAACGACGGCAAGAACGGGACACAACAACTGAGCACCAAAGTTTCGGACAGACACGGACAAGGCACAAAGAACACAACCACACTATCACCGGCCAGAAAAGAGTGGCTCTGATACCATAAAGGGGGAAGGGGACACACGGAAGAAGGGAGAGAGGCGGAAGCACAGTAATAATATAGTGAAAGTAAAATGTAAATAGCAAAGTTAGAACAATAATAAGGCGGTAGATAGTGTGTCCGAACCTTTGTGCCTTGTCCGTGTCTGTCCGAACCTTTGGTGCTCAGTTGTTGTGTCCCGTTCTTGCCGTCGTTGGCGCCACCCTAGGTGTAAAGTGAATTCCCAGAACCTGACTGTAAGGCCCGTTTGAGCCAGGAGGGCGTATAGGGCATGTGTGTGGTATAGGGTTGCTTAGGGTATGTGTTACGAAATGCAACGGTTGTGAGAAAAACATGATAATTGAGTGTTAAAACTAGGATAATATGGATAAGTTGTGGAGATCCAACTCCTCTGTCAACTCCAGGACTGGTTGTCCTCCTGATATTGTGAATGAAGAAGATCACACTGTTGAAGATCATGAGATCCCTGATTTCCCTGATTTCCGAAAATGGAACATTCCCAAAGTTGATACTAAAACTGTTTACAAAACTAGTTGGGCTGAATCCACTTTTCATCCTGTTTACAAAGTTAGAACTGTTGAACAAATATTTTCCACTTCAAAAATGCATGAAAAATGTTGTTTGTTTTCCAAGAAAAATATTAATGACTTCATTGCTAAAAAACTCAGCTATTTGCATATTGGTTTTGTTCAAGTTGCTGTTAAACCACTTACCCGAAAGGGTATTAATGCTTCCATTCTCATGTGTTTACGTGATGCTATATTTAAGGTCTTTAAAGATAGCATTCTTGGTATGATCACTGCTTCTTTGTATGATGGTCCTGTTTACTTTAACTGTTATCCTGATATTACTCTTGCTTTAGATGATCCTAATATTATTAAAGCATTGACTTTGAACATTGCTTCTTCTGGTTATATTATGGATGAAGGTAGTAAACCTTTTGCTTTGATTTACCGTATTTATTACAGACTTTTGGGTACTCAGTTAAATCCTTGTTGTTTGAATCCTAGAAAACCCTCTGGTAAAACAATGTTAATCACATGTTCAACTCCTGATGCTAAAGTTCAAGTTCCAAAAATGATTCAATGGCAAGATATTAATCTTCCTACTGAATGGTTGTTGAATCAAGAATCTCCTGTTCCTAAACCTATTTTTGATGAGCTTGATCTCACAAATATTCACCAATATCTTGATGGTACTGTTAAAATATGTTTTCAAAATAATCAACCCTTGAGGATCAACGAAGGAAGACATTCCTTTGCTGGATCTGAAAGTATTTCAAAAAGAGACCATGATGTCAATGAATTTTTGCAAAAGAATTTTGAAAAACCCACTGATCTGAAATTAAAAGGTGTTTCAAGTGATAAATCCCAAATCAGCTCTGTTTACTATTCTACTAAGCCTGAATCTTCCTCTCCATATGGCAAACCTGCTACCGAAGAATGCTAATTCTGTTTGTCCATCTGATTCTGATTTTCCTCCTATTGAAAATAATGTTAACCATTTAAGAGTTTTGACTGCTGTCAATGAAAATTTTGAAGTTGACCTGACTCCATTGTTTGATGAATTTATGCTTCCTAAAAATAGGACAAAAAGAAAAATTTACCAAAATGATTTTGCTCAGTCTGAGAAAAACCGTGTTAAAAGAAAATGGCTAGAAAAAATGAATCAGTTGAAAAGACATATTTTGTTCTTTGATTTTCTTGAAAACTATTATGTTTCAAAAGATGAAGTTTTCAAAAATTATTTGAATGTGATAAAGAAATCTAATTTTGTTAAAAATGACAAAACCATTGTCAGATCTAGTCATCCACCCCTTGAGACTATTTTGGTGACTACTGACAAAATTGATGTTAAAGCTACTCCTTTCAAAATTGCTGATGATCAAACTCCTGTTGTTAGCCTTATTGAACAAAACAATTTTACTAATGAATCTTTACATGTTATTGGTCAACAGCTTGACCGTATTGAAGAAAAAATTGCTGAAAAAACTGTTTCTATTGACAAATCTGCTTCTGTTCAAAAACCTGTTAAACCTGTTTCTATCAAGACTGAGGAACCTTTGATTAATTTACCCAGTCATGATAACAAATCCAAGTTTCGAACCTCTTAGTCTAAACTTCTTGAAACTGTTGACAAAATGCTTTCTGATTTAAAAGTTAAAACTGAAGGTACTTCTACACGTACTCCTGCTGCTCTAACTATTTCAAAAAATGAAATTGTTTCTGATGAAAATACAGATTCTGATACTGTTTCTTCTGTCTCTGCAAAAAATGCTTTTGATGATGGTTTACCCGAAATTAAAAGATTTGTTGGCAATTCCAAGCCCATGTTTCTCACAAAAAATTGGTATTCAAAACCTACTCCTCCTGATATGCAGTTTGAAGAAAGACCTTTTCAAACTCAGTTTTCTGTTTCTGTTGATAAGATTTATGAATGGAATATTGATGGCTTTTCTGAACAAGAAATTATTAACAAAATGGGACATATGTCCATAGTTGGTATTGCTTATCAAAATAATCATGATTTTGAACAATCTGAAATTGTTGACCTTCTTACTACTGGCTTTTCTGGTACTCTTCGTGGATGGTGGGATTCATATCTCACAGAAGATTCCAGAAACTCTATTAAACATGCTGTTAAAAAGAATGATGAAGGCTTGCCTATTTTTGATGATCGTATTGGTCGAGGTGTTCCTGATGGTGTTAATACCTTGATTTATACTATTATCAAACATTTTGTTGGTACTCCATCTAATGTTTCATCTCGAATTTCTGACTTGTTAAATAATTTGAGATGCCCTACTATGTCTGATTATAGATGGTACCAAGATGTTTTCCTTTCCAGGGTGATGCAACGGAAAGACTGTTTCAAGCCTTATTGGAAAGAAAAGTTTATTGACGGTCTACCTCCTATCTTTGCTCATAAGGTAAAACAAGAATTAATTGGTAAAAATGATTCTATTGACTATGATAATTTAACTTATGGTGATATTTTAAGTACTATTAAAAAACTTGGAATTAATATGTGCAATGATGAAAAACTGTTAAAACACCAATTAAAAAATAAAAGAAAAGCTAAATATGAAATGGGTAATTTTTGTGAACAATATGGTTTGCCTTCTATTGCTCCTTCTAAGCAAAAAGGTAAAAAACATGATAAAAGTTACAAAAATTATAACCATAAAAAATATAAAACTAATTTTAATGATTTCTATGCTAAAAGGAAAAATGTTTCTAAAAAACATGTTAACCAACGGTCAGGTAAAGGTAAATGTTTCAATTGTGGAAAACCTGGTCATTTTAGTAAAGATTGTAAACAAAAACCTGGTAAGTTGAAAAACAAGTTTAACATGTTGAAAATTGATGATAATGATCAAGAAGAATTATTCAGAATCCTTGAATCAAACAATTCCTCTGATTCTTTGGAAGATGATCTTTCTTCTTCTGATTCTTGTTATCATTCTGCTGATGATTCTTCTGATTCTCCTAATATTAAACTTGGTTGTAAAGATTCCTGTTGCAATGTTGTTAAAACTGTTAATGTTCTTACTAAAGGTGAAGAAAATGAAAGCTTGTTAATAAAATTGATTGGTCAAATTGAAAATCCTGAATTACAAAAAGAATATTTGGATAAGTTCAAGAAAAACTTGTTAAAAGATGAAACTAGTAAAAAACTTAAATCAACTATCAGTTTTGAAGAAACTTTGGAAAGATTTAATAAAAAGAAATTCAAAGATTTAACTGTTAATGATCTCCAATGTGAAATTAATACTGTTAAACAGGAGATAAGTGAATTAAAACTTGAACTAAAACATATTAAAAGTGATAACCATAATCTTAAACAAGAAATGTTAATGTTAAAAATTGATAAAACTATTGATCAAAATAAGACTGATGATGAACAAGATGAGCACAAGGATGGAGATGAATCCGGTCAACAGGCTCTTCTTTCTGATAACGGTAATGCTGATGATTCTCAAATTCCTCTTGTTGATATTCAACCTAGTCTTGTCAGTATTAACAAAATTCTTCCCCCAAAATGGTTCACAAAAGTGAAGATTTTTGTTTCCCATGATTATCATTTCACTGTTATTGCTATGATTGATTCTGGTGCTGATAAGAATTGTATTCAGGAAGGATTGATTCCTCCGAAATATTTTGAAAAATCAACTGAAAAATTGGTTTCTGCTACTGGTGCTCAAATGAAAATCAAATATGAATTGAATAATGCTCATATTTGCCATGATGATGTCTGTTTTAAGATTCCTTCTGTTCTTGTTAAAAATATGACTGATAAAGTGATTCTTGGCTTGCCATTTATAAATGCCCTGTATCCCTTCCTTGTTGATAATGATGGAATTACTACTGATCCTTTTGGACAGAAAGTAAAGTTTAAATTTGTTTCACAACTTGAAATTGATATCAATGATGCTTTAGATTCTCCTGCTACATGCTTCCTAAACAATTTTGAAGGTAATACTAGTAATGCCAAAATATCTACTATTACCACTGACTCTAATATTTCTAATGATCTTTTGCAGAAATCGAGCACTGTTGCAAGGATAAATACCACTAGTGAGTGGGATAATATTAGTATTTATACCACTAATAAGTGGATTATTATGGCTCCCTCTACTGAGAGAAAAAACAAGGGAAAAGCTCCTATACAGGACTATTCCCAAACCAAAATGCATGAAGGCGCATCTTCTGGGGTAAAACCCAGTGGATCGACATCCCTTCAAGGGTATGTCCCGGCAACGGTGGCATATTCCAGTGGTGATATTGTGATTGCTTTACAGGAAGTTTTGTCAAAAAATTTACAATTCCACAATGGAATCTATTCAGAACTTCCAGATTCTATTAAATTTATTCTTGATAACCTTCAAGCTGCTTTTATTCAAAACCACCATGATCTTTTAAAAAGCACTCTTAGAGCCCTGGAAATCCATCTTGTTAACCTTTCTGTCCAGAATGAGGCTTACCTAAGCCATTATGTTAACCATATCTCAGAAAACCCTCTTGCTTCAAATAATGACCCTGTTTCACACCTTGTTTCAGAAATTGGGGCTTTTAGAAGCCAACTTGTTAACCATCCAAATATTACAAATGATCCTTACACTAGTCAACTCTTTGGCAAAGAGGATATCCATTCAAAGGATAAAATGACTATAATGGGCACTGATTATTCTAGATTGAGCCTTAAGTCCCAATCTATGTTAAGAAGTGCTTTTGCCAACTTGCCATCAGATATACAATCACGTATACTGAAGAGCAAGGCTATGTTTAGGTCTTTTGACCTATGGTTCAAATGTTTCAAGAAACTTGTTACCGCCACTATTCCTGATCCTGATGAACTTGATGAAGGTGATAATGTGTTTATCCAGTTGGACTGGGAAGAACACTTTGGGAGTACTCTCAGAGTGTATGAAAAACCATACCGATTTCCTGGTCTCTTAATTAATTATGATGATGGTTACTTTGCTGCTGATGATGATGATGATAGAGATCCTAACTGGCTTTCTCATATGTTTGAATATGGCTTTTTCAGATTTCTAAAATTAACAAGCCATTACCAAGCCAGTCAACTTCCTCAAATTATTCAAGATGCCATTAAAAAATTTACTGGCCCCACTATTTCCATCCGATGTTGGAGTACTTTGCCTAGATGGGAAAGAAATAACTGGATGAATGTCCAGCCTTCGAAACATCTTATTCTCATCAATGGTCATACTCATCAGGGGCAATGGCTTGTAGGGGATCCACATTTGTCCTTCAAAGATCCTTATGCTCTTGCAAAATGTTGGGGAAACTATTTTAATAATCAAATTATTGAAGTTGCTCAGAACCTGTGGAAGGATTATCATTTCATGGGAAGCACTGATAGAATTTCTGTTTTTGGTCCCAGGCCACGTGTTGACGCTATTGCTCGTTTGCGTATTGCAGACCATTGTAATCCAAAGAGCTTTCTCATTCCAGGAAGAAGACCACTGGATGAGCCTATTTTATATTGTGGATTTTGCAACTGATATGCTATTAATCATGAGCATGATTATGACTCTCCACAAGGTCCCTTTGATCCTTTTGATGGTTATCCGTCTGATGCTCCTTCTACTGATTGATTGTGTGGTCCTCAGGTTATTGTTACTACTATTCCCTATTTGTCTAGCTAGCATAATGGCCACTATTCAAGTACATGCGCACATGATGATATTCCCTATTTGTCTAGCCAGCATAATGGCCACTATTCAAGTACATGCGCACATGATGATATTCCTATTGACCTTTGTCAGAAATTTTGCTAGTGATGTTCAAAGAAATATTCCTATTAACCTTTGTCAGAAATTTTGCTGGATTTTGCTGATTTTATGCTTCACATGTTGGAAGTATTGCATGCTCCTGAAGACTCCCATCATTGTGCAAATTTGTTTGGCTTCTTTTGATGGCTTCTTTTAAGGACAGAAATGATGAGGCCTAAGCCTAAAAATGAAGGCCTAGTCCTTTCCGTAAGATGCTCCTAATCTCTTCATGTTCCCTCCATGACTTGGAGTCAAAAAAGAAAAAGACTCACTTTTCACTATTCATCTGTCACTATTCACCTGTCACTATTCATCTGGCACTATTCATCCGTCACTATTCACCTGTTACTATTCATTCCGAATTTTACCTATTTAAGGGGGGTTGTCCCTTATGATAGAGGCAAAACTTAGTAGACCAAAAATTAGAACTTTTGTTAGAACTTCCTCCAGAGAGTTTACCTTCTTTGTGAGAGTTCTCCTATTATCTTGTTGACTACAACCTTGTTCACCATAACCTTGTTCATACAAACCTTGTAACTAGGACTAGTTCAAGCTTTGTAACTGTTAACCTCTACTGTTGAGATCTTGTTGTATTGACTATTACTACTGTAAGTGTTTACCTACTTTCAATAAAGAAGTATTTTCAGTTATTTATGTTCATTATATTGCTTGTTGCTACCGCCACCTTGGACGGATTACCGCCATACTAGACGGTTTTAAATTGCTTTCATTAATTGCTCATATTTACTTTCAATTATTTTGATATATACTGCTTGGCTGGTTCTACCGTCTTATTATTGTTCTAACTTTACTATTTACATTTACCTTCACTATATTATTACTGTGCTTCCGCCTCTCTCCCTTCTTCCGTGTGTCCCCTTCCCCCTTTATGGTATCAGAGCCACTCTTTTCTGGCCAGTGATAGTGTGGTTGTGTTCTTTGTGCCTTATCCGTGTCTGTCCGAACCTTTGGTGCTCAGTTGATATTTTTTAAATGCCACGTCAGTGATTAACATGCCAACAATGCATTCTGCTTGCCACTTCAGCATTTTCGATAACTAGGTTGACGGTAGGGACCATTTTAAAAACGACTATGAAAAAGAAGGGACTCACCTAGGAGCAAAATCAGTTTAGGGACCAAATCGAGAAATAGCCCAAAATGTAGGGACCAAAAGTGCATTTACGCCAATATAAAAATATTAAACATGTGTAATTTTAAAAGAAAATCTTATTCATTTTACATAGAAATTAAATTTATATATACATATATATATATATATATATATATATTGTGGGGCCCCAAATGTTTAAACAACCCCGGCCCACTCCATAGCCAGCCCAAGGCCCACGCCGAGGAGAGTTGGTAGGCCGAGGGTAAAAGGGAAAATCTCAGGCCCTCCAGGGGTCTCGCCGAGGATGCCCACCTCTTCGGCGAACTGACGTTGATAAAGGGAAAATATCTCCCCTCCATTAAATGAACTTCACCAACATTCTGGCCGCTTTGATGGTGAAGTGACCAGCGAACCCAGGTGCTTTGGTCACTCCAACTAATAAAAAGTCTGCAAAGATGGCTGAGAACTAACATAAAGCCTGCAAAAGCAGATGATGGGACAAACCCTTATCTACAGTGACCGGATAACCGACAGATGGACGGCTGAGATTAACTAAAACAATACTATATAACCAATAGGATTCCCAACATAAAGGGGGGAGATGAATCAGTCCAAAGAAAAAGGACAGAATATCTATCAACTCTAAGAAAAATAGATCCTCGGCCTGAGCCGAGGACAAGTGTGCTTCGTAAACACATAACCAAAGTGATGATTATTCCCTACAAAAGCACTTAGCCAAATTTCTTTAAGAAGATTCCTATGAATTTCATGTCATCTATTATTTGTTATAAACTTCATATCAACCGTTATTTACTTCGATATTGCCAAGCCCTTTTACCCACACTCTACAAATTTTTATTGTTAAGGGTCCACTGCAAATTGAGTCCCTACATATATTAATTAGTTTTTATTTTTTTTAAGTTTTATAAGAATGTTGAAGATTAATTATATTTAATAAACAGAGTCACATTTTTTTTTCAACAAATGATAGAGTCACAATTCATTAGTGATTAGTGTTATATATATATCCTATGGGGTTATGTTTTGACTTTATTGTGTGATTAATTTTAAAATTTTTTATTTTGTGTTGTTAATCATTGTAGGAACATATAAACCTTGTTTGAGTTTGATTTCTCTATATATGATTTTTGATTAGGTCATGTATAGCACGGAATGAAATTAATTTTTTGTTATAGGTGTAAAGATATTTTTTTTTCCAATTATTGGTATGATTAGTATGTATGAAAAGTATTTGGGCAAACTACATATTTGGTCTTCAACCTTTACACCATATGTCAATTTGGTCTTTAACCTTTCAAATATATCAATTCAGTTCTTGATTTTTTGATATTGTGTCAAAATAGTCATTGTCGTTAAGTAATAGATGAAAAATGCTGACGTGATTAACAACCAAAATAAAGTATAATTTTTTATGCCACATAGACTACCATGTGTACTGCCATATCAGCATAAATTAAAAAAATATATATAAATCAAACAAAATCCCTAAATCTCAAACAAATATCTTTGATTCCGCCTCACTAAAACTTGATGACAAATTCAAAGAACATTAATAGAAAAACAAATCTAACATAAAAATTCCAACTTGAGTATAAATGTGTAATAACAATCGTCCATAAATGTTTTTAAATCAAATGGGTAATTATTAAAAAAAATTCCAATATTTCCATCAGAGTTTCCGAGAAAAAGAAGAAGAAGAAGAAGAAGTAATACCCAAATCAATGGACACATGGATGAAGAACAACATTGCAGTTTTTTTTCTTAACAAAAAAAGGGGTTTCTTTTCCAGTATTTTCGTTGGAACCAAACACAGCAAAATCGATACCTAAAAAACTTGAAAAGGCATATATGGAAGGTGAAAACGCAGGGGTGACAGAGATAGAGAGAATATTCACTAAGAAAGGAGAAAGGGAAGATCATCAAATAGCCTAAGCCTCTAGTTCAGTCCTCACTGTGACAGACCCAACAAGTAGTCTCACCTCTATGTACTCACACCACAACTTTACAACAAAACCCAACAGAGAAATTGGGCTATTCAACTCACAACCATAAACAAAATGACTTCATTGCACGCCTCTTATATTAGGTAGTCCCCATCAAATGATGGACAATAAATTTTGGACAGTGATTGTGGGTTTTAGGATGCCATTGCAAAAATAGGCTGACAAAGAGAAAGTCAGAGTAATTGGCAAAATTTGGCAAATAAACTGATTTTAGGAAGTTTTTCTGTGAATAGAATGCGTGTGAAACATTTTAGTAAGTTGGACTGTTTTTGAAAATCAAGTTTAAGAAACTCGAGTTCCAACCCATTCATACTCATTTTTCCCTTGCGTGAAGTCTGTCATGGACTTAAAAAAAAAAAAAAAAAAAAAAAAAGTGGAACTCGAGTTTAAGAAACTCGAGTTCCATTTGAACAGTACTCAAGTTTCTTAAACTCGAGTTCCATTTGCATATTTTGGAACTCAAGTCTAGGAAACTCGATTTCCACTTTTTTTTTTTTGAAAATAGTCTAACTAACTATATAGTTTCACGCGCATACCATTCACCAAAAAACTTCCTAAAATCGGTCTATTTAACAAATTTTGCTGCTATTCCTGGGTTGTTGTTTGATAGATTTTCAGATATCTTTATTTTTGTTTGAAGTATTTTGCTAATGGTAATGGTAGATTGAGAGGTTCCATTCTTTGGCAAGGTAGGGAGATGGTTTTTTTTTTAAAGGTTCTGCTGATGTGGTTTTTTTTAAGGTTCTGTTGATGTGGTAGTCCATGTAGGAGTTTTGTGGCAAAAAAAAAATTTTATACTTTATTTTAATTGTAAGCCACATTAGCATTTTTCATCCATCACTTAACGGCAAGGACCATTTTGACCCAATATCAAAAAGTCAGGGACCAAATTGACACATTTGAAATGTTAAGAAACCAAATTGAAATATGATGTAAACGTTAGGGATCAAATATGTAATTTACCCAAAGTATTTTTAGTGGTAGATTCAAATTTGTATCAATTTTTAAAAAGGAAATAATAAATTTTTAAGATATAATAATATATGAGCCTTTTTAACTTTTTAAAGTTATTCAGTAGTGAGCACATTGGTGCACATTGGTGCCCATCTTCCTCCTTGTTGCCCTGGGCATGTAGGGGTTACCACCTCCCCTCCTATACATTAACACCCCTAAAGTTTGGGCTAATACCAGCTAGGTCGAAGACATTTCAAAACTGACTAACTTGGTCTCTAAACCCAACTTGTTCCATAAACCATTACTCATTTTTTTTTTCTCTCTCTCACAATGATTAGTGACTAAGTTAGTCAATTTTGAAGTGTCTTAAACCGTCTTGAATTGGCATTAGCCCAAGCTTACTTTTGGGCATTAACTATATTATACCCTTTTTTATTAACAAAAAAAAAAAAAAAAATCTAACGTTATACATTGCTAAAAATCTTTGGGAGAATTACACTTCAAAATTCCTTGAAATTTGGGGAAATGACACTTCACCCCAAACCTCCAAACCTAAAGGAAAAAAAAAAAAGCACTTCACTCCTTTAAGGTTTGAAGAAATTAACACTATCCCATTTTGTTTATATTAGTAATGGAATATTCTAAACTTCTACACAAACCTCTTTACAGAAGTTTAATCAAAATTTAAAAAAAAAAAATAACTGATAAGTTTAGAAGAAAAATGGAAAATTTATTAAGTACCAAAACACTTACAATGGTAATTCTCCTCACAACCTATTGAAAATAATAATAATAATAATTATGGGGCCCAAATATTTGGCAACCCCGGCCCACTCCATATCGGGCCCAAGGTCCATGCCGAGGAGAGTGCAGAGTCCAAGGATAAAAAGGAGAGGCCCAAGTCATCAAGGGACCTTGCCAAGGATGCTCACATCCTCGGCAAGCTAACATTGAAAGAAGGAAGCCATCACTCACCCATTAAATGCATGCCACCAACACTCTGCCCGCATTAATGGTGAATTGACCAGCAAACAGTGATACCTTGGTTACTTCAGCTAACAGAAAGCCTGCAAAGGCAGCTGATGGGACGAGCCCTCAGACACAAATTTAGATGGCCGACAAGTGGACAACAGAGATCAACTGAACAAGACTATATAATAGATAGAACCCCCAAAGTAAGGAGGTGGGACCCTTTAGTTGGAAAGTAAAGGGTTTTTCAGGGTGTTCAAGGACAACCCTTGTATTCTTTGGTCCTAAGGAAAGAGCTCCTCGGACTGGGCCGAGGACGAACTTTCCTCAAGAACACTTAGTCAAACTCTTGTTATTATTCTTACGAATCTTACGTCGACTATTGTCTTCCTTGCTAGTGCCTAATCCTTCTATCTACTCTTTACAAATTTATTGTACGGAGGCTGCCCAAAAACGGGTCCCTACAATTGGCGCCGTCTGTGGGGAAGACTTGTGCGCTAGCAAGTGCGTCGGTTGGTGTGAAAAAATCAAGAGCAACACTTCTTTCAAAAAAAAATATACACACAACCAAGGGCAACATATTCATTTAAAAAGCAACCATCACAAAAAATCGAAAAGGTACAAGAAGTAAAAGAGATAAAATGGGGCTACTTCTTTATTAATTTTGAAGAGAAGTTACACTTTACAGCAGATGCTTATGCAGGCTTGTTCTAAAGCTAACTACAAAGACAGACACCCATGCAGGCTTGTTCTAAAGCTAACTACAAAGAAAAACGCCTAAACAGGCTTGTGCTGAAGCTAAAAGAAAAGGAAAGGGTGAGAGGCCTAGGCAGGCTTGTTTTAAAGCCAGGCCAAGCGTTGGAGGGAGAGGTGGAGACAGACCTATGTTAAGGCCGCCTACAGCTCCCCAACCACCACTTGCGGCGGAAGAAAGAAGAAGGAAGAAGAGGTCACGGCACCTGACGGTTCCACCTCAAGGTTCCACCTGGTTTCCCTCCCAATCCCATAACAACTGGGAGCGGACAAATCACTACCAACTTGGAGGGCTGACAAATCCAAACCCGGAGGAGAGACGTTACGTTCCTTTCGGATCTCCCTTCGAACTACAAGGGGAGTCCTATCTTTGGCTAGGTTGAAAAGAATGAAAATCTTCGGCCTCTGCCTACTCCGCCTCCATCGTGTTGTCCAGGATCGGAGTAGCATTCTCGGCTCCTGAAAGGGGCTCGGCTTCCCTGTCGCTGCCTTTTCCCAAGGCCACTTCATCTCTTGAGGCACAAGCTACTCTTTTGGCAAAACCCTTGAGATGCCTAGAGAGTGGTGTATTTGTGAGATTTGAACTCGAGTATTTATCAAGTTTGAAGGAGGGATCACCCTAAAATGCCTTATATAGAAGGAAAAAATTGGTGAAAGCCAGCCTTCACAGAATCCTAAGGAGGAATTACCGGAGGAATTAACTCCACCCAATTTCTAAGAGGCTTATCAACCGCTGGATCCTCGTAAATCCGCAAGGACATTAATGAGGAGGCGCCTCGCACACCAAAGCGCCAAGCGCGTTACTCGAATAGCCCAAAAGACGCCTCGTTATCAGAAGTGGCACGCTGGACGAAGGGGCTAGACCGAAGAAGAATCCTCCCTCGATGGAACAGGCTCGGGGCCGCTGTCACTACAAAGGCAAACTCCCCAACGCTAAGGATGAGCCCCCTAACTCCAAGCAGTCCAGAAGAACCAAGTGCTGGACAGAACCAAGGCCTTGCATGGTCCTCAGACTCAAGCCTATAGGGAAACCAGTTACTAAAAGAAGAACTAAGTGTTAGACAGAACCTAGGCCTTGCATGGTCCTCGGACTCAAGCCTCTTGGGAAACTAACTACTCAAGAAGAACTAGGTACTAGACAGAACCAAGGTCTTGCATAGTCCTCGGACTTAAACCTATGGGGAAACTAGCTACTTCAAAACCAAGTGTTGGACAGAATCAAAGCCTTGCATGGTCCTCGAACTCAAGCCGATGGGGAAACCAGTTACTAAAAGAAGAACTAAGTGTTAGACAGAACCTAGGCCTTGCATGGTCCTCGGACTCAAGCCTCTAGGGAAACTAACTACTCAAGAAGAACTAGGTACTAGACAGAACCAAGGTCTTACATAATCCTTACACTTAAACCTATGGGAAAACTAGCTACTTCAGAACCAAGTGCTGGACAGAACCAAGGCCTTGCATGGTCCTCAGATTCAAGCCTCTAAGGAAACTAACTACTCAAGAAGAACTAGGTACTAGACAGAACCAAAGTCATGCATAGTCCTCGGACTCAAACCTATAGGGAAACTAGCTACTTCAGAACAAAGTGCTGGATAGAACCAAGGTCCTGCATGGTCCTCGGACTCAAGCCTATGGGGAAACCAATTACTAAAAGAAGAACTAAGTGTTAGACAGAACCTAGGCCTTGCATGGTCCTTGGACTCAAGCCTTTGGGGAAACTAACTACTAAAGAAGAACTAGGTACTAGACAGAACCAAGGTTTTGCATAGTCCTCGGACTCAAACCTATAGGGAAACTAGCTACTTTAGAACCAAATGCTGGACAGAACCAAGGCCTTGCAAGGTCCTCGAACTCAAGCCTATGGGGAAACCAATTACTAAAAGAAGAACTAAGTGTTAGACAGAACCTAGGCCTTACATGGTCCTCGGACTCAAGCCTCTGAGGAAACTAACTACTCAAGAAGAACTAGGTGCTAAACAGAACCAAGGTCTTGCATAGTCCTCGGACTCAAACCTATGGGGAAACTAACTACTTCAGAACCAAGTGTTGGACAGAACCAAGGCCTTGCATGGTCCTCGAACTCAAGCCTATGGGGAAACCAGTTACTAAAAGAAGAACTAAGTGTTAGACAAAACCTAAGCCTTGCATGGTCCTTGGACTCAAGCCTACGGGGAAACTAATTACCAAAGAAGAACCAAGTGCTGGACAGAACCAAGGCCTTGCAAGGTCCTCGGACTCAAGCCTATGGGAAAACCAGTTAATAAAAGAAGAACTAAGTGTTAGACAGAACCTAGGACTTGCATGGTCCTCGGACTCAAGCCTACGGGGAAACTAATTACCATAGAAGAATCAAGTACTAGACAGAACTAAGGCTTTGCATAGTCCTCGGACTCAAGCCAATGGAGAAACCATCCCCCCCCTTGAAATACCAAGTGTTAGACAGAGCCCAGGTCTTGTACGTTCCTCGGCGTCAAACCTATAGGGAAACTAGTTGCTTCAAAGGAATCCAAGTACTAGACAGAACCAAGGTCTTGCATGGTCCAAGGACTTAAACCTATGGGGAAACTAGTCACTTTAGGAGGATCTAAGCACTGGACAGAACTAGGGTCTTAAACTGACCGCGGGCCCAAACCTACGACGAAGTTGACCACTTTGGTACTAGTGATGAGCACTACAGGGGACGATGACCAATGTAGTCGGCGAAGGCGCAATTAAAGCCAGAATCATGCAAGCCAAAAAAAAAAAAGGGATATATGTATATGTATAATATAACACAAGCAAAATGAGTAAGAAAAGAGAAAACAGGTACTTCATTGAATCTTTAGAAAAAAGTTGTACGAGGCAAATGTGCCATTACAATGCTAAAAGAAAAAGAAGGAAAACAAGGCAAAGGCGCACGCGGAGGATCATTCCTGCGACTCCATCTCAACCCCCCCCTCAGGGGGCTGGGTAGAGGAGGTCTCAGAATCCTTGGGGCCCTCGCTTGGGGCCGCAGCCTGGGAAGGGTCAGCTGGGTGGGATACCTCCTCTACAAGAGGTGCTTGGACATCAGCTAAGGGGCCCGCAGTCTCCCCAGGCACATCAGCTATGGAACCCTTGCTTGCCTCAACGGCCTCAGGAGGATCAACTTCCTTGGTTGGCTCGCCTGGAGTGATGGCAGTGGGGACACCCTCCTCGAAAACAACCCCAGCCTGTGTAAGGGCCTCATTCCAAACCTGGGAGCAGTAAAGTCTGCACACGCCAGGCACTTAGGCTCTAAGGTCGACTTCTGTTTCAGTCGCTCCTGCCTCATAGGCATTCTGTGCAGTCTTGTCTTTGGAAGCCTCAGCCTCAGCCCTGGCAAATTCAGCCTCCTCCTTGGCTTTCAAAGCCTCATCCCTGGCAGACTCCGCAGCGCCTCTAGCCTTATCTGCCTCAAGCACCCTCTCACCCAGGGTCGCGATCTCCTCTCTGGCTATCCTCAGCTGATCCTCTACTTGGTGCAGGTTGTCGGTTTGATCCAGAGCCAATTTTTCAGTGGCTGAGAGGGTAGTCTCAGCGGTGTCTCGAGCCGCCTTCATCTCCTCCAACTGGTCCATCGCCTTTTTAAGATCATCCTTGGAAGCGTTGAGGGTCTGCACGGTGTCCAACAACTTGGTATGCTCCGAGCCAACGACCTTACTTTGGCTACTAGCTATGTCCTCCAGCCTGAAGGTAGCCTGGATAGCCTGCCAATTGCAACCAATATGCAGCAGATAAGGATCTAAAGAACGGAAAGTCAAGAAAATCACAAACAATTAGAAAGCTTACTGTCATGACCCAAACCTGTACTTCAGGATTTAGAGCATGACCGGCATGTTAATATCAAGTTTATCTCAATACTAACACAAACCAACTTAAACTGAAGGGCTTATTCAAAATTTGTTTCTTGAATACCTGCTTATTTTCTTCCATAAATACCATAATATACAAAATGATGAAAACCCTGAAATTTCATTCCTTTTAAACTTGGAAGATTACCACCTGGCTAAAACTTAGGGTATTCGTATAAATATTACATAGCTAAACGTTTAGTAAAACTCTTATTACAAACCTAACCCCAAAGGCATACAACTGGGGTTTAAAACAAACTAAAATACGAAATTACATATGTGCTCTAGAATCAAGTATATCTTGATTCCTTCTATACAACAAAAGAGCTAAACTACTAAACAACAAAACTCTACATTCTAATAAACGAGAAAAACACCGAATCCTTGCCACCTCTAATACTCTTGCTACTTCCAGGAAGAACCTGTGCACTGAAATATAAAATGGTGAGCTGCGAAGCCCAGTTAGGTTTTTAAGCTCCATGGTCCTTTAATAAGAATGCATGTAAATCAAATATTTTATGGATATGCCAGGTTTGATAATATAGCTTCATACTATTCACGTGGTTCTTATGATAACTTACGAGCCTTTAGATGAAAATACTTTATTTTCCTTTCATATAATAATAAAAGAACATAATAAGGAACATAGACATAATTCAATAACTTTATCTTAAAAATTTACAAAGTGCTTCATTATAAGCTTCTTCTTTTCATGAGAGTTTTTTAACTTTTCATAATGCATTTAAATAAAATCATTCTCTCATGATCAACAACATAATATAGCTGTTCATAACATAATGGTTAATCCATATCTGATAAGTCTGTACAGAGAAGGCCTCATCACATTTGAGTGACCTCGTGTGCATGATATTGTCCTCTTTGAGAGGCCTGATGGCACATCTCCTCAAGGTTTTATTCCTCCCCGCCGTCCGTACACATTGGGGAGAAGGCCTTATTCAGATTAGAGTTACGGGCAACCCCATTTCCTTTACTTTAAATGGCCTAGAGTTACGGGCAGCCCCATTTCCTCTATTTTAAATGGCCAAACTGATCACATTTTCCATGGAAAGCCAATAATTAACCCCTACTGGCTGAGTTCAGAACATAACAATGGAATAACCCGAACGCTATATTTTTCTGATAACTATGCTTTTACATAATCATTCCATAATAGTAGCATATCCACTTCATTCTGAAATATTATGTTCTTGATATAAGTACTAGCATTAATATGCTAAAATTATCATATATATAAGATTGAACAACTCACGAACATATCTTTTACTTAAATCATGCTTATATGTAATATCTTTAATTAAAAGGTTTTAATGCATAATACTTTTTGAAATAATCTTTATACTTATCAAAAGCACATATCTCAAATCCCTTACCTGAAAACAGAAGACGCGAGAGATTGTATCAGAGGAGCTCAAGTGTCCGTGTTCTCGTTCTCGTCACCTAAATGAAAACCAAAACTTATTACCGACCAACTCATCCTAATATATATACTTATACCTCAAACATAACCTAACTCTCAAACTCAAGAAAACCTTAATTCCCATCACATAAAGTTCCCCAAAGCACATAATCCAATCATTAAACACATTATGCATCCAAACCATATCTAAACCAGGGCATAAAATTAATATGTAATCAAAACATACTAAAGAATGAGCATATAAAATTATAGCTCAAAACATTCACCCTAGCTTGAGAATTAAATCTACAAAGTCAGAGTTATCCTACCCTGTTTATTGCTCATTACAGCAGCAAAAGCCCCATTTGTAAAATACGAATGGGCTATCCAAACACATCCAAATGGCATGAAAAGTTACAGAAGTACTCCCCTGTATGTCTATCATATACCATAAAATTTTCGTAGTCAAAGCATAAAACCATGATTTATTAAAAATCATACAAGCCAACGTGTTCGAATCTGTCCTGGCAGAAACTCATGCAAATTAGAAATTAAATCATTATTTTTCTATTCATCCAAATGCTGTGAAACCACTTCCACAACAACCATACATGTCTTAGGGTTCATAAAAACTATTCCTAGCATCCTAATTCACAAAACATGATTTAATACAGAATTTTCTTGTTGTAAACATCAAATCTGTCACAGTGACAGCTTCAGTGCATGTTCTTACAAAAATCATCAACAAATAGCAATTAGCCTTCATTTCATTTGGGTATTTTTATACTTATACAATACATATTAAAATACCCTAATCAGCATCCAATAGACCATAACACTATCAACTTTCAAATTACTAAAATAGAATCACAAGATTAACTTCTAAAATCAGAACAGAGAACAAAGAAGGAAAATAAACAAAACAATCATACTATTCAAATACACACAAAATCATATGAGGTTTAATTCACTTACCCACACCCTTTTGAAGATGAAACCTTAGTGCTTAGACTCTTAATTTGTCCTTAGAGAGAGTTGTCTATGATTTTTGGTGAGAGGGTGAAAGAGAGTTACAGCCGTGTGAGAGGGGAAGAAGAAAGAAACCAGAATAAAGAAGAAGGAGAAGAGAGAGAGTTGAACTTTCTGGTTCCAGCAAAAGAAAAGATAAAGAGAGACTTTTGGGGCAGCCAAGAAGATAAGAACATTAACTTTAGGGGGATGAGACACGTGTGATGCTAGGGAAAAATATCACACCCACTTTTCTTCAACTTTTCTTGCATTCACACTTACATTTTTCTGATTTTTGTGTGTGTACCCGTGAAAAATAGAGGAGCATAACTTCTTGGATGTTCTAATTGCTTGAGAAAAGTCAAGGAAAATGGCTCTTGGTGAATTTGCATGGCCGGCCAAGTCTTGGCCCTTTTGGTTTGTCCACATGCATGGTGCTTTAGTACTATATGTGTTGACTTCTCATTGGTTGCATGTGGGTGAAATTTTCACTATCATATCTCATGCATCATATGCCTAATTAAAACACCAACCATGCATCATACTAAGTGTATATATATATATATATATTCATGACACCACTAGCCATTTCAATTCTTTATAATATGTACAAAATCAACACTTTATGCACTTAAAAGTAATTAAGACACTAACATGCATATAAACCATAAAATTTAATATGCAATTAAATTGGGGTGTTACACTTACCATGCCCAAGTATTGCTTAAGGCCGAGGAAGACCTCTTTGCTCCTCAAAGCTTCCAGCTGGGCCATGTTCACAGGGAGTAACAAGGACCTCCCCAATGGGTCAGCCACGAGCGCACCCTCGCCCCCTTGAGGGTTCCTGAGGGAGGCATTATCCGTTAGAGGCTTCCCATGGAGCATGGGGGCAGGAAGCCAAGCCTGGGCCCCAGCCTAGATAGAGGCTCACTTCTCTTGGCCTCAGCGCCCTATCTTTAGCTGTTTTGATGGCGGCCGAGCATCGCCACCACCTCGAGAATGATCAGACTCTTCGCCCCCCCTAGGTCTCTTGCCTTTATCCTTCTTCTGTGGAGGACTGATGGGCTTGGACCCAGACGTCGAACTCTGTTGGGGTGGGAGAGGAGGAAGCTCGGACAGAGGAAGCTCAGAAGGAGGAAGCTCGGGAAGAGACTTCCCCGGCGCGTCCCTCCCCGGCTGCCCCTCGATCAGTGCCAGCAAGCTCTTCTGAGGTTGCTTCTTGAAGCTCATCTTTGACCGAGGAGTGGCTTCTTCGAGCAGAAAGTCCGCTTCAGTTAAACTGGGGTCACCCAAATCGTCGGAATGGTCTTCGGGCGAATGGGTCTAGTCGAACACGCCAAACTCGTCCCCGAACGGACCTGAGTCAGCAACCTCCTTTTCTCCTTCAGCCTCGGCAACTTGAGCAGATGAAGAAGTACCTACCAACGGTACACCCTCGAGAATGGGAGACCCTTTGGGAATCAGAAATCTATGCTCGACTACGGTGATGCTACGTAGCCGAGGATCTCCAACTCAGATCACATGCTTCGGAGCAGAGAATAATTTTTGGATCGGGTCGTATCCTAGGACCACGTGGGCGGCTCTAACTTGGTTGTCGTCTTTATTCACAAAGATCTCCGACCTAAGCACCTTATCCAAGTCTTCCTTATTAACTTGGCCGAAGTGATGCTCAAAAGCTCGCGGATCTGCATAGAAGAAAGCAAGTTCCTGTCAAAAACCAAGCGAAGCAGAACACTAAAGCACAAAGAACTAAACGCTCTCCTAGTCTGGATGCCCCACCTGGTGTACCCTCCACTATTGGACAAGGAAGGCCCTCGTGCCATTCCTCATGTAATAGGACTTCTCCTTCAGGCACTGGAGTTTGTAGCACCAGTTCACATCATGACCAGCCTCAGCCCCATCTTCTCATTCAAGGCATCCACATAGCCTAAGATCCTAAATACATTAGTGGCACACTGAGTGGGAGATAGATTGAAGTGCCTAAGATAGTCCCCCATTACCGGCCCCATGGGGATCCTCATTCCACCCTCCAGAAAGGCGATTATAGGAATCGTCACCTCACCCTCTTTCCTCTTCGAACTCCATTCCCCCTCTCCGCAGTACCTCAAACCCACTGTATCGGGGATCCTATAATCAGCGACGAATTTGTCCATTGACTCCTCAGACTCCACTAACTTCTTAAGCCTACCCATCCTAAAGAACTAACAAGGAACTTAAGCGAACAGTACAAACTAGAGAGAGAAGAATACTTACAAAAATGAGGGAAAGCTCCTCGGGCAGGCTTTTTGTGCTAAGGGAAGTCGACCAAATTCGGAGTATGTGCGCAAGATCTCTTGAATGCAAAAGCGAAATGATGAATCAGTTCAACTGGGTATATATACCCCCAATTAAAAATAACCACACAGACTTTCCTACCCAATGAGCCAGAAGCATCCCCACCGTCCATTCATCATCACATCGTTGAACGTGGAGGATACAGAGCTGCCAAGATTTAATGAAGGCACGCTCCAAATACCGAAACGCCAAGAACGTCCCTTGGGCAGTTGAAAGGATTGTGACACTGACAGAAAGACAAGGCTTGACAGGCCAGAATATAGGCCAGAGAACATCAAAATCCTCCTCCCCACCTGAGAGGCCTGGCAGCAGAATTTTGAGGGGCTATTGTGGGGCCCAAATATTTGGCAACCCCGGCCTACTCCATATCAGGCCCAAGATCCATGCCAAGGAGAGTGCAGAGTCCAAGGATAAGAAGGAGAGGCCCAAGTCATCAAGGGACCTCGCCGAAGATACCCACGTCCTCGGTAAGCTGACATTGAAAGAAGGAAGCTGTCACTCACCCATTAAATGCATGCCACCAACACTCTAGCCGCATTAATGGTGAATTGACCAGCAAACAGTGATACCTTGGTTACTTCAACTAACAGAAAGTCTGCAAAGGCGGCTGATGGGACGAGCCCTCAGACACAAGTTTAGATGGCCGACAAGTGAACGGCAGAGATCAACTGAACAAGACTATATAATAGATAGAACCCCCAAAGTAAGGAGGTGGGACCCTTGAGTTGGAAAGTAAAGGGGTTTTTCAGGGTGTTCAAGGACAACCCTTGTATTCTTTGGTTCTAAGGAAAGAGTTCCTCGGACTGGGCCGAGGACGAACTTTCCTCAAGAACACTTAGTCAAACTCTTGTTATTATTCTTACGAATCTTACGTCGACTATTGTCTTCCTTGCTAGTGCCTAGTTCTTCTATCCACTCTTTACAAATTTATTGTACGGGGGCCGCCCGAAAACAGGCCTCTACAATAATAATAATAATAATAATAATAATAAGCAAAATGCATACTTAATGTTTTTTAAATACTCTTTAATTAAAAATTTAAAGGACAAAATTTAGCTACAAAATTGATTGTAGCCTAAGGTTACAACCTTACTCAATATATTTTTATTGATGGTGAATTTTGACAAATCCACCTTGGATTACATCTTTTTCTTAAATCTTCTTCTTATCCTCCATGCTTGCAAAATTTCTAGAAAATTATAGGTCAATAGCTATGTCATCAATATATTGTTTAAATTATAAGTTTTTGTAGTCTAAAATTATGCATAAAATATAAACTTATAGATAATATAATAAATAAAATCTAATTGATGGAAAATTTGATATGTGTATTAAGAGTGTAAAAAACATGCAATTCAACGGTTAAATTTTCAAAATATGAAGTAATTTTTATTTTATTGAGTAAGGTTGTAATCTTATGTTACAACTAATTTTGTAACTAAATTTTATCCAAATTTAAAATAATAAATTTTAATTTTAAAATGGAGAATAAATTTTGAAGACAAAGCACAAGTTAGCACACAACATTTTTAATGGTATTAATATAAAAAATTTTGGTCAATCAGTCATCAAAAAGGGAAAAGTGTTTTTTCTCTTAATTTGTGGGTGGAGTGTCATTTTCCCAACTTCAAGTGAGAGGAGAGAGAGGAGTGGAGTGTAATTACATCCAAAATTTTTACATTTTAGATCTTGCATTGTGCAGAGACAGAGTCTCATCAATCGAAATAAAACTGTGTTGTTATTGTTCCATGCATAAAAATTTCCCCTAATTTTTGTTGCCTCTTTTTCTCTCCAAAAAGAATAAAAAAATGATAGCCTTCTTTTATCTATTCTACTATTTAATGAGCTTCCTCCTGTTTTGACCGGATTTTTTTTTTTTTTTAATTCCAAAATACCCCTACACCTCTAGGTTTAAGTAGAGACAAAGCTAAATGACAGTCACGTAAAAATACATGTCTAACTTGCTTTAAAATATTGCCTACAAAATAGGAACACTCTTCCACTAACCCACTTCTTCAACGTTTATTTATTTTTTTTTTTTTAAATAGAAAAATAAGTTAAACACCCCACATTTATCCAAAAAAAAAAATCTAAATAAAAAAATAAAATAAAAACTAAATACTCCATAGTTATTTAAAAAAAAAAAACTAAACTAAATAGATATATAGACATTTTTTAAAATTTTTTATAAGTAGATATATTTTTAACTCCTACTAAAAAGTTGCCTACAAAACATGACTACTCTCTTAAAAATTTTCAGATTGTTTTATCCATTTATAAAAAAAAATTAAAATTAAAACAAACACGTCTCTTTATAAAAACAAATCTGCCCTATTAAAAAAAAAAAAAAGACATATCTAGCGTTATTGAAAAAAAAAAAAAAAAAAAATCAGCCGTACACCCACATTTTAGTCACACAAACAACTTCAAACTTCTACCCAAACAATTTAAATTTTCCCATTATCACCTCTATGTATTTTTATAATTGAAAAATGTAGTAATTTCAAATTATAATGGATTTAAATTATTAAACTTTACATAAAAAAAATAAATGAGGTTCTAAGCGGTCACTCCAAGGCTGGTTTTTATTTATTTATTTTAAGAATAGAAAACCGTGTGGCCTAGGTTTTTTGGGTTTTCTTTTTTTTTTTTTTTTTTTGGGTGTCACCACCAGAAAAGAACAGAACTTTCTGAAGAATCCGAACAAGAAACGTGAATTGTTACAGCCCAAGAAAGAGTTAATACTGATCTCATCGAGAGAGATGATATAAGTGACGTGCCCCTTGACATCCACTGCTGGTAAGCTTGACACCTTGTAACATTATTTCTTGGTTTCCTCTGTGTGAGTGGTTTTTTTTTTTTTTTTTTTTTTTTCCCTCCATCACTTTTGGTTTTCAATATAAGAAATATGCAATGTACTGATGTGTTTTGTGTTAACGATATAAAGTGAAACAGAATAACTGAATAATCTGTATATTGATGTGTGTGAAACAATGTACAAAAGAGAGCCTTATATAGGCTAGGTATGAGTGCAGTACAAGTAACATGAATGCAGTACAAGTAATATACTGGGCTAAGCCCAATGGACTAATCTATACATTAACATCCCCCCTCAAACTCGAGGTGGCAAAGAGGAAGCCAACTGGAGTTTGGAAATAAGATCTCGAAGATGACCAGGCAGGTGAGACTTGGTGAAGATATCAGCAGGCTGGTCAGTAGATGAGATGGAGAACAACTTGAGATTGCCTTTCTTGAGATGCTGGCGAGTGATGTGGCAGTCGATCTCAATGTGCTTGGTGCATTCGTGGAAGACGTCATTATGAGCAATGTAGATAGCACTACGATTGTCACAATAAAGAGGAGTAGCAGTAGGCTGTGGAGCATCTATGTCAGCCAAGAGCCAGCGGAGCCAGACAAGCTTGCAGGTGGTGTCGGCAAGGGCACGATACTCAGCCTCAGTACTGGAACGGGAAACAACATCCTGCTTTTTGCTACGCCACGAGACAAAAGAAGTACCCAACAGGAAATAGAAACCTATGATAGAGCATCGATCAGTCGGATCACCTGCCCAGTCCGCATCTGAATAAGCATGAAGCTCAAGAGAAGACCGAGAAGAGTAGTGTAGACCATGATAAAGTGTGCCCTTGACATATCGGAGAATCCGAAGAACAGCAGCATAGTGGACAGAACAAGGGGCATTCATGAACTTACTAACCATACCCATGGCATGTGAAATATCCGGATGAGTAACAGTGAGATAGATCAGACTACCAACCAACTGACGATAGCGAGTAGCATCAGATATAGGTTCACCATCCAAGGGTGTAAGTTTTGCATTGTATTCCAAAGGAGTGGAAACAGTCTTGTTGTCAGTGATACCGGCTTTGGAGAGAAGATCAGAAGCATATTTAGCTTAGGAAAGATAGTATCCATCAGAGGATGAGGTAACCTCAAGCCCAAGAAAATAGCTGAGAGTGCCCAAATCTTTCATTTCCAAATGCTGACTAAGGAAGTGCTGAAGAGAGCGGATACCTGCAGAATCATCTCCAGTAATAATCATATCATCAACATAGAGAAGAATAAGAGTGATACCAGTAGAGGATCTTCGGACGAAGAGAGCAGTGTCATGAGGACTCGAAGTGAAACCCTGCTGAGCAACAACGGAGCTAAACTTTTCAAACCAAGATCGAGGAGCCTGCTTGAGGCCATAAAGAGCACGGCGAAGGCAACAAACTTGACTGCCTGAGTGTGGATAGCCAGGGGGTGGTTGCATGTACACTTCTTCTTGAAGGTCTCCATTGAGGAAAGCATTCTTCACATCCATTTGATAAAGAGGCCAACGGCGAACAGCAGCCACAGCAATGAGACATCTAACAAATGTAAGGCGAGCAATAGGAGCAAATGTTTCCTCATAGTCAATGCCATACTCTTGGGTAAAGCCCTTGGGAACTAGGCGAGCCTTGTATCGTTCAACAGATCCATCAGCTTTGGTCTTGATATTGTAAACCCACCTACAACCTACTACAGACTGACCAGGAGGCAAATCAACCATATCCCAAGTGTGGTTTTTATGAAGGGCATCTAGTTCATCATTCATAGCTTGCTGCCAAAGAGGGTCAGTATGGGCCTCACGATAGGTGTGTGGTTCATAGAGGGTGGCAAGGGCAAAAGAGCAGTGATAATCAGAGAGATAAGGGAGAGGAATGCTTACCCGAGTGGAACGACGAAGTTCAGGTTCATCAGGAGACTCAGGAGAGGGTGGTGCCACAGGATCCAAGACAGGCGGGTCATATGCCGGGGACAGAACCGGAGATGAGTCGTCTGGAGAGGCAGCCGAGGTTGAAGAATCCTCCACAAGTTCAAGATAGAGAGGGAGGAAAAGATCAGTAAAAATGGGAGACTCAGAGGAAGAGGATGTAGAAAATTGCTGAAGACTCGTGAAAGGACGATGTTCCCAAAACTCAACATGACGGGAGACACGAAGACGATGAGAAATGGGATCATAGCCGCGAAACCCCTTTTGAGATACACCATAACCAAGGAAATAACAGAGACAAGCACGAGGTTGGAGCTTTGTTCATTCATGAGGAGGAAGAGAGACAAAGCAAGCACAACCAAAAACCCGAAGAGAGGAGTAGTCGGGGGTTTGACCATAGAGAAGCTCAAATGGTGATTTGTTGTGTGTAGTTGGTGAAGGGATACGATTAATGGTGTATACAGCTGTAAGTGCAGCCTCACCCCAAAAGCGCTCAGGAAGAGAGGCAGAAATGAGAAGGGTGCAGACAACATCAAGAATGTGACGATGTTTTCGTTTTGCATGACCATTTTGTTGAGAGGTGTAAGGACAAGACCGCTGAGTAAGGGTAACATGATTGTCTAAAAAGGATAGAAAAGATTTATCATTATATTCTTGAGCATTATCTGATCGAAAAACTTTGACAGTGCGATTGAACTGTGTTTCAATCATTTTATGAAATGTTTGGTAAATAGACACAAGTTCAGATCTATGGTGAAGCAGATAAATCCAAGTATATCGAGAAAAATCATCCACAAATATGACAAAATATCTAGATCCCCCCTCAGTAGGAACAGGTGCAGGACCTCAAGTATCAGAATGTATAAGATCAAAAGGTGCAGAAGAAAATGAGTCACTATTATTAAATGGTAATTTTGTTTGTTTGCCAAAATGATAGGAAGTACAATCAAATTTTTGAAACTGAACTGAACCTAAATGACCTTGAGAAGCTAACAACTGAAGACGAGATAAGGATGGATGACCAAGACGAGCATGCCATAGATCAGGTGAGGAGGTGGCAGTGGTAGCAGCTGCAAAAATAACTTGTGAAGGAATCTTCAAGTCATAAACCTCAAACATGCGACCAACCTTACGGCCTGTCCCAAGCACTTGACCCGTCCGGGAATCCTGCACATCCACACCATGATTAGTAAATAAAAGATCTACGCCTAATTCACAAAGTTGACCAACAGAAAGCAAATTGAGCGATAACTTGGGGATATGAAAAGTGTCACTAAGGGATAAACAAGGAGAAGAGATTGTTCCTTTATGACTAACAGGCATAGGAGTTCCATTAGCAGTGTAAATGGTGATTGGATGTTCTAAGGGTGCCTTATCAGAAAATTGGGATTCATCAGGAGTCATATGGTTACAACATGCAGTATCAAAAAACCAAGGTTATTTACCTGAGGTGACAGAAAGGGCAGTGGAAGTGCAGGATAAAACCTGTTGAACAACTGCCTCAATATCAGTCATAGTAAGTGAGGAAGCCAAAGATGGACCTGTAGGAACCGATGGATCGGAAGGACATACAGCAGCTGCTCGAGGAAGAGAAGCTTTATTCTGCTCTTGCATAAATTTCTGCAATTTGCGACAAACTGAGATGTCATGGCCTTTAGCACGGCAAAACTCGCAGCGAGTACCTTTGGAAGACTAAGAGGTGGGACGCCCAGAGTTTATCCGTGGAGGAGCAGTGAATGCAGCAATGGGAGGCTGCGGAGATGGTGTAGCCAATACATGATCAGATGATGACATGTGATGAGTAGGCCGACGGTTTTCCTCAGAAATGAGCTCCTTAACTGCAGCATCAAGAGAAGGAGTAGGAGACCGGCTAAGCAGAGAAGCCCTAGTAGGCTCAAAATCCTCACGCAAACCCATCATGAAGTGCATAAATTTATAGCGATCCCGATATTTGACAAAGAGCTCAATGTCTTTAGAACACACTAGTGGAGGATCTGCAGCAGAGAGTTGTTCCCATATAGTAGAAGTTTGAGAATAAAAATCAGAAATAGACTGACCTGTTTCTTGGCGCATTTGATAAAGTTTTGATTCAATGTGGAACTCCAAGCTTGAATCATTAGTACAATTATAGCGATCAGCCAAAAATTTCCAAGCAGCCTCAGCAGTCTCAAGACGAGGAAGAAGATTATGAATGGAGGGAATAGAGGTATTGATAAACCAAGACAAGATCTTACTCTGAATACTCTCCCATTCCTCTAGGCGTTCTTCATAATCATCTATTGCAACTATAGTCTTGGAAGATTCTTCAGCAGTTATGGCTTTGGACTTAGGGTTTAGTACTGGCTTAGGAATTGAACCAGTCACATATCTCCACAGTTTACGACTCTCGAGAAAAACAGTCATATTCTGAGACCATGCATGATAGCTGGTAGGACCATCCAACATAATGGTAATAGGACGTATGATGTCTCGTTCATTTTGTTGAGCCATAATGAAGAAAATGACCAAAAAATGAGATTTAGAGACCTTAAATGCAGAAACGGAGCCCAAAATCGGAATCTACGGGAAAAATTGAGCAAGACAGGTTCGGTTGAAAATTTTTTACTTTGGTCAAAGTCAACAGTCAACGGTCAACACTGCTGGTCAACGGTCAACACTGCTGACATCACTGGATGACGTGTGATGCTGACGTGGCGATGACGTGCTAGGGCTGACGTGGCACTCTGAGGAGTTGGGCGCGTGAAGGCGTGTGGCACGTGCAGGCGCGTGAAGGAGTGTGTCAGGCGCGTGGGAGCACGTGAGGCTTCGCTGCGGCATGTGGGAGCGCGTGTAGCGCGTCTTCGATAGCCAGAAAATTTGGGTGGCGCGTGCGGGCGCGTGAGAGCTCCTTTGGGACAGTTTCTGGCTGGGTTTTGATCGGGGAAGTCTGATCTATCACGTCATATCTGTGGTTCGACGATTTGATTGATAAATAGACTATATCCGAGAGGTAGTGGTTGGGTGTGACGGCGGTGACTCGCTTCTGACGGCGGCTACCGGTGAAGGCGAGGGCAGCGGAAGAACGCCGAAAAATACCGCTAGGTCAGAGCAATGGCTCTGATACCATGTTAACAATATAAAGTGAAACAGAATGACTGAATAATCTGTATATTGATGTGTGTGAAACAATGTACAAAAGAGAGCCTTATATAGGCTAGGTATGTGTGTAGTACAAGTAACATGAGTGCAGTACAAGTAATATACTGGACTAAGCCCAATGGGCTAATCTATACACTAACATTTTGAATGTAAATTGCTTTTCATATTTGTATAATTGTGGGGTTTAAGTAAGAATACATTAGTGGGTGTCAACAAATTTGTGAAATTTTTGTGTCACTAGCAGGAATCTTTTCTTGAAGAGTTTTTTAAGCACAACATAGTCTTTAACTTGTGTACTGGTGGGGCCTTAGTCAGCTGAATAAATGAGTAGGTGTGAACAACGTGGGGAAATTTTTCTATGTCCCTTAGCATGGGTTATGCCCAATGCAGCCAAAGGCGAAAGGCGACCTTTAAGCGCCAGGAAGATGCCAACTCGAGTGAAGCAAGACTCCAAATTTTAAATATAATTATTTTAGATTTAGAGTTCAAATCTAATGTATTTTTCTAAAACTCTGTTCCTAATGGATAGGAGCTGGTCTATAAAACTAGCTTTTGGGTTTGAATCCGAAGAGAGCCTATGTTTGTGACAAACAATTAATACTCATATATTACCGTTCAAAAATCAGTCTATCCAAACATCAACAAAGTTTAAATATTATACCAAAATACTATTCATAACTTCATATTAGAAAGAAAAAAAACTCCTAAACAAAACATTAAACTTTGTGACTATCCATGAAAAAACAAATGCATTTGAAGATTGAAAAGTGAAATAGCTTGAATGTGGTTGTAAGTACTCGGGTTGGCTTTGATTTTTAATAATATTTTACGTTACCTGTCAAAAAAAAAAAAAGCTTGAATGTGGTTGTAAGTTTTAATCTAAAGGTCATCATTAGACTCTTCATTCAAGTTGTCATCACTTTCAAAGCCACTTGAACCTGATTTATAACCATCAACATTCTCTTCCTCGGTCTCCTCAAAATCAACATCTTCCTCTTATATATTTGGTTGTGATGTTGAGGCCTTTGAGTTTGCCCTTGATTGTGCTTAGAATCTAGTATTCTTCCTTGCTTCTCCAACAGTGGCAGCTCTTGCCACTGCACCCCATATCAAGCCATCATCATCATCAACCAACTCGTCTTCAGCATCCAGAGATGGCTCAATACCAATTTTCCCCAACAGCCATTCATTACTTTCATCTATATCATCCAAGGAGATGGGATCAATAACATCACACTTATCAAATCGTACCTTCATTTTTTTATCATACTTCACAAAGAACAAATCATTTAGTCTTTTTTGTGCAAGTCTATTCCTTATTTTTGTGCGAATCTACAAATACTTATGAAAACTAAGTATTAGTGATTAATTACACCTTTGGAATTTTCTATGGAATAATGCTGCTCATCAAATGATAAAATCTACTTATTATACTTAAAAACTCACCTGCCAAAACACACAACAATTATGCTCACAACCACAACAATTTGTAATTTGGAGTTGAGCTCCCATTCAAACTCCACCATTTAGCTATGTTAATAAAAATTAGTATGAGAAATGATATATCATAACAGTTAGATTTTAATTTGTAAAAAGTGCTTGTCATTTTAATTTAGATATATTTTTATTCTTGCATAAAGTTATCATTTAGAGAATGCCTTTGATGGAAAGGTTTGGTCGGCATAAAGTAAGTATTTAATATTTGAAAGAGGTAGGATAAATTTATTTTTATTCATTTTTAGAATCTTTGCTTAGATTAATTAATTTTTTTCAAATAGTATATTCTTTTCTTTTCTTTTTTTAAGGGAAAAACAATATGGTTAGAAAGAAAGATCGATTTTGGAGCTATGTTGAAGACCTAAATGGCCGTTTCAAATGTAACTTTTGTTTGCATAATTTTGCTGGGGGTGCTTCTAGGATTAAATATCACTTGGCTGGAGTTAAAGGTAATGATGTAGATATTTGTACAAGTGTGCCTGAAGATGTTCAAAAAGAAGCTTATCTAGCAGTTCGAGGGACTAACAAAAAACTGAAGAGTGCATCGAGTTCTAGCAATGCTAAAGAGAGTAAAACCACATTGTGTTCAATATCGAAAGATATGTGCCACGCTACCAATTCAGAGATGTGTGGTAAAAAAGATAAGAAATGCAGTGGACAAATTGCTTGCACAACTTGTTACAGTAAATAACATATCATTTGATGTTGTTCAAACGATATCCTTTATTCGCTTTGTGCAAGGTGTTGCTGAATATGATCCTGACTATAAGTTACCCTCTTATTTGACTTTCCAAAGGAAGCTAATTCCAGACTTGAAGGTAGAAGTGGAAGAGTATATTAGAAATGTTAAGAAATCATGGTTGGTATCTGGTTGTACACTTATGTCAAACATATGGAGTGATGTAGAGCATAGAGCATTTATCAATATTATTGCATATTCTCCTAGTAGAGTAATATTTTTGAAGTCACTTGAAGTTTCAAGAGATAAAATAACAACACTACATATTAAAGATATTATCTCTTCAATAATTGAAGAAATTGGGTCAGATAATGTTGTTCAGTTGATCGCTGATAATACTACTAATTTTGAGTCTATTGGAGATATGCTTATTAGCAAGTACCCTTGGTTGTACAAAACTCAATGTGCTGCTTACAGCATTAGATTGCTTTTGAAGGAAATATGCAAGGAATTTGATTGGGTTCAGAAGATAATTATTGATGCAAAATCAATTGTTTCATATATGTGTAAGGATAGTATCATTTCGTCACTTATGAGAGAGTACACAAACCATAAGGAATTGAAACATCCTTGTAAAAGGAGGTTTTCTTCTAATTTCTTGATGCTTCGATCTATTTTGAATGTTAAAGATGAATTGCAGTTCCTTGTTGTATCTTCTAAGTGGAAAAATTTGAATCATAATGAAAAGGACATTGCTAAAGTTGCTAGTATCATTCAAAGTGCAGAATTTTGGAGTCAAGTGAAAGAGGTGTTACTAGTGTTGGAGCCTTTGGTTCGAGTTCTTCGATTAGTTGATAATGATTTGTCAACTGCAGGATACTTATATGAAGCAATGGAAATGGCAAAAGAAACAATTAAGCAATAGTATGATAGCAATCAAGACAAATATATGCAGATATGGAAGTTATTTAGTTGCAGGTATACTGAAAATATAATGCACCCAATTCATGCTGCTGCGACATTTCTGAATCCTGCTTAGTTGTGCAGTGAGAAATTTATAGAGAGTTGCGAGATGAAAGATGGTATAAGTTTCATTTTGGAGAATTTGGTGGCTATTGAAGAAAGGGAAGATTTCATGAAAGAGGTGCAACTTTATCGCAATAAAGTACCTAGCTTGTTTACAATTACGGCAAAGACAATGTTGAAAACATCTCATCCTAGTAAGTTCAATAGCTTTGATATAATTTTAATATTTAACTATATTATTTCTTGATAAATTTTATGAGCATATAAATTGTAATTTTATTTGTAGGAATATGGTGGGATTTTTGTGGAGATCATCTTCCTATCTTACAAAAGTATGCCATTTCGAATTTTGAGTCAACCATGTAGTTCTACCTTGTCCAAGGGTTATTGGAATGCATCTGAGCTAGCACAAACAAAGAAGACAAACATGTTGACATCTGAGATGTAGGATAATATGGTGAATGTAAGATTGAACTCAATGATGATGGAGAAATTCAACACAGGTGAATCTCGAAACTTGGAGCCAATTGATCTTTACAAACCATATGAGCTTCCTGAATATGTTGATCATGAACAATTTTTGGTGGATGATGCATTCAGCAGAGTAGTAGAAAAGGGTATTGATGACTGATTACTTAGGATCAATTATTTGAGACATTTTAATTAATCAAAACATTATAATGGTCCTAAATTTGTTTATCATGGTTATTGTAGTAATTTTCTTTACTAGTTTAGATTATTTAAAATTGAATTGTTAAGGTTCTGCCATGTGACTGTTATACAAATCTCACTGTATCTATCAAAAGAAAATATGAAAAAAAATCCCATATATATTAAATTTAACCATGTTATGCCCGTATACTATTTATGAATTGTTGCTCCAACTTCTTGAAACATACTTTTCTTAAAAGAGGCTGAATCATACCTGTCCTATATTGAGTGTACTTACTAACTGTTAATTATTGTAGGAAAAGATGTCATACAAGTATTTATCTAGCTCCAGTTCTATATGGTTTTTTGTTTCTACTAGAAGCATATACTCAGTTCTTTGCAAAGCTTTCCATACTAGTTTCTTTTGTGTAAGGTAAGGAAGAATTTATGGCTGAAATTTTCCTGTGTTGTTGTGGAGGGTGCTAGCTAGCCAACTACTAAACATATTGGTTCTGATTGGGGTTTCATGAAGCGAACTAAGTTTCTTGTCTCAGTAACCAAGAATCAAGTCATATTGCATGATCCAAGTGATGAATTTGTGGGGATCTGGTTAGTGGAGGCAAGTTTGGCTATGAGATCTTGTGGTTAAAGGTAAAGTTTAAAGCCTAATGAAGGAAAAGGTATGCAACTTCTTTTCATTCTCCAATCCTGTTGTATGCTACTGCAATATGACAAACAAACTTAAGCCATTTGTCAATTGTTGGATAGAATTCAAGATAATATTTTTGGCTTTGGACAGTGGAGTTTGTGAATTTAATCGTTGAGATTAGTCTAGATAGGGAGATAATCTCCTCTATGATTCGGAAGTTGTATAAAAGGAAGATGATGTTTTAAAACTGTAAACTTGCTAATTAGTGTAAGCAGCTTGGTTTTATAAATCAGTACGATCAAAGAACCTTTTTTTGCTCCCGGTTCTTGATTTTGACCAGTTTTGGGGGTTTTTACTAAATTGAATTGGTGCTTTTGGTTCATGGTTGTACCAGTGGGTCAGTTTCGGTCCAGTTTTTAAAACTATACTAAGCAGTCAACAATTTTTGAAAAGACTTAAATAAATCTAGTGTATAAATATAATCATTGACAAGTAAAGATGCATTTTTATGTACTGTACTGACATGGCTACAATCACTAAATATTTTTATGTACTGTAAAAATCTACAATCACTAAATATTTTGGTACTAAAAGGACTTTAATCCCCATGCTGTAATTTCCCCTTATCTGAGTGCCGTTTCTCTCCTTGTAATTATCATGGTTCTAATGTTTGGTTTAAAAAAAAAGAAAAAAAAAATTGTTATATTTGTGGTATTTGAACATATTTGGATTTTTGTGGGTTGTTTTTACAGCATATAGTGCATCAGTGCATGTGACAGATCTGTGATTAAGTGCCATATCTAATAGTTTTCTAGAGTTTTGTTGGCAATGGAAGTACTTCTGTTCGTGTCCTGGTTAACATAGGGTGCCATTTTAGATATGCTTTTTGAGATTGACACAATTTATATTAAACACTTTTTATCATTTTGCATCACGGATTGATGCGCAACTCTAGTCATTCCTTGTTGCTGCAACAAATTTTCATTTTGATGAATGATCTTCCATCTAGGTGTGGTACGGTGGCTGTTGGAATTTGTGGGGCAGCATAAGACTCTGTAGTAGCCACAATATTGAGTGTGCATCTGGTAGTTTTGAATCTGCAACTCTGTAGACATCCCATAAAACTGGTTAATGAACTTAACTCTAAAATCTTCAAGAAAATACAGAACATAAACCTTTATTAAAACCTTAGGTGAATACAACAAAATGGCTGAAAAGGGTTTTTATTTATGTATTTATTATTAAATCAGGCCATTATTAAGGCCAAAACCCAAGCCCATGAGTCAATGACACAGATTCTTACCATGGTTTACTTTTGAGAGAAGGACATGGTTTACTAAGTTAGGAGTTGGTCTTTAGCTTGATTGCTCAGAAAAAAGGGAGTCTTTCTGCTTGGGCAAGCTAAAGTGTAACTTGGGCCTTTTGATTTGATACTTCAAACAAAGGTGTATAAGGCCCTTGTTAATTCATGTAAACACTTAATTTGAGAAACAGTATCAAATAGAGAGACACACACTTGAGCAGGCTTGAGAAAGACAGATTCAGCAACAAAAAAAAAAAAAAAAAAAAGGCTTGAGAAAAGAAAGGGGCCAAAATAGCTAACTAATTTTTTTTCTCTAACTATCTAGTTAGTAGTTTCAGTTTTGAAACTATATTTATTTTTAGCATCTCGAGTCTAAGAAGGTCGAGTTAGGTCCATAAATCGAGTTTTTGAGACTCAATTTTCATGAATTGTTCAAGTCTGATGTGGCATTTTATCCACGTGGCAACTTCATAGAAATCGAGTCTCTAATACTCGATTTACAAAGCAAAACAAAAAAAAAAAATTTAAGTCTCAAATCTCCCACAGCCATTCCCAGAAATACAAAAAAAAAAAAAAAAAAAGTCTCCAAGAACTGCACAATCAAATCAGCCATTACAAATCATCCAACCAAATCTACCCAACAACCACCTAAAATCTAGATTAAAAAAAAAAAAAAAAACCCAAAAACCCAAAAACCCATCAGATCAAAGAGAAAAAGACCCAGATCTGCCTGGGCCTGGGCGCGCGCGGCCTGGGCGAGCGCGGCCTGGGCCAGCGCGGCCTGGGCGCGCGCGGCCTGGGCCAGCGAGGCCTGGGCGTGCGCGGCTGGGCAGCGCTGATCTCGTCTTCTTCTTCTTCTTCAGGCGCGCGCGGCTGGGCAGTGCTGATCTCGTCTTCTTCTTCTTCTTCTCTCTCTCTCTCTATCTCTCTCTCTCTCTGTTTCTTTCTGCGATCTCTCTCTCTCTTTCTTTCTTTCTGCGTTTTTGTATTTTGAATTTTGGGTTTATATTTTGTAACTATTTTTGTTGTAAATCGAGTATTAGAGACTCGATTTTCATGTAGCCTCCACGTGGATAAGATGCCACATAAGATGTGAACAATTCATGAAAATCGAGTCCCAAAAACTCGATTTATAGTCCCTAACTCGACCCTCTTAAACTCGAGATGCTAAAAAAATATATAGTTTCAAAACTGAAACTACTAACTAGATAGTTGGAGAAAAAAAATTAGTTAGCTATTTTGGCCGGTGCTGCTAATTGGTATTTCTGTTTTGCTGTTTTCTAATGTAACAACAAAAAAAATAAAATAAATAAAATAAAATAAAAAAATTCATTGACAAGATGGGCTGGTTATGCTGGGCCTTTTCCCCCATTGTCTAAGTTGACCTCTTTCCTGCTTCCATGCATTATTGGGGGCTGTAAACCGCTTTTTTTTTTTTTTTTTTTTTTGGTGTGGTTAAATGTTAATATTTCATTGAAGGAGCAAAAGTAAGGGATATCTACATTACTTTCCCAAGCCTCCATGACAGCAAGAGGAAGGGATACATATTTACAAAAATATGATATATTTGAGTATAAAACATACTTGCTTAGTTCATGAACTATAGAGTTAGCATCCCTTTTGATCCAACAAAAATAGCAACACAAAAGAATTAGCCAAGACTGATGCATCATTCAACAGTGGCTGAATCTCCTAACATGCTTCCTTCAAATTCTTATTTAAGAGATAACATGAATCTTAGAATCACCTTTAACAATTATACTTTGGAACTTTTCATCTCTGGCCAAATGTAAAGCCCAAACTATGGCAAAAGCTTCAACAAAGCTAGGACCATATGGTTGTAAGATGTAACATTGTTTTTTTTTTTTTTTTTTTTTTTTTGATAATCTTGTAACATTGATTTTATTCTTAGCAATAATCCGATTCTAATTTTCTTAATGATTTGTTATTTCTATTTGGGTATTTGTTGTGATCATTGGTATTGAACTATTACTTGATTCAAGTTTGGGGGATACGCACTTCAAAGTTCAAACATTTGCAACGTTGTTTGACATTTAACAACCATTGTAGATTGAATGATCATATTGAACAAATCTAAACCAAAAGTTAGAATTGTTTAAATTTAAGCAATCAATGCAAAATTAATAAAGAATCTAAATTTTGAGGAACCAAATTGTTTTTTTTTTTTTTTTAAATCCAAAAATGCGCTGACAGGAAATAAAATTCTAAAATAGATAAAAGTAATTACAAGTAAAGATACAAAGAATAAAATCAAGGACTTAATTTTGTTATTTTTGCAAAAATAAAAAACTGTTATCTTGGAATAAAAAAGAAAATTAGCAAAAAGAGATGCTTTAATGTTTTTATTTTTTCTTAAACTGGAACAAAATAAAAATCAGTTCTGAAGTTGAGAGTATCACTTATAAGTTTGAGATTGATTTAGGCTTTAAACATTTGTGATGTTGTTTAACATTTAATAGCGACAGTAGTAACAAGTATCGATCATTGATAAAAGGACAAAATTGAACAGCTCTTAAATAATGGTGCATATATACAATTGTGTATGTGTGTGTTTAATATACAACACCGGTGGAAAGGATAAAATATGATTAATAAAACTATGTAAGAATTAATGTAGAATTTGTGTGCATTTTGACAACCGATTAAAAACTAGCATTTTACTTAAATTATCTATTATTTAATATTCTCAGATTACTTTTTGTTCAAGTTTTATTTCAAATAATTTAAATTTAAATTTTTTAAAATAAGCTAACTCTTAACTTTTTTATTATTATTATTTCATATTATGTATATATAAATTACAAAAAAAAAATTAAAATGGAAACTTCAAAGAAAAAAAAAATTGAAACTTATTCAAGTGGATGGTGACAATGGCCAAAATTTAGATAGATTTTGGGTAAGATTTTTTATTTTGGTTTTGCTTTTTTGTTTCATTTGTTTACACGATTGAGTTTGGGTTTGACATGATGAGCTGAAGAAGGCCAAAATTTAGACATCAGGTAAGATTTGATTTTTTTTTTTTTTTTTTTCTTACGTGATTGAATTTTTGTTTCACCTAAAATTGATTAGGGTCAAGATTGGATTGAACTAAAACTACCTCAATCAAAAGGAGTCACTACTTTTAAACACATTGACAGGAGTTTAGTTTAGATCAAAACCCATAAGTTTTCTTTTTTCTATTAAAAATTAAAGAGAAATTAATCAAAATTTTAAAAATATTTCAAAAATAAATATTTTTAGAGAATTCATTAATATTTCCCATTTAAAAATGTTTAAAGGTGAGATATTGTTCCAAAGAGGCGCATTCAGATGAGTCTTCCAAACGAGCAATTTCTTTGAAGATGAAAATTTTTGATGAACTACTTTGAAGATGAAAATAAATAAAGCAGAAAGTGACTCATGCATAGTGGAGTATTAAAGAGACTAACGAGTAATTTCGTTGAAGACGAGAAGAAATAAAGTAGAAAGTGACTCATGCATAGTGGAGTATTAAAGAGACTTTCAAATTGGTGGAAGACAGTTTGTAATAATGAAGGTGACATTTTTTTTTTTTTGTCTAAAAATGTGAATATGAGAAAAATAAAAAGTTAAAATTTTCAAGTGTGAATGTGAACATGAGAAATTAAAGAAGACAGTGATGGCTTCGGTCCTACAAGGTTCCATTTACATTAATTAAAAAAAAAAAAAAAGACTTAATAAATAATAATAGACGTGAAGTTCCCCTCTCCTAACAGTAGTTGTTTCTTCTCTGCTTTCCAAATACTTACAGCATATCTGTGACTTACTAGAGCACCAAAGTAAATAGAAGAGGTCATGTGTTATGGTTAGCATTTTTCACTTCTGAGAAGGAAGGGCCCTTTTTGGATTGAAAATTCACTGATGAAGAATGGAGAACAATGGTTTAGACCAAATGATTGGATGTAATTTTTCTTTTCAATTTTTAATATTTGTGGTTAGTTTTGGAATTTGAATGTACAGATGCATAAACATAAAAAAAATAAATAAATAAATAAAAAATGACCACTTATTTATGCCTCTCTCTAATATGGACTTTTTATTGACAATTTAATGTGATTTTGTCTTAAAATAAATGAATTGCCTTTATATTTCTATAGTATTAATAAAAATAATGGTACAGTCAAAAACTATTTTACAACATTTTTACAAACTATTGATGTGACTAACTTCTTATTGGTTTCATCTAAACTCTTCATTAATACCACATTTTCATTTACCAATGATTACTTACCACATAGTTTGTAAATTTTTTGTAAAAAAATTTGTATCTCTAGAATTACTCTCTTAATAATAGAAACTAGGTTAATTGTGTGCACTCTATCTGTTTAGAGGTTTTTTAATCAAATTTTTCATTCATATCTCATAATCCAATGAAATTTATGCATTTTCCATATCCAAATAGTGTAGACTCCATTGAATGGGATGAGACCTAGTCCAAAAAAATGAATAAACCCACACACAGGCACTGGATAATAACTTCAATACTATTTTGTTGTTCATTAACATTTTTTCCAAAAAAAAAAAATCATTTTTTTTTTAAATTATGTCTTATCCCACACTTCACTATTTTGAAGATCAAAAATACATAAATCTCATTGAACTAAGGCATAAACCTCAAATTGGAATAAATAAAAAAATTTGACATTAAAACAAAAGTCTTTAAGCTGATTTTTGACAAGGTCAGTCTAGTATGTAATTATGTATTTGTACTGGTCACAAATCTTAAAGGGGCATTTGGTTTGTCGTGATGTTACACCATACCGTAATATTACATTTTTGTAATCTTACATTACGCTCTATTTATTTTGCTGGAAAACCTTCTGTAAAAATAGCTTTTCACATTTTCCAGTGTTTGGTAGCATAAAAAAAAAAAAAAAAAAAAAAAAAAAAAAAAAAAAAAAAAAAAAAGGTCAACGGAAAATAATCTTTAATCAACGGAAAACCTTAATAAAAATAAAACTTATTTTCTATAGGTTTTTTTTCCAAAAACAAAATTTGGAAAACAATTTCTCTCTCACTTGTTGCATCTCCTATAAATATTATTATGGGGCTCGTGGGCCTGGTGACCTCGGCCCACTTTACATCTAGCCCAGGGCCCATGCCGAGGAAGAGGGATCGTCCAAGGATGATTTATGAAGGCCCAAGCTTTTTAAATCCCCATCGAGGATAACCCTGTCCTCGGTGGACCGAGGCTAACTTCAGGTGAGGGAACAGGCCCAGGACAGGTTGTCACCTCCACACTAAATGCGCTCACCTAACCCTCTGGCCGCACTAATGGAGATGTGACTCCTGGACAAGACAACATTGGTCATTGCAAACCACTTAAGTACTGATAAGGCAGCTGATGGGACAGAGGGTCAGAGGGAAAGCGCATTGGCGATCAGTAGGTGGAAGAAAGAGATTGGAGGAAGAGGACTATATAAGAAGAACCAACAGAGCAGTTGAAATGGGGGGAGAAAAGAAAAAAGGAAAATGATAACTGTGAAGCTCCTCGGATTAGCGCCGAGGAGAGACCTTAGGAAAGGAAGTTAGATCCAACAGCCTTCGATGGTCATGGATCTTAGATTGGGCGTTGTCCATCTGTTAGGGCATAGTTCTTCAACCCACTCTCTAAAAATGTATTGTTTTAGGCTTATTGGATCATCATCCTTCTTATTTTCGAAGGCTTCACCAATTTGAGTCCTTACAATTATATTCTTTTGTAGCCACGGGAAACATAATTTTTTTGTGTCTTCTCTCTCTCACGGTAAGCTCTCTCACTTTCTCTCTCTTCTCTCTGCTTTTTCTCTAATCATATATTCTTTACTTTGAATTTCAAGCTTGAGTTTTTTTTTTTTTTTTTCTCTCTCTCTCTAAGAAATTTTTGGTTTGATGGATTCTAAGCAGAAGTTACTTCTTTTTGCACATAAAAGTGCAAAATATATATATATATATATATATATATATATATATATATATATAATAAGGATGAGACTCATTGCTTTTTATACGCTATGTATGCAGGGGCAGTTTAATGAATTTGGAGGCCTAAGGCAAAAACTGAAATCGATGCCTCTTATATATTTAAATATGATTTTAAAAAATTAAATATTACTTAAACTTTATTGTCTTGTTTTAGATGCAAAAATTACTACTAATTAATATGAACTACATAGATTTTTTTTTTATTATTATTACAAAGTCTATACACAAAAAATTTAACAAAACTTTTCACACTTGTTGATGTGGTAGATTGATAGTGGTAAGTAAAAAAGTGATGTTAATGATAGACTTAGATAAGAACTAGTAAAAGTTTGCAAACTCAACTTATGAAAAATGTTGTGAATTTTTTTGTGTATTGTTTTTATTTTTTATTTTTTTTTTGAGAAGTACTACATTCACAATATTTTCACAATAAATACTAAATGTTAAGTTGTTACTGGATCTAATTTGAATTCATAATTGAAATTAATTTTTTGTCATTAATAATAACTTGTAACAATCTACCACTTAAGATTTATTATGAAAATGTTTTGGTCGTAGTATTTCTCTTTTTTTTTTTTTCCTTGTTTTTCATTTGATAAAAAATATTATTTTATTTATTGACTAATATTTGGGCTTAATTAATACTGTTATAATGAAAAAAAAAATAACACTATTGGTTAAAATTTGGGGGCTTTTTTTCTACTTGGGGCTTTAGGCGACCCAAACATCTACTTCTAGTATAAAGCTGACTCTATATGTATGTACGGTTCATATATGTGCGCGCGCGTGTGTGTGTGTGTTTGTGTGTGTACGTTACCGTCCATATATCTATGAGCAAGATGAGTGGTAAAAATTATGAAAATTTGACAACTAATTTTGATTTTTTCTTTTGTCAAAATTTTAGTATGAAAACCAAATTAATTTTGGTTTTTTATTTATATTAATGACATTAGTTGGTATACATATTACACATGTTTTAAATTGTACAATAAATTTTTTTAAAAAAAAATTGCATACCAAACACCAAAAAACATTTTCAAGCTCATTTTTAAGGTCGCTACCAAACAACTGGAAAATAAAATAGTTTTCTAGAAAATCCTCTTTGGAAAATGAACCATTTTCCATAAAACATTAATGCTAAAACAAACAGAGCGTTAATGTAAGATTACAAAAATGTAATCTCAACACAAGAATACAAAATTACATTGTTTAGGAAAGTGATGAGATTAAGGTGGGGTAATAAATCCCCGCCCACACCAAAACTGATTGGTGTCTTGGTCTAATAATAAAGAGCTATTATCAGGAGCAGACGCCATAGGTTGAAACTCTCTCTCAAAAAAAAAAAAAAGGTGGGGTAATATATTTTGTACTTTTAGATTATAGTAATCTTAGAAAAAATAAAATAAACCAAAAACCTTGGAGTATGTTATTCTTATGGTTTAACTATTCAGTAGTTTGGTTATGTTTTCATTACAGGGAATAATCATTCCTTATAAATTGCTATTCTTTAAAATGAGGAATAATTATTCATCTTTAAAAGAGTTAAAATAGCTATTCCTTAATAGGTGTATTAATTTCTAAAATTAATATAATTCCAAATAAACAAACTTTCTTTATGCACATAACAATTATGAAAATAATAAATCATAAAAAAATAGGCGAAACTACACTATTAGTCCCTGAAATTTATACTATATGCGCGATTGGTCTCTCAAGTTTGAAGTGAGCACAATTTGTCCTTTAAGTTTTAAAACTGAGTTGTATTGGTCATTTTACTAACTTCTGTTAACGGTGTTACTTACGTGGCTAACTTCATAATGACTTGGCATTTTCTTTAATGACGTGGCATATTTTTAATTAAAAAATTACAAACTAAGTGATAAAAAATATTAACCAGTACCAAATTAAAAATAAAATAAAATTTCTACCTACTTGTAAAAACCCACAGCGAGAGAGAAAGGGAGAGAGGAAAGAAAACAAACCCCAGCCGCCACCTGAAGTTTCATTCCCTAGCTGCCGCCGGCAATAGCCCAAGCCGTAGCTACCGCTGGCGATAGCACAAGCCCTAGCATCTTCTGCTCACACCCCGTTGTAACATTCTCACTTTGGTGGAATGTTTCTCTTCTTGTTCTTTTGTTTGGGTTAAGAGGTCTTGCAATAGCGTTGCTCACCAAGCAACTAGATCTGCGATTAGTTCTTGTTTATATTTTTTCTTCCATAAAGATAATCTGCCACCTGTTTTGTTGGATTGTTGTAAGGCAGATTATCGTAGTTGTTCTTTGTTTTTCCAGTAATGAGATTGCAGTTTACCAAAAAAAAAAAAGAGCACGCAAATAGAGGGGAGCAATAATATGCAATTAACAAGCATTTAGAATAAAAACAAAATACTTATTCAAATGGGTTTCACTGAAAAAGAGAAAAAAAAAAAAAAAAATAACGTGAGTGAAATTAAGGTTTTGTTTTTATCCTGACCTTCACTTAAGAGTAAATTGACGGAGAAAGAGCAAGCAAGAGAGAAAAAGTAGGAGCAATTTCTTAGAAGGAGTGAACCAATTCCCTCTAACTAGTCGTGCAAGTCGCCCCTGGGAATTGAGACAACGCGTGAAAGAAAATCAAATTCTATTGTTTTTGCTTATATGTTAACTAGCCTTCCCCTTCCCGATAACTGTAGATGGCTATAACATGTTTCAAATCAACAATGCTAAAGAAAAAAAAAACTTCACAACTTTACCAGAAACCAAACATAATCTTTTGAATTTAGTTACAAATATCCATTCAAAATTATTTATAAATAGAAGCGCCCCTAAGGATTGAACACCCACCCAACATGACAACACCCCAGCGAAGACAAAAATTAGCAATACCTGAGAGGGTTTTCAATAAGGGGAGGAGGAGTGGCAAGTTAGTGGGTCAATGGCTGTTGTTGGCGGCTCTAGGGCTTGTGTTGTTGCCGACGGCAGCTACGGCTTGGGCTATTACCGGCGGCGGCTAGGGCATGGAGTTTCAGGCGACGGCTGGGGTTTGATTTCTTTCCTCTATCCCTTTCTCTCTCGTTGTGGGTTTTTACAGTAGGCAGAATTTTTTTTTTTTTTTTTTTTTTTTATAATTTGGTACCGGTTAATATTTTTTCTCACTTACTTTGTAATTTTTTAATTAAAAATATGCCACTTAATTAAAGAAAATGCCAAATCATTGTGAAATTAGCCAAGTAAGTAACACCGTTAATAAAAGTTAGTAAAATGACTAATACAACTCAGTTTTAAAACTTAAGGGACTAATTGTGCTCGCTTCAAACTTGAGGGACCAATTGCGCACATAGAGTAAATTTCAGGGACCAATAGTGTAGTTTCGCCAAAAAAAATAACTAATCTCTCTTTCAAATTTAAAAAATATTTTTTTAGGAAATATAATTATATCAGTAAGATATTTCCTAAAATATATATTAAGTTTGATTTGAAATGTTTTCATTTCATTGTTTTCAGAGTTTTATTATTGTGTTGTCACTAAACAAATGAATAGTAATAAGTATTATGTTACAACATGTTGTATTCTTTGTAATACCTTTTCCTGTTCCTATGTAATTACCATTACAGTCTATTAAATATGCCTTTAATGTCACATCAAGACACACACAATGAACCAAACGTCTCCTAAGAATACTAATTATCTTATACTTAAGAAAATGTATTTCGTTTCAAATACGGGCCCGTTTGGTAAGCGATTTCTAATAACATCGTTGTTGTTTTATAGAAATACATGTAGGTAAAAAAGTATGTGGAAATATATGTAATATTGTTTAAATACTGAAAATTGTTTTTTAAACAACCGTAACAAATACCCCTAACTTTTGTACATATTTTATGCACAATTTTTTAAAGTTTGTATTTTGAAAATATAATTTTAATTAAAATTGTGAACACAGTTTTAACTAAAATTTATTGATTCGCATTTTGAATTGAATTTTTGTTTTCAAAATTTTTCTTTCCAAGGAATGAGTAAAGCGAGTGTGTGCAAGTTTTTATCAAGATCTAACAAAATCTTTAATGATGATCTATCAAGCTCCAGCACATGGGAATGTCCCATCCATGTGGAGACACCCCTCCACCAATCATGTGCGAGTTGTGGCATTTGTTGTGCCACATACAAAACTTATTCTAGAAAAAAAGACGCGGACCTGATAAAAGTGTGGAAAAGACGTTCCCCACTAAATAAAAGAAGGGTCCGGTTAATGTATGCCTTAAGGGCACACATTAAACAATCTATTTTTGGAAACATTTTTTAAAAAATTGAAAAAGTTATCAATACTTTTTCAATTTTCGAGAAATTTTTTTTTTCAAAAATTAAAATTATTGTGTACCTTAGGCCACACATTAACAAAATCCATAAAAAAAAGAAAAAAAAATAGTAGTTGCTTTTCATCTTTTAAAATGGATAATAGCAGATTAGCAGTTGCTGCTAGTCTTTAACGTTACAATTCTTCTCTACTTTCCAAATACTTCAGCCTAAACATCAAATTTTTTTCTAACAAATTTCTTACAATGTAATATCTATAAATCTCAAGCTTTGAGTTTATATTTTTCTTTTATTTATTTATTTCCTTTTATTTTTAATATTCCTCGCAAAGATGAAATTAAATAGCTAAAAATAATTATTTTGCAGGTGTTTTTGTTTAAAGCAAATGCCACAAGATTATTCATGTAAGCCTCCAAATCCCTACATCTTGACCAAGTATGCATATTTCATAATGAAATGGCATAAATATATTTCAATGTGTATGTTTTATCATTTAATTTTTTTTTTCTTTCTTGTCTGTTAAATTTGTGTTATCATTTAATCCTTTTTTCTTTCATAAGAAAATGGTATAAATATTCTTTCTTTCTTGCCCATTTTTTTAAAAATTTAAGCAATCAAGAAAAATTAATAAAGAATCTAAAATTTGAGGAACCAAATTGGTTTTCTTTTTTAAAATCTAAATATGTGCTAACAAGAAATAAAATTATAAAAATAAATAAAAGTAATTACAAGTTGGAATACGAAGAATGAAATCAAAGACTTAATTTTGTTATGTTTGCAAAAAAAATAAAAAACTGTTATCTTGGAATAAAAAAGAAAATTAACAAAAAGAGATGCTTTAATGTTTTTATTTTTTCTTAAACTGGAACAAAATAAAAATCAGTTTTGAAGTTGGCAGTACCACTTGCTCTAAGTTTGAGATAGATTTAGGCTTTAAAACATTTAAGATGTTGTTTAACATTTAATAGCGGCAGTAAGAATCAAAATATGCGTAACAAAACAAAGTTTTCAATTATTAATTTCATTTTATTAACATCCACTTAAATTTCTAGCAAAAAATGAAAAAGAAAAAGAGTTTTTTGATTATCTTCTTCAACGCAGTCCTTAATTGTCCTCTATAGTTGGGAAAAATATACCCTGCACTAGGCAAATGTTTCCTCTCTCCCTCTCTCAATTGGTCCCACTAAAAAATGGGAGAGGAGAGAAGCATACACTCAATGTAGTGTATAATTTATCGGTAGGTTGAGTCTGGACATGTTGCAATTCTTCAGTGATTCCAAGGTTCAAATCTAACCATCAACTTGGGGAAATCAATTTGGTCCTATCACATCCCAGCTACACTTTATTAACGGGATCTGATCTGATCTGCTACTGAATTTGACAAGACCATTCAGATCTCGAAGCTCACTTTTCAGACACAAAAGGTTAAGGCAAATCTTTTGATAATCAAAAGGTTAAGGCAAATTAATTAAGGGGAGATTTTATGTCAATAATATTTTTATAATATATTAATATAAATTATACATAATTAGTTATTATTGATTTAAATTTAAAATTAATATTAAAATTACTTTTTGTCTCAATAATAACAACTAGTAGTAATCTATCATTTAAGATTTGTTGTAAAAATATTGTGAAAATATTGTGTGGGGCCAGTGGCCCAAAAAGATAAACGGCGAGTTCATGGGAAGCGAGCTAGTGGCCCAGCGGCCCAGTCCGAAGACACTCACATGTCCGAGGATAATATTTATTTCTCAAACTACGTCCGAGGTGGTTATAATTCTTTTAATAGTTAGGGAACTTCACAGAATTGCATGCAATCTAACAATGAACATTGAGCAAAGAAGGAACCGAAAAAAGTAACAAATATTCCCTAAAAGCTGCTACCTCCACATTAAATGCTTCCCAGCTAACTCTTTGGCCGCATTAATGTGAAGGTGATACCTGAACAGTAATCAAGCAGCCTTCTAACCACTAGATGAAAAATCCAGGAAGTTCGGGATGGGACAGAAATAAGTTCTGAGAATGGAACCTACACGTGTACGGTAGAAGCAAAATGAAGAAGGTAGTATATAACGTGAAATTGGAATACATTGGGGTGGCGGATGTTTTAGAGAAGAAAAATCAAGAGTAAGAAGAGAGAGAATCCAGAGAGATAAACACTAAAAATCCAGCCGAGGACAAGAAGGGGCGGGTTTTTCTTTCATTTAGTTCGAAGTTCCTTTTGCTGCGGGGGGACAATGTCTTTTTCCTCTCACTGGAGCTAGTTCTTACGCCCATTCTCTATAAATTTCATTGTTTGGACCTGTTGGGCTCGAATCCTATCCTTCTTTTGAGTCTAATACATTTCAAGTCCTTACAATTGGTGCCGTCTATGGGAAGAGCTTGATCCGATTGTAGGAAAAGACAAATGCAGCAGCTGATGGCAGAAGGAGCACCGCAGCAGATGGATGCCAATCCACACCAGGTAAAATCCATGGGGCCCCAACATGGTGACCTGTTGGTAATTCATGAACAGAGGGGAGATCGCGAGGGAAGTGCGTGAACAACCCACACAGAGAAGAGTCAATCTAAGGGGAAAAGCCATGTCTCCCATGCGAGGAATGATGGAGACATGCAGCATGAGATTAATAGACTAAAAAGGGAATTACACTACGAGCGACGGAGGCATTCGACTCACAACGCAAGGCAATCCTCTGAGGAGTCCGATGATACTAGTTATATACGAAGGTCTAGAACTCCGCCCAGTAAGCTTTTTTCACGTGATGAGGAGCAGCACCGTGGGCGAACACATAAGAGTCCACCTCGTCAGGGCTTAGGGAACGATGCTTTGAACAAAGCACTGAGCCAAGTTTCCAAATCACCGTTCACGCGACGCATAGATGATGCAAGTCTTCCTCAGTGGTTCCATCAACCTACGTTCACCATTTATAATGGTTAGACGGACCCGGTGAAGCATGTTAGCCATTTCAGTCAGAGAATGACCATCCATTCTAGGGATAAGGCCTTGATGTGCAAGGTTTTTCCCTCAAGCCTAGGTCCAATGGCGATGAAATGATTCAACGACTTAGAAGCGAACACTATTGACTCCTTTGAAAGGCTCATCCAAGCTTTTGGTGCTCGCTTTATTACCTGCAGAAGGGTTGTTCAGCCCTTGGGGTCATTATTATCAATGTCTATGCGAGAGGGAGAAACGCTGAAAGCCTACTCTGACAAATATTGGGAAATGTTTAACGAGGTTGATGGGGCCAATGACAACGTGGCCATTAATACCTTCAAGGAGGGCCTTCCAACCGAGCATGATCTGAGGAGTTCACTGACTGGCAAACCTGTTACCAGCATGTGACAGCTTATGGACTGAATTGACAAATATAGAAGGGTAGAGGAGGACCAGATACGGGGTAGAGGAAAGTCCAAGGTAATCCTCAAGAGAGGAGGGATTTTAGATTGGACCGATACAATAACAATAGACCTCAGAGGGACTTTGGGGGACAGTCAGGATCTACTAACTCCCAAACAGTTAGTGTTGTATTCTGAGAACCAGTGCAACGGGTTCTAGAGAAAATAAAAGACGAGCCCTACTTCAGACTGCCCAATAGAATGTCAGGGGATCCCATGAAGCGTAACCAAAACCTTTACTATCAATATCACTAGGACCACAGACACATTACTGAAGACTGCAGAAACCTGTGGGATTATTTGGAAAAGCTTGTCCGAGAGGGAAAGTTAACACACTTGCTGCATCACTCCAGTGGCTGAGGAGGTCAGTCAGGATCAACGTTTCGGGGGAATGCCTCGTCAGGAGCCCCACTGGGCACAATAAATGTTATATTTGCTGCCCCAGGAAGAACAGGATCCTATCCCTCCAGGATAATGTCCGTATCTCAATGTGGGGATGGGGGCTCCAGCTCGATGCCGAAGAAAACAAAACTGAACGCCTCGCTGGTGTTAGGTTTTTCGGATGAGGATAAGAGAGGAACGATACAACCGCATAACGATGCTCTGGTGGTTACGCTTAGAATTGGGGGGTATGATGTGAGAAGGGTGATGATAGACGAAGGAAGCACTGCCGAGGTGATGTATCTTGACCTGTACAGGGGGTTGAATTTGACACCCCAAGACCTAACAGCTTATAGTTCCCTGTTGGTGAGTTTCGAAGGAAGGTTGGTCATTCCGATGGGTATGATTAGATTACTGCTGCAAGCAGGCTCAGATGTGGTGGAGGTGAATTTTATTGTGGTAGACGTTTTTTCTCCGTATACGGCAATTCTGGGTAGGCCTTGATTGCACACCCTAGGGGCTGTTTCTTTCACTCTGCATCAGAAGGTAAAATACCCATCAAGAGGCCAACTGCTAGAAATATTGGGGAATCAAAATATGGCGAGGCAGTGCATGATAGCAACCATTCAACATCAGCTAGAAGTAAGCACATCGGCCAAGGCAGAGGAGGATTTATAGCAATCAAAGAATCCGAGTACCATATCCGATACGTCCGCCGAGGAAACTGAGTGTGAGAATCTGGAGAGAGTTAGTGTTGATGGCGATCCAGACAGGTACTTTCAGGTCGGAGCACTATTGCCTATGTTGGAAAAAGAGCAATTGGTTGAGGTCCTAAGGAGAAACGTTGATGTGTTTGCATGGAATGCCTACGAAGCTCCAGGGGTTGATCCAGACTTTATTTGTCATCATTTGAATGTCAATCCCGCTGTTACACCAAAGAAACAGCCACCTCGGCGTCCTTCTAAATTACATGCCGAGGCTATCAAAGATGAGGTGACTAAGCTTAAAAAGGCAGGGGCTATTAAGGAGGTGTTTTACCCCCAGTGGTTGGCCAATACGGTAGTGGTAAGGAAGAAAAGTGAAAAATGGCGAGTATGTGTTGATTTCACAGATCTTAATAGAGCTTGTCTGAAGGATCCTTTTCCTATGCCCCGTATAGATCAGCTTGTGGACGCAACGGTGGGTCATCCTCGGATGAGCTTTCTTGATGCATATCAGGGCTATCATCAGATCTCACTGGCACTGGATGACCAGGAGAAGACCGCTTTCCTCACCCCTAATGGGAACTTCCATTACAAAGTGATGCCCTTCGGCTTGAAAAACGCAGGGTCTACCTATCAACGGATGATGACGAAGATGTTTGAGCCGCAGCTAGGCAAAAACATAGAGGTCTATATTGATGATATGGTTGTAAAGAGTAAGGTAGTGGCCAAGCATGTGACGGACCTCACCAGCACGTTTGAGATTCTGAGGAAGCATAAGTTACGATTGAACACTTCCAAGTGTTCCTTTGGGGTTTACTCTGGAAAGTTTTTGGGTTACATGGTGACCCACCGGGGAATTGAAGTGAACCCCGACCAAATTAAGGCCATAAACAGCTTGCAACCACCCCGGAATCCAAAGGAAGTTCAGAGGTTGACTGAGATGACCGCTGCGCTGAACAGATTCATATCAAGGTCAGCAAATAGGTGCAGACCCTTTTTCCTTTTACTTCACAAATGGAAAGGGTTTGAGTGGACTGAGGAGTGTGCTCTAGCATTTCGACAGCTCAAGGAGTATTTATCTCGGCCACCCATTATGTCCAGCCCTGAGGTGGACGAGGTTCTTTTTGCCTACTTGGCGATAGCCCCTTATGCGATCAGCTTCGTTATGATATGAGTGGACAATGGTGTACAACGACTAGTTTACTACGTGAGCAAATCACTTCAAGAGGCTGAGGTGCGTTATTTACCGTTGGAGAAGGCCATTCCGGCAGTAGTGCATGTAACGAGGAAACTTCCCCATTACTTTCAAGCGCACATTATAGTCGTTTTGACTCAATATCCAATCAAAGCGGTTCTTTGGAGTGTCGATTATACTGGCAGAGTTGCCAAGTGGGGCACAATTCTAGGGGCTTTCGATATTAAGTATATGCCTCGTACTTCTGTGAAAGGTCAAGTTCTGGCTGACTTGGTGGTTGAATTTGCCGAAGGCCCTGAAGAAATTGAATCTAGCCCACAGGGCATGGACGAAAAATCGGTTGGCCTTATCTCCGCAGAACGTTCCTCCCCCTAGAAGGTGTATGTAGATGGAACGGCAAACCAAAGGGGATCAGGAGTGGGGCTAGTTCTAATATCTCCTGAACAAACCATCATTGAGAAGTTTTTAAGATTAGGATTCTCAGCCACCAACAACGAGGCCGAGTATGAAGCTCTGCTAATGGGAATGGGGATGGTTAAGAAACTGAGAGGAAAGACAGTGGAAATGTTCTCGGATTCAGCGTTGATTATGGGCCAAGTAAAGGGGAATTGGAAGCTCGTGATACAAGAATGCAGATTTATTTGAGCCAGGTTAGGCGCATGGAAGGAGATTTCGAATTCTTTGAGTTGTCCCATATCCCTAGGTGTGGGAATACTCATGCAGATTCTTTGGCCACCCTCACCACGTCCTCGTCGAAGAACTTACCTCGCGTGGTTGTGGTTGAAGACCTAAGCGCGCCTACCCCAGTGTCGGAAAGCACACTTCAAATCAATCTAATTAGCTCGGCACCAAGCTGGATGGATCCTATAATGCTCTACCTTGAGAAAGATATATTACTCGAGGACGGTTCAGAAGCTGATAAGATACGGAGAAAAGCTCCTCGGTTCTGGTTGTCCGAGGACAAAAAATTGTACAAGCGTTCTTTCTCTGAGCCATACCTGCTTTGTGTGCACCTCGAAGCCTCGAAAGCCCTCTTAGAAGAGCTCCATGAAGGGATTTGTGGGAGTCATACTAGAGGAAGATCTTTATCTCATCGAGCAATCACCCAAGGGTATTGGTGGCCAAGCATGCAGAAGGAAGCCCAAGAATACGTTAGAAAGTGTGATCAGTGCCAAAAATTTGCCCCGAACATCCATCAACCAGGAGGTGTTCTCAACCATCTATCTAGCCCTTGGCCTTTTGCTCAGTGGGGTCTGGATATTGTTGGTCCTTTTCCTAGGGCAATAGGAAATAAACGGTACCTGCTAGTTGGTACGGATTACTTCACGAAGTGGGTTGAAGCTGAACCTCTGGCTAATATCAAGGATGTGGATGTAAAAAGATTTGTCTGGAAGAACATCATCACACAATTTGGGGTGCCTCAAGCTCTCATCTCGGATAATGGTCTTCAATTTAATAGCAAGGCTTTCAGGAAGTATTGTTCCGAGCTAGGAATAAAGAACAGATATTCCACTCCGGCTTATCCACAAGAAAATGGGCAAGCAGAGGCTGTCAACAAAGTCATAGTGAGCGGACTTAAAAAGAGGCTAGATGACGCAAAGGGAAAATGGGTGGAAGAGCTGTCACATGTCCTTTGGACATATCGAACGACACCTAGACGGTCAATAGGAGAAACCCCATTTTCAATGACGTATGGGCTGAAGCCGTAATTCCACTTGAAACAGGCTTTCCCACATTAAGGACCAGCACTTTCACTTCGGATGGTAATGATGAGCTTTTAAGTAAGAACCTAGACCTAATAGACGAACGACGAGAGAATGCGATGGTTCAGTTGGCTTACTATCAACATAAGCTAAAACAAGGCTATGATGCAAATGTGAAGCTGAGGCCATTAACTCCAGGGGACTTGGTATTGAGAAAAGTCTTGGGAGCTACCAAAAATCCAGCCTGGGGAAAGTTAGGGCCTAATTGGGAAGGACCGTATCGCATTACATCTGTAGCAGGAATAGGGGCTTACTACTTAGAAGATTTAGACGAAAAAACTGTACTTCATCCTTGGAATGTAAATAACTCGAAGAGATATTACTATTAATATGAATAGTTTTGTTTTATTTCCCTCTTATAGCTTATCACTAATTCTGTTGCTTGTGTCTCTCAAATTATAGAAGTATTAAACAGAAACTAAGTCATGTCAGGTCCTTAGACCACAGCTTGGTAAAAATTAATACACTCAAATTATAGAAGTATTAAACAGAAGCTAAGTCATGTCAGGTTCTCGGACTACAGTTTGGTGGAAATTAATACACTCAAATTATAGAAGTATTAAACAGAAGCTAAGTCATGTCAGGTCCTCGGACCAAAGCTTGGTGGAAATTAATACACTCAAATTATAGAAGTATTAAAAAAAAGCTAAGTCATGTCAGGTCCTCGGACCACAGCTTGGTGGAAATTAATACACTCAAATTATAGAAGTATTAAACAGAAACTAAGTCATGTCAGGTCCTTAGACCACAGCTTGGTGGAAATTAATACACTCAAATTATAGAAGTATTAAACAGAAACTAAGTCATGTCAAGTCCTCAGACCACAGCTTGGTGGAAATTAATACACTCAAATTATAGAAGTATTAAACAGAAACTAAGTCATGTCAGGTCCTCAGACCACAGCTTAGTGGAAATTAATACACTCAAATTGTTGAAGTATTGAGCAGAAATTAAGTTAGGTAAGATTCTTGGTCCACAGCGGGGTAAAAACTAATGCACACTTTAATCTTAATTGGAGTGTTACTTTTAAGTTTTTTCCTCATTAGGTCCGAATTTACTCTTCCATAAAGCAAAAGAATAGTCATGCAGGAAATTACACAAGTAATAGATAAAATCACAATGTTTAATAGAAGTCTGGGAAGGGAAATGTACACCACACTAGAAAGCATCCTCAAAAAAGAAAATAAGGAGGTTAAACTAAACTTAAAAAGTCATATCAACTATTGGCTAAGCTTTATTTATAGTTTGGGAGAGGGAACTTTAACGGTTTCTTGAGGAGGAACGTTTTTCTCCTTCTCCTTTGAAACCTCCTCAGCAGGTAGGATGGTGGAAGCTAAGTCCTTTTCAAAGCTCCGAGAGGCTTTTCCATCCGTAGGCTTCTCTGCGGCCTTGGACGGAGAGATCTCTGTGATTTCTGCAGACCCTTTAGGCTGCTTCTGCTGATTGGTGGGGAGAGGGTTCTGATCCTGAGCTTCTTTAGCCGAGACAACAACAGTAGAAGAGACCACTCGTTGTTGAGTGGAAGGACTTGGGGCTCGTATGGCTGGGGGGAAATAAGTGTTCTCAGGCTTTCTCAACTCTGATGATGGCTCAACCCCAGCACGATTAAGAGCTTCCTCCCAAGTTTGTGCACAGTACGTTCGGCACACGACTGGGACCTCAGCTCGGAATCTATCCTCGGTCTCGGCCACGCCAACGTCGTATCCTTGTTGTTCGGCCTCGTTCCTCTCCTTCTCAGCCTCAGCTTTCGCTTTTTCAGCCTCATCCTTCCCTTTTTCAGCCTGACCTCTCAGCTTTTGAGCCTCTTCAAGCTGCTTCATCAAAGTTAATATTTGTTCTTTAGAAGCTGCCAGCTGCTCATTAACATCACGGAGACTTTTCCTCTGAGCTTCAGCTTGCTTTTGAAAGCCGGTCAAAGCAGAGTCAGCACTCTTTCGAGCACGCTCTTCATCGGCCAGCTTCTTCTTCAGCTCTTCAACATTTTTCTCACTGATAGAAAGGGTCTAAACAGCAATATTTTGCCTTTTCTTCTCCTCATCAAACTGCTGATAGGAGGCATTGATCATCTCCTCTAGCCTGAAAGTGGCTTGAACAACCTTTAAAAAAAAAAAAAAAAAAAAAAGTTAGAGGTGCAATAAACGAAAAGTAACAGGTAAAGCAATAGGGGTACCATACCATGCCCAGATGCCTTTTTGTATTCATGAAGATTTCATTCTTCTTCATACCCCTGAGCTCGAACATGTCCTTGGGGAGAAGGAGTGTCTCTTCTAGGGCCGAGGCAACGTGGCATCCAATTCCACCGTTGTAGTCCCTAAGTGAGGCATCTTCCCTTAGGGGCTCTCCACCAAGCATGGGAGCAGGGAGCCAGGCCCCGGGCTCCGATGGTCATGTAACCTGTTTGGCCACAACTTGTTGGGATCCATAGGTTGTCTTTTGTTGCTTCGGAGCCCTTTGGACCTCGTCTTCAGAAGTTGGGCGAGGCCTCCCAATCTCCACCATCGCTTTACCCTTTTGTTCCCTCCTCTTCTTGGGATCAGTGGTTTCAACCCTCTGTGTTGGAGCTGGTTGAGGAGGAGGAGGGGTGGGAAGACTAGTCTGAGCAGGCTTCACTAGCGCCCCCTTTTCAGACTTGCCTTCAATTACGTCCAATAGGCTCCTTTGGCTTTTTCTTTGGATACCCATGTTATCAGAGGTCACCTCGAGAGATGGAGGTTGGTTAAAAACTTCGAATTCGTCGGCAGAATCCGATACCTCTATAACTTTGTCTTCTTTTTTCTCTTCCTCTTTCGTTCCCTGTTGAACAGAACGGGACGAGGAAACCGCTACAGATACCGTGGCCACAGGTAACGGTTGGGTAAAAGGGGTGCCTTCAGGGATTGGAACACCCTCAGGAACTATAAACCCGTCAAAGGCTACATTGATTCGACGCAGTCGAGGATCTTTAGATCTTATCACACACTTGAGCGCTTGAAATGCTGTGGAAATTGGCTTATACTGGAGGATGATGTGCACGGCCCTCAATTGACCGTCGTCTGGGTTCACGTATATCTCGGATCACAGAATTTTGTCCAAACTCTCCCTGTTAACTAGTCCGAATTGAGGCTTCGTGGCGCGCTTGTCTGCAAAATCCATAAGACAGCGAAGAAATTGCCGTCAGAAATAAAAGTAACTTAAAGTAAAGAGCACAAATCAAGATTTAGAGGCACTCAGCCTAAGAATCCCACCTGGTTCTCCCTCTTGGGTCGGACAGGGTAAACCGTCGTGCCATTCCCCAGAAAAAATGAGAAAATCATCTTTCAGGCCCTTATTCAATTGAGGGAGACATTGGATTAATCTTACCTCAGGGTACCTAGACTTAAGATAGTATCCCTAGTCCTTCAAATGATGAAGGTTATATACCCAGTTTATATCGTGGTGGGTAAGGCCTAAATTTATCCTATTGTTAGAGGTTTCTATACTCCTTAACACCCTAAACATATTGGGGGCGCACTGTGTGGGGGACAATCTAAAGAACCTGAGATAACTCCTAGTGAGATTTTCCATTGGAATAGTCATCCCTCCCTCTATGAAAGCGATCATAGGGATGACAACTTTTCCTGATTTTCTATCATCAAACCACGTTTCTGCGGAAGCATATCTCATGCCCGCTGTGGAGGGAATCCTATACTTAGCTTTGAATTCGTCTATTTTCTCCTCGGAATCAACTAGATACTTAAACCTACCCATTTCTTAGGAATTGTAAAGAAAAATTAATGAAGAGGATTTAAGACTGAAGAAGGATAAAGAAACTTACAGGTGTGAAAAATGAGCTCTTCGGACAGACTTCAGATATTTATGAGAACGATGAGAAGAAAGAAAGAGGGACAGGTGCAATGAATACTCACTAAGAAGGTTGAGATTTTTTGCTACTGAAAAGAGATTTGATTTGAAAAGCTCTTTATAGGGGCACAGAAATCGTAGGCGGGAAAAATCCCACTCATAAATTTCAACGGCCCTCCGCCGTTGATTCGCATCATACTGAAACGTGGCAGACAAAAAAACCGCCCTCATTTAATAATGACGTGCTCCAGACGCCGAAATGTCAGGAACGTGCCTTGGGCAGGTGAAAAGTTGTTCTGAAATTTAGAAAAGCCCACCGAAGGGAGTAAGGGCGTGATATCAAAATCTCCCTTTTTTCGAGGTGACAAAAAGTAAGATTTTGAGGGACTATTGTGGGGCCAGTGGCCCAAAAAGATAAACGGCGAGTTCATGGGAAGCGGGCTAGTGGCCTAGCGGCCTAGTTCGAGGACACTCACATGTTCGAGGATAATATTTATTTCTCAAACTACGTCCGAGGTGGTTATAATTCTTTTAATAGTCAGGGAACTTCACAGAATTGCATGCAATCTAACTAATGAACATTGAGCAAAGAAGGAACCGGAAAAAGTAACAAATATCCCCTAAAAGCTGCTAGCTCCACATTAAATGCTTCCCAGCTAGCTCTCTGGCCGCATTAATGTGGAGGTGATACCTGAACAGTAATCAAGCAGCCTTCTAACCACTAGATGGAAAATCCAGGAAGTTCGGGATGGGACAGAAATAAGTTCTGAGAATGGAACCTACACGTGTACGGTGGAAGCAGAATGAAGAAGGTAGTATATAACGTGAAATTGGAATACATTGGGGTGGCGAATGTTTTAGAAAAGAAAAAGCAAGAGTAAGAAGAGAGAGAATCCAGAGAGATAAACACTAAAAATCTAGCCGAGGACAAGAGGGGGCGGGTTTTTCTTTCATTTAGTTCGAAATTCCTTTTGCTGCGAGGGGACGATGTCTGTTTCCTCTCACTGGAGCTAGTTCTTACGCCCATTCTCTATAAATTTCATTGTTTGGACCTGTTGGGCTCGAATCCTATCCTTTTTTTGAGTCTAATACATTTCGAGTCCTTACAATTATCAATTTGATCTTCAAAAATTAGAAGTTTTTTTTTTTTTTTTTTTTTTTTTTTTTTTAGAAGCATTAAAAATTAGAAGTTAACGAGAAGCAAAGCACAAAACTATTAGAGCATCTGTAGTAGCTCTGGCAAAAATTATGCCATTTTGCCACACCAAAACCCTTCTTTATTATTTTATCACATTATTTTACAACATATCATTTATCAAATGTTCTATACTTCAATTCTATACATTAAAATAATATTTACTGCACATTAAAATAATATATTAATTACTTCCTTTCAACCTCATCCTCATCATCAACAACAACAACAACAACGACACAACCACCACTGCCGCAACAATGGCCACCAACAACCACTGCCGCAACAACATCGACAGCCACCACCGGCACAAACTGATATCCACCAACACCACCTCAAAAAAAAAAAAAAAAAAAACACTCACACACACACACACACACAAAACTAGAGAGATCGGCACAAACCCACATCCCAAACCCACCACTGGCACAAACCCACAAACCCGAGATCGGCGATGGCGAGCGTGGTCAGAGGGCGATGCGAATGCCAGACAGAGACGTAGAACGATGGTGTCTTCAGATCGGCGGTGATGGAATCTTCAACCGATGAGAGATCAGCGATGATGGATCGGCGATGACGGATCAAGATCAACTGAAGAGAGAGTGGAGATGGAGGCGGTGAGAGCTGAAGGAGAAGATGAAAGAGATATGAGAGAGAAAGAGGAATAAAAAAGAATAAATTCATTTGCCACACCGGTTCTGCACCGTGGCAAATTTATGATGGTACTGTAGCATGTTGCAAAAAAAAAAGATATAGCACATCTAATAAATAGGGTCAAATGGTGTTTAGTGTACCAAATGTACTATATATTTAGCATTTGACACATATGGCACAATTGATAAAAATGCTCTCAGGGACTTGTTTTGCCATGTTTTCTGAAAACAGTTTCTAAAGGATGGGCTTGCCTGCCGTGAGAGTTATCCTAAGTTCCATGTTTTCTGAAAATACCAGTGCTGGTCCTGCTTGTTCAAGCCTGGGTCCCATCTTGAAAGATACAACACAACCCATACTCGTTCTAATAATCGTGTCATTCTTTCTTTCCGCCAGTGGGGGGTGGGTTGACCTTTTTTAAAAGACTTGGATCGGCCCTCCAAACTTGTTTTTTCAGGAATGAGTAAATACTTAGGAAATTTTACCTGATACAATTCTTACTAGATTAAAATTGATAGTTTTAAAAAATAATTTTTAATCTTAATCATTGATTCAAAAAAATTAAATAAAAAAATGGTAAAAAATAAAAGTTAAAAAAGGTGAAAAATAAAAAAGAAAAATTTATGAATTATTTGGGTGAATTGCACCGAATCCTAATCCCTCTTTTTACGTGAAGATTAGACCATTGAAGATAAATTCCGATTAAGGGTATTTTGAAAATAATTTATTTAATTGAAATTAAAAATTTTTTTGTTGAAAGTATTATAAATAAAATTAAAAGTTAAATTAAATAATATAGTGAGATACATTAATAATATCAAAAAAAATGTAATAGAATTCATAAATAATAGCAAAAAAAAAAAAAAAAAAACCCAATATAAGCTTGTCCAGACGCAACATAAGAAAGAGACGAACTTTTGAGATGATTAGGCTACTACACACACACAAAAAAAAAAAAACTGAAATTGATTTGTGTGCGCAACATTAGTGTACTGGGGGAATTTATTCGCCCTTTGAATTACCGGTGAAGTACTTGTAGGAAATCTTTGCCGAGGTCTGTGCACTCCCAAGATTAGTTGGGACAAAGTCCTGGATATTTGTTGCCAATAAAAAAAAAAAAAAAAAAAAAAATTGTATGTGGAACATAATTTTCCCTTTTGATTTTATAGCCATTCCCTTTTGATATTATAGCTTGTTATTATAGCCATTGGAGAATGGAAGAGAAATAACTTTTACACGCATTTTAAACTCAAATGGTGAATTTGATTTCAAATGATTAAATCATAGTGTTTGTAGGTGTGTAATAAACCGTTTTTTTTTTCCACGGCTATTACCTTTTTTTTCTCTTTCTGGCTCTTCACAGTCTATTTTTACCTTCTTTCTCTCTCTCTCTTACTCTTCCTGACCTCCATAAACCATTATTGACTACATCTTCCTATGACATTTTTTTTTTTTTTTTTTTTTAATATTAGGCATCTTCCTATGACAGTGACTTGCTTAAAAAGCTTGTTGCAGAAATGTCGTGCTACGACAATTGAGTGATTCAATTGATCAAAATTCATAAACCTTTAAGACCAATATAATTTGATTAATGAAATGTCAGTTTTGGGCCATTATTTATATATCAATGTCATTTTTCTAACCAAAGCAGAGACCAACTAATTTACCCCTAGTAAGAATCAAAATATGCGTAACAAAACAAAGTTTTCAATTATTAATTTCATTTTATTAACATCCACTTAAATTTCTAGCAAAAAATGAAAAAGAAAAAGAGTTTTTTGATTATCTTCTTCAACGCAGTCCTTAATTGTCCTCTATAGTTGGGAAAAATATACCCTGCACTAGGCAAATGTTTCCTCTCTCCCTCTCTCAATTGGTCCCACTAAAAAATGGGAGAGGAGAGAAGCATACACTCAATGCAGTGTATAATTTATCGGTAGGTTGAGTCTGGACTGTTGGGCTTTGTGGAGCCTAGTTTATTTTTGGCCCGTTTTGTAGCCCATTGTAATCCTGTAAGCAGGATATAAAAGCCGCTTTTATAATTAGGGTTTATGACTACAATTGTTGCTGTGTTTTAGAGAGAGAGAGAGAAACACTGTAGCCGCACTTTGTATTTTTCCCTGATAATAGTGAAATCCCTGCAACTCCGTGGACGTAGGCAAATTGCCGAACCACGTAAATACTGTCTTGTGCGTGTGATTATTTTCTTTGGCGTGTGTTTTCTCTATTTTTTTTTTGTTTCTCACAGGTTGGGAATCGGGTTGAATTCTCTACAACTAGTATCAGAGCCTAGGGTTAGGTTTGAGTGGGAGCAATGGCAGAGGAAGCAGGAAAGGCGTCTGGAATAAAAAAGTTCAATGGCACAGACTTTGCGTATTGGAGGATGCAGATTGAAGATTATCTCTATGGGAGGAAATTGCATCTGCCTCTTTTGGGGACAAAACCTGAGGCGATGAAGGTTGAGGAATGAGCTCTTCTTGATAGACAGGTATTGGGAGTTATCAGGTTAACTCTATCTAGGTTTGTTGCACACAATGTTGTGAAGGAGAAGACCACAGCAGATCTGATGAAGGCTTTGTCTGGAATGTATGAAAAGCCGTCGACAAACAACAAGGTGCATCTGATGAAGAAACTGTTTAATTTGAAGATGGTAGAGAATGCATCAGTAGCACAACATCTGAATGAATTTAACACTATCACAAATCAATTGTCGTCTGTAGAAATTGATTTTGATGATGAGATTCGTGCTCTGATAGTTTTGGCTTCTTTGCCAAACAGTTGGGAGGCAATGAGGATGGTAGTAAGCAATTCTACAGGAAAAGAAAAGCTCAAGTACAATGATATGCGAGATTTAATTCTGGCTGAGGAGATTCGCAAAAGAGATGCAGGTGAAACCTCAGGATCTAGTTTTGCCCTAAAGCTTGAGACAAGAGGCAAAGGTAATAACATAAATTCAAATCGAGGCAGATCAAAATCCAGAAATTCTAATCGGAATAGAAGTAAATCTAGATCAGGCCAACAAGTACAATGCTGGAATTGTGGGAAAATAGGTCACTTTAGGAATCAATGCAAAAGTCCTAAGAAGAATAATGAAAATGATTCTGCTAATACTGTAATAGAAGAGGTACAGGATGCATTGCTTCTTGCAGTAGACAGTCCACTTGATGATTGGGTTTTGGATTCAGGGGCTTCGTTTCATACCACTCCACATCGAGAAATCATACAGAATTATGTTGCAAGTGATTTTGGTAAGGTGTATTTGGCTGATGGTTCAGCCTTGGATGTTGTGGGTATGGGAGATGTCCGGATATTGTTGCCCAATGGGTCTGTTTGGTTACTGGAGAAGGTTCGACATATTCCTGACTTGAGGAGGAATTTGATTTCTGTTGGACAACTTGATGATGAAGGACATGCAATACTATTTGTTGGTGGTACTTGGAAGGTTACAAAGGGAGCTAGAGTATTGGCTCGTGGAAAGAAGACTGGTACTCTATATATGACCTCAAGTCCAAGAAACACAATTGCAGTTGCTGATGCAAGTACTGATACAAGCTTATGGCACCGTAGACTTGGTCACATGAGTGAGAAAGGGATGAAGATGCTATTGTCAAGAGGAAAGCTACTAGAATTGAAGTCCATTGATTTTGACATTTGTGAAAGCTGCATCTTAGGAAAGCAGAAAAAAAGTGAGCTTCTTGAAAACTGGCAGTACACCGAAGGCTGAAAAATTGGAGTTAGTACACATTGATTTGTGGGGGCCTTCTCCGGTTGCATCCCTTGGAGGTTCAAAGTACTACATTACCTTTATTGATGACTCAAGCAGAAAGGTATGGGTTTATTTTCTGAAAAATAAATCTGATGTATTTGAAACTGTTAAGAAGTGAAAGGCCATGGTTGAGACAGAAACAGGTTTGAAAGTAAAATGTTTGAGGTCAGATAATGGAGGAAAGTACATAGATGGAAGGTTCAATGAGTATTGTGCTGCACAGGAAATTAGGATGGAGAAGACCATTCCTGAAACACCACAGCAGAATGGTGTGGTTGAGCGCATGAACAGAACACTCAATGAGCGTGCTAGGAGCATGAGGTTGCATGCGAGACTACCAAAAACTTTCTGAACTGATGCTGTTAGCACTACAGCTTACCTGATAAACCGAAGGCCATCAGTTCCCATGGAGTTCAAACTTCCTGAGGAGGTTTGGAGCGGTAAAGAGGTAAAGTTTTTCCATTTAAAAGTTTTTGGTTGTGTTTCTTATGTTCATATTGATTCTGATGCTCGTAGTAAACTTGATGCTAAGTCTAAAATATGTTTTTTCATTGGCTATGGTGATGAGAAATTTGGCTATAGGTTTTGGGATGAACAAAACAAGAAAATCATAAGAAGTAGAAATGTGATATTTAATGAACAGGTTATGTACAAGGACAGGTTATCTGTAGTCTCAGATATTGCAGAGATAGATCAAAAGAAATCTGAGTTTGTCAACTTAGATGGATTGATTGAAAGTACTGTCCATAAAGGGGTGAAAAAAATAAGGAGAATGTAGATTCACAGGTAGATCAGAGTACACCTGTAGCTAAAGTCCGCAGATCTTCCAAGAACATTAGACCTCCACAGCGTTATTCACCCGCTTTAAATTATCTACTATTGACTGATGGTGGTGAGCCAGAGTGTTATGATGAAGCCTTGCAAGATGAAAATTCAAGCAAGTGAGAGTTAGCCATGAAGGACGAGATGGATTCCTTGTTGGGGAATCAAACATGGGAACTGACTGAATTGCCAGTAGGAAAGAAGGCTTTGCACAACAAGTGGGTATACAAAATAAAGAATGAGCATGATGGTAGCAAACGTTACAAGGCCAGATTAGTTGTTAAAGGGTTCCAGCAGAAGGAGGGCATTGACTACACAGAGATATTTTCTCCAGTTGTGAAGATGTCAACAATCAGATTGGTACTGGGAATAGTGGCTGCAGAAAACTTACATCTTGAGCAGTTAGATGTGAAGACGGCATTCCTTCATGGTGATTTGGAGGAAGAACTTTACATGATTCAGCCAGAAGGGTTCATTGTTCAGGGACAAGAGAATCTAGTTTGCAAACTGAGAAAGAGCTTGTATGGCCTAAAACAAGCTCCAAGACAGTGGTACAAGAAATTTGACAGTTTTATGCATAAAATTGGGTTCAAAAGATGTGAAACTGATCATTGTTGCTATGTCAAATTCTTTGACAATTCTTATATCATTTTACTGTTATATGTGGATGATATGCTCATTGCAGGGTCTAGCATTGAGGAGATTAATAATCTGAAGAAGCAATTGTCAAAACAGTTTGCAATGAAGGATTTGGGAGTTGCAAAGCAAATCCTTGGTATGAGAATCATTAGAAACAAGACTAATGGTACATTGAAACTTTCACAGTCAGAGTATGTGAAGAAAGTTCTCAGCAGGTTTAACATGAATGAAGCTAAACCAGTAAGTACACATTTGGGTAGCCATTTCAAACTGAGCAAAGAACAGTCACCAAAGACAGAAGAAGAAAGGGACCATATAAGCAAGGTGCCCTATGCCTTAGCTATTAGCAGCTTGATATATGCTATGGTGTGTACAAGGCCAAACATTGCACATGCAGTGGGAGTTATGAGCAGATTCATGAGTAGGCCTGGAAAGCAGCATTGGGAGGCAGTTAAGTGGATTTTGAGATATCTGAAAGGTTCATCAGATACATGTCTTTGCTTCACAGGTGCAAGTTTGAAACTGCAAGGTTATGTAGATGCTGATTTTGCTGGTGATATTGATAGTAGAAAGAGTACTACTGGGTTTGTATTTACTCTGGGTGGTACAGCTATATCATGGATTTCAAATCTGCAAAAGATTGTTACTTTGTTTATTACAGAAGCTGAGTATGTTGCAGCAACTGAAGCTGGAAAAGAGATGATTTGGCTACATGGTTTCTTAGATGAATTGGGTAAAAAGCAGGAGATGAGCATTCTACATAGTGACAGTCAGAGTGCAATCTTTCTTGCTAAAAATTTGACTTTTCATTCAAAGTCGAAGCACATACAGACAAAATACCACTTTATTCGGTACCTTGTTGAAGATAAATTGGTAATACTTGAGAAGATCTGTAGATCTAAGAACCTAGCAGACATGTTGACTAAAGGTGTCACTATTGAGAAGTTGAAGCTGTGTGCAGCTTCAATTGGTCTTCTAGCTTGAGGACAGGAGGATGAGTTGCAGGGATGAGGGATTGCTTTTGGAGGATAGCGGCTGATGTTGATGATTGAACTAGTCTCCAAGTGGGAGATTTGTTGGGTTTTGTGGAGCCTAGTTTATTTTTGGCCCGTTTTGTAGCCCATTGTAATCCTGTAAGCAGGATATAAAAGCCGCTTTTATAATTAGGGTTTATGACTACAATTGTTGTTGTGTTTCAGAGAAAGAGAGAGAAACATTGTAACCGCACTTTGTATTTTTTCCTGATAATAGTGAAATCCCTGCAACTCTGTGGACGTAGGCAAATTGCCGAACCATGTAAATACTGTTTTGTGCGTGTGATTATTTTCTTTGGCGTGTGTTTTCTCTATTTTTTTTTTTTTTTTTGTTTCTCACAGGTTGGGAATCGGGTTGAATTCTCTACACGGACATGTTGCAATTCTTCAGTGATGCCAAGGTTCAAATCTAACCATCAACTTGGGGAAATCAATTTGGTCCTATCACATCCCAGCTACACTTTATTAACGTGATCTGATCTGATCTGCTACTGAATTTGACAAGACCATTCAGATCTCGAAGCTCACTTTTCAGGCACAAAAGGTTAAGGCAAATCTTTTGATAATCAAAAGGTTAAGGCAAATTAATTAAGGGGAGATTTTATGTCAATAATATTTTTATAATATATTAATATAAATTATAGGTAGTTAGTTGTTATTGATTTAAATTTAAAATTAATATTAAAATTACTTTTTTGCCTCAACAATAACAACTAGTAATAACCTATCATTTAAGATTTTTTGTAAAAATATTGTGAAAATATTGTGTGGGGCCAGTGGCCCAAAAAGATAAACGGCGAGTTCATGGGAAGCGGGCTAGTGGCCCAGCGGCCCAGTTCGAGGACACTCACATGTCCGAGGATAATATTTATTTCTCAAACTACGTCCGAGGTGGTTATAATTCTTTTAATAGTCAGGGAACTTCACAGAATTGCATGCAATCTAACTAATGAACATTGAGCAAAGAAGGAACTGGGAAAAGTAACAAATATCCCCTAAAAGTTGCTACCTCCACATTAAATGCTTCCCAGCTAACTCTCTGGCCGCATTAATGTGGAGGTGATACCTGAACAGTAATCAAGCAGCCTTCTAACCACTAGACGGAAAATCCAGGAAGTTCGGGATGGGACAGAAATAAGTTCTGAGAATGGAACCTACACATGTACGGTGGAAGCGGAATGAAGAAGGTAGTATAGAACATGAAATTGGAATACATTAGGGTGGCAAATGTTTTAGAAAAGAAAAGGCAAGAGTAAGAAGAGAGAGAATCTAGAAAGATAAACACTAAAAATCTAGCCGAGGACAAGAGGGGGTGGGTTTTTTCTTTCATTTAGTTTGAAGTTCCTTTTGCTGCGGGGGGACGATGTCTTTTTCCTCTCACTGGAGCTAGTTCTTACGCCCATTCTCTATAAATTTCATTGTTTGGACCTGTTGGGCTCGAATCCTATCCTTCTTTTGAGTCTAATACATTTCGAGTCCGTACATATTGTAAATATATCATTCTCCTTAATTAATTGTATTAACAAATCGGAGTTAAAACAATCTCTTCTGTTCTGTCTGCTTCTAGAGGAAATGCTAGTGCTGTGGGTATAAAATTTTTGTAACAAATTATATGTAGTTGGTTATTATTCATCGTTATGAATGGGAAAAAATAATTTAAGCAGTGGATTCGAACTAGAAAAATTAAACTCTTAGTTCTTTTTTTCAACATTTGTTATCCTCCTGTATGGCTCAAACCTTTAACAATCATTAATACAAAAAATAAAAAATAGAAGACTTTCTTATTCTTTTTCAAATGAAGTTTGACACATAAAAGAAACAATAATCTATTAATTATGATATAAATAAAAATAATAGTTGCATAGATAATTCCTAAAAATGAAGAAAAACTTTACAAAAAAAAAAACTTTATAAGATGGGTAAAGTGGGGTGTGTGGGGAACAAATTTATTATAAACTTTACAGTTGTGATGATATAAACTCTTTCTGGGTGAGTTGGTTGGGAAAAACCGAAAAACCAAAGAATCTCATGAGGCTTTTTAAAACAAAGAAGGCCAATAGTAATTAGTTGGAACTCTTCTAAAATTTCTAAGATAAGAACCAAATTAACCTTTGAATTAATTTATAAATGTGTCCTGAAATTAGTGATTACGTAAGCGCACTGTGTCTGGGGCGATGAGTGCTGAGTTAGTTGGGAGTAAAAGTAAAACAACAGAGGCAGTTTAGTACAAGACTTTTAACAACAATTTTTAAGATTTAAACAATAAAAAATTATTGTTAAAAAAATAAATATTTGATAAAATATTTTAAACATATTTTTTTGTATTATGTATATTTTAAACACGTATTTTTTATAATATTTTTTAAATCATAATTTTCACATCTTTTCAATCAAAGCTGTATTTAAAGGGTATGCGGTTAATGCTTTTAGTGCTTTGACGCTTAGTGAAAGTAAAACAACAGTGATGTTTCCACAAGAGATTCCCTGTTGACTAGCAGATGGAGATGATTATATTTGCACAGGAATTCCATCTATCAACGCATCGGATCCATTTTCTCTTCAATAAGTTAGATGCGGAAGGGACTTTATTATATTGTTTGAATTTCATTTATTTTGTAGGAAATTAAAAATTAAAAATATTGTAATAAAATAATTTTTTAAATATATAAATAGTATTATAGATCTAATTTTAAAGTTTTTTTTTAATAAAGTATTTGTGAGTTCTGTAAATTGTGCACGAGACCCACTAAACAAAGTATAATTACATGAAACACTTTTTTAAAAAAGAAGCCAAAATGCATACGCTGACAACTGTATTCATACGGATACTAAATTCAAGTGGATGGTAATGATGGTCAAAATTTAGACAGAGTTTGGGTAAGAGTTTTTTTTTTTTTTTTTTTTGGTTTTATTTGTTTTATTTGTTTACACCATTGAGTTTGGGTTTGACATGGAGAAGAGGACCAAAATTTAGACATAACGTAAGGTTTGATTTTTTTTTTCTCTTCTTATTACGTTATTGTATTTGTGTTTCACCTAAATTGATTAGGGTCAAGATGGATTAAATTACTTATCAAAAAAAGATGGATTAAATTAAAACTACCTCAATCAAAAGGGATTCACTACTTTTTTTTTTTTTTGAGAAAAAAAATGTGGGATTTTATGGTTATATTACGTTCCCGGGCAAAGCCCATAGACTTAACGATGGGATACCCACCAACGGACTCTTGTAGGCAGCGAGATTCGAACCTAAGTGTGGTACACGAAGCGTCCGAACCTTACCCACTCAGCCAAGCCCCCATTGACTAGGAGTCATTTCTTTTAAACACGTATGACAGGAGTTTAGTTTAGATCAAAATTAATCTATAGTTTTTTTTTCTATTAAACATTAAAGAGAAATTCACAATTTTAAAAATATTTCAAAAATCAATATTTTTAGAAAATTCGTTAATTTTTCTCATTTAAAAATGTTTAAAGGTAAAATATTGTTCCAAAGAGTGGCATTATGAGGAGTCTACCAAACGAGCAATTCTTTGAAAATGAGAATAAATAGGGAAATTTTTATTTAGTCTCGAACCGCAAGGTCACTAAGCTGACCTTGAAGTCCCAACCAATAAGAACAAAATATGTAGGATAAAAGTGCTGATATCATTTGAATAGGACAGCCCATCAACAAAGTAGAAAGTGATTCATGTACAGTGGAGTATTAAAGAGACTAACAAGTAATTTCTGAAATCGGTGAAAGCCAATTAAAGAGTATTAAAGACATTCTTAGTTAATGCAATTTCCTCTTTACCCAAAAAAAAAAAAAAAAAAGTGACTTTTTTTCTATCTAAAATTCTAAATATGTGAACACGAGAAGGAAAAAAAAAAAAAAAAAAAGTTAAAAATTTTCAAGCGTGAATGTGAACACGTGAAATTAAAGAAGACAGTGATGGCTTTGGTCCTACAAGGTTCCATTTACATTAATAAAGAAATAAATAAATCAAACTTAGTGTATGTTTAGTAAAATTATTTTTGTCAATTTATTTTATTATTTAATTTATTTTTATTATTATTTATGAATTTTATTGTATTTCTTGGTATTATTTATAGATCTTACTATATTATTTTAATTAATTTTTACTGCATCTATAGTACTGTAGGGTCTGAATTTCGTGGACTACGTAATTATTTCCCGTATTGTTAGCCCAACAAATCCCCAACAATGAATTTGTAAAGAATGGGTTAAACAGCTGGGCTGAATATGGATTTAGCAACGGTTCATGCAAGCGAGACAAGAGAAAAAAGGACTCAGACGATAATTTAATGAAAGTCTCTCTCTGATCCGAAGAGATTTTTGCCTTTCTTTTCACCTCCTCAAAAAATTGATCCCCCTTTATGTTGGACGTGTTTCTATATATATACACATTTTTCCCTCATCCTCACCGCACACTTGTCCTTCATCTAAGCGTTCACTCGAGTACTAGTCACATCAAGAGTTTGCTTTAATCTACAGTGAGCGGTAGTGGCTGAGGTTTCACTGTTCAGGTGTCTTCTCCACATAAATGCGGCCAGAAAAGTTGTTGCAGTGCATTAAATGCGGTGATGGCAGCTTTATTTGTAAGATATTTCAAGATATCTCCGAGCTTACGGATGCCCAGCACCTCCCTCTAAGGAATCTTTTACTTGATCAAGTTCTTTGGAGGTCCGACGAGCGGAATTTCTTCGGACATGACAGATTGTCTTCGGATGCAATAATAATCCTTCCTTGGTTGAATGTCTGCCAGGATGACAAAGCACTGTTCCTTTTAATCTCTTCGGACAGGAAATTATATTTAAATTGGGTCACAGGCCCAACATGTGGCGTTGGGCTTACTCACCCACAATAGCCCCTCAAAATTCCAATTTTTCCATCGCATCCGAAGAGAAAAAAGTGGGGTTTTGACTGCCAAATGGAAGCATTGAATCTCTGACTCCACACGTGCGCGCGCGCGTCTCTAGGCGCCTTCTTTATTGCCGCTGCTGTCGCGTCGTTTCCGAGGCGTCATTAAATGCTCTAGGCGGCGTCTTGTCTGTGAAATCTGATGGCACGTTGCAAATCCAACGGACGAGATTGCCTTTTAAAAATTTCGGGCGGGATAAGTCCCACCATTTTGCTCACCTCTATATAAAGTCCTAGAGAGGGTTGTTTTCTCATTTTACAATTCTCAGACTCTCCAGCGAACCCAAGCGTTCAGACTCTCAGAACCTTTCCTGTCATCTACTTCGACCCGTCTAAGAATCCACTACAATCCTCCCGCGAGGCTGAAGAACATCTTCCAATGCGATTCTGCGTAAGTTCTTTGCCCGAGATTTTTCGAAATCTGTCCAGATTATCTCTTCGGCCTTTGGTAGATTTTCTTCAGTTGTTGTTTCACATTCCCCTTCTTCTAACATGGGTAGATTTAAATACCTAGTGGACAGCCCATCTCAGATAGAGAAGTTTAGGGTGACATATCGCATTCCTCAGAATGTGGGCTTGAAGTATTGCCCCACCGAGGGTTTACTAACGGACCGAGAAGTGGGTGATGTCATAATCCCCATTATCGCTTTCCTGGAGGGGGGGATGACCATCCCCATGGGTCCAGTTACCAGAACTTACCTCACCGCCCATAGGCTTAGCCCTGACCAGTGCGCACCTAACACGTTTAGGATTTTAGGGGCAGTTGACGACCTAAACCGTCACTTAGGGTTGGGCCTAACCTGGCACGATGTGGTACACATGTATGAGTGTCGTACCAAAGAGGGAGCGGGATACTACCTAAGGTCCCGATCCGATGTCGTCAGGCTTCTATCCTGTCTCCCCAAGTCTAACAAAGGGATGATGGATGATTATCTGATCGTCTCGGGCGCATGGCATGAAGGAATTCATTGCCCAACCCAGCCAGGAGAGCCAGGTGGGACATCCCCCATTGAGATTCTCTAACATTGTTTACTTTTAGCTATTCGGCATTCTTTTCGTCACATTTCGCTCTTTTTTGACACTTCCGTTGCAATGTTTACAGATAGACGTCACGTAGCTCCGCGGCTAAGCCTCACCAATACTGCGGCCCTGAACTACCTTCTTCGGTCAGAGATTTTTGTAAGTGAAGACGGACAGCTCCGGTCCGTTCCCCTTATCCTCGGCAACGCAATAACATTCGGGGATCGCCGCATCAATCGTATTGACGTGGCTCGGAAGAACTTTTTAGCTCCCTTCGACCTTGCCCCGGTGCCCTATCCGAACCCACAGGGTATACCGCTGCTCGTTCAGCCCGTTGCACAAGTTCCCCTTGAACCAGTAGCCGAGGAGGAAAGAGTTGCTTCTTCTACACCCTCACTTGACGAGCAGATCGATCAGTTTATATTTGAGGGTGAGGCCTCGGAAGAGATTCAAATTATAGACGTCGAGGAGGAAATGGACAGGTAATCGGCTGTTAATCCGGAGAGACTAATCGTGTCTGCCTATTCTTCAGACGAAGACGTGCAGAGCTTATCGGAGCTAATGAAGAATAGGAAACTGAAAGCCGCCTCCAAGGGCACTGGTCAATCCCAACCGGCCGTGGATCTCCCTCCTCTTCCCCCTCAAGCCCCTTCAGATCCCAGCTTAAAGCCACTGCCGGATCTAAAGAAGAAAAGGGTTGCGACGGAGGCCGAAGGCACTGAGGTTGCGCCCAAAAAGGGACCCAAGCAGCAGAAGGTGGCCCAGGATACCAGGGGAAAAAGGGCTTCCTCTACCGAAAGCAGGGAAGACCCTCCAGCCGCCGATGTGCGCCGGGGTTCTCGGACGTGGCCCCCCAAGGTAATGCTGGATGGTGCGGACATCCCCTATGATGCCTCCATCAGAAATTATGGTGGAGGCAAGGCCGGTTATATTGCGGACGCTTTGGAGCAGCTCCTGCTCTTGCCGAGGGACATGGATTCCTACAGGCGCTTCAGCCAGCAGGAACTTTTCTTATCCCTAAAGAGGGATCTAGGCATGGTAAGGGAATTTACCTTATTACCCTCTTCTTGCTATGTCTAACAAATAACAATAAGGAATGTTTGACTGTTGTGCAGATCGCCCAGCAGATATTTGTCGCGGAGGAGTGGAACAAGAAGAAAGATATTGAAGTGCAAGCTGAGGCGCAATCAAAGGAGGAGGCTGAGAAAGCCCTGGGTGCTGCAAAAAGCGAGTGCGCCCGCATCTTCGAGCAGCTGAAAGAGGAGACGAAAGCTAGGAAAAGTGCGGAGGCAGGCCTGAAGACTGTTGAAAAGCAAGCCGAAGACCAACGCCAGAAGTTGTACACCACCGAGATTAATCTAGAGACAAAGAGGGCGTTGGTGAGAGAGCTTCGGGTTGAGCTAGACAAGGCCAAGGATGCTGCTACCAGGGCCAAGGAAGACGCCCAGTTAGCCAAGGAAGCGGCTGAGGCCGAGAAGCAGGCTGCCTACCTGCTGGGGGTGCAAGAGACCCAGACCAGGCTGACTGAGGAGTTTGCCAAGGTCTGCAGGGGATACTGTGAGATAACGTGGGGCAAATGCCTTGACGCGGCCGGAGTTCCCCCAGAATCTACGCTGAGGCAGCCTGGGAGTGTTTACTACGACCCTGATCTCTGTGACCTTCCAGACGCCTCGGAAGCTACCTCGGCTGGTCAAAACCTTGCAGCCCCAGCCGAGACGAGCCAAGCACCTCTTCCGACCGGAGATGCGGGTGATCTGCCAAAGCTTGATTCAGCGCCCCAGAACAAGGCTTAGGATGTTAAAATTATGTAATAGTTAGGGCCCTTTATCACCTATTTTGTAACGATATTGCCTTTTCAGTGAATGAAGTATACTTTTTGTTCAGTGTTACTTTCACGGAGTATGTTAGATTGTCATCAGGGTTAACAATGATGGTTTAATAACTAAGAGCCAGCCAAAACAACGGTAATCTGTTAGACACGCTTAAACAAGGCCTTATGATAATAGTTGACGTAATCTTGGCTTCAAGTTTGCATATTCCGCCAAGCACCAGATTAGATCAATATCGTAAAAGGGGGTGTTAACTAACCCAAATCATCTGGTCCGAAGACTGCAGGCGTGACTGGATTTAAGTTTAAACATTTAAGAATCGTAAAACGGGAGTGTTAACTAACCCAAATCATTTGGTCCGAAAACTGCAGGCATGACTGGATTTAAGTTTAAACACTTAAGAATCGTAAAACGGGGTGTTAACTAACCCAAATCATCTGGTTCGAAGACTGCAGGCATGACTGGATTTAAGTTTAAACACTTAAGAATCGTAAAACGGGAGTGTTAACTAACCCAAATCATATGGTCCGAAGACTGCAGGCATGACTGGATTTAAGTTTAAACACTTAAGAATCGTAAAACGGGGGTGTTAACTAACCCAAATCATCTGGTCCGAAAACTGCAGGCATGACTGGATTTAAGTTTAAACACTTAAGAATCGTAAAACGGGGTGTTAACTAACCCAAATCATCTGGTCCGAAGACTGCAGGCATGACTGGATTTAAGTTTAAACACTTAAGAACTGTAAAACGAGGGTGTTAACTAACCCAAATCATCTGGTCCGAAGACTGCAGGCATGACTGGATTTAAGTTTAAACACTTAAGAACTTAACATAACAGAATGGTATCATGATTGAAAAGAAAATTCTTTTAATAGTAGTACCTTTTGAGGTTATTTACATTCCATGGCCGGGGCACTACATGATTATTCAGGTCTTCTAGGAAGTATGCTCCAACGCCAGCCCTCGAAGTGATGCGATACGGCCCTTCCCAGTTTGGTCCCAGCTTTCCCCAAGCTGGATTCTTTGCGTTGCCTACTACCTTCCTTAGGACTAGATCACCTGGCTCTAGGGGTCTTAGCCTCACATTGGCGTTGTATCCCTGCTTTAGTTTCTGCTGGTAATGCGCCAATCGGACCATCGCATTTTCCCTTCGCTCTTCAATTAGATCCAGACTCTTTTCCAATTGCCCGTCGTTGCTGACCGGATCAAAGGAGCTTGTCCTGTACGTTGGAAATCCAGTCTCTAGAGGTATCATGGCTTCAGCTCCATAGGTCATCGAAAAAGGGGTTTCTCCAGTGGATCTGCGAGGCGTAGTTCTATATGCCCACAACACGTGAGGCAACTCTTCCACCCATCGACCTTTGGCTTCGTCTAGCCTCTTCTTCAATCCGTTAACGATGACTTTATTGACGGCTTCTACTTGCCCATTTTCCTGGGGGTATGCAGGGGTAGAATATCTGTTCGTGATTCCCATCTCACCACAATAACTCCTGAATGATTTGCTGTCGAATTGAAGCCCATTGTCCGATATGAGGGTACGGGGGACCCCAAACCGCGTGACAATGTTTTTCCAGATAAATTTTTTCACGTCCACATCTCTGATGTTTGCTAGTGGTTCCACTTCGACCCACTTGGTGAAATAGTCTGTGCCGACCAAGAGGTATTTCCTGTTTCCTGCTGCCTTAGGGAATGGGCCTACAATATCCAGCCCCCATTGGGCGAAAGGCCACGGGCTTGTTAGCGGATTAAGAATGCCGCCGGGCTGATGTATGTTCGGCGCGAACCGTTGGCATTGATCACACTTTTTGACGTACTCATGGGCCTCTTTCTGCATATTCGGCCACCAATAACCCTGAGTGATGGCTCGGTGAGCCAAAGACCTCCCCCCGGTATGGCATCCACAGATCCCTTCATGCAATTCCTCTAGTAAGGGTTCAGCCACCTCCTGGTGCATGCACAGTAAGTATGGGCCTAAGTAAGAGCGTTTATAGAGTTTGTGATCCTCGGACAACCAGAACCTTGTGGCTCTTCTACGTATCTTGTCCGCTTCCCCTTTCTCTTCGGGCAATGCATCGTCCTTCAAAAACTTGATGATGGGGTCCATCCAACACGGGCTGGTGCCGATGCAATGAACTTGGGATGCCTTTTTTCTTAACTCCGTAGGTCTCTGTATGTCCTCGACAAGGATAACCCTTGGCAATCCCTGTGCCGAAGAGGTGGCAAGGGTGGCTAAAGAATCAGCGTGTGAATTTCCACTTCTGGGGATGTGTTGCAGGTTGAAAAATTCGAACTCGGATTGCAGGGACTTAGCCAGGCTCAAGTATCCCTGCATCCTTTCGTCTTTCGCCTCGAACTCTCCCAACACTTGGCTGACGACTAGTCTTGAGTCCGAGAACATCTCAATTGACTTTCCCCCCATTCTTCGTACCATCTCCATCTCTATCAACAGGGCCTCATATTCTGCCTCGTTATTTGTTGCCAGGAAGTCTAGCCTTAATGCTTTTTCGACGATAATCCTCTTTGGTGATATTAGCACTAGCCCCACTCCTTAGCCTCGCTGATTTGATGCGCCATCCACGTTCACTCCCCAGGGCAAGGGGCTCCGTGAAGAAACCATACCAACGGTTCTTCCTTCAGTGTCCAGCATAGGTGTTACCTCCTCTAAATGGGGCTCTGTGAACTCAGCGACCAAGTCCGCAAGGACTTGGCCCTTCACTGATGTGCATGGCATGTACCTGATATCAAAAGCCCCGAGGATCGTCCCCCACTTGGTAATCCTTCCTGTGTAATCGGCGCTTCGGAGTATGGCTCTAAGAGGGAGCTGGGTGAGGACTATAACCATGTGGGCTTGAAAATAATGGGGCAGCTTCTTCGTACCCAGCACAACTGCCAGAATGGCTTTCTCCAGCGGCAAATAACGAACTTCCGCTTCCTGCAGTGACTTGCTTACGTAGTAAACTGGTTTTTGCACACCACGGTCCGTTCGGATCAGCACCAGGCTGACGGCATTAGGAGCCACAGCGATGTAAGCAAACAAGACTTCATCTGGCTCGGGACTGGACATGATGGGAGGTCTAGCCAGGTAATCTTTAAGCTGCTGAAAAGCAATAGCGCATTCCTCCGTCCATTCGAAATCCTTCCATTTATTGATCAATGAGAAGAATGGCCTACATCTGTCTGCCGATCTGGATATGAATCTATTAAGGGCAGCGGTCATCCCGGTCAGCTTCTGAATTTCCTTGGGGTTCCGGGGAGCTCGCAAATTATTGATGGCTTTTATCTGATCGGGGTTAACTTCGATTCCCCTGTGAGTGACCATATACCCTAAGAATTTGCCCGATCCAACGCCGAAGGAACACTTGGAAGCATTCAAGCGCAGTCTGTGTCCCCTCAGGATTTCAAAGACGTCCCTAAGGTCCCCAATATGCTCAGCTATGACCTTGCTTTTTACCACCATGTCGTCGATGTAAACTTCCATGCTTTTACCCAACTGCGGCTCAAACATTCTGGTCATCATTCTCTGATAGGTAGCCCCTACATTTTTCAAGCCGAACGGCATTACCTTGTAGTGGTAATTTCCTACAGGGGTTACGAAAGCCGTTTTCTCTTGATTGGCGAGAGCTAGTGGTATCTGATGATAACCCTGGAATGCGTCTAGGAAGCTCATCCGGGGGTGTCCCACAGTAGCGTCAACTAGTTGGTCTATCTTCGGCATGGGAAACGGATCCTTCGGACAAGCTCTATTAAGATCGATGAAGTCTACACATACCCGCCACTTTCCGTTCTTCTTTTTTACCACCACCGTGTTAGCCAGCCATTCGGGGTAAAAGATCTCTTTAATAGCCCCCGCCTGCTTGAGTTTCATCACTTCATCCTTAACCGCATCAGCGTGTTCCCTCGAAGGACGCCGTAGCGGTTGCTGCTTGGGGACGATGGTGGGATTAACGTTTAGATGGTGGCAAATAAAATCTGGGCTTACCCCAGGGGCTTCCGCAGAGTCCCATGCAAATACATCTACGTTTGCCCTTAGGAACTTTATCAGCTCTTCCTTCTCTTGAGGAGGCAGTAAGGATCCGACTTGAAAAAACTTCTCTGGGTCGTTATCCACGACTGCTTTTGTCAAACCTTCGCACTTCGATTCTTCGGCTGAAGTCTTGGTGTCCAGCACCGAAGGCTTTGATTGCTATAAACTCCCTTCGTTACGGTCCAAGGGCTCAGCCAGAGGTTGGTGCTGGATAGCTGCCACTAGACATTGCCTGGATGTAGATTGATCTCCTCGGATCTCCTCAACTATCCCATCGAACGGATATTTAATTTTCTGATGAAGTGTGGAGGATACGGCCCCGAGGGTATGAAGCCAAGGCCTGCCCACAATAGCAGTGTAGCATGAATAGGCATCCACTACTATGAAATCTACCTCCACCGTCTCACGTCCGGTTTGCACAGGTAGTCTGATTTGGCCTTTCGGGATGATCACTTTGCCGTCAAAACTGACTAAAGGGGAGCTGTACGGAGTTAGGTCTCCGGGGGATAAGTTCAGCCCCCTATATAGGTCTGGGTACATTATTTCTGCGGCGCTGCCGTCATCTACCATTACCCTCTTCACATCGTACCCACCTATTCTCAGAGTTACCACCAGGGCGTCACCATACGGCTGCACAATTTCGATTTTATCCTTGTCCGAAAATCCCAAAACCGGATCCTCCATCCTGGGTCTCTTCGGCTCTCTTTTAGCACTCTCCAACGACAACCGAGCAACAGTCAGTACCCTGGACGGGCAAGATCCCGTCCTTCCTGGTGCGGCAAAAATAACATTGATTATACCCAAGGGGGGTTTCACAGAATCGCCGCTCCTGGGCCCCGCATTTGCGTGATTTCCCTGACCGTATGAGTGGTGTAGAAGGTGTTTTAGTTTGCCTTCGTTGACCAGCTAATCCAGATGGTCCCACAGGCTCCTGCAATCCTCAGTAGTATACCTATGGTCAAGGTGATACTGACAGTAAAGATTGCGGTTGCGCCTTTCAGGGTTTCCTGCCATCTTGTTCGGCCTCTTGAAGAACGGTTCATTTTTTATTTTGTCCAGGACTTGGTGTACTGGTTCGCGAAAAACCGCATTGACCGTCTGGAAGTTCGTTGTACCTTGTCCGGCCTAGTCCTTCCTCGGCCTGTTGTGGTTTTGCCTGTCCGTCCTGAAATCCCTCCTTTCCTGAGGGGCGACCTTCTCCTTTCCCTTACTCTGCTGTTGATCTTCTTCAACTTTTTTATACTTATCGATCCTATCCATCAACTGGCGTATACTGATAGCAGGCTTACGCGTTAAGGACGCCCTTAAGGGATGTTCAGTGGGGAGGCCCAGTTTAAAGGAGCTAATGGCCACTGATTCACAATCTTCCTCTACCTCGTTATACGTTTCCCAGAACCTATCTGAATACAATTTCAGGGTCTCACCTCCTTTCATACTGACTGACAATAGCGAAGCCATAGACTGCGGAACCCGTCGGCACGTGACAAAACGTGAACCAAACGCTTGAGTCAGCTCTTGGAAAGAGCTTATAGATTTTCCTTTCAGATTGTCAAACCACCTCATGGCTATCGGTCCCAAGCTGGATGGGAAGACTCTGCACATCAGGGCTTCGTCCCTGGAGTGGACAGCCATTCTCTGGTTGAAATGGCTCACATGTTCCACTGGGTCTGTCCGGCCATTGTAAATGGTGAATGTAGGCTGGTGGAAACGTCGAGGAAGTCTAGCATCCTCGATGTTACGAGTGAAGGGAGATCTGGAAATCTGCTCCAGGGCTTTACTCATAGCGTCGTTCCCTACGCCTCTAGGTAAAGGATTCTGAGGGTTCCCCTCGTCACGACGCATTTCCTCATAGGTAAAGGATTCGCTGACCGGTGCTCGAAGTTTCTGTTTGTAAACAACCTCATGTTCGTCCTCAGCATCTTCATCGGAGTATGAGGGACTGCGCTTTCTCTTCGCATGGCGCAACTCCTTCTTCAGCCTATCGATTTCCTTCTGCATGTCTCTGTTTTTCTCTGCATGGGACATGTGGCTCTCTCCGTGTGACTGGCTTTGATTGTTGCGTGCGGTGTGTACGCTGCCCTCACGCTCTTGCCTCCGTTCCAGATGAAGAGAAGGGTCGGTGTGCTGAGATGACCTGGACTCCGCTGGTTGTTGCCTTGGTTCAGTCATTCTTTGAGGTGTTGCTTCCACCTTGGCTCAAGCTGTTCCCACAGACGGCGCCAATTGTAGGGTCTGAATTCGTGGACTACGTAATTACTTCCCGTATTGTTAGCCCAACAAATCCCCAACAATGAATTTGTAGAGAATGGGTTAAACAGCTGGGCTGAATATGGATTTAGCAACGGTTCATGCAAGCGAGACAAGAGAAAAAAGGACTCAGGCGATAATTTAATGAAAGTCTCTCTCTGATCCGAAGAGATTTTTGCCTTTCTTTTCACCTCCTCAAAAAATTGATCCCCCTCTATGTTGGACGTGTTTCTATATATATACACCTTTTTCCCTCATTCTCACCGCACACTTGTCCTTCATCTAAGCGTTCACTCGAGTACTAGTCACATCAAGAGTTTGCTTTAATCTACAGTGAGCGGTAGTGGCTGAGGTTTCACTGTTCAGGTGTCTTCTCCACATAAATGCGGCCAGAAAAGTTGTTGCAGTGCATTAAATGCGGTGATGGCAGCTTTATTTGTAAGATATTTCAAGATATCTCCGAGCTTACGGATGCCCAGCACCTTCCTCTGAGGAATCTTTTACTTGATCAAGTTCTTTGGAGGTCCGACGAGCGGAATTTCTTCAGACATGACAGATTGTCTTCGGACGCAATAATAATCCTTCCTTGGTTGAATGTCTGCCAGGATGACAAAGCACTGTTCCTTTTAATCTCTTCGGACAGGAAATTATATTTAAATTGGGCCACAGGCCCAACATGTGGCGTTGGGCTTACTCACCCACAAGTACTTTTAGCAAAAAAATTTCCATTTCAATAAAATAATCAGATGCTAAACAGCCACTTAATAATAGATGTGAAGTTCCCCTCTTCTAATAATAGTTGTTTCTTCTCTGCTTTCCAAATACTTTCAGCATATCTGTGACTTACTAGAACACCAAAGTAAATAGAAGAGGTCATGTGTTATGGTTAGCATTTTTCACTTTTGAGAAGGAAGGGCCCTTTTTGGATTGAAAATTCACTGATGAAGAATGGAGAACAATGGTTTAGACTTTAGAGTCTTTGGACCAAATGATTGGATGTAATTTTTCTTTTCAATTTTTAATATTTGTGATTAGTTTTGGAATTTGAATGTACAGAGGCATAAACATAAATAAAATAAAAAAATAAAAAAAAGTCCTCTAATTTATGCCTTTATCTCTAATATGGATTTTTTTATTGACAATTTAATGTGATTTTGTCTTAAAATAAACTAATTGCCTTTATTTTTCTATAGTATCAATATAAGTAATATTACAGCCACAAACTACTTTATAATATTTTTATAAATTGTTGATAAGTGTGTGTAATATACAATACCTCATTGTTTGGCCAGCTTTTACTTAAAGGTGGAAAGGATACAATATGATTAATAAAACTACGTAAGTAGAATTTTAATAAAACTATGTAAGATTTGATGTAGAATTTGTGTGCATTTAACAACTGAAAAAGCTAGCATTTAACTTATATTATATATTTATTTATAGACAAAACTTAGTTACAGTACCTTAGGTACTGTTTTTTAAGCTCTCATCTTAAGATTGATGAGAGTTTAAAAAAAATGGTTGAATCTCCCAATGTGTCTCATCCAAATTCTAATTTAAGGCATCAACGCAAATTTTAGAATCACCCTCAACAATTATACTTTGGAACTTGTCATCTCTGACCAATTGTAAATCCCAAACTATGGCAGAAGCTTTAGCGAAACCAGCACGCTGTAAACCACTTTAACTATACTTGTATGGTTCATTATATTTTAAATATGGTTGTAACATTGTTTTTTTAAAAAAATTTAATTCAATTTTTATTAAGGTTGTAACATCGTTTTTAACTGTAGCAATAATCCGATCTAATTTTCATAATGATTTGTTATTTCTAGCTGGATATTTGTTGTGATTATTGGTACTAAACTATTACTTGGTTCAAGTTTGGTGGACACGCACTTCAAACATTTGCAACGTTGTTTAACATTTGAAATTGACGCAATTAACCTCATAAATTGATGGATCATATTGAACAAATCCAAACCATACAGTAGAATTGTTTAAATTTAAGCAATTAATGCAAAATTAATAAAGAATCTAAATTCTGAGGAACAAAATTATTGATTTAAAAAAAAAATCCAAAAATGCGCTAACAAGAAATAAAATTCTAAAAATAAATTAAAATGATTACAACTTACAAGTTGGGAAACAAAGAATAAAATCAAGGACTCAATTTTATTATATTTGCAAAAAAAAAAAAAATTTATTTGAATAAAAAGAAAAATAACAAAATGAGATCGAAAATGTTTTTATTTTTGTTTCTTAAACTGGAACAAAATAAAAAAATAAAAAATCAGTTCTGACTTTTAGTACCATTTAGCGATGTTGTTAAACATTTAATAGTGACAGTACTAACGAACCACCGATAAAAGGATTTTTTTTTTTAATGGAGATAAAAGGACAAAATTTAACTAACTCTTAAACAACGAGATCGAAAATGTTTAAATTTAAACTATAATAAAGATCAAATTGATAACAAATATAAATTTGGAGGAAACAATAGTGAATCAATAAGAAATAAAAACTACAAGTTAACGAGAACCAAAGCACAAAACTAAGGACTTGTTTTGTCATATTTTCTGAAAACAGTTTCTAAAATTATTGCTTTCTATGAGTGTTGGTCCTGCTTGTTCAAGCCTGGACCCCCTCATCTTGAACGACACAACCCATCTTCTTTCAGCCAGTGGTGGTGGGTTGAAATTTTTGCACAGTTCACATGCTCTTTAGCGTAAAATTTTGACCTTTTAAACGACTTGGATAGCCCTTGAAACTTCACTTTTCACACGAAGATTTGACCTTTGAAAAGAGATACGTTCAGAAGGGATGAATTTTTTATATGAGTAGTTTCGTTACACACTTACTGATACACGCAAAAAATTGGAGTATATCAATGCACTGGACATAAATGGTGTCTTATTTGCTGTGTGCAATAACGTGTATTACTGTGTGTAACTAGATTTTTTCTTTTGATATTATAGCCATTAGAGAAAGGATGGGAAATGTCTATCAGTCACACAAACTTACATACGTGCATTTTAAACTCAAATTATGACTTAAAATTATAATTTTAGTTCAAAAATTTTTTTTTTTTTCAGTTTAAAACCTAGTGTTCGTGTGTAATAAATACATCCTTTTCTGAAAATATAACCATTTAAATCAATAATGATAAATTTTTTAAAGAATATAAGAACTCCTAAGTATTAGCATTTATGTTGCTAAAAATAACCATTGTAGATCCTTAAAAAAAATTAAAAAAAAAAACATTTTAGATAAAGGGATCATATATATAGAACAAATGCAAACTATAAAGTACGTAGAATTGTTTAAATTTGAGCAATCAATACAAAATTAATAAAGAATCTAAATTTTGAGGAACCAAATTATTGGTTTTTTTTTTTTTTTTTTATAAAAGAAATCCAAATATGCTCTAACAAGAAATAAAATTTAAAAATAAATAAAAATAATTACAAGTTAATTGGGAAACAAAGAATAAAATCATGGACTTAATTAATTATGTTATGTTTGCCCAAAAAATTATAAAAAAATATGTTTTCTTTGAATAAAAAGAAAATTAACAAAATGAGATGGTTTAAAAATACTTTTTTCTTAAACTGGAACAAAATAAAAAATCAATTCTTACTGAGCACCACTTGCTCTAAGTTTGAGATTGATTTAGGCTTTAAACATTTACGATATTGTTTAACATTTAATAGTAACTGTACTAACGCCATTGATAAATGGACAAAATTGAACAACTCTTAAACAACAAGATAGAAAATGTTTAAAATTAAACTATAAAGATCAAAGTAGTCACATCAGTCCGTTCAAATTTTCTGTCTATTTTGCAAGAAAAAATCTATTTTTTCTATTTTACACATCCACTTTTCAAAATACTCCACATCAGTCAATCTATTCTACCATTTATTTTATTTAAATAATCAATTTTCTCAATTTTTTTATTATTTCTCTCATCCACCCCCCTTTACATACGCGCGCTCTCTCTCTCTACCCATTTTTTTGATTTGTTGCTCTCTCTCTATACTGATCTCTCTACCCATCTCTATACCCATTTTTGAACACAGATCAACTCTCCCTCTCGGTCTAATCCACACCATCTCGGTCACGAGCACCAATCCGCAACTCTGATCAAGCAAGACCCGATCAAGCAGCGGTCTCCCTAACTCCGATCCACAAGTACCAATCAGATTCTACCAGATCAGATTTGATCGAGATCTCCCTAGCTTCGATCCACAAGCACCGACCAGATCTCCCTAGCACCGATCATGCAAAACCCATCTCGGTCAAATCTCCCTAGCTTCAATCAGGCAAGACCCATAAGCTCCAATCAGGCAAGACCCACGAGCTCCAATCAAACTTGGTCAAGCAAGACCCACGAGCTCCGATCGTTCTAGTCAAACACCGATCAAGCACCAATCGTTCCGATCAAGCACCGATCTGTCTTTTTGTTGGTTTGTCCATGTGGGTTTGTTTGTGTGTGGGTGTGTTTGTGTATCTCTGTGTTGATTTATCTGTGTGGATGTATTTGTGTGCATTTGAAGGAAAATAAGATGAGAAGAGGAGAATGGAATACTGAGTTCGTTGTGCATGGAGAAGAGAGAGGAAAAAAGGTGTGAACGTGAAATTAATAAAATAATAAATAAACGAGCTACAGTAACTATGTAAATATACATGGTTACTGTAGCTCATGGAAATATATACACAATTTTACACATTTTTAGAAGCATTGATGTGGAGCATTTTTGAGGCAAATTATGTAAAAGTGGTGTCTTTTTCTATTTTAGAAGATTATAAATGAGCTGACGTGGATGCTCTCAAATTGAGAACATATTTAAATTTAGAGGAAACAATTGTGAATCAATAAGAAATAAAAACTACAAGTTAACGAGAATGAAAGCACAAAATTAAGGACTTTTTTTTTTCTAATTAAGAAGTATGGACCCATATATGGATATGGTTATGACACAATAACATAAACAATTTTAAAAAATTACAATATAAAATGATCAATAGAACACTGATATGATATGAATACAATAGATAAGACACCCTGCAATAGTTACTAAAATACATGTTTTCTACGGGTGCTGGTCCTGCTTGTAAAAGGCTAGACCCCATCTTGAAAGACAACCCATCTTCTTTCAACGTAGTGATGGTCCCACTTGTCCTAATAATTGTGCCTTTTTTTTCTTTCGGCCGGGGGGGGGGGGGGGGGGGGGGTGGATTGGAATTTTAGCACAATTCAAATGCTCTCTAGCCTAAATATTTGACCTTTTAAAAGACTTGTATAGGCCCTCGAAACTTCCCTTTTCACACGAAGATTTGACTGTAGAAAATTACATACTAAAATATGAACTCAAATTGATTTCAGTTCATTTTTTGTTTGTGCATGCAACAGTGTGTATTAATCTATATGTAACATAATTTTCCCTTTTGATATTATAGGCTTTATAGAAAATATGAGAAATAACTTTTACACACATAAATGTACGTACACGCATTTTAAAGAATATAAAAACCCCTTCTAAATTGCTTGACCACTCCTCGTCTCGTCTCGTCTCGTCACTTCCTTTTATTGTTCACAGGCTATTACCTTTTTTTCTCCTTCTTGCTCTTCACAGTCTATTGTTACCTTCTCTATCTCTCTAGCACTCTCTTCCTCTTCCTCTTCCTCTTCCTGGCCTCCATTATTGACTGAATGTATTTGCAGGCTACTACTGCTACAGTAAGTGCACTCTAACATTTACCTAGTCGATACAACATGAAGGGATAGATAGTAACAATTGTTGAGAACTGATACTGATACAGACCGTTTGCAAATATGATTACTATATTATATTATAAATTTTATCTGAACTAAATTATATCTGATTATGATATTGTATTATTTATTTATTTATTGCAAGGAAAAATAAATATGGGTAGAGAGAAAGACCAATTTTGGGCATATGCTGTGAAAGTAAATGGTCGTTTCAAATGTAATTTTTCTGAACAAGATTTTCCTGGAGGTGCATCAAGGATTAAAGCACACTTGGCCGGAGTTCCAGGTCATGACATTAAGACATGTAATGCTGTGCCTCCAGGAGTTCAAGAAAAAGCTCAAGCAATAATTCAAAAAAAGAGAAAAGCTCAAGCAACTCAAGGGACCAACAAAAAACTTAAAAGTGCATCAACCTCAGCTTCAAAATTAAAAACTAAGGTGATTATCTAGTCCCAACTCTATACATAGTTATTTATTTCTAATAAAACCTGATAGGTCAAGAATGTATTGACTCTTTGTGATAAATTAACTAATTAATTAGCCAAATGAATTAATTAAGTTAATTAACATGCAATACGTGTGGTAGCACAAACAAATCACTAACAAGTTAATATGTAGCAGAAAGTAAAGTTGACACGGTGATTTGTTTTCAAATGTGAAAAACCTACACGGCAAAAACTCCATGGGGTGATTTTAAGGTTACCACTCCTGACAATCCACTATTATCACAACAAATGGTTACAAGTAAAGGAATCTTAGTACCTTATTTCAATTTACAGTTCAACCTTTACCCCAATACCCAATTGGACTTGTTCTGTAGTGACAATCTCTCATTTTCAATGCACGGCTTTCAATACGCGACTAATCAATTCGATACGCGGATCCTAGTACGCGTCTTACACACCAACTTGAGAAGGTTGTTGGCTGCAAAGTTCTTCAGTCACGGGGTGATTTTAAGGTTACCACTCCTGACAATCCACTATTATCACAACAAATGGTTACAAGTAAAGGAATCCTAGTACCTTATACCAATCTACAGTTCAACCTTTACCCCAATACTCAATTGGACTTGTTCTGTAGTAACAATCTCTCATTTTCAATGCACGGCTTTCAGTACGCGACTAATCAATTCGATACGCGGATCCTAGTACGCGTCTTACACACCAACTTGAGAAGGTTGTTGGCTGCAAAGTTCTTCAGTTCATCAACACGATAAAGATCACGAAGTTCCTTAGTTACAAAATCCTACGGCGTACAAACGCAACAGCTTCTTGAAGAGAAAGATGAACTAGGACATATGTCTCCGGTTCACAATATGCTTGTAAAAAACTTTTGCATTAAGGTGCATCAGCTATGACGACCTTTAAAACAATTTTTATATATGTTTAGGGTTGTGAGAAAAGAAAGTTCAAACATCTATACACGAATTGGAGTGAAATCAGATCTAAAAAATTGATTTTCTTAAATCTCGATAGATAAAGTATTTGTTAAGAAGCTGTCAAGTATCGGGCTGAAATAGCTTTTTAAACTTCGATAGATACTAGCTGTCGAGTTTTAAAATCTAACACTTCTTTACTTGATTCTTGGACAAACTTGCATGACTTTAACACTTGAACTTGAAACTTTGTTCATTGAAATATTAAACACATCTTAGATCTACCCAATTACAAGTAAAATGCGTTTTGTCAAAGGATTAACTAATTCTATATTGACATATATTCCTAACATGATTTACATATATCCTGACAATCTCCTCCTTTGGTAATCCGTGACAAAACCGCAACAAACAAATGAACATATGAGAGAAATCATAAATCACTCAACCCACACTCACTTATTGAATGCAATAAAATCTATCCTAACACAAACTCTTGAAAAATTTTGCAAAAAAAGAGTTCATGGCAAGAGAGACTTTGATAACCTGTATTTCTAAAACACTTTAAACAAAACTCATCACAGCATCTTAGTGTGAAACAGAAATAAAAGATTGCATACAATATATAAGAAGCATGTGCATGAAGAGAGAAAAGAAACAACACATGAAGAGATAGGTGAATAACATACATCAATACACACACACACACACACACACACACACACACACACACACATATATATATCAAAAGATAAGTATAATGTATGTCAAATGGTCACAAGACTGGTATACATGAGGTAAATGTAAAAGAAAGAAAAGAAAATACATAATAACCTTACTACATCCCTCAAAAAGAAAAACACACTCCCTTTAACAAAAATCTCCTATGCTAACTCTCCCCCTATGTACATGACTACTCTTATATCCAAAACTACTCCCTCTTTTTGTCACGAATAACAAAGGGTAAGTGAATCAAGCAGTCATCTCATTGTCACTAGAAGAGCTAGCATCCTCATCCTTATCATCATTATCGTCGTCGGAGTCACCATCATCGTCCTCGTCCTCAGATGCCTCTGGAGAATGAGAGGGAGACTCTACGAAGCCACCAAGGCGAGCCTGCCGTCGAGCAATACGGCTGACATGGGTGTTCACCTGACACAACTCATCATTGAATGTGTCAAGGCGAGCGTCCATGTGTTGCTGCTGTGCCATGACCGCCTCGAGGGTCACACCACTCGCTGATGAAGAAGGAGCGGATGTGGAGGGAACGGAAGAAGATGGAGGAGTCGGTGTCTCTGTCCATGGCCGCTTCGGTCAAAGCTAGGCCTCGCTCTGTCTGACGATAGCAGCATCTATGGCACAAATAGGGGAAAAGTGTGTACACTCTGTATAGGAGATAGAAAAATGGCGGAGAATCTATGTGATAGCCAAAAGAAAAATGAGCTTATCACGGGTTGCTGTATCCCTATAAACATCTATGAGGGATAGAATGAAGTGAGAGGAAAAATCAATAGAGAGTCCCTCAAGAAGGGATAACAAAAATTGAGCACGAGGCTCTGTGATAGAGTTATAGTGAGACAATGGATGGAGAATAAATGTCATCACCATGTTAAGGAATCTCGGACCTTTTGTGAAGCCCGAGCCAAGGGTGTTTTAACGGTCACCCCAAGATAAAGGTGTCTCACAAAAGCAAGACAAGAGCTCATCTTTGGACACAATCCTCAGATGCTTACAACCGGGGTAGTTAGCAAACTCTACCCTCGGTACATTTAACACCTCGGATATAAGATCTGGAGTAACTACGATACGCGTATCTCGAACGCGAGTGACAAAATGAGGTACTGAATAATCGAATCCATGCATATTGAAGTAAAACTCTTGTATGATCACAGAAGGACAAGTGACCGGGATGCCACACAGTGACTCCCAACCCTTATTGTAGATGATAGTGGGAAGGTCAATATCGAAAAAGTCCGATAAAATGACTTGGCGTTCCGAATGAATGCCTTGTCGTGAAAAATTCTCCGAAAAGTCCTTACGGGCTTTATCATCATGGAACCTGACGTGAGATGGAGTAGAATCAGAGGGGGAAGAAGAAGAAGATGCTCCGCAACGAAGAGGGTTTCGGGACGGAGTAGATTTTCATTTAGGTGTCATAGAGCAACTAACAAAAGAAAGAGAGAGAGAAATGGATAAACAGAAAAGCACCAAACAATTCAAAATAAGAATATAAAGAAATGAAGGTATATATGCATGAAAAATGCATAAGCATGTGATATGCAACATTAAAAACATCATGGGCTCAACCCAATTCAAACCTACCAGCACACATCATTTTCAATATAATAATCACACATCTAAAGTGCACGAATCATAGTTAAAATGCACATGTGATGCAATGCATGATGACTTAAAATCATTTAAACAAAAACCCGTTCCAAAAATTTCACAAAAACCTCATTAAACTTGAAAAACCCCAAAAACTTTTCAAAAACCCAAAACTTAGGTCAGAAAATATGAAATGCATGATAGAGTAGAGAAAAAGGATCATACCAGATGGAGAAAAATTGATTTAGGCCGAAGATCAAGTAGGGTAAGTGAAAAGGTTTTGATTGAGGTGTTTGGGAGAGAGAGGAGAGAGTTTCTATAGAGAGAAATCGAAGAAAATTAGAAAAGAATCGCGTTGACCCTTTTTATAGAAATCTCAGTTTCTCGATGGATCGAGACGTGTCGAGAGCTGTCAAGAATAAAAATTTTCAGAAAGAGCTGTCGAGGAGCTAACGAGAAGTGTCCACATCAAAGTAACCTCGATGGATCGAGAAGCTATAGAGCCTTTATCGAGCATACAAAAACTTCCTCGATGGATCGAGTAGTTGTCGAGCAGCTATCGAGATTGAATCTCAAGAATCTCGATGGATCGAGATTGCGACAGTTATCGAGAAAAGAAGCTGAAGAGCTCGATAGATAGTCTAGCTGTCGAGAGGTGTCCAGCAGCTGTTGAGATTGCTTAAAAACAATTTTTTCAAGAAAAGAAAAACAAAGAAATGAATACAATCAAGCATGCTACTCAACCAAAGATCCAAACAATATTTTAAGCTTTCAAAAACATCTTTAATAAAAAAAAAAATGTCAAGCATTTAAATCCAAAACACACACACACACACACACACACACACACACACACACACACAAGTCTAAACAATTTTATATTTTAAAAACAAGTCAAGATAGTTTAATGAGTATACATTAACACATATATTGGCCAAATCACATTGTACCTGCACATGTATCAAGAGTAGCAAAGAATATTGCATGTTATGTGTGAAAAACATCGTAAGATTGCATAAGTATTTACATGTTATGACGATTTGAAATATGAGAAAATCACTTTAACTCACACACAATCATAACTGCTAGATGGAGACTATCACTTTCGAGGTACATCTTATAACTCCCACATCTTCTACAAGACACGCTTACAATCATATATAAAATATTTTGATTCTTTTTACTTTTATTTTCTTTGCATATTTTCTTTTAAGCATATCATGCATTGGCATATAAGAGAGAGAAAAAAAGTACCCAATTATGTTAAACTTTTTGACATTGCACTTTTGCTGTGCTAAAGCATACAGATGTCATTTCATGATTGGCGGGCAATAGCGATGAGATGGTTATTTATGCATTTCTCTTAGAATTTTCTAGTCCTTCTCGTCAAAAAGAGTGATACGAGTGTTAAGTATAAGAGATTACTTAATCTTACTCATCACAAACACGAGCCACAAAACTCACTTGCTCAGTTGTGCATAGAGATGCTCATTTAAGTTACAAAAGATACAAAGTTCAAAAAATTTTGTTTCAATGGCCATCCAAGGTACACAAGTACTAATGTATACAAAACACACACTGTTTTTGTATTTTTTTTATTTTTCATTTTTTTTAAGAAAAAAAAACTGAAAATAAACAAACAAAAACATGTTAAACAAAGTAAAGCATAAACTAGACTGACTTAAAACAAGAAAGCAAAAACACAGAAGTAATGCATAATCAACAACAAGAACGGAGAAAGAAAGAGAAAGTGATTAAATCACTTGGAGATTTTTTCCTTCCACACCTTGGAAGAACCTTTCTGTTTTGCAAACCTTTGATCTAGCGGTGAAGGGGAAGAATTGAAATCGTTCAAGTTCGAAAAAAACATGAGGGCTTTGAGTAGATCTCCAAGAGGAGCAAAGAGGGATGGAAACTGATTCTGGTTTCCCAATGAGATCATACTGTTGCTCTGTTGAGTGGCTTAACACTTATAGCAATTAGGTCAAGTATGTCCAATTGCTCCACAGTGATGACAGAAATGTTGCTTCTTCTGTTTAGGCTTTTGAGTGTTTCCTTTCTTAGCCTTAGGGTTCTTAGTGTCTTTCTTATTCAGCTTAGGGAGTGTACCTAAGATAGATTTACCCTTGTCTACGTTCTCACTAGCCAACACATTTTTCACATCATTGTTCTCAGATTCAACATTATTACTAGGAGAGACAAAAACAGTAGTACTAGTAGAAGTAGTACTAGGAGAAGAGAAATCATACCCTAAACTAGTTCAATCGGAAACGGATTTTTAAAGACTAAGCATCTTGTTAAACTTTGCACTTGAAGTCCTCTCCAGCTGAGCTCTGACTTGAAACAATTCTGCCTCAAGCTTCTTGGTCTTCTCAGCCAAGAAATTATTCTCAAATCTCAGTGCTCCAATGGTCTGATTGGCTTCATCAAACTTCGTGGAGATTTCTTCTCATTCAAGCTCCACTTCACTAAGCTTCTTGGTGGCCAACCTATACAACTTCTCATATTTTTTCGAGACCTTGTATAATTTGCATAGGCTGTGTGAATGTCATCTTGTTCATCCATCTTCTCAAATTTGGACTCCACCAAGTCTTCTTCTTCATCCATATCTTCAACAATCCCCTCAGTAGGATTTATAGTGGTAGTGAAGGCATTTAGGATTCCATCATCCTCATTAACAAAATCATCTTCAGGCTCGGTGTTGCTTAAATGCCTTGCTCTTACTAATGGTTTTGAGATATGTAGGACACTCTTGTTTCATGTAACCGAAGCCTTAACATCCAAAGCATTTTGGTCATGAGGGAACAGTGTACTAACTGCCATCCTTAACATCCTTTTTTCCTTTATCTTAGTTCTTAAACTGAGACGAATTGGACTGCTTACGGTCTTTGTCAAATCTTTTAGCATTGGCATTTTTCATAAACTTTTTGAATTGTTTGGTGATATAGGATTTCATTTTAGAATCTTCATTGTCTGAAGACTCATCAGTGTCACTGCTTTTGGCCTTTAATGCCATGCTATTTCCTTTACTAGATTTCCCTATCCTTGTCAAACCTAACTCATAGGTCTGCAGATTTCCAACCAACTTTGTCAAAGGAATTTTATCAATATCTTTTGATTCCTCAATCGCGGTGATCTTGGCATGAAATCTCTCGGGTAGAATTCTGAGCACCTTTCTAACAATCTTGGGTTCGGGAATGGTTTCCCCAATATTAAAGGCTGAGTTTACTATGTCCTTGAACTTGGCTTAGAACTCATCGAATGACTCATCCTCCTCCATCTTGATCTCTTCAAAGCTCGTAGTAAGCCTCTGAAGTTTCGAATCATTGACAGCATTTGTTCCTTCATAGGTTGTTTGGAGGATGGTCCATACTTCCTTTGCAGTTTTAGTAGAGGATATCTTCTTGAACTCCTCATTCGTGACCACACTGAATAACACATTCAATGCCTTGCTGTTGAAGTTTGCGGCCTTGATCTTAGCATCATCCTAATCGGCTGACGCTTCCTTAGGCTTGGTCCAGCCTATCTCCACAGCTTGCCACACTTTCTTATCTAATGACTACAAGAAAGTTCTCATGCGTACTTTCCAGTATGCATAGTTAGTGCCATCAAATAAATGAGGTACAATAAGAGATTGACCTCTATCCATGACAAATAGGGATCAATAGATCACACAGTAAAGATTAACCCTAATCAGAGTGTGCCCGCTCTAATACCACTTGATAGACCAAGAATGTATTGACCCCTTATGATAAATTAACCAATTAATTAGCTAAGTGAATTAATTAAGTTAATTAACATGCAATACGCATGGTAGCACAAAAAAATCACCAACTAAGTTATTATGTAGTCGAAAGTAAAGTTGACACGGAAAGTAATGGAGAAAACCTACACAGCAAAAACCCCACTGGGTGATTTTAAGGTCACCACTAACGAGAATCCACTATTATCATAACAAGCGGTTACAAGTAAAGGAATTCCAGTACCTTATACCAACCTACAGTTGAACTCTTACCCCAATACCCAATTGGACTTCTTTTGTAGTGACAATCTCTCATTTTCAATGCACGGCTTTCAGTATGTGACTAACCAATTTGATGTGCGGATTCCAGTATGCGTCTTACACACCAACTTGAGAAGGATGTTAGCTGCAAAGTTCTTCAGTTCATCAACACGATGAAGATCACGAAGCTCCTTAGTTACAAACCCCTACGGCGTATAAACGCAGCAGCTTCTTGAAGAGAAAGATGAATTAGGGCATATGTCTCCAGTTCACAATATGCTTGTGAAAACTTTTGCATTAAGGTGCATCAGCTATGACAGCCCTTAAAAGAATCCTTATATATGTTTAGGGTTATTCAAAAAGAAAGCCCAAACATTTATACACGGATTAGAGTGAAATTAGATTTGAAAAACTGATTTTCTTAAATTTCGATAGATAGGGTATCTGTCGAGAGGCTGTTGAGAATCGGATTGAAATAGCTTTTTAAACCTCAATAGATACTAGCTATCGAGCTAGCTGTCGAGCTTCAAAATCCAGCACTTCTTCACTTGATTCTTGGACAGACTTGCATGGCTTTAACTCTTGAACTTGAAATATTGTTCCTTGAAGTATTAAACATATCCTAAATCTACCCAATTACAAGTAAAGTGCGTTTTGTCAAAGGATTAGCCAATTCTATATTGATATATGTTCTTAACATGATTCACATATGTCCTAACAAAACTAATGCTTTTTAATTAACCCTTTGCAAACCTTTTCATACTATTTTCTCTTTCTAGGGTAAGGAAGAATATATGGCTGAAATTGTCCTCAATGATGTTGTGGACAGACTAATAGCCAATGTGTTTTCGCTACTTGCCACTGAGTATATCAGTTTTGAGTCGAGTTTCAAGGTGGAGTTGAAAAATCTTCTTGAAAAATTATTCAAGATTAAATTCTTGTTAGATGATGCTCAAAAGAGGCAATCAAGTGATAAGTCTGTGAGGAACTAGCTAATGGACCTTAGAGATGTAGCTTATGATGCTGATAATGTGCTAGATGAGTTTAGCTATGAAAGTTTTTGGCAAGAGGTATAGACTCAAAATCTAATGGTGGATTAGGTGCATAGCTTTTCATTTTGCAATCCTGATAAAGTTAAGACTATCAAACATTTATTGGATAAAATTGATAAAATTGTGCATGACATAGCTGGCTTTGGTCTTAGAATGGAGTTGGTGAATTCAAACCCCAAAGTTAGCTTGGACATGAATATAGACCCCCTCCTCGATGATTCAGAAGTTGTAGGGAGAGAAGACGATGTCAAAAAAATGGTAAACATACTTATTAGTTCAAGCAATCAACAAGTTATCTCTGTTCTCCCTATAGTGGGTATGATAGGTCTTGGAAAGACAACTTTAGCAAAACTTGTGTATAACAATGAACTCATAAAGAAACATTTTGATGTACTAGCATGGGTAAATGTTGGTAAACATTTCGATGTTGAAGGGATTTTAAGAGAGATTCTTAAATCTTGTGAAGAAGGCTTGAGTGATTTAAAATGTGATAAAATACTTCAAATTTGTGCAGAAAAGTTGAGGGCAATAAAGTATCTTCTCATTCTTGATGATGTGCAGGATGAAGATCTTGAGAAATGGGATTCTTTAAAGGATTACTTGTCAAAATATAATTCAAGCATAGAAAATAATATTGTTGTTACAACCTGTAGTGATAATACGGTTGAAATTATGAAGACACATCCCAAACATCAATTGGAAAAATTATCAAAAGATGATTGTTGGTCCATATTCAAGAAAAGATCATTCACAAACGGAAGAATTCCATTAGATTTTGATTTGAAAGTTATTGGCAGGGAAATTGCTAAAAGATGTGGAGGGGTTCCATGGGCTACAAGAGTTTTAGGGGGAACAATGTGCTTTAAATTTGATAAAATCAAATGGCTAGAGATTCAAAATAATAAAATTTGGGATTTTTTAGATGAAGATAATAGTGACATCTTTCCTGTGCTTAAGTTATGCTTTGATAATCTTCCAACACCATCTTTAAAACAATGTTTCGCATATTGTGCAATATTCCCTAAAGATTATGTCATGATAAAGGATGAAGTAATTTAGTATTGGATGGCTGAAGGGTTACTTGAATTAGGTGAAGAAGCTAATATGGTAATGGAAGATATTGGTAACATGTATTTCAATATTTTGTTGGCCAAGAAGCTAATATTGTGATGGAAGATATTGGTAACATGTATTTCAATATTTTGTTGGCCACTTCCTTTTTCCAAAATGCTAGAAAAGATGCCTACGGTAATATTATTAGTTGCAAAATGCATGATTTGGTGCATGATTTTGCACTCTCAATTTCAAAATCTAAAACTCTAATTTTGGTGGGAGATTCAGTGGATAATGTTGGTAGCATACAACCTTTATTTGTCTGATTTGGTGGCAAAACAGCACTAGGAACTCCATTTAGTGGAGATTTCATAAAAGTGCCCACATTAATTTTAAAAGATTTCAACTTAGTTGACATCATGTTATCAAATTTCAAATGCTTACGTGTTTTAAAATTTTTAGGCTGTGAGATATCTGATTCAATTGAGCAATTAATACATTTGAGACTTCTTCACATCTCTGCAATGAAGGAATTACCAAAATCCATCACCAAACTCTACAATTTGCAAACTTTAAAAATTGATAGACATATTTATGGACATGTTTATTTCGAACACTCTCTTCTAGAAGATCTAAGTAATTTGATTAAGTTAAGACATATTTATATTGATAATTTCATGTATTGCAATCAAAGTCCTAAGAATATATGGCGGTTGACATGCCTTCAAACATTGCCAATTTTTGCTGTGGGTCTAAATGAAGGTTATTTTATTAAAGAATTGGGACCTTTAAAGAATCTTAGAGGAAAAATAAAAATAATGAATCTAGAGAAGGTGGAAGATGAGGAAGAAGCGAAAAGTGCAGAAAAGAAAATATTCGAGTTGCAATAATACATTATGCCTTTACTCAATCTCAAAACTAAATATAACTTATCAATCATGATATGACCATCATTTTACACATTCTTGAACCTAAATGTAACTTATAATATAAAATACATGTAATACAAACATCTTGGGTGGAGGCACCATTTATTTATTTTTAGTTTAAACTCACCTAAAAAAAATCACATTCCACCACTGTATACATATCCATATGCTAATGTAGTATTCAAGGCTACGTTGAAGGTTCCAATTCCACTCCTTTTTTTTTTTTTTTTTTTAACCTTCAATGTCGGATCCAATTCCGCTCCTACTTAGAGAACCATATGTCATTTTCTTCAACGTCAAAAGGTAGAGATAATAAAGCTCTTAACAAAGTCCCCCCCCCCCCCCTCCCCCCATTTTCTTTTTCTTTTTGTATAAAATATTACATGAAAGTGGTTTTTCTAATTTTTTTTTTTTTTTTTTTTATGGTGTACATAGTACCAAATTTAATTTGAATAAAACTTTCAACAGGCATGTAGAGTCACAAGTGCATGCATAATAATTCAGTTAAAAATATTAATATGATAAAGAATCTTATTGATATTATTTTAAAAACAAACCACTTCCATCACATTGGAATACATTACTTATCATAGATAATGGTTTTACATCGCTTTATTATTATAATTATTATTAATTTTTTGAGTTATGTTTACTAATTATGATTTGACATTTGATCCATTGTAGTCTAATTTGATATATTACAGTCCAATTTGGTCCAATTCAGTCCATAATGGTCCACTTCAATCCATTTCGATGTACTTACTTAAAAATAGGGGAAAAAAAAAAAAGGTTTGGGTTGGGAGTACTATATTGCTATCAATTATTTGAGTAATATTCATTGTAATTATATGATCAGTTTCGATTATCATGACAACCTTCTTAAGAGAATAAAAAATTTGAATAATACATTTGAAACTTACGAATTTTAGTTATACAAAAAGAAATTAGGAAAATGTAATGCATAATAACAATAGTTAGAAAAATATAGACAACTTAAAAAAATAATATCAATCAAAAACACCATAAATGATAAAATTATATATTTGAAAAAATAGAGAAATATAAATTACTTTTAGAATTTGTTTAATTTTTAGGGAGAACAAATTATCTACAATAAAATTTAGATAATAAGTTATATATTATACTACATTTAAAAATAATTATATATTTCCATGTATCACGTGTGTTTGCGACTAATTATTATAAAACTCCAAAAGAAAAAAAAACTATCAATTATTGTATAAAAATTAAGAAGGTAAAAATCGTAATACAAGTTTTTATATTTCCAATATATAAATATATCTGGACCTACCTTGTTTATTTTTAATAGAATTGTACTTTACACTCCACAAACATTTTCATACTATTGTCTCTTGTGCAGAGTAAGGCAGAATACAAAGTCGATATTTTACTTGGAGTTTTTGTGGAGGGACTTCTAGCCAAGTTGAGATCAATTGTTATAGCGCAACATATTAGTTTTGAGCTCGGTTTGAAGGAAGGGCTATTAGACCTTCTTATCTTGTTAACCCAAATTCAACTTCTGTTAAATGACGTTGAGAAAAGACAAGCAAATCATGATTTTGTGAGGAGTTGGTTAGCAGTAGAGCTTAGACTTGTTGCTTATGACATTGATGATGTGCTAGACGAGTTTGGCTATAACATTCTTCAGCAAAAGGTACTAAACTACTCTTCACCCTCTAATGACATTATCAATATGGCAAACAAAATTAAGATCATCAACAAATCATTAAATAGATTTAAAGGTGACATTGCTAGTTTTGATCTTCGAGCAGAGTTTGTGAATTTGGTCCTTGAGATTAGCTTTAACATGGAGATAAACTCCTTCCTTGATGATAGTGTGATAGAAATCACGGAGACTCTTCCCCAACATAATTTATATAATTGTTGGTTGATATTCAAGAAAAGAGCATCTACAAATGCAAGACTTCTAACTCTAGATTTGGAGAAAATTGGACAGGAGATTGTTAAAAAATGTAATAGGGTTCCATGGGCTGCAAGATTTTTAGGGGGAATAATGTACTTTATACATGATAAAGATGAATGGCTTTCGATTCAAAATAATAAAAATTGGGATTTACTGGACAATGATGATGATGGAGTGTTTCACATATTAAAGTTAGGCTATGATCATCTTCCAACACCATTTTTGAAACGATGTTTTGCATACTGTGCAATTTTCCCTAAAGATTATGCCATGAAAAAGGACGAAGTAATTCAACATTGGATGGCTGAAGGGTTCCTTGAACCATCTACAGAAGGTAATATGGTGATGGAAGATATTGGTAACACGTATTTCAATATTTTGTTGGCTACTTCCTTTTTCCAAAATGCTAGAAAGGATGTCTATGGTGATATTATTAGTTGCAAAATGCATAATTTGGTGCATGATTTTGCCATTTCAATTTCAAAGTCTGAAATTATAATTTTGTAGGGAGATTATGTGGATAATGTTAGTAAAGTGCAGCCTTTATTTGTCAGATCTGATAGCAAAACAACACCAGGAACTTCATTTAGTGGAGATAGTTTCATAAAAATGCGCACATTAATTTCAAAAAATCTAGACTTTGATAGTTTCATAAAAATGCGCACATTAATTTCAAAAAATCTAGACTTTGATGACATGTTTTCAAATTTTAAATGCTTACGTGTTTTAAAATTATCCGAGCATAATATAATAAGGTTGCCAAATTCAATTGAGCAGTTGATACATTTGAGGCTTCTTCACATCTTGCAATCTAACATTGTAGAATTTCCAAAATCCATTACCAAACTCTACCATTTGCAAACTTTAAGAATCGAAGAATGCCCTAATCTCATGAAGCTTCCAGAAGACCTAAGCAATTTGATTAACTTGAGACATATTTGTATTAATACTGGTCAGTACAAAGGTTGTGTACTCAAAAATATGGGACAGTTGACTTGCCTTCAAACATTGAATTTTTTTGGTGTGGGTCGAGATGAAGGTTATAGGATTAATGAAATAGGACCCTTAAAGAATCTCAGAAGAGAAATAAACATATACCGTCTAGACAAGGTGACAAATGAGGAAGAAGCCAAAAGTGCAAAATTAAAAGAAAAGGAAATATTCAAGTTGGGATTATACTGGGTATTCGAATATCCAATAGCAGTGGATAGGTATGATAAAGATGAAAAGGTATTGGAAGGCCTCCATCCTCACCCAAATTTGAAAAGCTTAACAATCGAATGGTATGCAGGAAAGAAATTCCCATCTTGGGTTAATGATTTGTCGCTATTTCACAATCTGATTCATATCGAATTGAATTTTTGTATGGAATGTGAAGAAGTTCCCACTCTGGGGCAATTACCTTGTCTTAGGGTTCTTGAAATAAACCATATGTACAATGTAAGAAGTATAGGAAGTAAGTTTTACAGTTGTGATGGGAGTTACAGAAATACTACTACATTATTTCCGGCATTGAGAATACTCGAATTGCTTTCTATGAGTAGCTTAAAAGAGTGGAAGGATGCAAAGGAGTTGACAAGCGCAAGTGAGGTGTTGTTGGTGTTTCCTTGCCTTGAGGTGTTGATTATTAGAGGGTGTCAGAAACTGAGAGATTTGCCAGGCGTCCTATCAGTTATTCAACACTTGGAGATAATATGGTGTGGTATTGATGAACTACCCAGTGGGCTACAATTCTATGCATCTCTTCAACATTTGGAGATTAGAAGCTGTTGGAATTTGAAATCAATTCCAGACTCACTGCACACCTATGTTTCCCTTCAAAAGTTGGTAGTACAGAATTGTCCTAAGCTGAGGTCATTGCCAGGTGTCTCGTCAGTTATTCAACACTTGGAGATAATAGGGTGTGGTATTGATGAACTACCCAGTGGGCTACAATTCTGTCCATCTCTTCAACATTTGGAGATTAGAAGCTGTTGGAATTTGAAATCAATTCCAGACTCACTGCACACCTATGTTTCCCTTCAAAAGTTGGTAGTACAGAATTGTCCTAAGCTGAGGTCATTGCCAGGTGTCCCATCAGTTATTCAACTCTTGGAGATAATATGGTGTGGTATTGATGAACTACCCAGTGGGCTACAATTCTGAACATATCTTTAATATTTGAAGATTGGGGACTGTTTGAATCTGAAATCAATTCCAGAATCACTGCACACCTGCGTTTCCCTTCAAAAATTCGTAGTAGAGAACTGTCCAGAGCTGAGGTCATTGCGAGGTGTCCCGTCAGTTATTCAACACTTGGAGATAATACGGTGTGATATTGATGAACTACCCAGTGGGCTACAATTCTGTACATCTCTTCAATATTTAAAGATTGAGGACTGTCCGAATCTGAAATCAATTCCAGATTTAGGAGAAGTATTTCATTCTCTTATTAATTTAAAAATTAGCAACTATCCTGATCGAAGACTGGAGCTTAGGCGAGAAGGCTGCTTAAAGACTTTGGTAATTGGTGGGTAAATTTTTTTACCTGCATTTTATTTAAAAACGTACTCGAGCCTAGTATACTCGAGTATTGTGTTGCATGGAACTCGAGTTTACCAAGCTCGAGTACCACATAATTTTTTTTAATCGCACAAATTCCAGCTCAGTAGTGCCACAGTGGCAGAATTGATGAGGAACTCGAGTTTCTGAAACTCGAGTTCTAGTTTGCTATTTATTTCTAAAACAGTGTTTTTTTGCTAAAAATTTCAAAAAAAGGTGGTATTTGGCCATTTTGGCCTCACTTTGGTCCTATCACATCCCAGCTACACTTTATTCACGTGATCTGGTCTGATCTACTGCTGAATTTGACATATCCATTCAGATCTCGAAGCTCACTTTTTAGAGAACAAAAGGTTAAGGCAAATTTTTTGATAATCAAAAGGTTAAGGAAAATTAATTAAGAGTTTAAATTCAGTCAGGACTTGGCATAAATCCAAGCATTTACGCCCTCCAATGAGATAGTGACATGTCAGCACTTTACCAAAATATGAATACAAGCACCCCTATACAATAACAGCTTACAATATCAAATTCAAAACAAAAACAAATTGAAAACACAACCCTCCTCCTCACGTTCAAACCAAACCTCCACAGCTCCACTCTCACCCCACCACACACGCCGCCACAAAAGCCAATGGAGTCACTTCCGGAGCCAAAAAAAAAAAAAAAACACCGGAGTTGCCACACCACTATGAAGGGAAAAATTCAAGAAAATGAAACTTGGATGAGAAATCCAAGCACCGCCACTCCAATGAGCCTAATTTACAAACAAAAATTAAGACCCATCTCATTTCTAGTGCTCCTCAAAGAAGTAACCAAAACCAAAAATCTATAGAAACACCAATATCAATAACAGAACAAAAACCCATTAGCTTGTTTCAAAAACTAGACAAAACCCAAATGAGAAAATACATAAGTTAAAACAAAAATGATGAGGAAGATGGCCATGGTTGGTGCTTGGTCCTTTGTTGAACATCTGATGGATGCAGCGTTTTTTTTTTTCCAAGCCACCCTATAGACCCACACTCGACCTCTGATGAGTTAGACTGAGAGTTTGAGGTTATGGGTTTGATCACATTGAATGAGAGGGATGAGTAGACAATTTTGGGTTTGAGAATCACTATTTGTGGTTCAAGTGATGGCGGAGTAATAAAGCTCCACCATGAATTCCGATCCATGGTGATTCAAATAGTTTGTGATTTTCTTTGATTTTTTTTTTCTTAAAATACAAATTATTAATAATTGTGCTTGGTAGCTGAGTAAATCATTAGGAAAAAGCCACATAGGTTTTCTCTACTCTGTATTTGGCAGCCTAGAAAATTAAAAGGGAAACCTAAAAAAATTTTCATCTTCATTTAGTGTTTGGTAGCCAAGAAAACCAAAAGGAAAATCTGTTTTCATAAAGAAACCCAAAAAACACACAATGGCCTTAGATTCAACCACATCGGCCAAGGCCTTAACCTCTAACACAAAATTGCCATCAACACCACATCAAACTCCAAATGAACACTTAAGCCACACCCAAAATCCAGAACCCAATTGCCATTGTAAAAGGATAAAAAAAAAATACTGAAAGAAAGAGAGATAACGTGAGATTAGATCCATGGAAAAGGAAAAAGAAAAAGAAAGAGAGAGAGATTGTCAGCAGCTCACGTGTAACAGAGGTGTAATAAAATTTGGGATTAATAAATGAGATATTGTATTCACTTTCTAATAAATAGCTGACGTGGGGATCCATTACTGGTGGGGCGTAAAACCCATGTTTTACGCCCCATCCGGACAGAACATTCACTCTTTAATTAATTGTATTAACAAATCGGAGTTAAAATAATCTCTTTTGTCTTCTCAAAAAAAAAAAAAATCTCTTCCGTTCTGTCTGCTTCTAGAAGGAAATGCTAGTACTGTGGGTATAAAATTTTTGAAACAAATTATAATTATTGATTATTACAAATGAGAAAAAATAATTGAAGCAGTAAATTCGAATTAGAAAAATTAAACTCTTAGCTCTTTTTTTCAACATTTGTTGTCCTTCTGTGTGGCTCAAACCTTTAACAATCATTAATAAAAATAAAAATAAAAAATAGAAGACTTTCTTATTCTTTTTCAAATGAAGTTTGACACATAAAAGGAACAATAATCTATTAATTATGATATAAATAAAAATAATAATTGCATAAATAATCCCTAAAAATGAAGGAAAACTTAAAAAAATATATATATATATAAAAAATAAAACTTTATAAGATGGGTAAAGTGGGGTGGTATGGGGGACAAATTTATTATTGATATTATAAACTCTTTCTGGGTGAGTTGGTTGGGAAAAACCGAAAAACCAAAGAATCTCACGAGGCTTTTTAAAACAAAGGGCCATGGTAATTAGTTGGAACTCTTCTAAAATATCCAAGATAAGAACCAAATTAACCTTTGAATTAATTTATGAATGTGTCCTGAAATTTGTGATTATGTAAATGCATTGTGTCCGGGCAATGAGTGATGAGTTAGTTGGGGGTAAAAGTAAAACAATAGGGGGCTATTTGGTACAAAATTTTTAACAACAGTTTTTAGTATTTAAACACTGAATTGTTAAAAGAAACATGTTTGGCAAGATGTTTTAAACACTTTTTTTGCATTATGAGTACTTGAAACATATATTTTCACAATACTTTTTAAATTACAAATTTCACATTATTTTATACAATAATACTTAAAAACCACTACTTAAAATTTTCGAAACAAAGCTGTATTTAAAGGGTCTGCGATTTATGCTTTCGGTGGTTTGACACATATGGTGAGTTTGGTTCAGCTTTTTGAAATTGGGCTTTTTGAAAAAGTGAGATTTTCAAAAAGTGCAGTATGAAGCTGAGCTCTTCGAAAAAGCTTAGTCTTTGGTAAAAGTTGTTAAAAAGTATTTTTTGAAAAAACTGTGTTTGGTTAGCACTTATAAAAGTAGTGGTTTAAGTGGTAAATTACCAAAAAGAACAATTTATATATAAGGGAGTTTATTTAATTTTTAAATCAACTACTTCATAATACTTACTAAAAAAAAAAAGTTACTTAATAATAATAATAAATATATTATTGTCATAATTATTAGTTATTACTATTACTATTATTGGTATTATTTTAATAATGTTAGTTTTTTTTTAGTATCAATTATTTGTTATTCTAAAAATTTTCAACCAAGTATGTTATTTGTTTTACTTTAATAATATTATCTATTTTTAATAATATCAATATCACTATTTTAATAATATTTTTGTCTTATTGAATATGATATTACTTGTTCTGACATGATGATCAGAAGGAGTTTCAAAAGGTAAAGTTGGGTTTTAATAAAACAAATGGACAATTTGATAATTGAACCAACAATTAATTCTTAAAAATTAAAGTGATTTTTTACAAAAGCTGGCCAAACTTTTTGGGGTCTTGCACTTTTGGAAAAAATAACTTTTTTACTAAAGCAATTTTTTAAAACCCACCAAACATCTAACATTTTAAACTTTGAAGTGCATATAGACGGACACATATATAGTATAAAAAAAAGAAAAAGAAAAAGGTAAAACAACTGTGATGTTTGCACAAGAGATTCCCTGACCTGCTGACTGGCAGATGGAGATGATTATATATTTGCACAGGAATTTCATCTACCGGCACAAACGCTCTTTTTTTGATAAGCTCCTTCTCTCTTCCTGACTGCATCTACCTATTTTCAAGCTACTACAGTAAGTGCACCCTCACATGTCTTTCATGCTATTCAATTTTATTATTATTTTAAATTGGCTGAATATATATATACATATATAGTTTTACTAATATATCATTTCAATCCATATATTAAATAGGAAAAAAAAATCAAATCTACTTTATCCAAGTTATTTAAACTAGAAGATAAATCCAAATCTTTATTATTATTTTTTTGGGGTAAATTGCGCATATCTGCTATATTCTTAAAATTTACAAATAATACGTGATTGCTTTTTGAATTTGGTTTATTTTTAATATTTTTTTTAATTAGACATCTTTTTTGTTTTAAATATACAAAGCAATTATTAGTGGGGTAATATCATTTTTTTTTTTTTAGTTATCGCTCTCAAAAGTTAATAACAACATTCTTTTTCTCTTCTTCTTTTTTTAAATATATATATATATATATATATTATAACTTTTAGTTCTTTTTTTCAACTTTTTTTTTTGGCTTGGTTTAAACCTTTAACAATCTTTGACAAAATAAAAAAAAGGAATTCTTATTATTTTTCAAATGAAATTTGACATTTAAAGAAATAGTAATCTATTAATTATGATATTAATAAAAAAGAATTGCATAAATCATCCATAAAAAATGAAAGAAAACTAATAGTAATAAAAAAACTGCAAGATGGGTAAAGTAATATAAACTCATTCCGGGTGATGATTTATGAGTTGGTTGGGGGAAAAACCAAGAATCTCATTCCTTTAATAAAAATTAAAAAAAAAAATGAAGAAGAGAATCTCATGAGGCTTTTTGAAACAAAGCTGTATATAAAAAGGGCCTGCGAATGTGATTAATGCTTCCAGTGTTTTGACCCATAGAAGTAAACATCTGTTATATATGTTTGTCCTGTAATTCCCATTTTGTTAACAAGAGTCTTAATTTGCAGGCTGACTTAGTAATTATTAGTTGGAAATCTTCTAAAATTTCCAACAACATAGGAACCGAATTTACCTTAGAGTCCAAAACAGAAAGGCATGTACTGTAAAACATGTTAAGCTCAACGTCTATGGCATTTCTCTAAGTTGTCATGTACACATCGAATCCAAAATCATCTTCTTTCGGCAGAGCGTTAGTCCTACTACTTGTTCTAATCATTTGAGTCCTTCGGCGAGTGATATAAAACACGTTATAATAAATTGCTATACGATTACTTTTTTTTTTTTTTTTTTTTTCTTCATTCTATTGTTCTCAGACTTTACCTCTTCTCTTTCTCTTGGTGTCCATTTGCGGCATCTACCTGTTTGTGAACTAATAGAGTAAGTGCACTCTGACATGTCTTTCATGGTATGGATTTTATATTTTCTTGGCTAAATATTATATATAGTTTATTAACACAGTAAACAAAATAAGATGAAAAGTTTGATGGAAGTGTTTCAAGGATTAGATTTATTGATCGTGATATTGCTACTTGTAGAAATGTTCCTAAAAATACACGAATTCCAAGTTTATCTAGCCATTAGAGGGCTTAGATAAAAACTACTTGAAGGTGATTTTGATAGACATAAAATAATTATATAATATTTTTAAAGAAATATAACAAGCTTATTTTTATTATTCTATATATTATTTAAATTAATTCTATTACTCTACAGATCCATTTTTACTATCAATTTTTTTATATTCTAATATTAAACTCTTTATATATCTGTTGTAAGGGAAAAGAAATATGGTTAGAAAGAAAGATCGATTTTGGGAGCATGTTGAAAAACAAAATAATGGTCGTTTTAAATGTAAGTATTGTGAAAGTATTTTTGCTGGGGGTGCTACAAGGATTAAATATCACTTGGCTGGAGCTAAAGGTCACGATATTAATATTTGTACAAAAGTGCCTAAAGAGGTCCAAGAGGAAGCTTCTCTAACCATTGGTGAACCTAACAAAAAACTTAAGGGTGCATCAACTTCAAACAAGGATAAGGAGAGGGAAATGAGCTCAACTTCAATATCAAAGGATGACATGTTAAGCGGAGTGTTTGAAAAGGTGAGTAAAGATGTAAATGTTTTATATTTAGATTATATTTCATCATAATCTTAGTAGGGAACTTGTGATAACATTTTCAGTTATTGATTTCAATTGTTTGAATCAAGCAAAACATTATAATAAATTTCTATATTATTTAGGGAATTTTTTTTCCTTGCAACAAGTGGGGAAGGGGAGTTTGAACTCATATTTTCTTCCATTGGAGAAGTGTAATGTCAATAAACTACAAAATTCTTAGCATTATTATTATTATTTTATTTATATATATAATTTGATAGTTATAACATAGGGAAGAGGGGATGAGTGTGTTTATTTTTTAAATTTAAGGGGGGAAGGGGGGGGGGGGGGTGTTAGAAGGTGGAGAATAATATGGAACACAAAAAATGGGACAAAAGATTTGTATTCAATACTAATTTATAGAATATTTAAAAGTTGAAGTATAGCATTTATTATTATTACATTTTTATTGAACCATGTCAACGGCCAAGTCATCATTTTCTTTCCATCATTTCTTCAAAAAAAAGTATATAAATATTCATGTATGCAATAATACATTATGCCTTTACTCAATCTCAAAACTAATTATAACTTATCAATCATGATATGACTGTCACTTTACACATTCTTGAACCTAAATGCAACTTATAATAGAAAATACATGTAATACAAACATTTTGGGTGGAGACACCATTTATTTATTTTTAGTTTAAACTCACTTGAAAAAAATCTCATTCCACCACTGTATACATGTCCATATACTAATGTAGTATTCAAGGCTAAATTGAAGGGTCCAATTCCGCCCTTTTTTTTTTTTTTTTTTATAACCTTTAATGTTGGGTCCAATTCCGCTCCTACTTAGTGAACCATATGTCATTTTCATCAACGCCAAAAGATAGTGATAGAGATAATAAAGCTCTTAACAAAGTCCCCCAACCCCCCAACCCCATTTCTTTTTATTTTTGTATAAAAAATTACATGTAAGTGGTTTTTTTTTTTTTTTTTTTTTTTTTTTTTTTTTTTTTTTATGGTGTACATAGTACCAAATTTAATTTGAATAAAACTTTCAACAGGCATATAGGATCACAAGTGTATGCATAATAATTTAGTTAAAAATATTAATGTGATAACAAATCTGATTGATATTACTTTTAAAACAAACCACTTCCATCACATTGGAATACATTACTTATCATAGATAATGGTTTTACATTACTTTATTATTATAATTATTATTAAATTTTTGAGTTATGTTTACTAATCACGATTCGGCATTTGGTCTATTGTAGTCCAATCTATTACAATCCAGTTTGGTCCAATTTATTCCAGTTCAGTCCATAATGGTCCACTTTAATCCATTTTGCTGTACATACCTAAAAATAGGAAAAAAAAAAAAAAGGTTTGGGTTGGGGGTACTATATTGCTATCAATTATTTGAGTAATATTCATTGTAACTATATGATCAATTTTGATTATCATGACAATCTTCTTAAGAGAATAAAAAATTTGAATAATATATTTGAAACTTAAAAATTTTAGTTATACAAAAAGAAATTAGGAAAATATAATGCATAATAACAATAATTAGAAAAATATGGACAACTTAAAAAAATAATATCAATCAAAAACATCATAAATGATAAAATCATATACTTGTAAAGATAGAGAAATATAAATTACTTTTAGAGTTTGTTTAATTTTTTGGGAGAATAAATTATTTGCAATAAAATTTAGATAATAAGTTATATATTATACCACATTTAAAAATAATTATATATTTCTATTGTAGGGCCAGTGGCCCAAAAAGATAAACGGATAGTTCATGGGAAGTGGGCTAGTGGCCCAGTGGCCCAATCCGAGGACACTCACATGTCGGAGGATAAGATTTATTGCTCAAACTACGTCCGAGGTGGGTGTAATTCTTTTAATAGTCAAAGAACTTTACAGAATTGCATGCAAACTAACTAATGAATATTGAGCAAAGAAGGAACCGGGAAAAGTAACAAATATCCCCTAAAAGCTGCTACCTCCACATTAAATGCTTCCCAGCTAACTCTCTGGCAGCATTAATGTGGAGGTGATACCTGAACAGTAACCAAGCAGCCTTCTAACCACTAGGCGGAAGATCCAGGAAGTTCTGGATGGGACAAAAAGAAATTCTCAGAATGGAGCCTACACGTGTACGGTGGAAGCAGGATGAAGAAGGTAGTATATAACGTGAAATCGGAGTACACTAAGGGGGGACTTTTGGAAAGAAAAGAAAGAAAAGAAGAGAAAGAATTCAGAGAGATATATACTAAAAACCTAGCCGAGGAGAAGAAGAAAATGGTTTTTCTTTTATTTAGTTTGAAGTTCCTTTTGCTTCAGAAGAACGATGTCTTTTTCCTCTCACTGGAGCTAGTTCTTACGCCCATTCTCTATAAATTTAATTTTTGGGCTTGTTAGGCTCGAATCCCATCCATCTTTTGGGTCCAATACATTTTGAGTCCTTACAATTGGCACCGTCTGTGGGAAGAGCTTGATCCGATTGTAGGAAAAGACAAGTGCAACAGTTGATGGCAGAAGGAGCACCACAGCAGATGGATGCTAATCCACACCAGGCAGAGTCCACGGGGCCTCAACATGGCGACCCGTCGGTAATCCACGAACAGAGGGGGGATCGCGAGGGAAGTGCGTGAACAAGCCACACGGAGAGGAGTCAATCTCAAGGGAAGAGCCATGTCTCCTATGCTAAGAAAGATGGGGACATGCAGCGTGAGATTAATAGATTAAAAAGGGAATTACGCTACGAGCGACGAAAGCGTACGACTCACAACTCAGGGTAGTCCTCGGAGGAGTCCGATGATACCAGTTATAGACGAAGGTCTAGAACTTCGCCCAGTGAGCTTTTTTCACGTGATGAGGAGCAGCACCGTGGGCGAACATATAAGAGTCCACCTCGTCAGGGCTTAGGGAACGATGCTTTGAACAAAGCACTGAGCCAAGTTTCCAAATCGTCGTTCACGCGACGCATAGAGGATGTAAGTCTTCCTCGACGATTCCATCAACCTATGTTCACCATTTATAATGGTCAGAAGGACCCGGTGGAGCATGTTAGCCATTTCAGTCAGAGAATGGCCATCCATTCTAGGGACGAGGCCCTAATGTGCAAGGTTTTTCCCTCAAGCCTAGGTCCAGTGGCGATGAGGTGGTTCAACGGCTTAGAAGCAAATACTATTGACTCCTTTGAGAGGCTCATCCAAGCCTTTGGTGCTCGCTTTATTACTTACAGAAGGGTTGTTCAGCCCTTGGGGTCGTTATTATCAATGTCTATGCGAGAGGGGGAAACACTGAAAGCCTATTCTGACATATATTAGGAAATGTTTAACGAGGTAGATGGGGCCAATGACAATGTGGCCATTAATACCTTCAAGGAGGGCCTTCCAACCGAGCATGATCTAAGGAGTTCACTGACTGGCAAACCTGTTACCAGCATGCGATAGCTTATGGACCGAATTGACAAGTATAGAAGGGTAGAAAAGGACCAGATACGGGGTAGAGGAAAGTCCAAGGTAATCCCTCAGGAGATGAGGGATTTTAGATCGGACCGATACAATAACAATCGACCTCGGAGGGACTTTGGGGGGCAGTCAGGATCTGCTAACTCCCAAGCGATTAATGTTGTGTTCCGAGAACCAGTGTAGCGGGTTCTTGAGAAGATAAATGACGAGCCCTACTTCAGACTACCCAATAGAATGGCAGGGGATCCTATGAAACGCAACCAAAACTTTTACTGTCAATATCATCAGGACCACGGACACATTGCTGAAGATTGCAAAAACCTGTGGGATTACTTGGAGAACCTTGTCCGAGAGGGAAAGTTGACGCACCTACTGCATCATTCTAGTGGCTGAGGAGGTCAAATAGGATCAACATTTCGGGGGAATGCCTCTTCAGGAGCCCCCCTAGGCACAATAAATGTTATATTTGCTGCCTCGGGAAGAACGGGGTCCTATCCCTCCAGGGTAATGTCCGTATCTCAATGTGTGGATGGGGGGTCTAGTTCAATGCCGAAGAAAGCAAAACTGAATACCTCACTGGTGTTGGGTTTTTCGGAGGAGGATAAGAGAGGAACGATACAACTGCATGACGACGCCTTGGTGGTCACGCTTAGAATTGGGGGGTATGATGTGAGAAGGGTGATGATAGATGAAGGGAGCGCTGCCGAGGTGATGTATCTTGACCTGTACAGGGGGTTGAATTTGACACCCCAGGACCTAACAGCTTATAGTTCCCCGTTGGTGAGTTTTGAAGGAAGGTTAGTCATTCCGATGGGTACGATTAGATTACCAGTGCAAGCAGGCTCAGATGTAGTGGAGGTGGATTTTATTGTGGTAGACATTTTTTCTCCGTATACGGCGATTTTGGGTAGGCCTTGGTTGCATACCCTAGGGATTGTTTCTTCCATTCTGCATCAGAAGGTGAAATACCCATCAGGAGGCCAAGTGTTAGAAATATTGGGGAATCAAAATATGGCGAGGCAGTGCATGATAGCAGCCATTCAACATCGGCCAGAAGTAGGCACATCGGCCAAGGCAGAGGATGACTTATAGCAGTCAAAGAATCTGAGTACCATCTCCGGCACGTCCACCAAGGAGGCTGAGTGTGAGAATCTGGAGAGAGTGAGTGTTGGCGGTGATCCAGACAGGTACTTTCAGGTCGGAGCACTGTTACCTTTGTTGGAAAAAGAGCAATTGGTTGAGGTTCTAAGGAGAAACGTTGATGTGTTTGCATGGAATGCCTACGAAGCTCCAGGGGTTGATCCGGACTTCATTTGTCATCATTTGAATGTCAATCCCTTTGTTACACCAAAAAAACAGCCACCTCGGCGTCCTTCTAAATTACATGCCGAGGCTATCAAAGATGAGGTGATTAAGCTTAAAGAGGCAGGGGCTATTAAGGAAGTGTTTTACCCTCAGTGGTTGGCCAATACGGTCGTGGTAAGGAAGAAAAATGGAAAATGGCGAGTATATGTTGATTTCACAGATCTTAATAGAGCTTGTCCGAAGGATCCTTTTCCTATGCCCCGTACAGATCAACTGGTGGACGCAACAGTGGGTCATCCTTGGATGAGCTTTCTTGATGCATTTCAGGGCTATCATCAGATCCTACTAGCACTGGATGACCAGGAGAAAACCGCTTTCCTCACCCCTAATGGGAACTTTCATTACAAAGTGATGCCCTTTGGCTTGAAAAATGCAGGATCTACTTATTAACGGATGATGACAAAGATGTTTGAGCCACAGCTAGGCAAAAACATAGAGGTCTATATTGATGATATGGTTGTAAAGAGTAAGGTAGTGGCCGAACATGTGACGGACCTCACCAGTACGTTTGAGATTCTGAGGAAGCATAAGTTACGACTGAACGCTTCCAAGTGCTCCTTTGGGGTTTGTTCTGGGAAGTTTTTGGGCTACATGGTGACTCACCAGGGAATTGAAGTGAACCCCGACCAAATTAAGGCCATAAACAGCTTGCAACCACCTCGAAATCCAAAGGAAGTTCAGAGGTTGACTAGGATGACCGCTGCGCTGAACAGATTCATATCCAGGTCGATAGATAGGTGCAAACCCTTTTTCCTTTTACTCCACAAATGGAAAGGGTTCGAATGGATTGAGGAATGTGCTCTAACATTTCAACAGCTCAAGGAATATTTATCTCGGCCACCCATTATGTCCAACCCTAAGGTCGACGAGGTTCTTTTTTCCTACTTGGCGATAGCCCCTTATGCGATCAGCTTTGTTATGATACGAGTGGACAATGGTGTACAACGACCAGTTTACTATGTGAGCAAATTGCTTCATGAGGCTGAGGTGCATTATTTACCATTGGAAAAGGCCATTCTGGCAGTGGTGCATGTAACAAAGAAACTTCCTCATTACTTTTAAGCATACACTGTAGTCATTCTGACTCAGTATCCACTCAAAGTAGTTCTTCGGAGTGCAGAGTACACTGGCAGGGTTGCCAAGTAGGGCACAATTCTAGGGGCTTTCGATATTAAGTATATGCCTCGTACTTCTGTGAAAGGTCAGGTTCTTGCCAACTTGGTGGTTGAATTTGCTAAAGGCCCTGAAGAAATTGAAGCAAGCCCACAGGGCATGGATGAAAAATCAGTTGGCCTTATCTCCACAGAACGTTCCTCCCCCTGGAAGGTGTATGTAGATGGAGCAGCAAACCAGAGGGGGTCAGGAGTGGGGTTGGTTCTAATATCTCCTGAACAGACCATCATTGAGAAGTCTTTAAGGTTGGGATTCTCAACCACCAACAACGAAGTCGAGTATGAAGCTCTACTAATGGGAATGGGGATGATTAAGAAACTGGGAGGAAAGACAGTGGAAATGTTCTTGGATTCAGCGCTGATTGTGGGCCAGGTAAAAGGGGATTTGGAAGCCCGTGATACAAGAATACAGGTTTACTTGAGCCAGGTTAGGCGTATGGAAGGGGATTTTGAATTCTTTGAGTTGTCCTATATCCCTATGTGTGGGAATGCCCATGCAGACTCTTTGGCCACCTTAGCAACATCCTTGGCAATGAACATACCTCGGGTGGTTATGGTTAAAGACCTAAGTGCGCCTACCCCAGTGTCGGAGAGCACACTTCAAATCAATCTAATTAACTCAGCACCTAGCTGGATGGATCCTATAATGCTCTACCTTGAGAAAGACATATTGCCCGAGGACGGTTCAGAAGCTGAAAAGATACGAAGAAAAGCTCCTTGGTTCTGGTTGTCCGAGGATAAAAAATTGTATAAGCGATCTTTCTCTGGGCCTTACCTGCTTTGTGTGCACCCTGAAGCCTCGGAGGTGCTCTTAGAAGAGCTCCATGAGGGGATTTGTGGGAGTCATACTGGAGGAAAATTTTTATCTCACTGAGCAATCACCCAATGGTATTGGTGGCTAGGCATGCAGAAGGAGGCCCAGGAATACGTTAGGAAGTGTGATCAGTGTCAAAGATTTGCCCCGAACATCCACCAACCAGGAGGAGTTCTTAACCCTCTATCTAGCCCTTGGCCTTTTGCTCAGTGGGGTCTGGATATTGTTGGTCCTTTCCCTAAGGCAATAGGAAATAAACGGTATTTGCTAGTTGGCACAGATTACTTCACGAAGTGGGTCGAAGCTGAACCTTTGGCTAATATCAGAGATGTGGATGTAAAAAGATTTGTCTGGAAGAACATCATCACACGATTTGGTGTGCCTCAAGCTCTCATCTAGGATAATGGTCTTCAATTTGATAGCAAGGCTTTCAGGAAGTATTGTTCCCAACTGGGGATAAAGAATAGATATTCCACTCCGGCTTATCCACAGGGAAATGGGCAAGCCGAGGCTGTCAATAAAGTCATAGTGAGCGGACTTAAGAAGAGGCTAGATGATGCAAAGGAAAAATGGGTGGAAGAACTGCCACATGTCCTTTGGACGGATCGAACGACACCCAGATGGTCAACAGGAGAAACCCCATTTTCAATGACGTATGGGGCTGAGGCTGTAATTCCACTTGAAACAGGCTTTCCCACACTAAGGACCAGCACTTTCACCTTGGATGGCAATGATGAACTTTTGAGTAAGAACCTAGACCTGGTAGACGAACGACGAGAGAATGCGATGGTTCAGTTGGCTTACTATCAACATAAGCTGAAACAGGGCTATGATGAAAACGTGAAGCTGAGGCCGTTAACTTCGGGGGACTTGGTATTGAGAAAAGTCTTGGGAGCTACTAAAAATCTAGCCTGGGGAAAGTTAGGGCCTAATTGGGAAGGACCGTATCGTATTACATCTGTAGTAGGAATAAGGGCTTACTACTTAGAAGATTTAGACGAAAAAATTGTACTTCATCCTTGGAATGTAAATAACTTAAAGAGGTATTATTATTAATATGAACAGTTTTGTTTTATTTCCCTCTTATAGCTTATCCCTAATTCTATTGCTTGTGTCTCTCAAGTTATTGAAGTATTAAACAGAAACTAAGTCATGTAAGGTCCTTGGACCACAGTTTGGTAGAAATTAATACACTCAAATTACAAAAGTATTAAACAGAAACTAAGTCATGTAAGGTCCTCGGACCACAGTTTGGTGAAAATTAATACACTCAAATTACAGAAGTATTAAACAGAAACTAAGTCATGTAAGGTCCTCGGACCACAGCTTGGTGGAAATTAATACAATATCAAATTATTGAAGTATTAAACAGAAACTAAGTCATGTAAGGTTCTCGGACCACAGCTTGGTGGAAATTAATACACTCTCAAGTTATTGAAGTATTAAACAGAAACTAAGTCATGTAAGGTCCTCGGACCACAGCTTGGTAGAAATTAATACACTCAAATTACAGAAGTATTAAACAGAAACTAAGTCATGTAAGGTTCTCGGACCACAGCTTGGTGGAAATTAATACACTCTCAAGTTATTGAAGTATTAAACAGAAACTAAGTCATGTAAGGTCCTCGGACCACAGCTTGGTAGAAATTAATACACTCAAATTACAGAAGTATTAAACAGAAACTAAGTCATGTAAGGTCCTCGGACCATAGCTTGGTGGAAATTAATACACTCAAATTACAGAAGTATTAAACAGAAACTAAGTCATGTAAGGTCCTCGGACCACAGCTTTGTGGAAATTAATACACTATCAAATTATTGAAGTATTAAACAGAAACTAAGTCATGTAAGGTCTTCGAACCACAGCTTGGTGGAAATTAATACACTCTCAAGTTATTGAAGTATTAAACAGAAACTGAGTCATGTAAGGTTCTCGAATCACAGCTTGGTGAAAATTAATACACTAAAATTACAGAAGTATTAAACAGAAACTAAGTCATGTAAGGTCCTCAGACCACAGCTTTGTGGAAATTAATACACTATCAAATTATTGAAGTATTAAACAGAAACTAAGTCATGTAAGGTCCTCGAATCACAGCTTTGTGGAAATTAATACACTCTCAAGTTATTGAAGTATTAAATAGAAACTAAATCATATAAGGTCCTCGGACCACAGCTTAGTGGAAATTAATACACTCAAATTACAGAAGTATTAAACAGAAACTAAGTCATGTAAAGTCCTCAGACCACAGCTTGGTAGAAATTAATACACTCAAATTATTGAAGTATTTAACAGAAACTAAGCCATATAAGGTCCTCGGACTACAGCTTAATGGAAATTAATACACTCTCAAATTGTTGAAGTATTAAACAAAACTTAAGTTAGGTAAGATTCTTGGCCCACAGCTTAATAAAAATTAATGCACACTTTAACCTTAATTGGAGTATTACTATTAAGTTTTCCCTCATCAGGTCAGAATTTACTCTTCCATAGTCTAGGATAATATGAAAGTAAAAGAATAGTCATGCAGGAAATTACACAAGTAATAGATAAAATCACAATGTTTTATATAAATCTGGGAAGGGAAATGTACATCACATTTGAGAATATCCTCAAAAAAAAGAAAAAAAAAGTTAAACTAAAATTAAAAAGTTATATCAACTATTTGCTAAGTTTTATTTGTAGTTTGGGAGGTGGAACTTTAGCGGTTTCCTGAGGAGGAACATCTTTCTCATTCTCCTTTGAAACCTCTCCAGCAAGCAGGATGGTGTAAGCTAAGTCCTTCTCAAAACTCTGAGAGGCTTTTCCATTCTTAGGCTTCTCTGCGGCCTTGGCCGGGGAGATCTTTGTGACTTCTTTAGACCCTTCAGGCTGCTTCTGCTGATTGGTTGGGAGAGGGTTCTGATTCTAAGCTTCTTTAGCCGAGCCAACAGCAGTAGAGGAGACCTCTTGTTGTTGGGAAGAAGGACTTGGGGCTCATATGGCTGGGGGAAATAAGTGTTCTTAGGCTTTCTCAGCTCTGATAATGGCTCAACCCCAGCGCGATTAAGAGCTTCCTCCCAAGTTTGTGCACAATACGTTTGGCAAACAACTGGGACCTCAACTCGGAATCTATCCTCGGTCTCAGCCACGCCAACGTCATATCCTTGCTGTTCGTCCTTGTTCTTCTCCTTCTCAGCCTCAGCTTTCGCTTTTTTAGCCTTATCTCTCCCCTTTTTAGCCTGACCTCTCAGCCTTTGAGCTTCTTCAAGCTGCTTCATCAAAGTTGATAATTGTTCTTTAGAAGCTGCCAGCTGCTCATTAACATCACGGAGGCTTTTCCTCTTAGCTTCAGCCTACTTTTGAAAGCCAGTCAAAGCAGAGTCAGCACTCTTTCGAGCACGCTCTTCCTCGGCCAGTTTCTTCTTCAGCTCTTCAACATTTTTCTCGCTGATAGAAAGAATCTAAACAGCAATACTTCGCCTCTTCCTCTCCTCATTTAACTGTTGATAGAAGGCATTGACCATCTCCTCTAGCCTGAAAGTGGCTTGAACAACCTTTAAAAAAGAAAAGAGTCAGAGGTGCAATAAACTAAAAGTAACAAGTAAAGCAGTAAGGGTACCATACCATGCCCAGGTGCCTTTTTGTATTCATGAAGATCTCATTCTTCTTCATGCCTCTGAGCTCGGTCATGTCCTTGGGGAGAAGGAGTGTCTCTTCTAGGGCCGAGGCAACATGGCATCCAATTCCACTGTTGTAGTCCCTGATTGAGGCATCTTCCCTCAGAGGCTCTCCACCAAGCATGGGAGCAGGGAGCCAGGCCTCGGGCTCCGATGGCCGTGCAGTCTGTTTGGCCACAACTTGTTGAGATCCATGAGTTATCTTTTGTTGCTTCGGAGCCCTTTGGACCTCATCTTCAGGAGTTGGGCGAGGCCTCCCAATCTCTACCACTTCTTTACCCTTTTGTTCCCTCCTCCTTTTGGGATCAATGGGTTCAACCCCTTGTGTTTGAGCTGGTTGAGGAGGAGGAGGAGGGGGAAGACTAGTCTGAGTAGGCTTCACTGGCACCCCCTTTTCAGATTTGCCTTCAATTACGTCCAGTAGGCTCCTTTGGCTTTTTCTTTGGATATTTATGTTATCAGAAGTCACCTCGGGAGATGGAGGTTGGTTAAAAACTTCGAATTCGTCGGCAGAATTCGATACCTCTACAACTTTGTCTTCTTCTTCTTCTTTTTCCTCTTCCTCCTTCACTTCCTATTGAACAGAACGGGACGAGGAAGCCGCTACGGAGACCGTGGCCACAGGTAACGGCTGGGTAAAAAGGGTACCTTCAGGGATTGGAACACCCTCAGGAACTATAAATCCGTCAAAGGCTACGCTGATTCAATGCAGCCGAGGATCTTTAGCCTTTATCACACACTTAGGCGCTTGAAATGCTGTGGAAATTGGCTTGTACTGGAGGATGATGTGGGCTGCCCTCAACTGACCGTCGGATGGGTTCACATATACCTTAGATCGTAGAATTTTGTCCAAGCTCTCCCTGTTAACTAGTCCAAATTGAGGCTTGGTGGCGCGCTTGTTTGCAAAATCAGTAAGACAACAAAGAAATTGCCGTCAGAAATAAAGGTAACTTAAAGTAAAGAGCACAAATTAAGATTTAGAGGCACTCAGCCTAAGAATCCCACCTGGTGTTCCCACTTGGGTCGGACAGGGTAAACCGTCGTGCCATTCCCTAGAAAAAAATAAAAAAAAATCATCTTTCAAGCCCTTGTTCGATTGAGGGAGACATTGGATTAATCTTACCTCAGGGTACCTAGACTTAAGATAGTATCCCTGGTCCTTCAAATGATGAAGGTTGTATACCCAGTTTATATCGTGGTGGGTAGGGCCTAGATTCATCCTATTGTTAAGGGCTTCTATACTCCCTAACACCCTGAACATGTTGGGGGCGCACTGTGTGGGGGACAATCTAAAGAACCTGAGATAACTCCTAGTGAGATTACCCATCGGAATAGTCATCCCTCTCTCTATGAAAGCAATCATAGGGATGACTACTTACCCCCGTTTTTCTATCATCAAACCACGTTTCTGTGGATGCATATCTCATGCCCACCCTGGAGTGAATCCTATACTTAGCTTTGAATTCCTCTATTTGCTCCTCGGAATCAACTAGATACTTAAACCTACCCATTTCTTAGGAATTGTAAAGGAAAATTAATGATGAGGATTTAAGACTGAAGAAGGATAAAAAAACTTACAGGTGTGAAAAATGAGCTCCTCGGACAGACTTCAGGTATTTATGAGAACGTTGAGAAGAAAGAAAGAGGGACAGGTGCAATGAATACTCGCTAAGATTATGAGATTTTTTGTAACTGAAAAGAAATTTGATATGAAAAGCTCTTTATAGGGGCACAGAAATCGTAAGCGAGAAAAATCCCGCTCATAAATTTCAACAGCCCTCCACCGTTGATTCGCATCATGTTGAAACATGGAGGACAAAAAAAACCGCCATCATTTAATAATGGCGTGCTCCAGACGCCGAAACGTCAGGAACGTGCCTTGGGCAGATGAAAAGTCGTTCTGAAATTTAGAAAAGTCCACCGAAGGGAGTAGGGGCGTGATATCAAAATCTCCTTTTTTCCGAGGTGACAAAAAGTGAGATTTTGAGGGGCTATTGTGGGGCCAGTGGCCCAAAAAGATAAACGGAAAGTTCATGGGAAGTGGGCTAGTGGCCCAGCGGCCCAGTCCGAGGACACTCACATGTCTGAGAATAAGATTTATTGCTCAAACTATGTCCGAGGTGGGTGTAATTCTTTTAATAGTCAAAGAACTTCACAGAATTGCATGCAAACTAACTAATGAATATTGAGCAAAGAAAGAACCGGAAAAAGTAACAAATATCCCTTAAAAGCTGCTACCTCCACATTAAATGCTTCCCAGCTAACTCTCTGGCCGCATTAATGTAGAGGTGATACCTAAATAGTAACCAAGCAGCCTTCAACCACTAGGCGGAAGATCCAGGAAGTTCTGGATGGGACAGAAAGAAGTTCTCAGAATGGAGCCTACACGTGTACGGTGGAAGCAGGATGAAGAAGGTAGTATATAACGTGAAATCGGAGTACACTAAGAGGGGACTTTTGGAAAGAAAAGAAAGAAAATAAGAGAAAGAATCCAGAGAGATATACACTAAAAACCTAGCCGAGGAGAAGAAGAAAAGGGTTTTTCTTTTATTTAGTTTGAAGTTCCTTTTGCTGCAGAAGAACGATGTCTTTTTCCTCTCACTAGAGCTAGTTCTTACGCCTATTCTCTATAAATTTTATTGTTTGGGCTTGTTAGGCTCGAATCTCATCCATCTTTTGGGTCCAATACATTTTGAGTCCTTACATCTATGTATCACATGGGTTTGCAACTAGTTATTATAAAACTTCGAAAGAAAAAAAAAACTATTAATTATTGTATATAAATTAAGAAGGTGAACATCATAATATAAGTTTCCATATTTCCAATATATAAATATATCTGGACCCACCTTGTTTATTTTTAATAGAATTGTACTCTACACTCCACAAATATTTTCATATTATTGTCTCTTATGCAGAGAAGGGCAGAATACATAGCTGAAATTTTACTTGGTGTTTTTGTGGAGGGACTTCTAGCCAAGTTGAGATCAATTGTTATAGAGCAACATATTAGTTTTGAGTTGGGTTTCAAGGAAGGGCTAACAGACCTTTTTAGCTTGTTAACCAAAATTCAACTTGTGTTAAATGATGTGGAGAAAAGACAAGCACGTGATGAGTTTTTGAGGAGTTGGTTAGTAGAGCTTAGTCGTGTTGCTTATGACATTGATGATGTGCTAGACGAGTTTGGCTATAACATTCTTCAGCAAAAGGTACCAAACTACTCTTCACCCTCTAATGACATTATCAATATGGCAAACGAAATTAAGATTATCTACAAAACATTAAATAGGCTTAAAGGTGACATTGCTAGTTATGAATTTCGAGCGGAGTTTGAGAATTCGATCCCTGAGATTAGCTTTAACATGGAGATAGACTCCTTCCTTGATGATTCAAAAGTTAATCAAAATGTTGGAAATAACATTGTTAAAGCAACCTATTGTGATAGAATGATAGAAATCACAGAGACTTTTACTCAATATGAATTAGCAGAATATGAATGTTGGCTCATATTCAAGAAGAGAGCATTTGCAAATGAAAGACTTTTAGCTCTAGATTTGGAGAAAATTGGAAAGGAGATTGTTAAAAAATGTAAAAGGATTCCATGGGCTGCAGAATTTTTAGGGAGAATAATGTACTTTATACATGATAAAGGTGAATGGCTATCAATTCAAAATAATAAAAATTGGGATTTATTGGATGATAAAAATAATGGAGTGTTTCATATATTAAAGTTACGCTATGATCATCTTCAAACACCATCCTTGAAACGATGTTTTGCATACTGTGCAATTTTCCCTAAAGGTTATATCATGAAAAAGGATGAAGTAATTCAGCATTGGATGGCTGAAGGGTTCCTTAAACCATCTAAAGAAGGTAATACGGTGATGGAAGATATTGGTAACACGTATTTCAATATTTTGTTGGCTACTTCCTTTTTCCAAAATGCTAGAGAGGATGCCTACGGTGATACTATTAGTTGCAAAATGCATAATTTGGTGCATGATTTTGCTATTTCAATTTCAAAATCTGAAATTCTAATTTTGGATGGAGATTCTGTGGATAATGTTAGTAAAGTACAACCTTTATTTGTCCGATCTAATGGTGAAACAACACCAAGAACTTCATTTAGTGGAGATAGTTTCATAAAAATGCGCACATTAATTTCAGAAAATCTAGACTTTGATGATAAGTTATCAAATTTTAAATGCTTACGTGTTTTAAAATTATCTGGGCATAGTATAATAGGGTTGCCAAATTCAATTGAGCAGTTGATACATTTGAGGCTTCTCCACATCTTGCACACTAAAATTGAGGAATTTCCAAAATCCATTACCAAACTCTACCATTTGCAAACTTTAAGAATCGAAGAATGCCCTAATCTCATGAAGCTTCCGGAAGACCTAAGCAATTTGATTAACTTGAGACATATTTGTATTAATTCTGGTCTGTACAAAGATTGTCTACTCAAAAATATGGGACGGTCGACTTGCCTTCGAACATTGAATTTTTTTGGTGTGGGTCGAGATGAAGGTTATAGGATTAATGAAATAGGAACCTTAAGGAATCTTAGAGAGATAAACATATACAATTTAGAGAAGGTGACAAATGAGGAAGAAGCCAAAAGTGCAAAATTAAAAGAAAAGGAAATATTCAAGTTGGGATTATTTTGGAATCCTAGTGAAGAATTGGACAGGTATGATAAAGATGAAAAGGTGTTGGAAGGCCTCCATCCTCACCCAAATTTGAAAAGCTTAACAATCGAATATTATGGAGGAGAGAAATTCCCATCTTGGGTTAATGATTTGTCGCTATTTCACAATCTAATTCATACCAAATTGAATTTTTGTATGGAATGTGAAGAAGTTCCCACTTTGGGGCAATTACCTTGTCTTAGGGTTCTTGAAATAAACCATATGTCCAAGGTAAGAAGTATAGGAAGTAAGTTTTACAGTTGTGATGGGAGTTACAGAAATACTACTACATTATTTCCGGCATTGAGAATACTCGAATTGCTTTCTATGAGTAGCTTAGAAGAGTGGAAGGATGCAAAGGAGTTGACAAGCGCAGGTGAGGTGTTGTTGGTGTTTCCTTGCCTTGAGGAGTTGATTATTAGAGGGTGTCATAAACTGAGAGATTTGCCAAGCGTCCCGTCAGTTATTCAACACTCGGAGATAATAGGGTGTGGTATTGATGAACTACCCAGTGGGCTACAATTCTGTGCATCTCTTCAATATTTGAAGATTAGGTACTGTCGGAATCTGAAATCAATTCCAGAATCATTGCACACCTGCGTTTCCCTTCAGAAATTCGTAGTAGAGGATTGTCTTGAGCTGAGGTCATTGCCAGGTGTCCCGTCAGTTATTCAACACTTGGAGATAATATGGTGTGGTATTGATGAACTACCCAGCGGGCTACAATTCTGTACATCTCTTCAATACTTGAAGATTGAGGGCTGTTGGAATCTGAAATCAATTCCAGAATCACTGCACACCAGCGTTTCTCTTCAGAAATTCGTAGTAGAGAATTGTCCTCAGCTGGGGTCATTGCCAAGTGTCCCGTCAGTTATTCAACACTTGGAGATAATACGGTGTGGTATTGATGAACTACCCAGTCGGCTACAATTCTGTACATCTCTTCAATATTTGAAGATTGGGTACTCTGTGAATCTGAAATCAATTCCAGAATCACTGCACTCCTGCGTTTCCCTTCAGAAATTCGTAGTAGAGTGTTGTCCTGAGCTGAGGTCATTGCCAGGTGGTGTCCCGTCAGTTATTCAACACTTAGAGATAACATGGTGTGGTATTGATGAACTACCTGGTGGGCTACAATTCTGTACATCTCTTCAATATTTGACGATTGGGTACTGTCTGAATCTGAAATCAATTCCAGAATCACTGCACTCCAGCATTTCCCTTCAGAAATTCGTAGTACAGAATTGTCCTGAGCTGAGGTCATTGCCAGGTGTCCCGTCAGTTATTCAACACTTAGAGATAACATGGTGTGGTATTGATGAACTACCCAGTCGGCTACAATACTGTACATCTCTTCAATATTTGAAGATTGGGGACTGTCGGAATCTGAAGTCAATTCCAGATTTAGGAGAAGCATTTCATTCTCTTATTAAATTAAAAATTAGCAACTGTCGTGATCTAAGACTGGAGCTTAGGCGAGAAGGCCGCTTAAAGACTTTGGTAATCGGTGGGTTTATTGAAGAGTTGGATGCTTTCCCGATTCTGCGTTATCCTTTCATTAGATACTCGCACGCGTCCCTCAAAAAGCTAATATTGCTTGGGAGGCCTTCGCTCAACTCTCTCCCAAACGAGATTCAACTCTTCACTGCCCTTGAAGAGCTGCGGATACAGAACTTTAACGGAATGGAAGCTTTGCCTGATTGGTTCAGCTATCTTTCTTCTCTTCAAAAGCTGTCTCTTTACTACTGCAAAAAGCTGATGTATCTTCCCATTCTACACCCCACCAATTTAAAACATCTGCACATTGATCGTTGCCGCAATTTAGAGAAAAGATGTGCAGTAGGGAGCGGCGCTGAGTGGTTCCAGATTGCCCATGTTCCAAACATCAGAATCGATGGAGAATACATCAAAGGGGGAGAGGATTCTGACGACTCTGACTGGGATTATTTTGATGTCTTGGACAGCGACTCTGAAGATGAGCGGTAAGTATACTTATATCTGGACTAGAAGTATATTCCATTTCCTACTGGCCCCCAATTTATTTATGTAATATTTTTTTTAAACGGGCTATTCTTAAATTTCACATCTTAACATTTTAAGTTAATTATAAAAAAAATATATATATATATTTTAGATTAATGCATATTGAATTAATTAATAGAAATTTATCTCACCAACCACTCTGATTGCTGAAATTTTGCAAAAAATCTGAAACTTTGCACTTCAAAATGCATGTCCTCCTAGCAATTATCAGAGCCTGCTTTTTGTTCATTCATGATAACATACATACTCATTCTTTTTCTCAGCACTTCTTGTAACCTTCACTTATTGGTGTCAAATTGATTATGTCCATTGATGAAGACATACTCATTCTTTTCAATTTCATGAGCTGGAATTCTAATATAATACATGGAGCTGTTCTTGTTTTCAGGGCTTAGTAAAAGTTGGAAATAGATTTTGTTAATTTGGGCTGCAGGGTCATAATTCCTATGTTTATTTTAAGTGAATTTATTTTGGGAAATTAGAGTTGGGTTGCATAAGAATGAGATTAGACATTGGGTGGGAGCAGGTCTTGCTTATTTTTGTTTTCATGTTTGGGTTGGAAGGTCAGTTTTACTGGCCCAAGAAGTTATGTGATCCCCAGTTCTACTAGTGGGAAGCAAAACTTAAATTTCTTATAAAGTTTTAGACATTAAGTTTTAGACATTGGGTGGGAACAGGTCTTAAATTTCTTTACATTGAGGGTTCTAGTATATTTATATATCGGTTTTAGCTTTTGAAGGTTTCTAATACATTTAAATTTTTTTGGCAAAATCATGCAGCTTGCAAGAAGATTCCATCTTGGAAAATAACCAACTCGATGACAACTGGTGCCAAGGTACTTCAGGTTTGGAAAATAACCAACTCGATGACAACTGGTGCCAAGCTACTTCAGGTTTGGAAAATAACCAACTTGATGACAACTGATGCCAAGGTACTTCAGGTCTGCTTTCACTTTACCATTTCAGATACGTGCATATAACTTACTTCTTAATTAATTGGTGCTTTGCGAGATCCAGTTCAGTTAATATATATTTGTACAGTGACTTGGTTCTGTACCCATTGTGCCTATCTGCATAAACAAAATTGTTAGTCTATGTAAAGGTGTGCATGTCGACTCCATATATGTGTTCATATGTCACCAAGACAATGTATAGAGTTTGATTGAGTAGTCAGATCACAGAATTATGGTTTGACACTCTTTGACATGAAAGTCATTCTGTGCATCAGGTATTATTATTGTTTAACCTGAACAAATGTCCTTTGCTAATGGAAGCTTATAAGATTCTGTAAGTTTTCTCAAATCATCTCTTATGTTTGAATAATTAGAGTACTAATTCAATCTGATAAGTATATCATTCATGCCAAAAAAGTTTTAACAATTTTCAGATCTTAATGGTCAAAAGTTCAAAGTAATCTCTACTGTTTTGTGTGGTGGGTGAAGATGACACACCATTAGCACCAGCTGCAGTGATTGAAGTTGCATGCTGCCTTTTCTTTGATTTTCATGTCCCTTTACTGGTTGATTTAAACCTGGGTATCACCTGCGAGGTTTCTCTGTTAATTATTCAGAATCTATAAGCAAATAATTAAAGAGAACAACAAATTATAAAAAAATAAAAAATAAAAAATAAAAAATAAAAAATGGAGAGAAGGGAGAATGAGAGAGTGAATACAACATCTGCAGCACTTTGAAACCTTGAGTAAAAGACTATGAAGCCTTTTCTTAAGTCCTCCTCATAAAATTAGATTCAATTAAGGTTTTCCATCTATTTTGGTGTTTTCTTCCTGTAAGCTTTACATTATTTTCATTCCCAACAGGTGACCACTCTGATTGATCTAGATCATGCAATTGTTTGGAGGATAGATCCCACTCACTTGCATATATGGTGATGGACTAGTATCTATAAACTGACCAAATTGTTGATACATTCTGACAATTTTCATAGCGATTTAAAAAAGGCAAGATGCAATAAATGTTAATATCTCACTGAAGTGCCTAGTTCTGCACAACTTTGCCAGTTTCTTAATTATTTTATATTTATTTTATTTTAACAAATGGGTAAGCTGTGATTGTTGTGAATGAGTTGGATGTTATTGGTTATTGAGGATGCTAACCAAAAACAGATAACATAGATTCAGGTTCTACTTGGTTTAATATTTATTTTTTGAAACTATAGACAATTAATGACCTTTTAAGTCCTGTGACAAAACCTTTGGTGCCATTCATCACAGATGAAACCTTTTGTCAATCTTAGTTAGTCCCCACAAGAGATAAAAGGAGCTTTGGAGATTGAGGAATCTATTTGGATCTTCCATGATTGTTTTGAGCATACTTTTGAAATAGGCTATCATACTTCTAGTTGACTCCTATTTCTTCATTCCTCTATTCTGTTTTCCCAAGACTCTTTACTTCATGACATAACTGTATTCATGTCATGTGTAGGCAAATGCAATTGAGACAATATGCCTGTTGTTTCCAGCTGGTGGAACAATTGATTATAATTGCAAGCCGATGAACAGAGGAGGAATGTATATACTTAATATTGAGAGAGCAATCTTCAAGGACAAGGAGGAAGCTGGGGTTGGGCTGGCAATCAGAGTTGCACAGGGACTACTTACAGCTGTGATGAGTAAGAGAAGTTTGTGTATGAATCCAACGAAATCGAGGTGATTGTTGCTGACTGCTGATAGAGTGCTGAGTTTTGCAAACTATCAAATATATGAAGGTACATATGATCTGTTTGCGTCTGGGAAAATAATCAACTCGATTCAACTGATGCCAAGGTACATATGATCTGTTTTTTCTTTACCATTTGGGATTTGTATATATAATTTACTTCGAACTGTATTTATATATAGTCAGTGTGTTCTGTAGCCAACCTGCTTATCTACATAAACAAAACTTTTAGTCCATGTAAAGTTGTGCATGTGAACTCCAGATATGTGTTCATATGTCACCAAAACAATGTATAGATTGAGTACAGTTGGATTGATGAATTGTAGTTTTACAATTTTTGATATGAAACTCATTCTGTGTGTCTAATATTGTTATTGCTTAGCTTGAACAGTGTGAAATGTCATTTGCTTTGACGCTACTTGCTGACATGGATATGACAAACTAATTGCTAGGACCCTAGGATGTTAAAAAGCTAACAAAATTAACAACACATGGATTCTTGTTGTTGAAAGAATTAAAGGATTATTCAATCAGTTAAATATGTTGCCTTGATATGCAGGCACTGGGTACAGCATATCTATTAAGTTTAGCTGGAGGAAAAATTTATTCATGGAGCTTTAATACACTGCCAAGAAAATGGAAGAGAAGAATATCCATCACTGCCCCAAATTAAAGGAAAGCTGTGCAAAGGGAAGCCGTGCAGAGTGGGTGGTCTAGGATTTCCTTCCCACATTCCAAATATCATTTTTTGTTGAATTTATCAAAGAAGCAGCAGTTTGAAGATCATATACATTATTAAGATGGATGACTAGTAATTTCTCTCACCTCATCCTCCTTTCTTTTCTAATACTCTCCTTAACAACAACATAAGAGTGTTTTTTTTTTTAATTGCTCCCAGTTCCTTCATTTCTCCTTTAATCAATAAAAAAGTTGCCATTAAGTGCAGACACTAGGGAGAACATATCTATTGTATTCAGCTGGAGGAAAAATGAATTAACTTATGGACTTTTAATCTAGCCACAAGCTATAGGAAGTTTATGAGAATTGGTAAGTTTCCATAATCTTTGCTTGTCTTCAAATATATGAAGTACTAATTCAATCCAATAAGTATACCATTTATGCCAATTATCCCCTCCTCCCTTTCACTTTTCCTACAATAGCACCTATTTCATCTTGGTATTCTAATGATATTCTTTTACTTGTAGTATTCACGTGTTGATGTCATTGTATCAATGTTGTAAGTGACAGGTAGCACTTGACATTTCTTCTAATGTAAAAGCCACCAGAATTCCTTATTTCTCAGAGGATTTTTTTTTTCCAATGTCAAGGATACTTTGCACACCACCCATTTTGGAACCAAATCTTCTTTTGGTTGTCAGAGCTGTTTGGCCAGCTTTGACACCTATATGTGCTTAGTTGGAGGCATTAAATTTTGACAATGTTGGAGCCTTTGCATATGTTCTGTGGTAACTTTTCGTCTTTGTAAGAACTGAAGTTCTGGAACAAGAACTGCTACTACCAACCCACAATGCAGGAGGTGCCCTCACTTTCTATGGAAAGCTAAATGGAAGATTCCTGGAGTGGTTGTCAAAGCTGGATGCTTTGTTTCTTACTGTTTGCTAGAGTTCCATTGGTAGAAGATTGGTCATATTCCAAGAATCACAGTGGGGAAATTTAAATTGGTTCCAATGCAATTGACTTAGTGAAATTTGTAAGTTCTCTCATTAACATCTTCTTCTCTTTTGATTTCTCTCTTCCAACAAAACCTATTGTCAATCCTAATTTTTGGGTCTTTTCTACTTTCAATTTTGTATACAAGTTTCTAAATTTGTTGTTCATATAATATTTTCAGATTTGGTTATCCATCTGGAAACACAAAATCTCTACACCTTCATTTTCCAATTAGCAATATCACTTCAATTTTATTTCAAACTTGTTTCCAATGTAGTGCAACAAATTTTTCTGGGTAGCGAATGTAGGCCCTAAGATATATATGTTAAACATCAAGCACTGCCTCTCTCTCTTTCTCTAGAAATATCTAGACTTTATCTCAATTTCTCTCTCTCCGGAATTTCCTAGAGACCTCCTTGACTAAATAAAATTCAGCCACAACTTTGTACAATATCTAGAAGTCTGGAGAAAGATAGTATTTTATTCTCATTAAAAAGATGAAGCTAGAAGCTTCTTAACCGAACATAGAACAAGTATAAATATAGAAATGGTGCTCAGTTTTTGTGTGTGTCATAAAGCACCAAGTGGGTAGGTGTGAGAGACTTGTGAAGTGAGTGTGGGTCATAAAACACCAACGTGTGTGAAGTAGAGTGTGAGGTGGTGAATTGTGTGCCATAGGTAGCAAGTGTGTAGAGTGAAATAGAGTCAAGGGCTAGTGTGTGTAGGTGTCTAGAAGTGAGGTGTGTGCAAATTTATTTGGTGAGTAAGTGCCGTGTTTGCGATGAACTAGTGTCAGTGTATGGGAGTCAAGCATTAGTGCTTGTAAAGTGTTGTAATTCAAAGAGTCAAGTTTTAAATAAAAGCCTTTTGTTCAGTCTTTTGTTCGACAATCTAGTATTAGAGCTTCTGCTAGCTCAACAATATATATATGTATGTATTTATGTATTTATATATTTTTTCAATCAATTTCTTTATTTTTTTTTTTTGGTTAGTTCTTATTAAAAAAAGAAGGTTAGTTTTACATATAAATTTCTGGTCTACTTCTTACTATTGCATTTTCCCTATAAAGTTTTGACTTGTCAGTTTTCTAATAATTAAGGCACTTTATTTGTACAAATTTCAAGTCATTTCTATAGTATCACTTTGATCCTTACTTTGTTAATGTCATGATTTTTTTTTTTTTTTTTTTTCAAACTTTAGAATAATTGATTGCATCAATTATTTATTTTACGCCAGTCAGAGTTGTGCATGAACTTAAAAGTCCCGTATATTGTACCCCATAAGGAAGCATCTTGAGACTCAATTCAAATTGAACCAGACCCTGATTGCATTTTGTTTTTCTGAGATCAATTTATGACCATGGATATGACATAGTTTCAATTATTAGAATACTTGAAGATTGCTCTGAAAATATATTGATTTTATTGTCTTGAGTTCTCTCTCTCTCTCTCCTAAAAAAATTCTGGTCGTAGGTCATTTTGAACTATATCATATACTTGTTTTTAAGTTTTTACCAATATACATAGTTGAAAACACTTCTGACAAAGCATTAGGTGAGGCCAAGGATTTTCTTGTGCATAGGCCATAGTTTCTTCCATTCTCTATATAACTAGCAATATATATTTTCCTTCCTTAATATACGGATTCTTGATAATTCTTCTGCCTTTCAAATCCTATGTTATTTGTTACGGTTTCCTAACATAAGGCTTTCATGCAAATAACTTCAACAGCTTTTGGGATTATGAGGTAGAGATCTATAGATAGTCTTTTTTCTTGTTGGTTTTCATTAAATTCATTTATACACATCTCTATTAAAAAATTTAAAAGTAACATATTCAGTTAAGGTTTTCCACTATTGTGTGGTTTTCTTCTTGTAACCTTGACATGATGGTCTTACCCAACAGGTGACCATTCTGGCTGCTCTAGGTCATGCAAATAGTTGTAGGATTGTTCCCAATCCCTTAGATATAAGATAATGGGCCTTTTCCCTATAAATATTAAATGTTTGTTATTTAATAGTTTTAATATATTTTGGTTGAGAATTTGGTTTTGTACTACCTATCAAAAAAGTTACTATTTTTAGTACTAATATAAGTAGTTCAAGCTACCACAGTGTTGGTACATTCTGATGACTTCTGTAATGATTTAGAAATGGAAAAATGCATCATATACTCCAATATTGTTGTTTCTTGATCCTTTTTACACGGCAGATTAGTAAGGAAGTTGCCCCTGAAATTGGATAAATGCATGACTCTGATAGTTTCTTAATTTTTTTGGATATGAACAAATGGGTAAGCTGTGATTCTTGTGAATGAGTTGGATGTCATTGGTTGTTGAGGATTCTTGCCGAAAATAGATCACATGAGTTCTACATTTTTTTATGGTTGATCACATACGTTCTACTCACAACATGCGTAAAGCTTTTTGAGTCATTAGACAATTGATGACGAACCATGTCTTGCTATGACCTCTCATAATCTTTGCTGCTGTAAATTGCAGCTGAAACTTTTTGTCAATTGTCATTAGTCCCTTGCTAGAGATAAAAGGAGCCTTTGGAGATTGAGGAGTCTTTTCGGATCTTCTCCGGATTGTTTTTAACATTCTTTTCCCCCTACTTATAATTATACTGTTGTCATCTTTACACACTTGAGACAATTTGTCAAAGTGTGTACATGTACAGATATATAAATGATAGCAGATATTATCTAGCAAGTAGAAGTTGTAATTAGAGCTATGAATATCTATTCACCGTGATGCACTTGAACCTCTTCATTACACTTGAATTTCTCACCAACAACCCACAATTAAAATCTCTCACATGGGAGAAATTCTTTTGTAATTTAATGAAAAGTGTAAGAATCATTCTCATTAGTCAATATCGTGTTCATAGTGAAAAATAGGCTGTTATAAATGTGGATGGACTAATCTTTTATCTCCTCTTCATCTACTTGAACACACTACACTAACATATTTGAAAATCACATAACTAAATAGGGAGAATATTTTCTGCAGTAAACTATACATTTAGGATAAGCTGCAATATCTGCTTATGGTGTGGGTAGCTCATTGCATCACTAAATTAAAATATCAGTGATCTTTCATTGTGTCAATTAGAGGTCATGTAGTTTAGCACAAACTGGTCAAAGATTGCTCATTTTCCAGTTGTTAAGATAAATATTTGATACATCCTACTCTAAGGTGAAATAATTTAAAACTGGTATGTTCTCTCAAACCTCCTTCTGTCTGTTGTTTCACTTTGAAGTCGTCTAACTGCTCATGATTTGTTCTCTGCTATGTTTCATCTTTTTTGCTTTATATATATTGCCATATTTTTTGGTTAATGATCTCTGAAGAGTTTTATGTCAAACCTAAAATCCATATATGTGTTCATATATCACCAAAACAGTCAAATCAATGAATTATAGTTTGACACTACTTAATATGAAAGTCATTTCTGTGCGTTATATTAGTTATTATACTTAGCTTGAACAGTGTGAAATGTCCTTAGCTTTGACATTTTTAGTTGTTGACACAAATATAACGAAGTAGGAGCCTTGGATGTTAAAAAGCTAACAAAACTAACAACACATGGATTCTCATTATTCAAAGAACTAAAAATTTATTAATAACTATTTCAGCTCAATACACAGGCACTGGCATATCTAATGTGTTCAGCTGGAGGAAACATTTATTCATGGAGCTTTTAACCCACCCCAAATCCAACCGAAGAGCTAAATATCCTGTCATTGCTCCAAATTAATTGAAAGATGTGCAAAGGGGTGTCATGCAGAGTGGTCTAGGATTTCCCACATTCCAGATATCTATTTTAACGAATGTATTAAACAAGAAGCTGTCTGAAGATCATGCACATTATTAAGATGGATGACCAGTAAGTTTCAGACAATTAAAATCTCTGACATGGTAGAAGTTCTTTTGTAATATAAAAGGAAATGGAAAAGAATCAGTCTTCTTTTTGGTCAATCATATGTCAATGGTGAAAATTAGGCTATTATATATGTGGATGGACTCTACCCTAACATATTTGAGAATGTCTTTGACAGTAAGTGGAAAGCCACCTATTGTTCTTACATGAGCTATACATTTGCAAGAAGCCACAATATCTGCTTATGGTGTAACTAGCTTATTCCAATATTTGCTTATGGTGTAAGTGGCTCATTGCATTACTAACTTACAAATACCTGTGATCTTTCATTGTCCCAATTAGAGGTCATGTAATTTAGTACAAAAGGTTCTAAGATTGCCCATGTTCTTGTGATTAAGAAAAACCTTTGATACATTCTACATTCCTATTCTAAGCTCGAAGTCATTTATAATTTCTATGTTCTCTCCTGTTTGCTGTGAAGTTGACTCACTGTTCATGATTTGTTTTATATATATATATATATATTTACAAAAGGTTCTAAGATTGCCCATGTTCTTGTGATTAAGAAAAACCTTTGATACATTCTACATTCCTATTCTAAGCTCGAAGTCATTTATAATTTCTATGTTCTCTCCTGTTTGCTGTGAAGTTGACTCACTGTTCATGATTTGTTATATATATATATATATATATATTACCATATTCTTTGGTGCTTTGTGAGATCCAATTCAGTTTATATATATATATATATATATTTGTACAGTGACTGGGTTCTGTCCCCATTGTGCATATCTACATAAACAAAATTGTTAGTCTACGTAAAGGTGTGCATGTCAACTCCATATATGTGTTCATATGTCACCAAGACAATGAATTGAGTTAGATTGAGTTGTCAGATCACAGAATTATGGTTTGACACTCTTTGACGTGAAAGTCATTCTGTGCGTCTGGTATTATTGTAGCGTAACCTGAACAAATGTCCTTCGCTTTCACTCTTTTAATTGCTAACATGTATATATTAAACTAATTGCTAGGAGCATGTGATGTTAAAAAACTAACAACGCGTGGACAAATAGAGTACTATTCAGCATATCTATTGTGTTCAGCTTATGTTTGTATAAATAGAGTACTAATTCAATCTGATAAGTATATCATTCATGCCAATTATCCGCTCTTCCCTCTCACTTTTCCTACAACATTTTATAACTTGTTACTTAGCATCTAATCATCTTGATATTCTGATATATTTGTAGTTTTCACATGTTGATGTCAGTGTATCAGTGTCGTAAGCCACATGTAGTACTTAAACAATTCTTCCAATGTAAAAGCCACCAGAAAATTTCTCATACATCTGAGGATATTTTTTCCAATGTCAAGGATACTACACATAGCACCCATTTCAGTGCCTAATTTTACTTTTGTTACCTGAGCTGTTCCGCCAGCTTTGGCACCTATATGTCCTTAGTTGGAGCCTAAAATTATTTTTGTTACCTGAGCTGTTTGGCCAGTTTGACGCCTATTTCTCCTTAGTTGAAGGCATTAAATTTTGTTGATGTTGGAACCTTTGCAGAGGAGCTGTGGTCTATTTTCATTGTCTATTCTGGAACAAGAACTGCTACCACTTATCAGCAATGCAGGAGGTGCTCCCTTTCTGTGGAAAGCTAGATGGAAGTATCCTGGAATGGCTGTTGAAGCCGGATGTTTACTGGTCGCTTTGCAAGGGATATGGAATCAGCAAGAGTGATCATTAGTAGAAGACTGTTCATAGTCCAAGAATCACAATGGAGGGAATTTAAAATGGATTCCAATGAAATTGTTTCATCGAAATTGTGAGTTCTCTCATTCTCATCTTCTTTTCTTTTAATTTTTCTCTTCCAAGAAAACCTATTATGAATCCTTTCCTTTTGGTTCTAACATTTAAGTTCGCATACACTTTTATTAATTTGTTGTTCATATACTATTTACATATTTTGGTTATTCTTCAATTAGTGGTCATGTACTTCAACACAGAATGGTCCAAGATTTGCCCTGTTCCAAATATCCAGATTAACTTTTGATTCAGATTCTATGCTCAAAATAATCTAAAATTGGTAGTTTTGTCAAATGTCCTTCTCTCCAACATTTTAATTTGGAATCAAGTAGTTGTTTTTTTTTCACCACTTTACCGTTTTTCTTATTCACTTATTTTATAGTGAGACCCCTTAAATTTTAGTTTCAAATTTGTACTGCCATTTAGAGCAACATATTTTACTGACTAGCATATGTAGACCTTCAAATTTTTGACTTTTCAGTTTTCTAATAATTAGGGCTCATTATTTGTACAAAGTTTTAAAACATAATATCGCCTTCAATGTTAGGCGTATCTGAATCTTAAGGGAAAACATGTTGAATTTATGACTATGATTTTTGTAAGCCATAGTTAGCAGCACTCGGAAATTCTTGTGATGTAACTGCCACCGGTAATTTCTTTTTTATCAGCAAATACTTTTCCAATGTTAAGGATGCTTCGCGATTGTTTGGGGCTGGGGTAACTTTTTATCTCTTCAAGAATAGAAGTTCAGAAGCAAGAGTGCTACTACCTACCGGCAAAGCAGGTGGCGCACTCACTTTCCATGGAAAGCTAAATGAAGAACTGAAGCTTGACTTGGTTTCAAATTTCCAATCTAATTGTTTCATTGAAATTTGTGAGTTGTCACATTCTCTTCTTCATTTCATTTGTTTTCTCTCTTCCATCAAAACATAATATGATTCCTTTTCATTTTTTTTTCTTCTTTCAATTTCATATATTATTATTATTATTAAATTTGTTGTTTGTATGCTCTTTATAGATTTTGGTCATCCTTCATATCCCAATTAGTACTCATGCACTTCAGCATAGAGTGGTCCTAGATTCGCCCTATTCCAAATATCCAGATAAATACATGATTCCTATTCTAAGCTCAAAATAATATTAAATCCATATTTCTTCTCAAAGGTCCTTTTTTTCTAAAATTTCATTTTGGAATAAACTTGTTCATTTTACAATTAATTTACCATATTTCTTATCCATTTATTAAAGCGATTTCCCTTCAATTTTTATGTCAAACTTGTATCTCTATGTACTGCAACATATTTTGTTGCATAGCATATGTAAACCTTCAAATTTTTGTTTCAAACAATCTCCTCAATTTTTTTGGATTTATTTTACCTAGGACATTCTGGTCTACTTGTTACTATTGCATTGTCTTCACTATAATGTTTTGACTTGTCGGTTTTCTAATACTAATGGCTGTTATAGAATATTAAGAAATAGCATTTTGTATATGCTTTGGTCTTAATCTGATTTATTTTAAAGATGAAAAGTTAGAACCATATGCTTTCTCAGTCTCTCTATATATCAACCATCTAGCTATCACATCTGCTACATATGTTCATTTGAGGACTCAATATGCCTGCTAATTGCAGCCAGGTAACAGCTATAAAGTTCATATATATGCTTATGTGCACAAATGCATGTAATCCAGAACCATGCAAGAATCCCATAAGCCAATTCTTGAGCATCATTCATCTTTCTTACATTTCTCTTTGTTATAGGAGATAAAAGGAGCAACAAAACCAAGATATATTTTAAGGCATAAATACACTATGAAAATGGCTCTACTTGACTGCATGCAAAGAAATGGTGACAAACTAAAAGTCCTATCAGCCCCTCTTCAAAGCTTCTCCAAGGTAGTTCCAACCATGCCATTGTGATTTAAGCATCCAACATAAACTTGTGTCTTGGTCCTGGTGGTAGAGAGGTTTCTGGTACATACTCAGATCGTCACTTTTAAACCATATATAGCATTTTCAGCTTGGTATATTTGTTAAAGGCTTCATTTAATCTTGAATGAAAATTCCATGACTTGAACACACTTTTTATAAGGTTCAAAGTGGTTACCTACCTCCTCATCTCCTACATTTGGAAAGGATCTTGACCCAGAAGGAATATGTTCATCATTACAAGAAATGAGTTCCCACCAAATTGAAGGAGGCCAAGAATTTGAGGCATACTCTCAGCATGAAGAAACATAATCGGGATGTTAGCACCGCACCTTCTTGGGTTGTCAGGTTGGATGATGATGAAGATGAAGAAGATCCTGAATTCTATGGAGCCCCAGGTTATATTTTTTACACCCTTACTTTGTGCAACACATTTATTCCCATGTTTTTTCTTTCTTTATTATTTTACTGTTTTTCTGAGGTAAAATGGAAACACTCCAACATGGTTCCTAATTCTTAATGCCCCTTATCAATTGATTTTCAGCATTTGAATCAAGGCTGGCTCCTGAGGGGTACAAGGAAACCACTAGACATAATCCAAGAGCAATACATAAGAATTTCGGGAAGTATGTTTTGGAAAGCACTATCAATCTTACTATTAAAAATAAAAACAAATGCCTACAAGTCTTTAAAGGGCATTAACTGAAACTGTAACTGAAAATTTGGCATCAGCTTTCGCTGCAGTATCAGAAATTCAGAGTGCTTTCCACAAATTTATTCTGTCTCTGTTGCTACTGAAAGAGGAAAGCAAATAATATAAGTCAATGAAGCATGGACAAGGTTGTTTCAGAGGAGGAGTATCTAATGCATAAACTTGAGCCAAGGTAGGATGTGCTTTCTCCAGTGATATCCAAGGCAATGAGTCCAAAGAGAGCTCCTGGTGATATGGGTGTGTCCGTAGAATTGGCTATGTTGGTTGCTCTTCTTTTATGTCATCTTTAATTAATTTTATTTATTCTCTTTTCTTATTTTCTTTTGCTTTTATCTTTAATTTTATTATAATATCATTTGTTAAGGTGCGACTAAAAGCGACTAAAAAAATCTACTTAAGCGACATGTTTTATTATATGCTCTTTTCATTTTTATTTTTTAATGTGAATGCTATTTTTACTAACGATAGTACATTGTACCCTGAGAATTTCCTACCTATGGCTGTCAAGCAGCAATGACTTTCACCATGGTAATGGGGAGAGACTATATATGGTGGTGTATAAGCAAATTCTCAAGGTTCAATACATATGCAAAAGGAGGTAAAATGATACTCCCAAATAACTACAACTACTTGCTTTCCAACATTGTGGCCACTAAAAATTCCTACAAGACCTGCAGGGCCATTTTCGAGGCCTTCAGCAATGTCTTCCACATAATGCTATCTTTCCTTCTCTAATGTAAGGCAGCACAAGGTCTAAGAAGTTGGGAAAGAGGTGATAGTAATCCTTCTTTACAAATCCTTTTATGCACCACAGACAATAAATTTCTTATGCCTTCAGGTTGATCAAGATTGTATTGTGAGATAATTCCAGCTACTGCAATGCGGCTGCGGAGTCTCATGTTAAGGAGCACAGCGTCTTGCATTTTGCCTCCCGACATTTTAAAAGTATATGTCAACGCCTTCCAGAAAACACCTAACAGCATGACCAAAAAAAAAAAACTAATGCCTCAGTTTTTGATAAAACTTGCTCTGGCAATTAACAATTAGTCCATGATATTGTTATTGTGATATTTATCGAACAGTAGTTTTACTCATGGTGTTATGCAATTTGCAGTCACCTTCATTATATTAGTGAAAGCAGATTATATATGCAGATTGTCCACGGACCTTTTTAGAGTTGCAAGTCATGCTCTTCCTTATAACTGAAAGCGTAATTGATTCCAAACTTGCTCTTCAGCATATCAACCTTTTTCAGATAAAAGCAGGACATACATGAAGATTTCCTAAAAATTTTAAAATTTAAAATATTTATATTTAAAAGAACAAGCCTGTTTCCTTGTACCCTGTTTACATGAATCACACACTTACTGCATTATATGAAATAATATAATTTTTTCGAGCTGAAGGCTGAAGCAAAGATTTGGTTTTGATGGAGTGCTTGTTGTTGGGTTTAGATCTTCCTACAAGTGTTGGGTTTGTTGTATGGGTTTTCGAATTTGGACCAAAGAATTGGGGTTCGGTTTGTTTGTTTATTATGGGCTGGGCTTTCTCAAATTGGCCCTTATTTAGTAGTTAGGACTTAGTGTGTCAGGATACCATGTTAAAAGGTGGGGGATCGCGTGTTCTAACTTCTAACTTATAACCTTCGCACTCGCACCTGTTGAGTGCTCCATCCACAACCGAAACCCCTAGGTTCATACATTTGCCTTCGTTTGCCTCTTGATAGCCTATTGAGTGCTCCATCAATACATGCAACCACAAAAAACAAAAGAAAGCAAAGAAACTCCAGGCTTGAAAATTGGTTAAATTTGACATGTGGGTTTGGATTAGGCTCGTTAATCTATTGAATTGAATTATGAATTTATATCAACTAAACAAGCAAATGATGACCCTTAGGTAAAAATTCTCTCTCTACTTGGAGTCAAAAGGAACATCTATGGCGCATGTGTACACACCATCTGTTATGTGAAGGCTCTAGGGATTCCAAGCTTCAAATAACCCTTAGAAGTTAGAACACAAAGGCAGTGATGGGTCATGGGTGTGAAGGAATTGATTTCCTCTCAATAATTTGGCTTTGGTGAGAGGGAGAAAGTAGAGAGAAAGACAAGGTGTTTGGCTCTCACAATATTTTGAGTTTCTCTCAACTTTCAATTGGGAATTAGGGTTAAAATTGTGGGAAATGAGGCTAATATAGTCTGAGTAAAGGCTAGAATAGTAGAAGCGTTCGTAATAAAATTCTTTGCAATCCTGGAAATTTTGGTCAACCAAGGGTTAGGCGAGTGTCAGCTGAAATTGTCCGCAACTGAATTTCAAAAGCCAAAAACATGTCAAACTCGTAGGACCAAGATGGAAATCACTAGAGCAAAGTTGTTCAGCAACTTCAATTTTCAGCACTTGAACTAACTCAAATACAAATTAGCCCATTAAAATAAGGACAAAATTTAGTTACAAAATTGATTGTAACCTTAGGCTACAACTTTACTTAATATATTTTTATTGGAGGTTGAAAGCTCAGATTTGTGTGAATATATAAAAGCTCGTTTAGACTCCCAATTAAAAGTTATGGCTCAGTTGCTTTTACTCTAACTTAAACTAAGTTCGAAATAAGAGTAAATGTGCATAAACAACTGATAAAACTACTCTAAGCCATATTCAATAAATATCAACAATAAAATGAAAGTTAAAAGAGTGGGGAAGAGTCAAGGACGGACCCAGGTGGGGGGCAGAGGGGGCCTGGGCCCCCTTGGGTCCAAAAAAAAAAAAAATTAGTATGAAAAATTTTCAAAAAAAAGGCTTGGGCCCCTTGGTTTTTAGCTTGGGCCCCCCTTGGTTTTTAGCTCAGGCCCCCCAGCCAACCAGCCCAGGAGTTTTCAAAAGCCCATGAAAACCTTAAAAAATATATATATTGTATAATTCTATTTATAATAATAATAATAATACATAATAATGTGGTTTATATTAGAATATTAGATTATCTATTTATATTTGATAATAGTAGGAGGACAAATAATTGTTTAATTGTTTGATTTGATCTAATTGCACTTAAATAGTAATTTGCACTTCATTGTTCACACTTTTTTTTAACAAAAATTATTGTATAAATCTTCAAAATTTCATACCTATTAATCAATTTTTTATCCTAAATGCTGAAACATTAGATGTAACTCCTTAGAAAAGCTCTAAAATGTAAAAAGGTAAGTTCAAACCTATTAACCTAAGTACAAATAATTTAGTACAGTGAAAAAAATGTAGGCACAAGTTTACTTAAAGTTAGTTTGTGAAATAAAGTAATTTAATTTTGGCCACAATTTGGGCCAAATTAACTTGAGTTTTTTGCATTTTGAGCCAATGTAGGCTTAACCTATTAACACAATGTAGGCATAACTAACTTGCTCCTCCTAAGAAAATTTCTTGGCTCCGCTAGTGACTATATGGATGTGTGTTTGAATTTTTTTTTTTTTTTTTTTTTTCGCTTATCTCCGGCCCCCCCTAGATTGAAATCTTGCGTTCGTCCCTGCGGGAAGAGGGATGCAAACACAAGAGAATACCAAGACGTGTTATCTAAGAGGAAATCGAAAAACTCGGCGAAAAACCACTCCGCCGCCCTCCAAGCGGTAAATCAATCCGCTAGAGAATAAGTTGGAGTACGCGAACAACAAAAGACTCTCCAAGCCTAGTCTACCCTATGTACTTGAGCCCTCCAAGCTCCTGCTACCAACTAGCTTTTTGGATCCTTGTCTTCTCTAGCTTTCCTGGATCTCGCAATTCAGCCTGATTGCATCCACCAACGATTGGCTTCTTCCAATACTTCCTAGCATCACCAAAACCTCACTTTACACTCAGATTTGGTGTGGTAAGTGTTTGGGCTATTAATTTCTCAAAGATTTGGATATGGAGAGGTAGGAGTAGAGGAAAACCACAAGGAAATGTGTAGATGATTGTGGGTATGACAATCTCTAACTCTCAAGGGTAATTTCTAAGGTTTTCTCTCTAAAAAACACCTCATACAATATGTGGGTAATGATTATATATATAGTGTGGATAAAGACTTGGTAAAGCAAACATGACAAAATAACAAAACAAAATGTTTCGCGAGTATATCGTGGGAATGCCTTACTAGCAAGACACTCGCGAAAACTTCAGGCTGTTATGACTTTTTGCATTCTAGTCATGTGCTCTACACGTGACTACTTCGCGGGATAGCTTCTCGCAATCTTCTCGCTAGCTTCTTGAGAAATCCACTTGTTCTTCACTTTAAGCTTGAGTCTTCATACTCTCTCACACACAACCCTTACAATTAAAAAAATCCCACATAAATATAGGGAAAAAATGATTAAATAAAATTACAATCAAATTTGGCACGGAATTAAGGTCAACACAAAATAGTTGTAAATAACAACTTTACAGAGGTGAATTTTAACAAATCTATCATTAGTTTACATCTTCTTTTTTATATTCTTTATGCTTGCAAAATTTTAAAAAAATTAAAGATCAATAGTTATGTCATTAATAAATTGTTTAAATTGTATGTTTTTGTAGTTTAAAATTATGTATAAAATATAAACTTATAGATCATATAGTAAATGAGAAATGATATGTCCACAACATTTTTATAATAAATTTTAAGTGACAGGTTGTTGCTGGTTGTTATTGTTGGGTTAAAAAAGTAATCTTAGTGCTAAATTCAATTTTCAACTGATAACAACTAACCACCTGTGATTTGTTGTGAAAATATTGTAAAAATATTGTGGACATAGCACTTCTCTATAGTAAATAATATCTGATTGACACAAAAATTGACACGTGTATTAAGAGTGAAAATGACATACAATTTAACGATTAGATTTTTAAAATATGTAGTATTGTTTATTTTATTAAGTAAGGTTGTAGTCAAATTTTGTCCTTAAAACAAAATACAAAATATTTAAATGATAATTACAAGAAAATTTCACCATGGAATATGCTAACACGAAATAAAACTTTACAAAGAGGGACTAAGGGAGGCGAACCTGCTAATTTAAATTTTCTCAAGTAGGTGACATTTCTGACTAAAACTGATATTTAGGGAATTGTAGGTTTGGTGGATTATAAGACTAAGCCAAAGAAAAAAGAATGTTTGTTAAGCCATCAAATAGAGTGCAACTCTAATTTTTATCTTCAAACTTTCATCATATCTGATGATACATACTAACAGAAAAATTAAATAATTTACTTTAAATAGGAAATACTTATCTTCAGAGTTTTTTCTTTTCTTTTGATTACGGCTTGTGAAAGAATGGATAATGAAAAACTATTTAGCAATGATGGATACTGTAAAGTTGTTATTTACAACTATATGTTTTGTTAGCTTTTATTCCGTGCCAAATTTGATTGTAATTATATTCAATCTGTTGTACCCTGTATTTATTGTGGGATTTCATTGTAAGGGTTGTGTGATAGAGAGAATGGTGTGAAGACTCAAACATTTGAAGACTAAAGAAGGTTTCGCAGGTATCTCGCGACTTAGCATCCCGCGAAATATATCATGTGCCTTACACATGCTGGAATGCGAAGAGTCAGGCCAGATGGAGACAACTGTGTCTCACAACTATCTTGCGGGTAAGGCCTTCCTGTAAGACACCTGCGAGGCATTCTGTTCTGCCAGTCTGTCCAGTCTAATTCACACTTTTTATACTTACACTATTTATACCCACATTACCCACTAATGTAAAAGAGAGTTTCTGAGAGAAAACCTTAGCCAAATACCTTGAGAGTTAGAGATTGTTATACCCACAATTCTCTACACATTTGTTTTTGAAATTTCCTTATCTCCTACCTCTCCATTTCTATACCATTGAGAGGTTGATAGCCCAAACACTTACCACACCCTTTGAGAGTGTTAAGTGAAGTTTTGGTGTTGCTGGGAAGTATTGGAAGAAGCCTGGAATGGCAGATGCAACATAGAGCTTGTTGCGGGATCTGGAGAATTAGACAAGACACGGTTCCGAGAAGCCTTGCTGGAGTAGGAGCTTGGAGGGCTTAGGTACAGAGGGTAAATTAGGCTTGGAGGGTCTTTTGCTCACCCTTGTATCCCAACTGATTGTCTAATGGATCGATTTCCGCTTAGAGGGTGGCGGAAAGGTTTTTCACCAAGTTCTTCAGTTTTCTCTTCGATAACATGTCTCGGTGTTATCTATGTTTGCATCTCTCTTCCCTACTCTTGTTCATTTCATTTTTACTGCTATGTTACTTTAAATATGGATTAGAGTAGTTGTCTTACTTATATGCTTGTGTTTACACTATTCCGCACTTAATATTAAGTTAGTGTAAAATCAACCAAGCCGTAACTTTAATTTGGGGGTCTAAACAGCTCGTGTGTTTTCGACACATTTCTGAGCTTTCAATTGGTATCAGAGCAGGTACACTCACTGTGGTTTAAATATCTGAGTGTGTTCCTTGACCCCGTTTGGGATGGACCGGTCTCAATCTTTAAATGTGCCACCATATTTTGATGGTAATAATTATGCTTTTTGGAAAGTCTGAATAAGGACATTCTTGTGTTCCATTGATGATGCTGTTTGGGATGCAGTTGAAATAGGTTGGACTAAACCGAAGGCCACTAAATCCGCTTGGGATAAAGCAGCTCTTGTGGCAGCTAACGCTAACAGTAAAGTTTTGAATGCTATATTTTGTGGTGTGTCTCCAAACGAGTTTCACAGGATCTCTCACATGACAGTGGCCAAGGAAGCTTGGAAAATATTGGAGATTACGTATGAAGGAACAAAGAAAGTAAAGGACACAAAGCTTCAGATGTTTACCACCAAATTTGAAGAGCTTAAGATGGGAGATGATGAGTCATTTGATTCATTTTATGGAAAGCTCAACGAAATTGTAATTGCTAAGCTTAATCTTGGTGAGAAGATTGAAGATGCTAGGGTGGTGAGAAAAATTTTGAGGTCCCTATCAGAGAGCTTCCGAGCAAAAGTCACAGCCATAGAGGAAAGCAAAGATTTGGATGAAATTAAGATCCAAGAGCTCATTGGTCTCTTCAAACGTATGAGCTTGGACTACCTTCTCATAAGACAAGTAAATCTCTTGCTCTTAAAACCATCACCGAAAGAATGGATGATTCCTCTAAAGAAGATGGAGTGGAAACAGATGTAGCATTCCTTGCAAAGAACTTCTAGAAATTTCTGAAGATGAAGAATAGTGGAAAACAGTTCAGCAGAGGGAAGTTCTCATCCTCCAAAGGTGATAGGAAGGAGTTTAAGAAGAAAGATGGAAAGGATTCCCAGTCTCCTCAAGGCATTGTGTGTTATGAATGCAATGGACATGGACATCTCAACAAGGAGTGTCCTAACTATCTAAGAGGAAAGGGCAAGGCGTATGCCACAATGCTTAGTGATTCGGATTCTTCAAATTCTCATTCTGAAGAAAACTGTGATGGAGAAGAAAACTACTCTGCCTTTATGACTATTACCCATAATGAGTTGTCGGAGGACTTGAACTTGTTGGTACAAGAACTTGGGGATCATAGTGATGAAGAATCAATGGGAGTTGTTGAAGAATCAGATGCTGAAGAAGACAAAAGCACCGCTGGTCTCTAAGAGAACTACAACTCACTTCTTGAGAAGTTTGGAAAGTATACAAGGGTGGCCAAGGCGGCTGTGAAGAAGATGAAGAAAGCAAAGGAGGACTATAAAAGTCTTCTAGTATGTTATAAAGAGGCCAAGTGTGAAATAGAGACGCTAAATAGTGAGCTGACTAAAGCCTATTCAAAAATCAGATTTCTTGAGCTAGAAGTAGTGCAAGCAAATACCAAGATAGAAAGGGTATCCACGAAGAAGTTGGATGATGTTATTTCATCTCAAAAACACTTCTCAGACAAGTTCGAGTTAGGATATACCAGAGGAAGTAGCTCATCAAACAATGTCGCCAAAGATGTGAGATTTGTGAAAGCCAAAGAGCCAGTTGTAATTGCTCCTACTCCTGAGAAAATAAAGGATGAAAAGAAGAAGAATGAAGCTGATCAACGAGTGTTGAATAAGCCTCGTATTCAAACTGTGGTCAAGCCTAAAGTTCAAAGGAAATCACCTCCAAACTTGCAAAGAGGTCCAAGAATTCAACATTTCTGTCACTTCTGTGGACTTCAAGGACACACAAGACCAAATTGTCATAAGCTGAAGGCATTAAAGAATGCAAGTGTTCAGAGGTCAAACAGCCCTAAAAAGGACAAAAGGAGTTAGGCTGGTGAGCAATCTAGAAGTCAAAATGGTGATTCCGGCATGATGGATGTGATGAAAATGATCGGTGCTTTCACCACTTGCTTGGAGAGCTTTACTAGACGGTTTGAAACTCCTAACTCTCGTACCCAATCCTTTAAGGATATCACCCCAAACACATGTGCCGTGTGAGTGAAAAGGGGTACACATGCATAAGCATTTTAACATGTCCATGCATTAATTCTTTCGATGTTTAAGGACATTTGCTCATGCATCTTTCCATGCTTGCTTTGATTTGTATCATTTGCTTCTAGTTTTAGCATGTTTCTTTTTCAAGCTTTTGCTTTGTTTTTATTTTGTTCTATTTTTGAGTGTATTCAAAAAATTCAAAAACCCATAAAAAGTTGAAAAATCTTCAAGAAATTTGAGTTTGGCCTAGTATCTTCATACTAATGGCGTAGTGCATTTACGAGCTTAGCTTGTATTTATATGCACATTTATCTGGGTGGAAGATATCTTGAAAACTATGTGTGATTGTTGTAAATAGATTTTCAAGCTTGTCATGAATGATTGGTCAATAGTCTTGATGGTCTTGATACTTACATAGACTTGTGCCTATATCTCTTCCCACTTTAATTTTATGTTTTTCAAAAGAGCTCACTAAATGTAAATCTCCAAATGAAAAGAGATATCAAGCTGCAAAAGCCTGTCGCACATACTAGTATTTGACTAGGAAAAAGGGAAAGCGACTTCTGTTTTTGAAATGTACAGTGCTAAAAAAGCTAAAGGCTAATTCTCAATGTTGAAATATTAAAAATTTTAAGTACCAATCTCAAAAATGAGATGTATTATCCAAAAAGGATCAAATGTCATGATTTATGCAGAAGCCAAATGAAAAGCTTCTAAGTTGGGTAATCAATTTATGAGAGGTCATATATGTTCATTTCTATAATTGAGATAGACCACTTGACCTAGTATCAGTTGTATATGACTTGATTGAATTGATCATTGAAGCTTCACTCTGGTCAAAGGAATTTTTCACACTTGATACTCACCCACAACACACAAGACTTTGATTCAATGAATGCTTATCTCATTTGTGTGATTGTACATATTCAAATGTGATGTGTATGCTCAAATACTTGTTGATCAAACCCAAAAAGATTTTTGAGTGTTTTATTTGTTTTTTAAAGTGATTTTATACTTTCGTGTCTTATGTTTTTGTTCAAAATGCATTTTTGTATTTTTCTTTAAAAACTGGTTCAGAGGTTGTCTCGCGAGAAGCTCGTGACTTAGAGCTTCCCGCGAAAAGGGCTTAAGGGAAATAAAATTTTTCATCTTGTCACACAAAAACTCGCGACTGTATTGCGACTATCTCGCGACCAACAGCTTCCCGCAAAATGCTATTTGGCTAAAACTGGATTTTTCCAAAATTAGACAGAAGCTACCGTGATTGTCTCGCAACTGTTTCATGACCTAAAGCTTCTCGCGAAAGCTGATGTGCATTAGTGGCCTTTCTTGCGACAGTCTCACGACTATCTCGCGACTGTTTCGCTACTCTCTAACCCGCGAAAAACGCGTGTTTTCAGTTTTTAATGTAGCAGATGTGGCAGTTTTTCAAAATCTCTTTTTTCCCTCGCTAAGCCATTCTCGAACCATTTTCAACCCAAAACACTATTGCATTCAAATCCCATCATTTTCAAGCAAATTTTCTGCAAAATCCTTTCAAGGTATGTATTTCTTACTCTATTCTCATCTTTTATTTTCGGATTATGCAGAATTTATGCTTAGGGTTTTGAAAATTGAGGATTTTCGAAAATTGGGTTAGATTTCTTTTTAAAGTGAAAATTTTTCAAAATTTTTGATTGGGCTGAGTCCCATTTGCTGTTTATGCATCTGTGTTGGCCCCTTGTGGCATTTTGAGCATGTATTGAGGCATTTTTCCATATGTTCATGCATTTTTCATATCTGTTGTGCATTGTTGCATGTCGTGTTTGATAGATTGTCTAAGTGACAGTCCTGTGTTGCTTTGGACTCAACTGAGTTCCAATCTTTGGTGTTGGTCTTGTTTGATCATATGAATCATATTTTGATCAATTCGTGTGTGTTTTACACACTTTGTTCAGTTTGTGCCTCTAAGCCATGCCATGCACACCCTAGGCATCCTTTAGGCACACCCTCATGCATCAGCACATGCACTATCATGCATCAACACACGCACCCACATGCACACACATGCACATCTACTTATCTTCATGCATTGTGTCTTTATGTTCTTGGTTTGAATATTTTAGCATGTTGATTTGAGTTATTTGTACTCTGTTTTCAGTTAATTCTACCCTGTTTTGAGCTAACTTGAATCTAATCAAGTTTTTGTGTTTTGGCTTTGTGTTTTGCACAATTTTCTGTATGTTCTGTGTTCATCTGTGCAGATGTCTCCTTTTAAAAGCTCCGCGGTGAAATGAGGCAGCAGCAAAGGGAAAGAGCCAATCATTGATGTTGATGAACCATCACCAGTGTTAAAAAGGACACTACACTTATCTGAATTCCCAAACAGTGAGAGGTTTAAGACTCCCCTCGACTCTCAAACATTTTCTAGCATTTTTCAAGACGCCCCTCTTGTGGTGGAGCGTATTGTTCAGTTTGACACTCTAGGATCCACCTTTATCCCAAGGATTTTTGCAGACAGGATTGGACTGACTTATTTGGAAACTTCGAAGATCCGGTTGATGAATTGGTTAAGGAATTTTATTCAAATGCAAGATACACAGGTGTAGAACTACAATGTTGGGTTCGAGGAAAAGAATTCACCATAAATTTGGATTATATTGCAAAGCTTCTTCATATCACTCAACCTACAAATGCAGACAGGTCTCCCTATGATGATAGACAACCAGCTGTATCAGACATCCTTCGTATTCTTGGAGAAGAACATGAAGTTTCTGCAAAGTTCAAAACCTGAACTGAAAACTCTCACCTTCATCATGTTCTTCAATCTATATCCATTGTCTAATACAGGGTTTATTAATCTTGGACGGGCACAATTTTTATGCGACCTTATCAATGGAACTCCAATTGACATTTGTACTCATATCTTCCAAACTATAGGAAAAACAGCTGCACGTTCAGCAGCAAAATTATGTCTTCCATTCTGCAGTCTTGTCATGAAAATCATGTTGAATGAAAGGGTTCGTCTGCCAAGCGATGGGAAGATTGTGGTTTGTCATTGTCCAATTTCTATATCATCTCTTGAAAAGAGCAAAAGTCACTCTTCAGCTGAAAAGAAGAAGAAAAATCTGTCCACACCACCTGTGTCTCTCTCCGGTCATGAATCAGTTGCTTATACTACTGAGACTACCTCTTCTCATGTCCCTGCACCACCGACTGTTGGTACACAACCAATCAATCTAGTTCTCAAACTGATCAGTTCACCACCTTGGTGGAAGGTTTGCATGGGTATATGTCAGGACTTACAAATCTCATCCACTCCACCAACAACTAGGTTCAAATGTGCCTCATTGCCATTGAGACACAGCTAGATGAGATTCAACGCAAGTTAGACGAGAGCCTTTAGCTATTCGTGCCAAAAAGGGGGAGAGCACACTCCGTGTACAGACTGTATAGATTGGACGATAGCATATAGAAAAGGGGAAAGCATCACAAGAAAAGGAAGTGTGCATAGTGAAAGGGGGAGTTCTGAAATGATAACACACATTTTTAGTTGTTTTGGTTTTAACTGTTTTTAGTCTTAGTAGCTATTTTCATTTACAGTTTTTAGTTTATTGCTTTTGTTTAAAGCTTTGACACTCTGTTTTTAAGTTCAGTTTATTATCAGTTGTTTTGTGTTTATCTCAATGCTTTTGTAGCATTTTTTGTACTTTTAAGATATTGCCATTATGTCTTAAGTACCTCACTCTTGTGCCCTAGTAGGATCTTTTATCCTAGATGCAAGTACTTAGTGTATTTTGCATTGGTTGAGTGTTGGAAATGCAATTGATCCTAGGGATCGTTCTTAATTGCATTGCGTGTCCGGATGAACATTTACTTGCTAAGTGTTCATTGTAGTCATTCTTTAATGATTGTTTTTGTTTGATCAAGATATGCTTACATGTTATGATGTGCTTACAAACTTGATTGCACTTTACTTGCTCATGTACGTACCTTGTGTTTAACTTGTCATAAGCTTAATGAAAGTTTTGTTTGTGTGCAAGTATTTCAGGTAACAGGTATATACTTGCAAGTGCTTCACAATTTCTAGATTAGGTATGAGTGAGTTTTGCCATTGTTCCCAAACTCACGTTTAAGTTTAGAGTCTATTTTAGGGGTTTTGTCACAGAATAGCCAAAGGGGGAAATTGTAAAGTTGTTGTTTACAACTATATGTTTTGTTGACTTTTATTCCGTGCCAAATTTGATTGTAATTATATTCAATTTGTTGTACCTTGTATTTATTGTGGGATTTCATTGTAAGGGTTGTGTGATAGAGAGAGTAGTGTGAAGACTTAAGTATTTGAAGACTAAAGAAGGTCTTGCGGGTATCTCGCGACTTAGCATCCCGCGAAGTATATTATGTGCCCTGCACATGCTGGAATGCGAAGAGTTAGACCAGATAGAGATAGCTGTGTCTCGCGAGTATCTCGCGAGTAAGGCCTTCCCGTGAGACACTCGCGAGGCATTCTGTTCCGCCAGCCTGTCCAGTCTGATTCACACTTTTTGTGCCTACACTATTTATACCCACATTACCCACAAATGTAAAGGAGAGCTTCTGAGAGAAAACCCTATTCAAACACCTTGAGAGTTAGAGATTGTTATACCCATAATCCTCTACACATTTGTTTTGGGAATTTCCTCATCTCCTACCTCTCCATTTCCATACAATTGAGAGGTTGATAGCCCAAACACTTACCACACCCTTTGAAAGTGTCAAGTGAAGTTTTGGTGCTGCTAAGAAGCATTGGTAGAAGCTTGGAATGGTAGATGCAACATGGAGCTTGTTGCGGGATCCGAAGAACTAGATAAGACACGGTTCTGAGAAGCCTTGTTGGAGTAGAAGCTTGGAGGGCTTAGATACAGAGGGTAGATTAGGCTTGGAGGGTCTCTTGCTCACCCTTGTATCCCAACTGATTGTCTAGTGGATCGATTTCCGCTTGGAGGGCGGCGGAGAGGTTTTTCACCGAGTCCTTCGGTTTCCTCTTCGATAACACATCCCGGTATTATCTGTGTTTGCATCTCTCTTCCCTACTTTTGTTCATTTCATTTTTACTACTGTTTTGCTTTAAATATGGATTAGAGTAGTTGTCTTGCTTATACGCTTGTATTTACACTATTCCACACTTAGTATTAAGTTAGTGTAAAATCAACCAAGCCGTAACTTTAATTTGAGGATCTAAACAACTAGTGTGTTTTTGACACATTTCCGAGCTTTTATATACATAGTTGACATAAATTAAGATTTAAGAGGGAGGACTCGGTTTTTAGCCCCTCCAAAAAAAAAAAAAAAAAAAAATTAAAAAGGATTTAAGAGGGAGGTTGAATTGGTAATTTACAAATTTCTCACGCTAAACCCAGAAAATTTGACTAAAACAAATATTTAGTATTAATGAATTCCAATTAATTAATTGGTAAAGTCTCTTGTCATCGAATAATAAATTTGGGATTTGAATCCTCTCTACGCTAAAAGCTAATTTATGTGAAAAATATTTGGTTTCAAATATATTTAGAGCTTTGGGCTCCAATCACCAATAGAAAGAAGGAATGTGTCATGTCATGTACAATGCATATAACTCATTTAGTTGGTTGGATTAAGTGAGTTATGTGCAATGCAAATCACAACACATGGACTAATGTCATCTTCTTATTGATGGTTGAAGGCTTGGAGCCCAAGGCTCCAAATATGTTTGAAGACAAATTTTTTCCTAAAGAACAATTATCTTGGAACGCATGTTGTAAGGACAATTATAAATAGTACTAACAAATTGTAGATTGTGGCAGAGTTAATTTAATATGTTGAGAATCTATAGTTGACTCCAAATTTAAGGACTAAGGCTTGTTATTGTTACTATAGTATAGAGAAATTGTAGATTAGTTAAAAATTATATTTTATGTTTTCTTTTTTATAAAAAAAAATTCAAACAAAGTGCCATAATGCCAATCCAATTTTTAGTTTCAACCTTTTATAAATGACTATGATTGGGGTGGATATGAGTAGCACTCATGGACTCATCACTTTTTTTTTTTTTTTTTCCTCATCATTCAAAGTCAACAATTTAGAACTTGCTGTGCAAAAAATTATATCCGTACTATTATTATATATTTTCTCATAGTAGGTAGCTAAAGGGAAAATCAAATAATTAATTTTGAATAAGAAATTCTTATATTTCAGTTCCGTCTTTTTCTAATGGTCATGGCCATGAGAAATAATAACAACAACAATAATAATACATATTAATTTTTTTTTTAATTTTAGTTTAGGTGGACTAAGTTTTTTTGAGAGTGTTTCTCAAAAAAACAAAAAAAAAAAAAAACACCTTTTTGAGAGAAAGGTGGACTAAAGTATTTTTTTGAGAAGAAGAAGGGTAGACTAATTGAGTTCATTTTCACATTTTTAGCCCAAGTAAACAAGTCAAGCTTTATTGAGTAGTGCATGTTTAAACTTAACTTGTCAGAAAAAATCAAAAACTCAAACTTGATTTAGCTTGTCTTGATTAATTAATTCAACCAAACTCAAACTTAATATCAAGTTTAAACTCAAGCTCATGTTAAGTTTTTAAGTTTAAGATCTAAAAAATTTACATTATTAAACGTTTAAATCTTTAAAACTAAGAAAAAAAAAATAGTACATTCATTTTATCCTGCATCTAGTAATTACTATTATTCAAATTAATAATTTACAAAATTTACCTAGTAACCTAAAGAATTTAGCCTATGATTTTATGAGATGGTAGCTTCGCCAAAATGGCTGCCTGGCTGGGCCATCTTTCCTCTCTTCAAAAGCTGGATATTGTGGATTGCAATCGCTTGCTGCATCTGCCCACCGAGGAAGCCATGCGACGCCTCACCCAATTGAAAACGCTGGAGATTTATGATCGCCCCAGTTTGGAAGACAATGAGCGGTCCAAGATCGACCATATTCCATTTGTTGACATACAGGATAGTCGGTAAGTGGTTAAGTTTATTTAAAATTTTGTTTCTGTAAATCATCACAAGACTTCAAAAGTTGCTAAAAGCATAGTTTACTAGTACAATTTAGGTTGACCACATTCGGGTGGTTGAAATAGCTGACTCTGTTACCAATATGTCAATTTCTGTTTGCTAAGCTATTTTCTTTCTTTAATATTTTTCAAAAATTGAAATTTTCTCGACATTGGGAAATTTGGAATATTGGATTAGAACCTGCTTTATGTCCACATACTCAATTCTTTCTCTCTGTATTTCTTGTAACCTTCATGTTTTTTTTTTACTAGTAAATTAAAATTTCAGACAGCACTGAAGCTAATATATCTATATATGGTTTTTACCTTTTGAAAGCGGCCAGATTGCTCTGATTTCGAAGACGAAGACTAACTCAGGAAGCTGGCAAGAAGTTTGCATTTGGGAAAATAATTGAGTTGATGACAACTGTTGCCAAGGCACTTCAGGTTTGCTTTCTCCTACCATTTTGGATATTTATACGTAATTTACTTCATAAATGGTGATTTACAAAACCAAATTTAGTTTATATATACAGCAAGTTCTGTCAATCATATAGATAGTTTGATTTGTAATTTACTGTTTTTCTTCTTTTTAATTTATTGTGGAAACTGAGGTTAATGAATTATAAATGATCACAAATGGGCTTCTGTTAACAACTCAAAGTGTTCTTTCTATAACATAACTTTTAACATCTTTACTACAATAATTTTAAATCTAGGAGTGATAAAGTAATAAATGTAAAATTTTCATGGCAACAAAAGAAAATTGCGAGTTTATACCTTAGCTTTCCCAGCCTTTGTGCATTTGGGGTGAAAGAAATTGCTGCATTTTCAAGGACAGAGAGTCCATTGCACCAAACTTCAAGTTTTTATTTCTAAGACTCTTTATGAATGGGGATTGAAGTCCTCCACTCTCTCCACGTTTTCTTTGATGGATTTCCTAGACACTCTACCTTTGTGCCGTTAACTATATGGCTGGTTTCGTGTATTTTATTTTCTAGTCTTGTTTTGCTTTGCTGTTTTTCTTTATTTTTTATACCATTTTGATTTTTAATATATTGCAATTACCTATCAAAAAAAAAAAAATCTTTCCTAGTCTTTGTGCACTTAAGAACTTAGATTCAAAGTTCAAACAGATTGTCAAACTGAATGTGTTTTCATAATTAGGGCCAGTACTCTTAATCAGATCTTGGTATTGTAACATTTATCTCTACTTTTTTTGTGTGGTGGGTGAAGATGACACACAATTAGCAGCAGCTGAAGTGGTTGAAATTGCATGCTGGCTTTTCTATGATTTTCCTGGCCTTTTGCTATCAATTTTAGGCCCAGTCACTGTAGCTTCACACCTTGTGCATCACCTGCAAGGTTTCTCTGTAAATTATTCAGAATCCATAAGCAAATAACTAAAGATAACAACAAACATAATAATAATAATAATAATAATAATAATAATAATAATAATAGTAATAATAATAATAATAAAAAATAAAAAAAAATGAAAGAAGAGAGAAATGAGATGGTGAATACATATTTGCTACACTTTGACCCCTTGAATAAATGACTATGAAACCTCCTTAAGTCCATTAACCATCATAAAATTTATAAGAAATAAAAGAAAAAAAAAAGTTTTGTATTACTGAGTAGAGAAGGGGAGATTAGTCTTCCAAGATTATGTACTTGCTCTACTTCAATACTTTATGTAAAATAAACCTCATTCTTCTCAAGTTCCCATCCTTATTTAGCAGAATTAATAAAACCTGTGATGCGGGAGACACAAAAAGATTATTATTTAGTATTATTTATGTTTGCAAGCCCATTGTATTTTAATGTTTTAGGTCCTATTAGTTTATTGGGCTTTTTAATTTAGAAGTAAGGTTATTTTTGTAATAAGGCAATTAGGGTTTCCTAGCCAATTAGAACTAGGGTTTAGCAATCCTTTATAAGCAACTTATTGTACTCCTTGAGAGAGGGGATATTTTGATGAATGAAAACAATGGCCGTTTGGTCTTTCTTTGGTTTGGTACTGACTCCAAGTCTACCTTAGGTGCTGACTCCTAGTGGTTTCCCCATTTGGTGTTGACTCCAAGCAAGGCCTAGGTGCTGACTCCTAAGTCATATCCCTTTATTTTATTGTTATTTCAATTTTGTTCCGGTTGTCCTGCGTCAGTTTTGGTATCAGAGCAAACATCGATCCGTTTGAAGCATCATCGCAGTGAATCCAGAACCCAAAAAAAAAAAAGAAAAAGAAAAAAAGAAGAAGATATCTGTTGAACCACCGTCACAACCCATTAGAAATCTCAATCACCGTTGCTTATTCCCACCAAAAAAAAAAAAAAAAAAAAAATTCTGCCAGCCCCACCACTGTATCGCCACCATTGACAATTTGTCATAAACATCCCAATCACTCCAAGACCCCAACCCCACGGCCATAGATCCTAAGCCCATACTCAAATCACCAAACCAGTTGCAACCACGAAGACAAAGAAGTTCTATCACCGCTGACCCTGGTTCATCAATTTTTGGTCTTCCTTGCACCGGAGATCCACCTCCATTGCTTCTCGCTTGCTGCCGTGACTACCGCTATACACATCCACAAGCCCCAGTTGCAGCGACTCACCGCCAGCAGCTTCGATCCTCACCATCACCTCTGTTCCACGCTGCCATGATTTCAATTTCGCCCATTGTCACACCGCCCGCAATCTCATCAGTCTCCATCGATCCGATCTCATGAGGTAACCCACTAGCTTTGTCCAAAGTCCAAACCCATTCTTAGAAAAAAAAAAAAAAAAAAAAAATCAAGCTGGTCCGACCCACCTTTATAACCCAGACCATTTCCAAATTGAAACCCATTAAACTGCCCAGTCAAAACAACAAACTCCTTGTACACAGTCACTCAAGCCCTTGCCCGATCCATTTGTTAAAAGTCCACATTTTACAACACCAGTTTTCTTAAAAAAAAAAAAAAAAAAGTACACGACCCAGCCCACAAAAAATCCAAACCTGTCAACCAGCCCAGTCCCAGCAACTATTTGAGAGTAGTCCTAGAAGCCTATTCCAAGATAATCACAGCAACCCGTGCACATCAAGTGTTCTTCAACTTCTCGGAAATTTTCCATATCGGTGTTTTGTGACTCCAAGTCTGAGCTGAAAATGACTGCCTTTGATAGAGAATTTGAGAAGGAGATTAAGGAGGCTGGGAATACACTCCTTAACCCTCCCTCCTCCATTGATGATCTCCTCACTCTTCTTGATAAAGTTGAAAATTTGTTAGCATATGTGGAGCAAGAACCTTCCAAATCAATGCGAGATGCACTTTTACCCTCAATGAAGGCACTAATCACTAATAAACTTTTGCAACATGCTGAAATGGATGTGAAGGTTTCAGTTTTATCTTGCCTTATTGAGATTACAAGGATAACAGCACCAAATGCCCCATATAAGGATGAGCAAATAAAAGAAATATTTCAATTGATTTTGGCAGCATTTGAAAATATGTCTCATATGTCTACTCGCTCTTATAAGAAGGTGGTTTCAATTTTTGATACCATTGCAAAAGTCAAGTTATGCTTGGTGATGCTGGATCTTGAGTGTGATGCATTGGTTGTTGAGATGTTTCAAAGTTTCCTAAAGATAATTAGGTCCAACTATCAACCTGCTGTACTTTCAACCATGGAAACAATTATGAATCTGTTCATAGATGAAAGTGAAGACATTTCCTTGGATCTTCTCAGTTCACTTTTTGCTAGTATAAGAAAGGAAAATCAGAATGTTTCACCTATGTCGTGGAAATTGGGAGAGCAAATAATCATTAGGATTAATGCCCAACTAGAAAAGATAATGGCACACACTCAAAAACAATGCAGCAAGCTTGAGGGTGCACATGATGTGAAAGTTGAAGTTGTTGAATGTGCTTCCGATCAACCCTCCATGGTGCTTGAAGATCAACATCTTGGTGAAGTCGAAGAGGTTAAAACCACACTGTTTCCTATGGTTCATAAGGTTCAAAATGAGATTATATTGATTCCACACATTGATTTTGTTATTCCAAATGAGTTTGATGTGGTGGAATTCAAGGTTTTTCTTTTCCCTGTGCTCCCTAAGGTGATTCCAAATTTGAAGCAAGTGTTACTTGTCAGCATCCTAATCCTTCAACACTTTAGAACTTGAGGTCGAGTTTTCTCCAACCAAAGGAGGATGATGCGAGAGACACAAAAAGATTATTATTTAGTATTATTTATGTTTGCAAGCCCATTGTATTTTAATGTTTTAGGTTCTATTAGTTTATTGGGCTTTTTAATTTAGAAGTAGGGTTATTTTTGTAATAAGGCAATTAGGGTTTTCTAACCAATTAGAACTAGGGTTTAGCAATCCTTTATAAGCAACCTATTGTACTCCTTGAGAGAGGGGATATTTTGATGAATGAAAACAATGGCCGTTTGGTCTTTCTTTGGTTTGGTGCTAACTCCAGGTCTACCCTAGGTGCTGACTCCTAGTGGTTTCCCCATTTGGTGCTGACTCCAAGCAAAGCCTAGGTGCTGACTCCTAGGTCATATCCCTTTATTTTATTGTTATTTCAATTTTGTTCTGGTTGTCCTGCGTCAACCTGGATCCACATTATTAATAGACCTAAAAGATTATTCAATCAGTTAAGAATTTTGCCTTGATGTTCAGGCACGAGGGACAACATATCTGTTGTGTTCAGCTGGATGAAAAATTACATTATGAAGTTTTCATCCACTCCCAAGCCAACAGAAGTTTTAGCTGGTTTGATTTCTCAATTTTCTAATCCCTTCTAGTATATAAAGTATTGATTCAATCTAATAAGTGTATTATTCATGCCAATTGTCCCCTCCTTCCTCCCATTGTTCCAACAGCATTTTCTGAATTGTTACTTGGAAAATGAAAAAAAAAAAAAAAATTGATAATCCGTTATATTTTCAGGAAATTATTTTTGCATGATTGGTTTTGGTAGTAGCTTTTCAGTCAACTGAGGAAAGCCTTCCATGAAATTATTTTTGCCTGATTTGTGTTGGTGTAGTAGCTTTTCAGTCAATTGAGGAAAGCCTTCATGAAATCTTCTGCTCATTTTCCAACATTTGAGACCATTTCATTATGAAGCAGAAAAGCTTATTTTAGTGGTTGGTTGCCACACCAACAATCATGCCAAAAGAAATAAGGTTCCTTGCACCAACCTCAAACCAAATATGCTGACTGACCAAACATCTCCCCACCCATGGATAGATTAATGCTTCTGAATTAATTAATAGAAAGTGATCTCACCAACCACACTGATTACTGGAAATTTGTGAATTATCTAAAACAATTATGAAAGTTGTGATTCCAAATGAATTTTTTCAAAATCAAAAATTTTATGGCAATTTGGAATCAATAATGAAATGGTTGCTATTAGAGCTTGCTTTGATGCCCATTAATAAAAACATACACATTCTTTGTCTCAACATCTCTTTTAAAGTTCACTTATAGGTTGGCCTTTTTAATTTCTTGAGCTGAAACTGCAACAGTACATAAATCAGTTCTTGTGCTTAAAAGCTCTCTGACATTTGGCAATAGATTTTGTTGATTTGGGCTGGTTAATGATTGCTATTTTTATGTGTGAATTGGGTGGGAAAAGGTCTTGTTGATTTTTGTTTTCATATTTGGGTTGGGAGGTCAGTTTAAGTGGATCGTGGTAGTGAGTTAAGTGATCCCCAGTTCAACTAGTGCAAGCAAAATTGAACTCACGTTCTTATAAAGTTTTAGACAACACTGAAGTTGTTGATGGTTATACTTCTAACATATTAATATTTGGTTTTCACCTTTTGAAGCTAACAAGAAGATTGCATCTCAGAAAATAGCGAACTTGATGACAATCGATGCCAAGGCACTTCAGGTTTGCTTTCTCTTTACCATTTGGGATACGTACATGTAATTTACTTTGTAATTTGTGCATTACAAGACCCTATTCAGTTTATGTATTTGCAGAGTCACTGTTTTGTAGCCAATGTACATAAAACTTTTAGTCTATTTAAAGGTCTGCATATTAACTCCACACGTATGTTCATATATCACCAAAACAACGTATATAGTTAGATTGAGTACGGCCAAATCACCGAATTGTGTTTTGACTCTTTTTGATATGAAAGTCATTTTGTGCATATGGTATTATTGACCTTCTCAAGGTTTACTATCATATATATATATATATATATATATTTTTTTTAAATTATTCTGGCATGATTAAGGTTTAGATATGAGTTAGCTGGAGGAAGGACTCATTAAATCTAACACTAGTCATGTTCCAGCAATTTAGATCTTATGTAATAAGCAATATGGTTTTTCTGTTTTGTCTCTATAAAATTGATGAACTTTTACCTATTGAATGTTCGGAACATGGCTAATAAAATTCATAATTTCAGATTGTTAAATTTGTATTAATGTTAAGAAGAGTTTAGCATTTTGGACGTGCAACGTGCTTGCCAATGTATTGGGTATTTGTAAATATATCCTTAACTTTAAAATTTTGAAATGAACACCTTGATTTGGTGTATCTTATAGTCCATGTTAGTGTAAAAATTAACAGTTTAGTGAGAAACAAAACTGTCCAAAATAGCGTTTAAATCCCTTTAAATTAGCAATATATGTAGTAAAAACAAGTCCCAGAAAACCCATAATAACCTATGTTGTAAACCCAAAGACCCCATATGATAAGAAAACAATACTCTAGCCAATAATTTGTGAAATTTGCAACACCTTGACAAAGTACGGCTACCAAATATAGTTAGACGCATCCATGGATCAAGGAGCTCTTAAAAAGTTAAAAGCACTATGCTAGCAGTTGATATTATGTAATACACATTAGCAGCCTAATGAGTTTGTTTATAGATAAAAACTTCAACTAAACAACTCTTAAGATTTCCTATCATTATGAACCACTTGATTTTAATGCACATCATCATCTTCCACTCTTGTAGAAAACTAAACCTTAGCGCCAAGCCAAGGAAGGGTGCTTACACATCTGCTGTGAGAGGAACCTCCTTGTTAATTAATGTAAACACTCAATTTTGAGAAATAGTAACAAATAGACAAATACCACCCTTGATGTTAGTCACTATGCATAGAAACATTCATACTATAAGCATGTGGCTCAAATCAAGACCCAATTCCTTGCCAAAACACTGTAATAATTATTTTAGCAGTCACAAATTTTTTTGTTTATTTGCCAATTAGACTATTACCTTCTTAATGTTTACATATATGGACAAGCATTCCTTATTGCAACAGCCCATAATATATTGAACCCTGAGAATTTACTTATCAAGTTACATGGCTGTCAAGCAGCAATGGCTTTCACCATGGTAATGGGGAGAAGCACTATATATGGTGCTGTATAAGTTAACACAGAAAAAAGGAAAAAAAAAGTGTAAAATACATATGCAAAAGGAGGTAAATGATCACTCCTGAGCAACTACAACTAGCTTGCTTTCCGACATTGTGACCACTAAAAATCCCTACAAGAGCTGCCGGACCATTTTTGAGGCCTTCAGCTATGTCTTCAACATATGCTATCTTTCCTTCTCTAATGTAAGGCAGCACAAGGTCTAAGAAGTTGGGAAAGAGGTGATAGTAATCATACACTGTAAATCCTTCTATACAAATCCTCTTATATACCAAAGATAATAAATTTCTTATGCCCTCAGGTTGATCAAGATTGTATTGTGAGATCATTCCAGCTACTGCAATGCGACCGTGGAATCTCATGTTAAGGAGAACTGCATCAAGCATTTTGCCTCCGACATTATCAAAGTAAATGTCAATGCCTTCAAGAAAACACCTAACATCATTACCAAAAAAAAAGTCAGTACCTCTCAGTTTTTTATAAAAGTTGCTCTTATGCAATTTGCAGTCACGCAGTGCTATTTTGCCTCACATCTAATGATGAGAAATTTTGCCTTATTAATTTCTTTTAGATTATTCATATGCAAATTTTGCCTCAAACTAGTTCAAGCAAAATTGAACTCACGTTCTTATAAAGTTTCAGACAATACTGAAGTTGTTGATGGTTATACAGTTATACTTCTACAATATTAATATATGGTTTTCACCTTTTGAAGCTAACAAGAAGATTGCATCTCAGAAAATAGCAAACTTGATGACAACTGATGCCAAGGCACTTCAGGTTTGCTTTCTCTTTACCATTTGGGATATGTATATATAATTTACTTTGTAATTTGTGCATTACAAGACCCTATTCAGTTTATGTATTTGCAGAGTCACTGTTTTGTAGCCAATGTACATATCTACATAAACAAAACGTTTAGTCTATGTAAAGGTGTGCATGTCAACTCCACACATATGTTCATATATCGCCAAAACAACGTATATAGTTAGATTGAGTACAGCCAAATCACTGAATTGTGTTACTTATCAAAAATCACTGAATTGTGTTTTGACTCTTTTTGATATGAAAGTCATTTTGTGCATATGGTGTTATTGACCTTGTCAAGGTTTACTATCATATATATATTTTAAATTATTCTGGCATGATTAAGGTATAGATATGAGTTAGCTGGAGGAAGGACTCATTAAATATGACACTAGTCATGTTCCAGCAATTTAGATCTTATGTAATAAGCAATATAGTTTTTCTGTTTTGTCCCTATACAATTGATGAACTTTTACCTATGGAATGTTCGGAACATGGCTAATAAAATTCATAATTCAGATTGTTAAATCTGTATTAATGTTAAGAAGAGTTTAGCATTTTGGATGTGCAACGTGCTTGCTAATGTATTGGGTATTTGGAAATATATCCTTAACTTTAAAATTTTGAAATAAACACCTTGATTTGGTCAATTAGGTGAGCTCTCTTAAATAGGGACTTGTAATAATATTGGACTTGTCAGTAAACAACATTCCTCTAGAAAAATGCCAATATAAAATTTACATTTTCAAATTAACATTGGTTGGTGGGATCTCTAAAATGGTTTAAACAAGGGTTAAAAGCTGCTGATTCTAGTATTTTTTGTTTTTTTTCCTAATTTCTTTTGGCTGGAATGGTAAAAAAATAAAATAAAGGCACATTCAGCTTTACTTAATTCTTTAAAACATAAGAAATATATAACCATTCCATAGAACCAAATAGTGAGAATATCTTGTATAGTAACTTGAGGACCTATCATTCATTAATGAGCAATACATTTGCAAGAAGGAGCAATACATTTGCAAGAAGTCGCAATATCTGCTTAGGGTGAAGTGGCTCATTGCGTCACTAAATTACAAATACCAGTGATCTTTGATTGTCCCAATCAGAGGTCATGAAGTTTAGCCCAAAATGGTCTAAGATTGCTCATATTCTTGTTATTGAGATAAACCTTTGATACATCCTATGTAATAAATAGGTCAAAATCATTTAAAAATGGTATGTTCTCTCTATTTCCTTCTGTTTAGTGTTTTGCTTTGAAGTTGACTAATTGTTCATGATTTGTTCTCCTCTCTGCTTCTTCTTCTTTTCTTTTTTTTTTTTTTTCACTGTATATATGTTACCATATTCTTTGGTTAATGATATCCCAAGAGTTTTGTGACAAACCATTAATTCATATTTAACATATCTACTGCATAGCTTCTGTGTATCTTCTGCTTTTAGCTCTATTTTATCGTGGTTCTTCCATGATGGTTGAATTTCTATTAGCACATCAAATATTTCTCAGAAAATTCAGAAAGTCTTTTGTTTTTTATTTTAAGGATTTCATTTGAATTATCACTTCTTCTGTTTTCATATTTTCTAATAATATTCTACACTTATCTATTCTTTACAGTTGTGCTATCTTCGATGAAAAAATTGCAAAACTAAAGTTGCTGTGTATGAGAGAGAAGAAGAGTTCATAAATTTTTTCTACAAAACCAACTACTTTCAAGCCGAAATTGGAAGGTCATTTTAATTCCCAATTTCGATGAAGTTTCAGTATATTTTTCTTAACGAATGGAGCCTCATGTTGACTGGTGTTGTTGCTTGAAGTTCCTCTACGTTTTCTCAAATGCTGGCCAGTTGGTGAGATCTTTTCTTGTTGTTACTGTTAGTATCCACCTCAATGCATAGCGTTATGAATAATTTTTTGTAATTCAAGATTGATTTTTTTTTTCTTGGTAATCTCTAGCATTTGCTCTTGAGAATATTGTTGTAAATCCATTTTCTATAGTGGAAGATTTTACTGGACTACTAGGTCCTCTGGTTTTTCCCTTTTCATTGAAGGGTTTTTCATGTAAAAATTCGGAGTCTTGATTGTGGCTTGCTACTAAGATTTTTATATTTATATATTGGTTATTATGCTTAGCTAATTTATTTGAAATACCCATTTAATTTTCACAAAGAGGGGAAAAGGAAATAAATTTGTTGTTTGTTATATTAATTGACTGTTTTTCCCAACAAAGGCTGACCTTTGGATTAGGCACTGTTTGGTGTCTAACGCCAAATCTTTTTTTTTTTTTTTTTTTTTTTTCTGGTTAATTATATCTCTTCATAGAGGTCATGCCATTCTTAGAACTAAATCAAGTGATAACTCTAATCTTTGTGCTAAGCTTGATTTAATAACATACTCATGTATCTATGTGTAGGATGGATGCATATTAGACTTCTTCAATGCACCACATCACAATCACATACCTCAAAATATTGTCTTTTTAAGAAGTTAATAAATACTTTTTTTTTTTTTAATTTCTTTCATTAGTTAGGCTTTTCTTTACCTCTATTTCAAGGTCAATACCTGCTTCATATGTTTTATTTAAGTTTAAATTAATAGGAATAGTTTCGAAAATTTATAGCCTTTTATTTTAAGACTAATGTATTAAATAATATCCCTTAAGAACTTTTTGATTCCCTAAACAATTTTTAACCATATGCAATAGAGGAAATGTTTTTAAAATATGTTTGACTGCGTTCAATGTCACCCCTCGATACCTTCAATTGAATTTAAGTTACCAGTTTGTATGTTTTTGAAAGATAGACTTATAAAAGATCTATAATTCACACAGTTTGAATTTAAGTTACCAGTTTGTATGCTTCTAGAACTTGGTGAAGGGGTTTTGAAAGGATCTATAATTCACACAAATGTGTGAAGGACCTTAACTAATTGCAAAGGACGACTACAATAAACAAAGCCTTAATCCCAATATTTTGGGGTCAGCTTAATTAATTGCAGTAATTAGAAAATGTGAACACAAGTGGAATCATCATTTAATTCAATTTCCATCTGAATAAAATGGAATACTTTGACTTCATTTTCGTTCCCTTATTCTCTATCTTCCCTTATTCCTTATCGCTAGCAGTAGAGAAATGTTGGGGCAAAACACATGTTACAGTACAGTACCATTCTTCCTAGTACATATAGAACAACACAGAAGGGAGAAAGGAGTCTCTACCAAGTACCAATCCAATCCCTCTTGGCCTCTACACAACCGAGTTGTTTATTATGTTCAATGTCACCAAGCTTATGGCAGTCAAGGTAAAGAGGTTTAAACCCCTTGAGGACGAAAATGGCTTTCATTATTGTTTCTCAAAAGCAAAAGAAAGTTTTATTAGTGTTATGTTGACTCTGCAGAAATGTTGATGTTTCATAGTTGTTTGGGAAAAAAAGTGGTTGTTGTACCCAATATGACCCTTGAAACAAAGGTTTATAACGCCCTTGTTAATTAATGTAAACACTTAAATTTGAGAAATAGTAAATAGACAAATACCACCCTTGATGTTAGTCACTATGCATAGAAACATTCATACTATAAGCATGTGACTCAAATCAAGACCCAATTCCTTGCCAAAACACTGTAATAATTATTCTAGGATCTCAAATTACATTGCTCCAACAAATCTAGAACAGAATAACAGCAGAATAATTGTAAGGTACAAAGTCTTCTTTGGATGATTCAACCCATGGTGAAAAGCTTCTCCGTGCAAAATTGGATTTTAGTTTCATGTGAAAAAGGATAGTTAAGAGTCATGGGGGGAGTTCGCAGTTTCTTTATTGAGTCCAAATTCTTTCAATTAGTTTTAGAGGAAGGGGGACGTTATTTCTTGCTACGGATTTTTGAGAGGGGCAAATTCTTTATGAGATCAGTTTTCTTGGGCAAGAATGTAGTACATTGGCTGATGAATATTGAAGAACTTGTTGTTGGGGAGAGCTCCAAACAGTTTTTTATTTTCAGAGAAGGTGACACTGCCTTTACTCTCCAAAGGAGCTTCAACTCCTCTGGTCAGTTCTTGCTATTGACTGAGCTCAAAGCTGGTAGGTGTAGGAGATCGATTATTATCCCTGAAGGCAAAGAGAAATTTGGTTGGAGGGATTTTGGTCTTGAACTAAGAATGTTGCTGAACCCATCCCATTATGCGGTGGGTGGATATGGTCTTCCAAAATTTATTCCTCAGGTGCGGAGGTATAACTTGGAGGCTCAAAACTCTAGAACTTTTGCTGAAGTTGTGCAAGGCTCTCATGGAAGAATAAAGGATAGAAAGCAACTAAAGCAGCTAGGTCTCACAGCCAAGGGGAAGATGACACAGTTAGGAGAGAAGGAGAAGGGGTGGAATCTAAGACTTAAAGGTGCCAAAGTGGGGGATTTTCCGGTGGGCAAGTCTGATAAGGTGGAGGTGGTGGGAGGGGACAGGAAGGAGCAGAGCATTTATGAGGAGATGGAGGTAGGTGAGCTAAATCTGATAGACACTAGGATACGCTGCCCAAACTTAAGTTTGAATTCAAAAGATTATAAAAAGGGGAAGAAGAGTGATGCCAGAAGATCTTGCTGAACAGGAAGAGGTCTTATCGTGGAGGTTGATGTGATAGGGAGCAGACGGGTTTTCTGGGATAAGAAGAAAGGGGGAGATACGATGTTCAGAGGGGTATCACGGGTAGTGGATAGGGTTAGCAATAAAGAAGTTCCAAAAGCCCTTAAATGGGTTGCACGGGGAAACAAAAAGGCTGAAGATATGCATGTTTTGGGCCTGGGCTCAAGCCCATTGCTGACTGACACACATAAGAGTCCTTTTAACTCAACTTTCTCAGGCCCAAGTGTATTTGAAGTGGGCGAGAGTTCTCTGAATGGAGATGGAAACTCAGCCCAGGCTCCAACATCAGCAGCGTGCCCCAAGGCTCTTCTCCAGTCCTTTGACTTTGAGCCAAAGGTGGCGGACCGCTATGCTGGGCCTCCGACAGTGGTCGACAGCACCTTCCCCGCCGGAACTAGCTCCGATGAGTTCACGGTGTCACCGGGTAAGTCTGATATGGTGATTTTGCTGTCATTAGTGGAGATTTTCCTTTTTGGTTTCTTTTGGAGCTTATCAAGGGCTGGGCTTGTGGTTTAGGGATTTGGAGCTTATCAAGCTTTATTAGGAAAATGGTTATGGCGGTTTCGGGTTGAGGAGACTCGTCTTTGGAGGAGGGTTGTAGCTTTGAAATTTGGGGAAAGGTGGGGGGGTTGGTCTTCCAAGATGGGCAGGGGTGCCTATAGGTGTGGTTTATGGAGAAGTATCTGCAAAGGCTGAGAGGTGTTTAGTAGATTCATTCAGTTTGAGGTAGAGGTGGGAGATAGAGTGAAATTTTGGACAGATCAGTGGTGTGGGGAGTTACCACTCCATCTTCCCTTCCCGGTTGTGTATGGGATAGCTTATAATAGAGAGGCATCTGTGGCCTCTTCTCTCGAAAGGTTGGGGACTGAGGCTTGGAGAAGCTAGAATGTTCGATTACTCAAGGCTCCAAATGATTGGGAGTCAGGTGAGGTGGAGGATTTCTTTCGAACCTTGGGTTCTAATTTACCTAAATCTAAGCTCGAAGACCGTATGAGGTGGAAGTTGTCGAAGAAAGGGGATTTTGACATCTGCTCTTTCTACAATAAGCTTCGTAGTCCCTCGCCTATTATCTTTCCCTGGAAAGGTATTTGGAAGGTTAAGGCTCCTCCGTGCGTTTCTTTCTTTGTTTGGAATGCTGCTTGGGAGAAGATTCTTACAGGGGACAATCTACGGGGTAAAGGCTTTGTTATTGTTGACTGGTACATTATGTGTCGATGTAGCGGGGAGACGGTGAATCATTTGCTACTCCATTGCGACAAAGCTCATTAGCTGTGGAGCTTGGTTTTCAGATCTTTTGGGATTTCTTGGGTTTTGTCAAGATCGGTTACAGATACGCTTTTTTGGTTAGGGAGACGGTGAATCATTTGCTACTCCATTGCGACAAATGTGAATATCTCCCTTTATAATATAGGTCAAAGACATGATTTAATGCATTGATAGTACTAAATTACTAAGTCAGTTACTGTTATCAATCTCATGATAGCCCATCTTAGTTGGTTTAGCTTCTAACTAGTGCGATGGCCTAAGAGTGGTACGATGATGATGGTGGTATTGTATTAGGGTAACAGGTTTATGAGGCAAGACAAGTAATCATAAATTTGAAGGGTAATGAACTAATTATGCATTTCTTTAAAAAAACAAACAAACAAACTAATCATGCAATTTGAGGAAAAGGAGTCCGTTTTAAAGCTAGGCTTGATTTGTTCATACCCAACCAATAGTTAGGCCTAGCACTAGGCCTGTAATGAACTATTTGGATTTCGAAGCTATCTTACTGGACACCATTCATGATGAAATGATTCTGTAGAATTGGCTATGTTGGTTGCTCTTCTTTTATTTCATCTTTAATTGATTTTATTTATTCTCTTTTCCTATTTCCTTTTGCTTTTATCTTTAATTATTATTATAACTTCATTTATTAAGGTGCCACTAAAAGCGACTAAAAATTCTGCTTGAGCAACATGTTTTATAATATGCTCTTTACATTTTTATTTTTTTTTAAGTGAATGCTATTTTTACTAACGATAGTAAAACTTTGGTAAAAAGAATCTGTTAAAAATTTGGAATATTCTTTTACTAATATTAATGGAAGGGAGTGAGTGCCATTTTTTTCAAACCTTAAGGGCAGGAAGTATTTTTTTTTCCTTTCAGGTTTGGGGATGAGAGTAATTCCCCCAAACCTCAAGGGAAAATAGTGTAATTTGTCTTTAATTTTATTTTTATTTTTTGGTTAAACATGCTCACTTGGTTTGGGTTTCTTAAAAAGGTATCAAAATTCATCCACATAGTGAAATGTTAAAAAATTATTTATCTTTTGAACAGTACTCATGATTATAGGATTAGCATATGAATGAATTTGCCTTTGGTAATTGTTGAATTTTAAATAAAATATCTAAGAAAAAGAGGATATGAGAATGAATGAACTAAATAAAATATTAGTTATTTTGTGACATACCATCAAATTTGATACAACACTATCTTTTTTTTACCCTAATGTGAAAAAAAGAAAAAAGAATAGAAAATTTATATAACACTTTATTGTTTAACTCTTAATGTGAGATATGAGAAAATTATTGTTATGTATAATAGTATAACCTTACTTTTTAGTAGATGTACTTTTTATTTTATTTTATTTTTTTATAATATATATTCAATTCAACTACTCTCTAAATCAAATTCAACTGCACACATACAACTATGCTTTAATCAAGAGGATGAGGTAATGGTATTATTTTTATATCCTACCATAATCCAGGTTCAAAAGATAGCAGATATGTATAAACACATATTTCATGAATATATACATTGAATTTGCCTTTGGTAATTGTTGAATTTTAAATAAAATATCTAAGAAAAAGAGGATATGAGAATGAATGAACTAAATAAAATATTAGTTATTTTGTGACATACCATCAAATTTGATACAACACTATCTTTTTTTTACCCTAATGTGAAAAAAGAAAAAAGAATAGAAAATTTATATAACACTTTATTGTTTAACTCTTAATGTGAGATATGAGAAAATTATTGTTATGTATAACAGTATAACCTTACTTTTTAGTAGATGTACTTTTTATTTTATTTTATTTTTTTATAATATATATTCAATTCAACTACTCTCTAAATCAAATTCAACTACACACATACAACTATGCTTTAATCAAGAGGATGAGGTAATGGTATTATTTTTATATCCTACCATAATCCAGGTTCAAAAGATAGCAGATATGTATAAACACATATTTCATGAATATATACATGTCTTCTTTCCTTTCATTTTTATTATTATTATTATTATTATTATTATTATTATTATTTGGGCAGAGGGGGTGGGAATACTCTTTACCTTTTTATGCTATATTATATTGTTGTAAGATCTACTGCACATTTCTTTTGTTTTTCAAACAATTTAAATTGTGTAGAAGAGATTATAAAAAAAAATTAAAAAAAAAAAAAAAAATCTTTCCCAATGTACCAAACTTCTACTTTTGCGTGGTCTTTGGAAGGTCATGGCAAACAACTTTATCTACTTTAAGCACACTAAACAATCTAACATTTCATTCTATAAGAAAATATTTTTGTTAAGTTAGACTTTTCTATAGTATTGCTTTGATTTTAAATGCTTCATAATCGCCAATCTTGAACAAAAACAATGAATTAGAGATCCATACAAATGCATCCACACATTTTCACCTTATCCAATTGATACAAGGAAAAGAGTTGGCTTTTTGTATCTTTGAAAAAAAAATTATATATAATAATTTAAAATTTTATATTTGTCTACCCTTAAAAAAATATTTGTGACCATCCTAAGTTTTTTTTTATGGCAAAAAAAAAACTCTACACCTTAGGGCCTTTCCAGCAAAAAGAAAAAGCCCAAAAAAAAAAATTATAATAATAGCAAGCTCAAATATCCAATAAAGACCCAAGGAAAAGAAAGCCCAAAATCAATTCTCACTCACTACTCAAGACAAACTTTTAAATCAACAAAACTAATGATAATAATAATAATAATAAAATTCTATAAGCTATATTAGGGTCTTCAGCAGTCAGTCACTCAGCAACAGCAAAACTCAGAGCAAGCGATAGCGAAATCGGGAAATAAGAACTTCAGCCTTCAACGTGCCGCCGCCTCTGACCTCAGTCGACAACATGCTGCCACCCCTGACCTCAACATGCCGCCACCCCTGACCTAAGGGAACATCAAGGTATTTCAGTTCTCTCTCTCTCTCTCTCTCTCTCTCTCTCTCTCTCTCTCTCTCTCTTATATAAATTGGCTTTTCAACTTTTGTCTTTTGGTGTAAGGGTTTGTAAAATATAAAACTATTGATTGGCTCTTGTCTTTTCAGTGGGGGGGTAGATGGGGCCATGGCATTGAATATTTGAATTGGGGTAGTAAGTGAACACTGAAAAAGACATTCCAAAAAGACAAAAAAAAAAAAAATTATACGTGGGTTTAGCCATGTTTTTTGGTTGTTGTTGTTGTCGTCAATATATGAATTTCTTAAGGACCACTTGGAAAAAAATTCCTGGAGATATCTTCAATTTGTTTTCTACCTATCACAGTCAAACAATAAATTAAGGGCAGCTTAATCAAATGTTGTATTAGCAATAAGAGTTTAAAAACATTTTGTTTACTTCTAACTCCAAACTGTTACAATGGGTTTACAAATTAACAATACAAAAATACTACATCTATCACAGTCGTTACTGGTTTTAATCTGGGTAGATCACTAGTATTACTTTTTTACCTAGCAATAACTTGCCAGTTAGGATTTGTTGTTAAGTAGTTCTAAAAGTGTTGTCGATATATCTTTTTCTTAATAATATACATACTATACACGTAAAAACATTAAATTGAAATGAATGAGTACAAGGATATCAAACAAGTCACAATTGTTACACTATTAGAGTATCTCTAGTAGCTCCTCTATATTTTTGTACTATTTGGATAGTGAATAGTGACATTTATTTTTTACCTACCTACTTTTTCAAATACATTTTCTAACAGATTCTCTATCCTTTCTCTATCTCATTTAAATATTATTTTTTCATTCATTATTTATTCAATTTTTAACACACATATTCCCATACCCCCATCCCCACTCCTTTCTTTACTAATTTTTTATTTAGCTTTATTCTTTTGCTAATGTACATTAGCCCATCATATTTGATGAGCTACTGTTCATGAGCCAAAAAAAAATCATGATTTAAAGAATCCATTGGAGATCATTTTTTGGGTCTCATTCTCTATTATGGAGATTATTTTGCTTTTACCTAAGCTATTGGAGATGCTCTTACTTCTCTTCTTCATCCTACCTCTTCTTCTCAGACGTTGTTACCTCTTCTCTTTCTCTTGGGGTCCACTTACTGCATCTACCTGTTTGTATACTAATCCAGTAAGTTCACTCTTAACATGCCATTGATTTTTATTTTTCTAGGCTAAATAAATAGTTTATTAAACACAACAATTAAAATAAGATGAAAATTTTAATTTGATATTTACCACTATCGAGAAAACAAACCAATTCGGAATGAGTATGGATTGATAATGTTTAAAGCGTGCTCTTAATAATTCTAAATTGTTTTAATATTTTATTTTATTTGAAGTTTGAGCTCTCTCTCAGTCTCCACACACACACACATATATATAACTGGGAGAGAGAGAGAAAAAAAAATTATGTGATTCTCAAAAAAAAAAAAATGTAATACTCCTTTATAGATCCTTTTTATTTTTTGCAAATAAATTTATATTTGATCTTGATATGATATTCTTTATTTATTTAATTTTTCTTTTTGAGAATCATATGATATTCTTTATGTATTTATTATAAGGAGAAATAAATATGGATAGAAAGAAAGATCAATTTTGGAAACATGTTGAGAAATTGGATTGTTGTTTAAATGTTTTCAAATTAGATTGTTGTTTAAAATGTAAGTTTTGTGAACATAAGTTTGATGGAGGTGTTTCAAGGATTAAATCATATTTGGCTGAAGTTATTGATCATGATATTGTTATTTGTTATTTGTAAAAAAGCTACTAAAATTGTTCAAGAAAAAGCTTATTTTTCTCTCAAAAAAAAAAAAAGAAAAGAAAATAAGAAGCTTATCTAGCCTTTAAAATTTAGGGGGTGTACAAAAAGTTAATCTGATTTTGATTTAATTATATTTGTAGTATATGTAAGTGCTATAGAGTATAGAGAGAAAAAGACATAACATAATTATATAATATTTTTTAAAAATTAGAAAAGCTTATTCTTTTTCATAAAAAAGCTTATTTTTATAATTCTATAGATCCATTTCTTTTAAATTATTTTTTATTATTCTATAGATCCAATTTCACTATCAATTTTCATATTCTAATATTACATTCTTTATCTATTTATTGTAAGGCAAAAGAAATATGGTTCGAAAAAAAAAATTTGATTTTGAGAGTATGTTGAAGAACTAAATAGTCATTTCAAATGTAAGTTTTATGAATGTAATTTTGTTGGGTGCTACAAGGATTAAAGCACACTTAGCTGGAGTTAGTCACGATATTGGTATTTGTAAAAAAGTACCTAAAAAGGTCCAAGAAGAAGCTTCTCTAAATATTGGACAGCCTAACAAAAAACTTAAAGGTGCATCAACTTCAAGCAAGGCCGAGGAGAGGAAAATTGGCTCAACTTCAATATCGAAGGATGACACATTAAGTGGACTCTTTAAAAAGGTGAGTGATGTTTGTAATCAATGTTGTAAATATTTTATTGTTAGATTATATTTTGCCACAATTTTGGTCGAGATAACTAAATCAATTAGTGATTTTAAATGTTTGAATCAAGTAAAACATTATACTAAATTTCATTAGTGAATTTTTTGTTATAAGAAGATTGGGTTTTTGTGGGGGGGGGGGGGGGGGGGGGGGGAAGATGTCAAAAAGTCACACACTTGCACACACACTTTGACACAACTTAGACATGTGGCAAGCGGTGATTAGATTACTTTTCTCTAAGTTCGAATGGTGGACTTATACGATCATTTTCAATTTGGTAGTTACTAAAAATATCACTTTACTTACTGAAAATATCACTTTATCTTTGTTAAGGACTCAAACCGATCACTATAAATTGTTAAGAATTAAATGTAATCACTTTTAGTTTTAAGGACTAAAATTGCTAATGGGCTAAAACTTATAAACCAGCAGCATATTTTGCACTAAAATCGAATTATATGAATGGATATGATTATAAAAATTCTATGGAGTTTTTAAGATCTTAATCCTCTTCTTTTTCTTTTTCTTTTTTTCCTTCTAATTTTTGGTGCAAGGGGAAAGCTCATTCATTAGACAACAAAAACACAGTTCATGAAACATAATTAGCTCAGTTGCTGGAAGTCAATAATTATATATTACCATCTTAATTGAATGCAAGTACGAGGTTGGAGTTTCTCAGCACAATACTGGTTAGCCAAAAAGTCATGGCACATGAAATAGAAGAAAAAGAAGAGAAAAAGAAAGGAGAGAGAAATTTACCATAGAAACCAGTTAATTGGGACCAGAATTTATAAATAAGACACATTGTAATTTTTTAACTTTACAAATTTGTATTTGAAACATAGATAACAAGAAGATGGTTCGTAGTGAACATATATTGCAGAACATCATACTAGGTAGAAATAAATGGACCTCAAAATCTACACATTACAGCAACAACGAAGGGCACCGACAAATAACTCCACACATTAGAATTGTGGCCTGAGTATAATATCATCATTGCCAACTCTTATTAACACTTCCCTCTTGGAGAGGATCAATCCAACAATAAAATAGGCTACCTAGTAATCATCATGTCGAGCTCAAGAAGTTGCGGTGTTGGCAGTGGTGATAGGGTTAAATGCAACCTGCTCTGCACAAGAGAGCACTTCATTGGGCCCTGCCTGCTCTCGGCCAACACAAAGAAGGTCAAGGTAATATAGGTAATGCGAAATGATGGTGTTCGTAGGATCAATATCACCTTGGCCGCAAGTACGTTCCCCATAAAGGATGTTCATTGTGGCACCAAAACCAGGAACACGCTTAGATAGAGTGTCATTCTTGGTAGGCTTCCAGTTGCCAACAAAGGCATCATGGGCTGAAGGCTGTGACTTTTTGATTGGGGTCATCCACCTCCAAATTGCAGCCTGGAAAGCGAGGGTAGCATTCTGCGCAATGTATTCTGGATGGTTCAACAGGTCTGCTTTAATACCATCCCCAGCTGCACCATAGTTGTAGTTCCTACAGATAACAACACAGATAACAACACCACCAAAAATAAGAATCTAAGAATCAAGTTCGCAAGAAGTTTAATAATACCAACAGGGGCAAATAAACAAGTTAAGAACTACTAGTGACATGACGCATCATCTTTGATCTATAAAATGATTCTAAGTGCATGGGTCAGTTATCTAGTGAAGATGCTTATTATAAAGACCATCTTAGAACTTATGCACAAGTAGTATATCATCATTGTCATCAAATTATATTTCATATTTGGCATTTCTTCTTTTTTTTTTATAGGTAATAAAACTTTTATTGATATCAAAAGTGCCATGTGTTTATGATTGTAAACTCAGCAATGAAAAGACTACAAACGAATCAAATGGAAAAACTAACAGAAATAATGAAATCAGACCAGTAGATTGGTTGAAGAAAGATAGATTTGGTAACAAAACAAAGGTAACACCATGAAATTGAGAAAAAGAAAAGAAACAGTTGGTTCTGAAATATATACAGACCAGTAGATAGGCAAGGCACCACAGCCATAGTATTCAGCTCCAGGAGCACAAGGCTAGGTGTATTTGTAGAAGTCGTCACAGTATGACTGGCTGGGACTTATTTCTCTGTTGAAGCAAAGCCCCCAAGCTAACGGTCCTCCAGTTGCCACTCCATAACCACCTGGTTAGAACCCAATTATAATCACCATTTACCATCAACAATTATGTGAACAAACAAAAAGTTTTCAGTAACTAAATAGTAAATACCATTTCCTCCAATCACTGCAAACACACACACACAACCAGGTAATCACCATTTCATCCAATCCACCCAAAAGACACTCAATCTTATCAAACACACTGGTAAAAGAATCCCCCCAAAACCCACTCTCTAAAATTTCCATATATTAAGTAAATTCAAAAGTTCATCAAATTAAGAAAGATACAAAAAAACACACACTATCTCAAAATATCAAATTAAACACCCAGATAATCGAATACCCTCACAACAAGAAGCCTTATCCTCCAAAATCTCAAGGTCAGCTATGAATTCTCACAAGCTAGCAGTGGTCAACAACATATATTCTTTTCCGCCATTCTATTATATCTAAAACCATACTCTTGTTACCTCCATAATTGACATGTCCTTTTTAACTACTTTTACTAATTTTATTTTAGGTCTTTCTCTACCCTTTTTTTCCCTCAACTTGAATCAACTCACTCAGTTAATCTTTCTCGCTTGTACATGAATCACACTCCTTTATACATGACCAAGCATTAATCAAATTCCCTCAAAACCCACTCTGAATTTCCAATCTATTAACCAAGTACAATTACCACCAATTAACTAAAAAACAGAAACACAAACACAGTGATAGACAATCAAATCAAACACCCAGCTAAAAGAAACACACAATCTCATTCAACTAACATAACAAACACACACCCAAGTATAAAAATCCACTCAAAACTCACCCTAAATTTTCTGTTTATCAAGTAAACAAAATCTCTATCCAACTAACAAACTTAAGAAACACACACACACACCCAATCAAATTAACCACCCACTCCAAAATTCCAATCTAGTCAACTAAACACATTTTCCTACAACTAATCAAAAGACACACACACACACCCACAAAACAGAAACAACCAAATCAAACACCCAACAAACAAAACACAACAAATCTCAAAACCCCATCACACATTTTCCATAAAAAAAATACCACATACAAGAAGACTGGCTCCCAACATGGCCAAGAAAAGCAGCGACCTCCTTCATCTTCTCAGTCTTGTTACCAGTGGTCCCAAACCCAAGTGGTTCGTACTGCGCAGCAGCAAGAATGAACGACTGGTAGTCCCAGAACCCAACGGCATGAGCCACAGGCGTGTTCCTCTTGGAAAACCATTCCTCAAATTGATACACTTGGAAGTAATCAGTGATTGTTTCATTACAGCAAAACTGTGACCACTGATTACACTCCCAACCTTTGGTACACACCTTCTTGCCACGCACCGTCTTCACCTTAGTCACTGTGTCCGGGTCAGACTCCACCGCCACTGCCAGCGCCACCAGTGCCAAAATTACCAAAATGCCCTTCGCTTTCATTTTCATCTCTTTGGTGGTGTTTTGGACAAAAAAGCAAGTTTGAGCTTCTGGGTTTTTCTGGGATGTGTGTGTGTGTTTTTTGTTATGCTTTGGTTGTGATGCGAAGGAAGAAGTAAGAGGAAGAAGAGAGAGTTGGATCGAAGGTCTTTTTCTTTAGAGAAAGAGTGGGGTCAGAGAGTGGTTAAGTGGGGTGCACGTTTGAGGAATGGACGGTGGATTGGAAGGGAAGGGAAGGTATTCTCGGGGTTTAAGTGGGAACAGGCTGGATTTGTGGGGATGGAATATATGCTCTAACAATGGAGAAATTATAACGTCCGGGAAGTGACGTAGTTTATTATTTCACTAAAATAATTTCATTTGTTTAAAATTTTATTGACTCATTTTAAGATAAAAATTAAAGTAAAATATAAACACGATAATTAAAAAAAAATTGAAAGAGAAATGTCGTTTAATTTCATAAGAGAGCAAATTGAAATCTCTTCTCCCTCTTGATGATATCAGTTTTACAGCATCATCTTCTCTCGTAATCGGTTAGATTTGGTTTAATTTCCTATATGAACTTTCAGCCTGCTCTAATTTTTTTTTATTTTTTTATCTAACAGATTTTGCATATTCATTTGGTTTTGGATTTGGATTTTTTATTTTGATGTTTTTTTATTTTTTATTTTTTATTTTTTTGCGTTGAATCTTAGGGTTTCAAAAAGGGATTTTTGGTTGATTTTCCCATGTATTAGAAAGAATAGTTTGGTTCCTTTCCTTCGGCTTTTTTTTTTTTTTTTTTTACTGAGAAAGGTAGCTTTCCTTTGGTTTTAAATGGATATATTTTTTTAAGTTCTTGTGGATGTAATAAATTTTTACTATTTTAAACAAAATTAGACCAGCAATTTAATTTGGAAAGAGGCTGTTTGTAATACGGGATGTTTTTCCTTAAATTTTATATATAAATTTTTGATTGAGTTTATGAACCACTCTTGTTCCTATTCAAATCCACCGGTGATTATTGTTTCTTTAAAGTTTGGTTATATTCATGAGGCTTTGAGTGTTCCTGCTGTGATTCAAATGAATTCTTTGTTGTTGGCCATTAAAATCTCTAGAGGCTAAAAAGGTTGTAAAATTTTCTATTCAAAAGAATAGAAAGATCATATCAAATTCCAAAATTTTCATAATCAATAGAAAGATGGTCAAGAAAAAACCGTATAATAAGAGACGTTTTTAGTTAATTTAATTTTATTGTCTTTCTTCTATGCACAATTACTGCTTATTTCTTTCAATTTCTTATATAGATGCTTGTCCATATCATATGAAGCACAGTGCATTTAAGCTCAAGAATGCTATTATGCAGCAACAATATAGAATCTGTTTACAGAACAAGTGCAACTTTAAGTTCTTTCTCATAATGTGGACCTTAAGGGTTAAAAGTGAGATCCAGATGACTTAAATGGACAAGAAGATTAATATTTGCACAGTTTGCGACTGAGGATAGCTGCTATGTAAGTGTAATAGGGATGACGGTTTGTTCAGAAGAGCTGTGCAATCCCCATGGAGAAAAGCTGCATTTCTGAAGTGCTTTCTTTGTCTACAAATTTGCCTAACTGTTCTTTCAAATGGAAATGCAAAGAGGCAAATCATGCTCTTTATATATTGGCTACCTAGTCTCTTAAACACAGGTTTTGGGGTAGTTTTAATGTTGATTCTGGATCCAAGGCCCTTCTTGATGTAATTTCTGAGGATAGTAGCAAGTCCTCTTCTTTTGTATTGCCTTGATGTTCACTGCTTTGTATTTTAATAAAATCTTTTTCTCTTAGCAAAGAAAAATCATATAACACCTTGCCACGAGACAAATTTTTTGGCTTGTGGTAAAGAGAGCTTTTTAGAGTTGCTTTGTATATTTAATTTACATCCTTTACTATGCCTTGTTATACAGATTGTTTGAATGGCCAAGTATATATATATATATGTTAGTTGCTGCAACGACTACAAATGCAAAATCCATAGCTTATATTCTGTTACCAACCAAGAAATGAATCCATTGCGTTCTCAAAACTCATTGCAAACAAAACAGAGAAACCTTTTTTTTTTTTTTGAGAAGCAAAAAAAAGACTAATCAAATGTATAAGAGATGTCATTTCAAGTGGGCAAATGACCATAAAGTCTCCAATGCAACAGAACTGTTTACATTTTTCCAACTTTCTAAGATGAATCAATCTTGCTACAATTACTATAAATGCAAAACCCATAGGTTACGTTCTGTTACCACCTAAGAAATGAATCCGTTGCATTCTCAGAACTCATTGCAACAGTACAAAACAAGACAAAATAAAGAGAACAAAACAGAGTTTTTTTTTTAGAAGCAAAAAACAGAGCAATCAATTGTAAAGGAGATGCCATTTCAAGTGGGCAAATGACCATAAAGTCTCCAATGCAACTGAACTGTTTACATGTATTCCAACTTTCAGAGATGAATCACTCTTTCTAACTATTTAACTTCATAGAGTTCAAAGAATCCTGCAAAATAAAATATAAATGTGTTTGTCATTTTCAAATAACAATAAATTAACAATATTTAATGAATTGCCACAAATTAAAGAACAAAAAATAATTGAATAATAAACTGCATAAGTCAAGTTAAAAAATAAATATTACCTGAGTCAAATGATCATTATTTTGAAGCATCCTTGTAAAGCTAGAGTTTGAAGAACCATCATTCCATGTGAATAAAGGATTCTGTAGTCCAAATAATCCATACAACAAAATTAAATCCTATGCTTCTTGAAGAAGAAAAATGCATTAATGAATTCTTTAAATATTTTAATCACCTTATTAAACTATTGGAAATGGTTCGAAACATTGATTAGTGGCATGCCCAAGGAAGAAAACACCTATACAACAATTATAGAAAATCAATATATACAATCAACATAAAGTACTTAAATTGCTTAGGGACTGAGGAATATGAATAACAAACCTGATCACTAATATTCACACCTTCAGGGAGAGTTCCATCATAGTAATTAATGTCATGTTGTGTATGGGCAAAGTTTTGTGACACTTCTTTCATTGTTAATTGTTCTAAAAAAAGGGTAAGTATACAATTTTGTTTGCAATATCAAGTATGAAATTTCAATGTTTCAATCATAAAATTTAATAATCATACCTGATGAGTTTACATCCATAGGTGTGCTAATATGCTTGCAGGAACTTGCAACTTATGGTGTTTGATCAAAGTTTTTTGAAGGTTTTCCTTTTGTTACTTTTTCTAAGACAAATGAAACTATAAATATTAGTCACAAAAAATAAGATACATATATAATAATTGAATAATTCATACTGGTATTTCAAAAATACTTGATCTAGTAACATCTTTTGGTGCCCTTCGTTTGCGTTTCTCTAGATAATATTTGATTCTCTTATTTGTGATTCCTTTTTGTCGCACATATGGGGGATCCAATATTGGCAAGTCATCATGTGAGCTCTTCATTAAACCATCACCGTTGGTGGCAGTTTCACTTTCATCAATCAAACCATCATTGTTGGCATCAACAACTCTCTCTGTATTCAAATTTGCCATATCCTTTTCAATTAATTCTACCATCTCCTTCACTTTCATTTTGCACATGTCAGTATGATGAGTTGTTGTTGCACTTTTGCTAAAAATATCATAAACTGAGTGCATTAATTCATTGCGACGCAATGTCACTGACATCTCTTTACTCATACTTGATAATGTTGCATATTTACATGAAGCACTATCTTTTTTTGCATCCTTTGTCCATCGTTTCAAAATATATTGAGCCGGTATTTGAGTTATGTTTTTTACATTGATTACTCGTAACGCATTTCGGCATAATATCCCCAAGGATTCAAACATTTTACAACTACATGTAACAACATTATCCAAAGAATTAAATTGGACTGTGCGTACCCTTTGATGATCCTCTTCAATAAGTGCAAAAGTGTGAATATCTCCATCATGATTAACTTCTTCTATTTTGACCCCCAAGGTAGAAGCAAACTCAAGTTCAAATAAGTAGAATATTTTGCGAGTATATATAGATGCTGCATGCCGTAGAATTCCACTATGCTGAACTATTTTTGGAGGTGCACCTTGATTACAGCGAAAATCCTCTTCCAATTCTTCTTCACACATCTTTTTCCCTGCAATCTCATAATGAAGTACAAATTCTGTCAAACTCATTATTTTGGAGGCCATGTTGTGAAAAACATTATTAGTGCTTTCACTTCTTGATGAAGCTTTCATTTTGCCAGAAAAAATATTTAGGCTAAAAACTGGACACCACTTTTCACGAATTTCATGCAAAGATTTAAGCCATTTGTCACCTGCCAAATTTTAATCTCTTATCAAGCCATCCCAACAAGAATTGAATTCTGCTTCTGTCTCACACCTATAAAGAATTTTATTGAACCAGCTCTTAGATACAGGATGTCCATAATGGCTTCGTAATTGTATTGCAGCATTTTTTGAAATGCGCCATAAGCAAGCGATGGCTTGTCTCAGGAAGCACTAATTTTATGGCATTGATCATAGCTTGACACTGATCTGTAAAAATCATCTTTGGCTTTTGATTTCCCATTGATTCTATAAATGTCTCAAACAACCAAGTAAATGAAACAATTGTCTCGTCTAACAAAAAAGCACAGCCAAACAATACATTATTCCAATGATGATTGATACCTACAAGAGGGGCACATCATATTATACCTATTAGTCCGATATGTAGTGTCAAAACACACTACATCACCAAAAAAGTCGTAATCAATCCTAGACCTGCCATCCCTCCAAAAAAAGTTAGTCATTCGATTTTCTTGGTCCACTTGAATTGCATAGAAAAACAATGGGTCTTCAGCTTGCCTTTTTTTAAAAAGATTAACCAAGCTTTGTGCATCACCTGCCTCAACTGTTTTTAGTTTCTCTTTATTCACCAAATTATAACAATCCCGTCTTGTGAAACCAATATTGGCAAACCCCCCATTTTCTTCAGCTAGATAAGAATATGCGCTAATTGTTTTTATACCAGCTTCTTTAAAAGTTTTTATGACACCTGAATATGCATCTGTTATTTTTCGGTTTGACCTCAAAAATTGTCGTTGTTCAGCTTTGGCAAGCTCATGATTATGTTCAGAATCGAATGAGGTCACCTTCCATTCACCATTTTCAATTGTAAACTTAATACTAGCTTTACAACCCGTTCTTGTCTCTAATCTGTTTACCTTTTTAATCTCACAAGGATTCTTGTCTCGTGAAAATCCTTCTTTTGAACACACATACTCTCGTTGACGTATACCATTCTTTGAGTATATTATTTTGTTTTTCCTTATACTAAACCCAGCTTGCATAGCATATTCATTATATAACTTATAAGCTTCCTCTTCACTCTTCACAACCATTCCAAGTAAATTTTCACTTTGACCTTCATGATTTACTATCATAAAACTGTCTCTCATGCTAGTTTTTGTAGTGTCATCTTCTTTATTTTCAATAGCAACTGCATGTTAAATATTTCACAAATATGAACATACTTAGGAAAAAAAAAATTTTAATATAAGAAATAAAAACAACTAACTATTTACATTTTTCACATATTATTATAATAAAATCGTATAGCCTTGAAATAACTTCTAGATCTTATCAACATCTCCAAAAAAATATTAGATGTGATATCTAGCTTGCGCCATCTACAAACATAACATCATTTTTAACCCAAAAATTATAAGCAATAGCACTGGGCAATCAAATAGTGGCAGACAAAGGAAAAGCATATCTAGTCAAATGCTACAAATCAAAACTAATATATATATATATATATATATAAATTAAAACGAAGGCATTTGAGTGTCCAGTGCAATACGAAAGCTACAAAGGCAGTGTACGATCCTATGTAAATTAAAACTGATATAACAGCACCAAAGGAAAAGCATACCTTCATCAGCCATTGACAAAAGCGTACCTGCATCAGCCATTTGAGTGTCTATTGGTGCAGTGTAGTAAGAACTAAGAATCAAGAACTGTATTTTCTATTATGATAGAATGAAACACAAATAACTTTTTCACCTTAACATCAGCCATTAAAGAAGAAGGAAGTTTTCCCTCTTTTTTTTTTTTGGGAGCGCTTAAACAAGAAATTTTCCCTCTTAATTTTTTACTGTTTAAACGTGTTTATATTTTACTTTAATTTTTATCTTAAAATGAGTAAGCAAAATTTTAAACAAATGGAGGTATTTTAGTGGAATGATGGACCACATCACTTACCCACCATCTCACCATGAGTACCTTATAATTTCTCTTAACACTGCTGAGGTCTCTCACCGACACTCAACAAATGAAGCCAATTCAATTTTACATTGTCTATGGAGTTTTTTTTACTCTGTTCTAAGCCTTTGGGCTGGGTGGGTAAATTAGGCCCAGCAATCCCAGCCAGCCTAATGTGCCACTATTTTTTTAATTAAAAAATAAATAAATTATTGCTCTTTATCATTAAATTCAAATACTAAATTTTTTTTAGACAGTATTTAAAACCACATATTTTGTATATATTCAATAGCAAAAGACTTTATTCAAAATCATAATAAATCTCTTAAAAGCCAAAAAAAAAAAAAAAAAAAAAAAATTTAGTAACTCATTTCACAAAAGACATACAGTAACGATAACGATATTATTAAAAATTGTTTACCAAAAAGAAAAATGATATTGTTAAAAATGTTGGCAAATAGCTCAAATTTTATAAATTTTTTTTTTTATATTCCTTAAATGAAGTGGCTGATGGCTTTTGGTGTTTACGAATGTTGTTTTTATTTTTATTTTAAATGAAGTGATGAAAAATAAAATTTTTATGTAGGATGTATTGTAAAATAAGGGGTTTAAAATAGATAAAATAGGTTTTTGAATTGCTAAAAATTTTAATTTTTAGCTCATTTGATGTGAATGATTTGGCCTTTGTGTGAGTTGGGCACATAGTTATGTGAATGAAAGTTTTATGTTAGCAAGAGTACATGTAAACGTTTTTTAGAGAGGGTACATGTAAACGTGATGGTGGATGATTGCAACTTATTATTTTTGTAAAGTTGTGAAAAACAAAAATGTGTTTGTTGTATGACTCTTAAATAATGCAATAATATTTTTCTTGGTTTATCAGGAAAAAATTTTATGCCACGTTGGATTTTCAAGGCAAATATCATTTTTTTTTTTTAATATTTTGGTCTTTTGGGTAGGTTTAAAATTTGCCCACCTAATTTAATTGATGGAAGGGCACACTATCCCACCGACAAACAAAAAAACTACAAAAACCAATTCTATACAATATAGTATAGAAAACATTCATTTAAATAAAAAAATATCTATAGTCTATGGAGTCTTGACTCTCTTCTTCACCTTCGGCCTACTCAAATTAGGCCTAGCGATACCTACTAGGCGCATTCTTATTAAAATAGAAATACTTTTAATTATTTGGAAAATCTAACATCTTTTTTTTTTTTTTTTTTTTTTTTATAAACATCTTTTTATTTATACTTTGCTTTTCATCATTAAAATCGTGTCTTCAAAACACCATTTTACAATATTTTATTATGATTTAATGAAACCTATAAAAGTAATTTGTTCGAATTAAAATCATGTTTTCAAACACACAATTATAACAAAATATCAAAATCATATTTTTAAAGCACAATTTTAAAATTTTCAATTCATGTCTCGGAAACTTGATTTACAACAAAAATACATGTAACATAGTGCCAAGAGCAGCAGTTGTTGCTTATAATACATAATGTGGTTGCTAATGTTCGAATATTCCATAAATTGATGTATAGCCTAAATTTGCATATGTTCAAATCCTTGATTGTGCAAAAATTAGGAGAAATTTCCTTTATATTAGCTCAGTCAAGGATCTCCCTAGGCCAAGATCAAAGTTTACATAGTCATCCGCTCAGTCAAGGATCTCTCTAGGTCTCATCATGTATTTCAACATATAGAAAACACAATTTATTTCATTCTTTCTTTTTCTTGTTATCTCAACATGGTATTAGAGTCACATTCTTGCAACCTTCAATAGTTTCTGTCCATCACTATGCAACCTTGCACATTACTGTTCAATAGCACCATCCACAAACGAGCTTGCTCAACATCACTGATCTTCTCTTATCAACATCACACATTTTTGGCCATTGCTCATTATTTAAAAAAAAAAAAAAGAGAGAGACAACTTAATATCAACAATTACTTATTTTCTTTTGATCCCTTTAAATAATCAAACCAAACTAGACCAGACCAAATAAGTCTTTTATTTTTGTTTTCCCCAGAATCCATTATCACATTCAGTTGCTTCAAATTTGAAAACCCACTACCACTTCCAGAAATCATAGCCTAAGGCTGGAAATCGTTGCCTAAAGGCTGCATTCCACTACACAACACCTGGAAAATTACCTCACAAGTCACAAGCTTACTTATTCTTACAAGTCACAACTCATCTTTTTGGCTTTGATGAGGGCGAAGGAATTATGAGGAGAAGAAAGCAAAAAGTTGAAGTTGTTGCAGTAAAAAACACTTAATGCGCCCACTTCAAGAATGATAGAAAATAAGGGAGATAAAATTGATTTTTTTAGGTGTTTGGTTGGGGAGAAAGAGATGATGAAAAATTAGTGAGACTCAGGTCTTTCCCCCCCTAGCCCCTAGGTGTGGACCTGCTGGTTTTTTTTTTTTTTTTTTTTTTTGACGTGATACAGGTTGTGGGTAATTTCTTTTGTTTTGCTTTTCTTCTTTTCTTCTTTTCATTTTTTTGGGTTTAACAAGATTTGAATTTTTTTTATTAGCTTTTTTTTTCTAGGCATGATTTTTCTTCATAAATTTGGGCAATTGCTTTTTTTTTTTTTTCTTTTGGTTCTTTGCCACTTTTTTTATTTAATTATGCATAATTTTTAAATAAGAACATATGAGTAAATTTATACAAACTTATTTTTTCTATCATCCACTTTTCCACCTCCAACCAAACACAAATGAGAGAAACTAAAATTTCTTTTATCCTCTCACTTTTTCACCTCTTCAACCAAACGGACCCTAAAGTTAGGTTTAAAAGTCGTAATTGGGGCAAGTGCCAACCTTTTTTCTATGCCAAGTAGATATCCTCTTTTTGTGCCAAGTGCCTATCATTTATTAAAAACTTAGACAAACTTCACAATTTCTCAATATTTTTGGGTGATTTCAAATTAAACCCTTAAATTTTTAAAAAAGTTTAATTAGAGTATGAATTTTTAAATTGTTTCCTTTCACGCCCTCAATAGGTTACTCTTAACTTTAATGATAAGTAGATATTAGGAAAAGACCATAGGTAGGGGACATCATAAATGATGTCATTATTAGTAATAACTTGAACCTCAAAGTTAATCTTAACTACAATAACAGAAATTCACATAAGTTATGACTAAAACCTATTTGAATGCCGAAAATCATTTTATGTGAAAATATTAGACCTCTAGCACATTAGAAGAGAATTATTAAATCATATAATAATTAGTTATTTAATTTTTTTTATACAAATAATTAGTTATTTAATTAATGTCATCAAAAAGTTATTTCATGAATGTTATCTAATTTCATGTCTAAATCATATCATATTCTATATAATAAAGTAGTGTCCAAGATATTATAGTTGCGTCAAGTGAATACTCTCTTTTTTCTATTATTAATTTTCCATTTTTTTCTCTATAATCATGTGGCACACTACAAATACGTTAAAATAATTAATTTAATTACTATAATTGAAGACTGTTTCTTTTTCTTTTTTTGATAAAACAAAGGATTTATTTTTTAATTAAGGAGCATTGTTATAAGTATTGTCCACTGGGCACTTGCTAGGAATGCCTAGTTGCAAAATATCACACACATATTTTACATAAACAAAATTTGGACATTCATTATATTCTCTAACAGTGCATTGGTGCTCCTGTCCCCTCTTTGCTAGTTCATCTACCACGTCATTTGCTGCACGAAAGACATGACATGGAAGGACTATTCTTTCTTGGCCAAGCAGCATGCTGCAATCCAAAATCAAAACAAAACGTTCCGGTGCTAGAACACCAAATGTTGTTAGCGAGTTAGGGAGAATTTGAGAATCAATTTCTAGAGTTATATGTTTATACCCTAATTCCCAAGCCATTTTTAAACCACATCTAATAGCCCATATTTCTGCAATATTATTTAAGGCAATGCCAATGTGAATTGAGAAACCTTTTATCCATCTTCCCTCGCTATCTCTTAATACACTGTGTTGAAGCATTTTAATATTAAATAAATAAAATGAATAAATGTAATAACATAAATGAAAAGATATGGGAGTGAACATGGAAGATGAGGAGTTAGTAAAAATGTTTAATCCCACATTGAAAAGGAGAGAGACTTTTTTATTCTTTTTAATTGTGGTGATTAATGGGCTAAAATGTATTGACTCAGATATTGGGCTAGATACGTGCGCAAGAGGGAGGTGAAGAGTGGAGGTATCAAAAAAAAAAAAAATACACTAAAAGATAGAGAGGTTCTTGGCAAGGAAGGGTGTTCTTTCTGGTGGAGCTTTGGGCTTGAACACTTTGTGCAGAGGTTGTTCTAGCCATAAGACACTTGTTGGGCTGTTGTATCCTGGGGGAGACAAGTCAGAGAAGGTCTGCACCGGTTACAAAATTTAGCCAACCAAGGGCTTGAAAATTCAGTTGTATTATTCAGTTTCTTTTTGTATTATCTCCATTATCTTTGTATTTGCACCAACAATTTTAAGGAGATTCAATCACATGGAGCCTACACAAGAGAAACCAAATGAGCCTGTTGGAGATCTTAACAAGCCCTTTCGCTTTAAGGGAGCCCACTTCAAGAGATGGAAAGGAAATGTCATCTTCTACTTGAGCCTTCTCAAAGTCTCCTACATCCTCACTGAGAAGAACCCATCCAAAGTTCCTACCGATGAGATGAGTAATGAAGAATATATTCTCCATCAAGAAAAAATAGATAAGTATACAAAAGATGAGTATAACTGTCGCTCTTATCTATTGAATTGTCTTGCTGATCATTTCTATGATTATTATGATACAACTTACAATTCTGCTAAGAAAATTTGGAAAGCTTTACAAAGCAAGTATGATACCGAGGAAGCAGGTGCAAAGAAGTATGCTGCTAGCAAATTTTTCCGTTACCAAATAGTGGATGGAAAATCGGTGGTGGATCAAGCACAAGACTTCCAAATGATTGTGGCAGAATTGAGATCCGAAGGCATAAAGATTAGGGACAACTTGGTGGTAGCTGGCATAATTGACAAACTACCACAATCTTGGAGGGAGTTCCAAAAGACTTTGCGGCACAAACATAAGGAGACATCCTTGGAGACTTTGATCACACGCATCCGTGTGGAGGAGGAGGCTAGAGGACAAGATGCACTCATGACACAAGAGAGCAATGGTAATTCCACCACAAAGGTAAACCTTATTTCAGCTAATAATAATATGCCCAAAAATCATTTTCCTAGAAATAGTCAATTGAAGCCGAAAAAGAGAGCCTTTAAAAATAATAATAGACCTCAAGGAAGGGGAAACCCGAATTAAAATTACAATAAGAACCAAGGACCCCCTTCACAAGATCAATTTAATAGATCCTGTTTTGTCTGTGGCAAGAGTGGGCATATTGCTCGATTTTGCAAATTTCGGAAACGTGAATCTGTCCCACAGGCTAACGTAACCGAAGAGCCTTTAGTGGCTATGATTACAGACATCAATATGGTGCAATATGTTGAAGGGTGGTGGGCAGATTCTGGTGCTAATAGGCACGTCTGCTATGACAAAAATTGGTTCAAATTGTACACTCCTTTTGAAGAAGAAAAAACTGTTATGCTTGGTGACTCTAGCAACCAAGGTTCTTGGGAGTGGTGAGGTTGAATTGAAATTCACTTCTAGACGCGTGCTAACATTGAAAGATGTTCTTTACACTCCGTCCATAAGGAAGAATTTGATGTCAAGTTTTTTGCTTAACAAGGCTGGCTTCAAGCAAACTATGGAATCTGATAATTATGTAATCACTAAAAAGGGATTATTTGTGGGCAAGGGTTATACTTGTGATGGAATGTTTAAATTGAATGTTGAGAATAATAAAGCATCTACCAGTTCAGTTTATATGCTTTCTTCTATTAATTTTTGGCATGCTCGTTTGTGTCATATAAATAGTAGATATGTGGGAATCATGAGTAGTTTAGGATTAATTCCAAGACTGTCAAAAGATTTTGAAAAATGTGAAACTTGTAGTCAAGCTAAGATTACAAAAAGGCCTCATAAAAGTGTTGTAAGAAATACCAAATTGCTTGAGTTAATTCACTCCGATTTATGTGAATTTGAGGGAATTTTAACTCGTGGAGGAAATAGATATATTATCACTTTTATTGATGATTTCTCTAAATATACAACTATTTATTTGTTGAAAAATAAAAGTGATGCTTTTGAAAAATTTCAAGATTTTTTAAAAGAAGTTGAAAATCAATTCGGTAGAAAAATAAAAAGAATAAGAAGTGATAGAGGCCGTGAGTATGAATCAAGTGCATTCAACTCATTTGTTCAGTCTTTGAGAATTATCCATGAAACTACTGCACCATATTCACCTGCTTCTAATGGTGTGGCTGAAAGAAAAAATAGAACTTTAATTGAGTTAACAAATGCCATATTAATTGAATCTGGTGCACCTTTACATTTTTAGGGTGAAGCTATTTCAACTGCATGTCATGTTTTGAATAGGGTGCCACATAAAAAGTCACACACCACACCTTTTGAGATGTGGAAAGGACATAAGCCAAATTTGGGATATTTGAGAGTATGGGGTTGTCTTGCTTATGTAAGGCTTACTGACCCTAAAATGCCTAAATTGGGAATTAGAAGTACTACCTGTGCTTTTCTTGGTTATGCAATTAACAGTACAGCCTATAGATTTTTTGATCTTGAAAACAAAATAATTTTTGAATCTGGTGATGCAATTTTTCATGAAGAAAATTTTCCTTTTAAATTGAAAAATAGTGGGGGTGAAGAAAATATTGTGTCACAACCTAGTTCTTCTACTTCACATTTACAAAGTCAAGAAAATTTTGAAATGGAACCTAGAAGGAGTAAAAGAGCTAGAGTTGAAAAGGATTTTGGTCCTGATTATTATGTTTTTAACATTGAGGAAAATCCCCAAAATTTAAAAGATGCTTTATCATCACCTGATGCTATATTTTGGAAAGAGGCTGTAAATGATGAGATGGAATCTCTAATTTCTAACAGAACTTGGAAATTAGTAGATCTTCCACCGGGTTGTAAGACCATAGGTTGTAAATGGGTCCTTAGAAAAAAATTGAAACCGGATAGATCAATAGATAAGTTTAAAGCTAGACTTGTTGCAAAAGGTTTTAAACAAAAAGTTGATCTTGATTTCTTTGATACTTTTTCTCCGGTAACAAGAATTACATCTATTAGATTGTTAATTGCTATTACTGCAATTTTTGATTTGAAAATTCATCAAATGGATGTAAAAACTGCTTTTCTAAATGGGGACCGAGAGGAAGAAATTTACATGGATCAACCCGAAGGCTTTGTAGAGCCTGGACAAGAAAGCAAGGTATGTAAGCTAACTAAATCCCTATATGGCTTAAAACAAGCACCAAAACAGTGGCATGAAAAGTTTGATTCCTGCATGATTGAGAATGGTTATAAATCAAATGAATGTGATAAATGTATTTATTCTAAATCATGGAATAATTTACATGTTATTATTAGTCTCTATGTGGATGATATGTTAATTTTTGGCTCAAATATGCGTGTTATAAATGAGACAAAAAATATGCTTAAAGACCATTTTGATATGAAAGATCTTGGTGAGGCTAATTTTATTTTGGGCATGAAAATTACAAAAGTATGTGATGGAATATATCTTAATCAATCACATTATGTTAAGAAAATATTGAGAAAATATAATTTTCATGATCACAAAAGTGTAGCTACTCTTTTTGATTCTAGTGTTCATTTATTTCCTGTGAATAATGATGATGAGATTTTTAATCAAAAGGATTATGCTAGTATCATTGGTAGTTTGCGTTATGCTACTGATTGTACTAGACTTGACATTGCATATGCAGTAGGAGTGCTTAGCAGATTTACTAGCAAGCCTAGTAAAGATCATTGGCTAGCTATTGAGCGAGTCATGAGATATTTAATTGGTATAAAAAAACTATGGCTTATTTTATAAAAAGTACCTTGCTGTGATTGAAGGTTTTAGTGATGCCAATTGGAATACTTTGTCAGGTGATTCTCTCTCTACCACTGGCTATATTTTTACCCTAGGTAGTGGTGCTATTTGTTGGAAATCTAAAAAGCAAACAATAATTGCTAATTCAACGATGGAAGCTGAATTAATAGCATTAGCTTTAGTTAGTGAAAAGGCAAATTGGCTTAGAGATTTATTATATGAAATTCCACTTTGGGAAAAGCCAATTCCACCTATATTAATTCATTGTGATAGCACTGCTGCAATTGGTAGAGTTAAAAACCGTTACTACAATGGTAAATCCAGACCTATAAGAAGAAAGCATAGTACCGTGCGATCTTATTTGAGTAGTGGCATCATAACTGTGGATTATGTTAAATTTAATGATAATCTTGCAGATCCATTTACCAATGCCTTGGCAAAAGATAGAGTCTGGAATACATCGAGGGGGATGGGATTAAAGTCCATAGAATCATGAGCCATGTATGAGGATACCCAACCCAAGAACCAGAGATCCTGAGAATTGGGTTCAATGGGAAAAACGAATCATACGATGGTCGTAAGAAATGCACAATTATTTATTTTTAATTATTTATTTTGTAAATAATTATTTAATTGTTCATCCCTATGATGTAAGTGCATTTATCCTGTAATGTGGAGAGGTTGAGTAAAAAACTCTTAATGAAATTTGTAGCTCGTATGAGTGGGGTGTTAGAATTACAGGAGCACCCTTGACAAATTTCACCTATGTGAGTGTGGGGGTAGGGCCGCTCCCTATGAGATTTGGACTTAGTCTCAAATACACTCATGAAACCGGGATCAGCACATGGCCGTAATGTGCTAGCTGTAAAAGCTCATGTCAACACCTGGGTTGTTATGTGTAAGCAGTGACACTTAATTTCCCTAAAGCAGTCCTAGTTCAAGTCGGAGACCACTACGACTCTGGAGTTGAGATCGCTGTTTTACTAAGTGAAGGTTCAATACAGAGCACACCTTCATGATGCATAGTGACCTATCTTTGCCTGGTAATCTCTCTTTAACTAAAAATTTAATATTAAAATGAGTGGGGGATTGTTGAAGCATTTTAATATTAAATAAATAAAATGAATAAATGTAATAACATAAATGAAAAGATATGGGAGTGAACATGGAAGATGAGGAGTTAGTGAAAATGTTTAATCCCACATTGAAAAGGAGAGAGACTTTTTTATTCTTTTTAATTGTGGTGATTAATGGGCTAAAATGTATTGACTCAGATATTGGGCTAGATACATGCGCAAGAGAGAGGTGAAGAGTGGAGGTATGCAGAGAAGGTCTGCATCGGTAACAAAGTTTAGCCAACCAAGGGCTTAAATCTCCTTAAAGAGAGCGAGTGCCGCGCCTCAGTCCAAATAGTGTTGTGTAATTTCTCTCCTTAAAGTAATAAAATTCAGTAATATTATTCAGTTTCTCTTAGTATTATTCAGTTTCTCTTTGTATTATCTTCATTATCTTTGTATTTGCACCAACACACTGCCACCTCCTGCTTTACTAGGATTATATTTAGAACTACCATATGCGTTTACAATAATAAAAGGAGGTTGTGGAGGATGCCAATATATTATTTTAGCGACTTTTGTACCTTTTGTTTTTCTATGATATATGCAAGATGATAAAATGCTGCAACTAAATGTAAAGATTTATACATAAGCTGGTTAAGTGTTTCAGTTTCAAAAGGAGGATTGAGATTGAATATCCTATTATTTCTAAAAAGCCAAAGTTGCCAAATTCTATAAGCAAATAAAACATTCCAAGGCATCATTTGAAAAGAGCAAGGAGATATATTAGTCAAATTTCCATGTCTCAACCAGTGAGTTATGAAAAAAAAAAGATATTTCTCGTTCTCCCAGAAAAGCAATCCAAAATTCCTTTGCCCAAGGGCAATCTTGAAAGACATGTAAAGTACTTTCAAGATTTAGATATCGAAGACACTAGGGCCAATACCAAAGAAGACTCTATTTCTAACCTTTCAAAAAGTTTAAAATTTTACTACCGTGAGCTCATAAAAGTTATAAAATAACAACATGCCATAATGTAACTCAATGTGAATGTCATAAGTTGTAAGTTGTATGACACAATTATTTATAATGTTTAAAATTTTACTGGCATGAGTTCATACAAATATAAAATAACAACATGCCATAATGTAACTCAATGTGAATATCACAAGTTGTATGGCACAATTATTTATAATGGATCACATTATAAGTTGTATGACATAAACATAATTTTTTAAAATATGATTTATTATAAATACATCAAAATTATGAACATTTTTACAATTTTACTTCAAGCAATATTTTAGAAATCAGACCGATCAAACAATCAAAAAATCTCTAGTCCATCCGATTGATATTGAACCAATGGTTGAACCACTTATGACGTCATAAATAAATTAATTTATACTTTTATATTAATAAGTAAAATAAACATATAATAAATTTGTTAACCATAATAAAGATAGAAAACTATTTTTTTTTTTAAAAGTAAGTGGCATAAATTTATGAAATTCCACCCACTTAAAACGTTTTTAGGAGGCTACGTGCCACCCATGCATGACTTTTTGTCCATGAGCTACACCTGTCGCCACGAGGCCCACGACGGGCCTATTCTAGCCAGTAGCCTCAACTCAACCCCAAATCTCCGATCAGTCTCGGTTGCAACTGGGATCCCTCAACACAAGAATTCCTCGCATTTCCGATGGACCAAGCTTCAAGCTCTTTCTTCTACCAGTGACTGAGTAAGTTGAGCAAAATATATATATATATATATATATATCTAATTATAATGGTTGATTGGTTTTTTCTTTGTTGTTATGTTCTCTCTAAAACCTTTGGTGTTGTTTACTACAATTGTTTATTTACATATTAGAAAATACTATCTTTCATAATATACAAGAATATGTTATCAATAGATACAATGAAACGAAAATGGGCAATAAGATATGGTCAAAAAAATTGACAAAAATCAGATTACAATGAGTAATGGGTATAGTGCTCCTATTTTCTTAGATGCATGTTTATAATCCTTCATAAAAAGTAAAACAACAAGAATTATCCATACAAAACTCATTAATCCTCAGTGGCAACAGAGTATGCGTACAATTTGGACGAAAAATCAGATTACAATAAAACCAACCAGAATTGAATAAAATGATTAATGGGAATATATACTTTTCCAAATCAAAACCAAATCCTATTCAAGAGTTGTATAAATCTTGGTCACAAAGGATTTGTGAGCTAGAATGCACAAATACGGGTATGTTACATAGGACGATAACTTGAAAAATTAGGATAAGGGGAATAAATATATTTATAACTTATTAATTATATTTTTATTTTTATTTTTAAATATATTAATGTTAGGCATTTATTTCTTATATGTTGTTAATGATATATCATTTTAAAGATAATAATGAATAATAAAGTGAATATTTTTTAAAGATAGTTTCAACCTATATGGTAAGAAATTTTATCAGTTGAGTTAGCTAGAACTCACAATAATAAAGTGAATCTATAGCCATTATATGATGTTTAAAATACAAACCAAGATCTAAAAGTGTAAATAAAAGATAATTAGAATAGTGTTCAACATTGAAACTAATATGTAAGAAAAAAAAAATTTCTTATAAGTTTGAACTATCTCTCACTGTCAAGAGGTTGGATTACAATCTTATCCAAGCTGTATATATCACGGGCATATCTTTGACATATCAACACTTTTTTCTTCAAGAAAAAAAATTACGAATATCACACACATCTCACACACATGCAAAGGAATCTAGTTTGAAATGTATCAAATACGGATACGAAGAAAAAAAGTTTGAGTATCTGTGTATCCTAGTTAATTTGTGAGTCAAAAATAGAGCATCTATGTATCCTAGTTAATTTGTGAGTCATTGACGTTGTAATTGTTTCTCTTCAATGAATTTTCATTGAGACTTCTTTTGTCCTGTAATGATTTTTCCATTAGAAATGTTTTCCTTTAATTTTCTACTTTGTGACCATTTTCTGTGTCACCATTTTTTTTTATTGCTTTGGTAAAATCAGAGTTCCATTGGCGATGGCCCCCAAAAATTTTTTTAAAAAAATTTTGTATAAAATATAAAAACGACAAACATGCGTAATTTTAAAAGAATATCTTATTCATTTTACATGAAAATTAAATTTATATATATAAATTAATTAATTTTTAAAAAATTTTAAGCATACAGAGTCACATTTTTTTTCAACAAATGATAGAGTCACAATTCATTAGTGATTATATATATATATATATATATATCCTATTGGGTTATGTTTTGACTTTATTGTGTGATTAATTGAATTTTTTATTTTGTGTTGTTAATCATTGTAGGAACATATAAATTTTGTTTGAGTTCGATTTCTTTATATATTGTAAGGACACAAATTAAATTGGACCTAAACAATTAAGATTTGTAGAGTGTGGGTAGAAGGACTAAGTATTAGCAAAGCAAACAATGATTGGCTTGAAATCCACAGAAGTGATAATCAAGGAATTGGACTAAGTATTTATGAGGGTAATAACAATGACCTCGGCTAAACTTTCATGAAAAATTTTGGTTCTCGGCCTAGTCCGAAGATCTGTTTACTTAGAACTGGTATATACAGGGGTTGTCCTTGGATACTTCGAAGATCCCCCTCCACTCTTCTTTTGCAGGGATGTGATCTATTATATATCTTTTAATTTAGTTGATCTTTGCCGTCCACTTATTGATCATCCAAGCCTATACTTGAGTGTCTGTCCCATCAGTCGCCTTTGCAGGCTTTCTGTTAGTTGAAGCAACCAAGGTATCACTGTTGGCTGGTCAATTCACCATTGATGTGATCAGAATGTTGGTGGCATGCATTTAATGAGTGAGTGACAGCCCCTTTCGTTAGACGTCGGTCCGCCGAGGACATGGGCCTCCTCGGCGAGGTTCCTAAACGTCTTGGGCCTCGTCCGTTTATTCTCGGATTATACTCTCTATCTCTCTTTTTAGCGTGAACTTTGGGCCTGATGTGGAGTGGGCCGGAGTTACCAAACATTTGGGGCCCCACATATATGATTTTTGATTAGGTCATGTATAGCACAGAATGATACTATTAATTTTTTGTTATAGGTGTAAGGATATTTTTTTTTTTCCAATTATTGATATGATTAGTATGTATGAAAAGTATTTTTAGTGGTAGATTCAGATTTGTAGCAATTTTTAAAAAGGAAATAATAAGTTTTTAAGATATAATAAATGAGCCTTTTTAACTTTTTAAAGTTTTTCACTAGTGAGCACATTGGTGCCCATCTTCCTCCTTGTTGCCTTGGGCATGTAGGGGTTACCACCTTCCCCTCCTATATATTAACACCCCGAAAATTTGGGCACCAATTAGGTCGAAGACATTTCAAAATTTACTAACTTGGTCTCTAAACTCAACTTGTTCCATAAACCGTTACTCATTTTTTTTCTCCCTCTCTCATAGTGATTAGTGACTAAGTTGGTCAATTTTGAAGTGTCTTGAACCGTCTTGAATTGGCATTAGCCCAAGCTTACTTTTGGGCATTAACTATATTATTATCTTTTTTATAAACAAAAAAAAAAAAAAAAAAATTCTAACTTTATACATTGTTAAAAATCTTTGGGAGAATTACACTCCAATTACTTGAAATTTGGGGAAATGACACTCTATCCCAAACCTCCAAACCTACACTTCATTTTCTTAAGGTTTGAAGAAATTAACACTATCCCATTTTGTTATTAACACTATCCCATTTTGTTTGTATTAGTAATGAAATATTCTAAACTTCTATACGAACCTCTTTACAAAAGTTTAATCAAGGTTAATAAAAAAATAATTGATAAGTTTAGAATAAAAATGCAAAATTTATTAAGTACCAAAACACTAGAAATGGTAATTCTCCTCACAACCTATTGAAAATAATAACAACAACAATAATAATAATAATAAGCAAAATGCATACTTAATATTTTTTAAATAGTCTTTAATTAAAAATTTAAAGGATAAAATTTAGTTACAAAATTGATTATAGTCTAAGGCTACAACCTTACTCAATATCTTTTTATTGGTAGTAAAATTTGACAAATTTACCATTGGATTATTTTTTTTCTTATATCTTCTTTTTATCCACTATACTTGCAAAATTTCTAGAAAATTATAAATCAATAGCTATGTCATCAATATATTATTTAAATTGTAAGTTTTTGTAGTCTAAAAATTATGTATAAAATATAAATTTATAGATCATATAGAAAATAATATCTGATTAACACAAAATTTAACATGTGTATTAAGAGTGTAAAGAACATGCAATTCAATGATTAGATTTTCAAAATATAAAGTAATTTTTATTTTATTGAATACCAATTTTATATCTAAACTTTGTCCAAATTTAAAATAATGAATTTTATTTTGAAATAGAAAATAAATTTTGAAGACAAAGGGAAAGTTAGCCCACAACATTTTTAATCGTATTTGTAGGGGCTCGATTTGTAAAGAACCCTTAACAATAAAACCTGTAGAGAAGTGGGTACACGGACTTGGCATCACCGAAGTGAACAACGATTAATTTGGTATTTTTGATAGATAATAGATGACAAGAAATTAATAAGAATCCCATCAAATGAAATTGGTCAAGTATTTTTTGTAGGGAATGATCACCACTTTGGCTGTGTAACTAAAGTGCCTGTTGGTCCTCAGACTAGGCCGAGGATCCATTTTTCTTCTAATTTTTCTCCCCCTTTATTTGGCGGGGGTCCTCTTGGTTATATAGTGTTCCTCTAGTTAATCTCAGTCGTCCATTTGTTGCTTATTCGGTCACTCTAGATGAGGGATTGTCCCATCATCTGTTTTTGTAGACTTTACGTGAGTTCTCAGCCATCTTTGCAGGCTTTTCTATTAGTTGGAGTAATCGAGGCAACTGGGTTCGTTGGTCGCATCATCATTAAAGTGGTCAGAATGTTGGTGGGATATTTTCGGTGGATGTGGGATATTTCCCATTTTAGTGATGTCGGTGCGCCGAGGACAGGTTATCCTCGGCGCGGCCTTTCGGACGTTCTGGGTTCTTTCCCATTGTCCTCGGCCTTAGCACTATCCTCGGCGCGAGCCTAGGGCCGCATGTGGTGGGCCAGCGCGGTTAGTGCAATAGGGCCCCACAATAGCCCCTCAAAATTCTGCTGCACGTCCCCTTGGGCGGGGAGGAGGATTTTGATTTCCCCGGCGCCTTTTCTCGGTCTGTTGGGTTTTACCGTACCGTCAATGTTATCACTACTTCAGCCGTTTTTGCAGTTTTTTTTTTGCGAGTAGGGTCGCCCGGGAAGGAATAGGCTTGCGTCGTTCGTGCTATATCACTCGATTTCTCATGGTTTTTGCCCCTGAGGGGGCTCGTTTACTTGGCACCTAAAAGGGAATTGGCTTTGCCTCAGTTTTTAGCTCATGGCCCGTACAAGAGCCCTGGTTTCGACCAACGTTTGCATGGCTTCATAATGACTGATTCCCATAGAGGTTTGGACCCGTTGTTCGTACACGACCTTGATTTTTCTTAGCGTTTAGTTTTTACGGGGAGATTTTCTTCTTGCTGACCTGAGGTTTTTGACCATGCAATGCTTTAAGCTTTATTTAGTGCCCGGTTTTCTCATTTTATGCTTGGTTTTCCCTGAGGCTTGGGTCCGAGGACCATGCAATGCCTTGGTTTTGCTTAATGTTTAGCTTTCGTGATGACATGTTCTTCTTGCTGGAAGTATCGAGTTTCTCGATCTCATTTAGCTATCTGAAGTATCTGGTTTCCCCATAAGGCTTGGGTCCGAGGACCATGCAAGGCCTTGGTTCTGTCCAGTACCTAGTTTTCTCTTTTAATAATCATCTGAAGTATCTGGTTTCGCCTTGAGGCTTGGGTCCGAGGACCATGCAAGACCTTGGTTCTGTCCAGTACCTAGTTTTCTCTTTTAATAATCATCTGAAGTATCTGGTTTCGCCTTGAGGCTTGGGTCCGAGGACCATGCAAGGCCTTGGTTCTGTCCAGTACCTAGTTTTCTCTTTTAATAATCATCTGAAGTATCTGGTTTCACCTTGAGGCTTGGGTCCGAGGACCATGCAAGGCCTTGGTTCTGTCCAGTACCTAGTTTTCTCATTTTTTTGATCATCTGAAGTATCTGGTTTCACCTTGAGGCTTGGGTCCGAGGACCATGCAAGGCCTTGGTTCTGTCCAGTACCTAGTTTTCTCTTTTAATAATCATCTGAAGTATCTGGTTTCACCTTGAGGCTTGGGTCCGAGGACCATGCAAGGCCTTGGTTCTGTCCAGTACCTAGTTTTCTCATTTTTTTGATCATCTGAAGTATCTGGTTTCACCTTGAGGCTTGGGTCCGAGGACCATGCAAGGCCTTAGTTCTGTCCAGTACCTAGTTTTCTCATTTTTTTGATCATCTGAAGTATCTGGTTTCACCTTGAGGCTTGGGTCCGAGGACCATGCAAGGCCTTGGTTCTGTCCAGTACCTAGTTTTCTCTTTTAATAATCATCTGAAGTATCTGGTTTCGCCTTGAGGCTTGGGTCTGAGGACCATGCAAGGCCTTGGTTCTGTCCAGTACCTAGTTTTCTCTTTTTTTTTCGTTTATTTTAGCTATTTATCCGGAGCCGTTTGGTTCTTTATTGCTATAGTTCACAATAAGCCATAGATAATTACACTTTTCAAGCAGAAATAATAATAAATACAAGTTGGGGTTGGTGAAGGATGAGACCCTGCCGTGTTCTGCCTCTTCGTTTTGATGGAACCCTTCTGATTACGAGGCGTCTCTTGGGTTGTCCAGGTAACGCGCGCTGACGCTTTGGTGCCTTCTCATTTAATGGGGCGCCTCCCCATTAATGCTAGCCGTGGATCTACGAGGATCTAACGGCTGTTAGGCGCTTTGGAATTTTGGGCGGAATAAAGGTCTCCGGAAATCGCTTCCTGGTATTTATTGTGGATTTAGCCCTCATTAATGTCCCACCCTCTATAAAAGGCGCTCCTAGGGCATCCTTCCCCTTCACACCTGATAATCGTTCGTTCTAAATTTCTCCTAAAAACACACCGTCAAGACACAATCACCTGAGCCTCTTCGAATGAGTTGGCCCTGAAAAAGGGGACTCCTAAGAATGCACAGCCCCTGTCAGGAGCCGGGGATGTCACCCCAACCCTTGGCGTCACGCTGGGGTGGGTGTAGTGGAGGTCTGAAGATTCTCCTTCTTTTCAACCTAACCGGAGACAGAGCCCTTCTCACCACCAGGAGGAGTATCCGGAGAGAATGTAACCTCCCTCTCTTGGGTCTGGGTTCTTGACCCCCCAAGCCGGCTGCCTAGAGGGCGGGAGGGGAACTAGGCGGAACCTAAAAGCGGAACCGTCCTGTGCCTCGGCCTCTTCCGCCTTAAAGGTTGCCTTTCTTCCTTCTAATCCTTCTTCTCTCTTCTCTTTCCTCTTCTCTTGCTTCACTTCTTTTCCATCTTCTGATCTTCAGCCAACTTTGCTTTCTACTTATCTGTTCTTCATCTCTTCTTCCGTTTCTTTTTCTTTCTTTTCTTTTGCTCCCCAACCAGCCTTGCTTTCTACCCTTCGCTCCCCTGCCGGCTTTACCGAGCGTCTGCCTTTGTAGCTAGCTTTTAGAACAAGCCCCTTGGGCTTTGCTTGTAAAAGATGTAATTTTTCTTCAAGTATGAATAAAAGAAGTAGATCTATTTTGTATTATTTATTTCCTTGTTTTCTTTTTATATTTTCGTTTATGGTAGTTATATATCTTCGAATGAATATTGCTACTATAGACCGTATTAGTTTTGACTGATGATTTTTCATTTACACTAACCACTGCACTTGCTAGCGCACAACTCTGCCCCACGGTGGGCGCCAATTGTAGGGGCTCGATTTGTAAAGAACCCTTAACAATAAAACTTGTAGAAAAGTGGGTACACGGACTTGGCATCACCGAAGTGAACAACGATTAATTCGGTATTTTTGATAGATAATAGATGACAAGAAATTAATAAGAATCCCATCAAATGAAATTGGTCAAGTATTTTTTGTAGGGAATGATCACCACTTTGGCTGTGTAACTAAAGTGCCTGTTGGTCCTCGGACTAGGCCGAGGATCCATTTTTCTTCTAATTTTTCTCCCCCTTTATTTGGCGGGGGTCCTCTTGGTTATATAGTGTTCCTCTAGTTAATCTCAGTCGTCCATTTGTTGCTTATTCGGTCACTCTAGATGAGGGATTGTCCCATCATCTGTTTTTGTAGACTTTACGTGAGTTCTCAGCCATCTTTGCAGGCTTTTCTATTAGTTGGAGTAATCGAGGCAACTGGGTTCGTTGGTCGCATCATCATTAAAGTGGTCAGAATGTTGGTGGGATATTTTCGGTGGATGTGGGATATTTCCCATTTTAGTGATGTCGGTGCGCCGAGGACAGGTCATCCTCGGCGCAGCCTTTCGGACGTTTTGGGTTCTTTCCCATTGTCCTCGGCCTCAGCACTATCCTTCGCGCGGGCCTTGGGCCGCATGTGGTGGGCCAGCGCGGTTAGTGCAATAGGGCCCCACAGTATTAATATAAAAAATTTTGGTCAGTCGGATGTGAAAGAGGAAAAGTGTTTTTTTTCTTTTTAAACTTGTGGGTAGAGTGTCATTTTCACAACTTCAAGTGAGGGGAGTAGAACGTAATTACACCCAAAATTTTCACATTTTTGGTCTTGCATTATGCGGAGTCAATCCAAATAAAATTGTGTTGTTCTCTTCTTGTTCCATATCATAAAAATTTCCCCTAATTTTTGTTGCCTCTTTTTCTCTCCCAAAAATAATAATAATAGCCTTCTTTTATTTTTATTTATTTATTTTAAGAATAGAAAACCGTGTAGCCTAGGTTTTTCGGTTTTTATTTTTGGGATGTCACCACCAGAAAAGAACAGAACTTTCTGAAGAATCTGAACAGGAAACGTGAATTGTTACAGCCCAAGAAAGAGTTAATACTGATCTCATCGAGAGAGATGATATAAGTAACGTTCCCCTTGACATCCACTGCTGGTAAGCTTGACACCTTACAACGTTATTTCTTGGTTTCCTCTGTGTGTGTACTAATGTGTGGAATGTAAATTGCTTTTCATATTTGTACAATTGTGGGGTTTAAGTAAGAATGCATTAGTGGGTGTCAACAAATTCGTGGAATTTTTGTGTTACTGGCAGGAATCTTTTTCTTGAAGGGAGTCTTTTAAGCACAACATGGTCTTTAATTTGTGCACTGGTGGGGCCTTAGTCAGCTGAATAAATGAGTAGGTGTGAAAAACGTGGGGAAATTTTTCTATGTCGCGAAATTCTAAATATAATTATTTTAGATTTAGAGTTCAAATCTAATGTATTAGATGTGTAAGAATATTATAAACAAATTTCTAAAACTCTGTTCCTAATGGATAGGAGCTGGTCTATAAAACTAGTTTTTGGGTTCGAATCCGAAGAGAGCCTATGTTTGTGACAAACAATTAATACTCATATATTACCATTCAAAAATTAGTCTACCCAAACATCAACTAAGTTTAAATATTATACCAAAATACTGTTCATAACTTCATATTAGAAAGATGAAAACTCCTAAACAAAACATTATACTTCATGACTATCCATGAAAGAACAAATGCATTTGAAGATTGAATAGTGTAATAGATTGAATGTGGTTGTAAGTACTCAGGTTGGCTTTGATTTTTAATAATATTTTACATTACCTATCAAAAAATTAAAAATAAAAAAGCTTGAATGTGGTTGTAAGTTTTAATCTAAAGGTCATCATTAGACTCTTCATTCAAGTTGCCATCACTTTCAAAGCCACTTGAACCTGATTTATAACCATCAACATTCTCCTCCTCGGTCTCCTCAGAATCAACATCTTCCTCTTATATATTTGGCTGTGATGTTGAGGCCTTTGAGTTTGCACTTGATTGTGCTTAGAATCTGGTAATCTTGCTTGCTTCTCCGACAGTGGCAGCTCTTGCCACTGCACCCCATATCAAACCATCATCATCATCAACCAACTTGTCTTCAGCATCCATAGATGGCTCAATACCAATTTTCCCCAACAGCAATTCATTACTTTCATCTATATCATCCAAGGAGATGGGATCAATAACATCACACTTATCGTATCGTGCCTTCATTTTTTATTATTTTTTATTTTATCATACTTCACAAAGAACAAATCATTTAGTCTTTTTTGTGCAAGTCTATTCCTTATTTTTGTGCGAATCTACAAGTACTCATGAAAACTAGGTATTCATGATTAATTACACCTTTGGAATTTTCTATGGAATAATGCTGCTCAACAAATGATAAAATCTACTTATTATACTTAAAAACTCACTTGCCCAAACACACAACAATTATGCTCACAACCACATGCACTACAAGTCAAGCTCAAGATTTTTATAGCTAACTGTTGCAAATTTGGAGTTGAGCTCCCATTCAAACTCCACCATTCTTCTATGTTAAGAAAAATTAGTATGAGTAATGATATATCATAACAGTTAGATTTTAATTTGTAAAAAGTGCTAGTCATATTAATTTAGATATATTTTTAGTCTTGCATAAAGTTATCATTTAGAGAATGCCTTCGATGGAAAGGTTTGGTCAGCAAAAAGTAAGTATTTAATACTTGAAAGAGGTAGAATAAATTTATTTTTATTCATTTATAGAATCTTTGTTTAGATTAATTAATTTTTTTTCAAATATTATATTCTTTTCTTTTCTTTTTTTAAGGGAAAATAAAAATGGTTAGAAAGAAAGATCGATTTTGGAGCTATGTTGAAGACCTAGATGGCCGTTTCAAAAGTAACTTTTGTCAGCATAATTTTGCTGGGGGTGCTTCTAGGATTAAGTATCACTTGGCTGGAGTTAAAGGTAATGATGTAGATATTTGTACAAGTGTGCCTGAAGATGTTCAAAAAGAAGCTTATCTAGCAGTTGGAGGGACTAACAAAAAACTGAAGAGTGCATCAAGTTCTAGTAATGCTAAAGAGAGTAAAACCACATTGTGTTCAATATCGAAAGATATGTGCCACGCTACCAATTCAGAGATGTGTGGTAAAAAAGATAAGAATGCAGTGGACAAATTGCTTGCACAACTTGTTATAGTAAATGACATATCATTTGATGTTGTTCAAACGACATCCTTTATTCGCTTTGTGCAAGGTGTTGCTGAATATGGTCCTGACTATAAGTTACCCTCTTATTTGACTTTCCAAAGGAAGCTAATTCCAGACTTGAAGGTAGAAGTGGAAGAGTATATTAGAAATGTTAAGAAATCATGGTTGGTATCTGGTTGTACTCTTGTCAAACATATGGAGTGAAGTGGAGTATAGAGCATTTATCAATATTATTGCATATTCTCCTAGTGGAGTAATATTTTTGAAGTCGCTTGAAGTTTCAAGAGATAAAATAACAACACTCTATATTAAAGATATTATCTCTTCAGTAATTGACGAAATTGGTTCAGATAATGTTGTTCAGTTGATCACTGATAATACTACTAATTTTGAGTTTGCTAGAGATATGCTTATTAGCAAGTACCCTTGGTTGTACAAAACTCAATGTGCTGCTTACAGCATTAGATTGCTTTTGAAGGAAATATGCAAGGAAGTTGATTGGGTTCAGAAGATAATTATTGATGCAAAATCAATTGTTTCATATATGTATAAGGATAGTATCATTTCGTCACTTATGAGAGAGTACACAAACCATAAGGAATTGAAACATCCTTGTAAAAGGAGGTTTTCTTCTAATTTCTTGATGCTTCGATCTATCTTGAATGTTCAAGATGAATTGCAGTTACTTGTTGTATCTTCTAAGTGGAAAAAGTTGAATCATAATGAAAAGGACATTGCTAAAGCTGCTAGTATCATTCAAAGTGCAGAATTTTGGAGTCAAGTGAAAGAGGTGTTACTAGTGTTGGAGCCTTTGGTTCGAGTTCTTCGATTAGTTGATAATGATTTGTCAACTGCAGGATACTTATATGAAGCAATGGAAATGGCAAAAGAAACAATTAAGCAACAGTATGATAGCAATCAAGACAAATCTATGCAGATATGGAAGTTATTTAGTTGTAGGTATACTGAAAATGTAATGCACCCAATTCATGCTGCTGCGACATTTCTGAATCCTGCTTACTTGTGCAGTGAGAAATTTATAGAGAGTCGTGAGATGAAAGATGGTATAAATTTCATTTTGGAGAATTTGGTGGCTATTGAAGAAAGGGAAGATTTCATGAAAGAAGTGCAACTTTATCGCAATAAAGTACTGAGCTTGTTTACAATTACGGCAAAGACAATGTTGAAAACATCTCATCCTAGTAAATTCAATAGCTTTGATATAATTTTGATATTTAACTATATTATTTCTTGATAAATTTTATGAGCATATAAATTGTAATTTTATTTGTAGGAATATGGTGGGATTTCTGTGGAGATCATTTTCCTATCTTACAAAAGTATGCCATTCGAATTTTGAGTCAACCATGTAGTTCTACCTTGTCCAAGGGTTATTGGAATGTATCTGAGCTAGCACAAACAAAGAAGACAAACATGTTGACATCTGAGATGTTGGATAATATGGTGAATGTTGGATAATATGGTGAATGTAAGATTGAACTCAATGATGATGGAAAAATTCAACCCAGGTGAATCTCGAAACTTGGAGCCAATTGATCTTTACAAACCATATGAGCTTCCTGAATATGTTGATCATGAACAATTTTTGGTGGATGATGCATTCAGCAGAGTAGTAGAAAAGGGTATTGATGACTGATTACTTAGGATCAATTATTTGAGAATTTTTAATTAATCAAAACATTATAATGGTACTAAATTTGTTTATCATGGTTATTGTAGTAATTTTCTTTACTAGTTTAGATTATTTAAAATTGAATTGTTCAGATTCTGCTATGTGACTGTTATACAAATCTCATTGTATTTATCAAAAGAAAATATTAAAAAAAATTCCATATATGTTAAATTTAACCATGTTATGCCCATATACTATTTATGAATTGTTGCTCCAAATTCCTGAAACATACTTTTCTTAAAAGAGGCTGAATCATACCTGTCCTATATTGAGTGTACTTACTAACTGTTAATTATTTTAGGAAAAGATGTCATACAAGTATTTATCTAGCTCCAGTTCTATATGGTTTTTTATTTCTACTAGAAGCATATACTCAGTTCTTTGCAAAGCTTTCCGTACTAGTTTCTTTTGTGTAAGGTAAGGAAGAATTTATGGATGAAATTTTCCTGTGTTGTCATGGAGGGTGTAAGCTAGCCAACTACTAAACATATTGGTTCTGATTGGGGTTTCACGAAGTGAACTAAGTTTCTTGTCTCAGTAACCAAGAATCAAGTCATATTGCATGATGCAAGTGATGAATTTGTGGGGATCTGGTTAGCAGAGGCAAGTTTGGCTATGAGATCTTGTGGCTAAAGGTAGAGTTTAAAGCCTAATGAAGGAAAAGGTATGCAACTTCTTTTCATTCTCCAATCCTGTTGTATTCTACTGCAATATGACAAACAAACTTAAGCCATTTGTCAATCATTGGATAGAATTCAAGATAATATTATTGGCTTTGGACTTAGAGTGGAGTTTGTGAATTAATCGTTGAGATTAGTCTAGATAGGGAGATGATCTCCTCTGATTCGGAAGTTGTATAAAAGGAAGATGATGTTTTAAAACTGTAAACTTGCTAATTAGTGTAAGCAGCATGGTTTTATAAATCAGTACGATCAAAGAACCTTCTTTTGCTCCCGGTTCTTGATTTTGACCAATTTTGGGGGTTTTTACTAAATTGAATTGGTGCTTTTGGTTCACGGTTGTTCCAGTGGGTTAGTTTCGGTCCAGTTTTTAAAACTATACTAAGCAGTCAACAAATTTTGGAAAAACTTAAATAAATCTAGTGTATAAATATAATCATTGACAAGTAAAGACGCATTTTTATGTACTGTACTGACATGGCTACAATCACTAAATATTTTGGTACTAAAAGGACTCTCATTCCCATGCTGTCATTTCCCCTTATCTGAGCGCTGTTTCTCTCCTTGTAATTATCAAGGTTCTAATGTTTGGTATAAAAAAAATTTGTTATATTTGTGGTATTTAAACATATTTGGATTTTTGTGGATTGTTTTTACAGCATATAGTGCATCAGTGCATGTGACAGATCTGTGATTAAGTGCTATATCTAATAGTTTTCTAGAGTGTTGTTGGCAATGGAAGTACTTCTGTTCGTGTCCTGGTTAACATAGGGTGCCATTTTAGATATGCTTCTGAGATTGACACAATTTATATTAAACACTTTTTATCATTTTGCATCACCGCGACTCTCGTCATTCCATGTTGCTGCAACAGATTTTCATTTTGATGATCTTCCATCTAGGTGTGGTACGGTGGCTGTTGGAATTTGTGGGGCAGCATAAGACTCTGTAGTAGCCACAATATTGAGTGTGCATCTGGTAGTTTTGAATCCGCAACTCTGTAGACATCCCATAAAACTAGTTAATAAACTCAACTCTAAAATCTTCAAGAAAATACAGAACATAAACCTTTATTAAAACCTTAGGGGAATACAACAAAATGGCTGAAATAGGTTTTTATTTATTTATTTATTTATTATTAAATAAGGCCATTATTAAGTCCAAAACCCAAGCCCATGAGTCAATGACACAGATTCTTACCATGGTTTACCTTTGAGAGAAGGACATGGTTTACTAAGTTAGGAGTTGGTCTTTAGCTTGATTGCTCAATAAAAAGGGGGTGTTTTTGTTTGGGCAAGCTAAAGTGTAACTTGGGCCTTTTGATTTGGGTTTGGCTCAATATGAGCCTTCAAACACAGGTGTATAAGGCCCTTGTTAATTCATGTAAACACTTAATTTGAGAAACAGTATCAAAAAGACAGATACACACTTGAGCAGGCTTGAGAAATACAGATTCAGCAAAAAAAAAAAAAAAAAAAAGGCTTGAGAAAGACCGTATGCAAGATTAGCATCCACCTCATGTGTGTTCATTTCATGGACTTTGCTTGGCTGACTGAGTAGTACCATTGTCTTAGAGCATTTACAACAAAACATCTAAAAAATATAGCTTTTAACAACTCAAAAAGCAATTTTATCTATTTTAACAATATACTTTACAATACACCTAACATTAAAGGATTTAGTTTAGCATATAACATAATAAAATAATATATTCTACACAATAAACACTACAAAAAACTAAAAAGAGAAAAAAGAACAGCAATATACCGTGCTATCAGTACATTGCTATCTTTGGCAACTCATTGTAGCTAAGAGTTAAAAATTTATAGGCATGGCAACTTTGATATTAAGTGAGCGTTAGGTTTCAGTCGAAAGTGGCGTCCACGAATTTTTGGAAGTGAGTAAGAAGCTGGACAGTTTACTAAGGCAGCGGGAGATTTATTGGGCTCAGCGATCCCGGATACCTTGGCTAAAACACGGTGACAAAAATACAAAGTTTTTCCACTCAAAGGATTCACAAAGGAGACGGAGGAACTTTATACAAGGGATTAGAGATGAAGGAGACAATTAGGTTGAAACATAAGAGGACAGTGCACGGGTAGCAATTAGTTACTTTAGGAATATGTTCAATGCTGGAGAGTGTGGCCAAATTGAAGAATGTTTACAGGTAGTCCCATGTAAGGTGACAGAGGAGATGAGACAGTCTTTATCCAAGGAGGTCAGTGTAGATGAAGTAAGGGAGGCACTGTTTCAAATGGGACCAACAAAGGCACCTGGACCTGACGGTATAAATGCTTTATTTTACCAAAAATTTTGGTGATAATGTGGTTTATGTTGTACTTGATTTTTTACAATCTGGTGATATGGTGTTTGAAATAAACCATACAAATATTGTTCTTATTCCCAAAGTTAAATCACTTGAAAAAATGTCAGACTTCTGACCAATCAGTTTATGCAATGTCATATATAAAATTATCTCTAAGGTGTTAACCAACAGATTGAAGCAGGTTCTCCTTCAGATCATATCTCCTACACAAAGTGTATTTGTACCGGGCCGACTTATTACAGATAATGTGTTGGTGGCATATGAAACTTTGCATACAATGCATGGGAGAAAAAAGGGGAAGAAGGGCTCTCTTGCTCTGAAGCTTGATATAAGTAAAGCTTATGACCGGGTGGAGTGGGATTTTCTACGAGGTATTATGTTGAAACTGGGGTTTCCTAAAGTCTGGATTAATTGGGTGATGACTTGCATTACAACTCCTTCATTCTCTGTGCTCATAAATGGTAAACCTTTTGGAAGTATTGCACCATCTAGAGGACTCTGTCAAGGAGATCCTCTTTCGCCTTATTTGTTTCTCTTATGTGCAGAAGGCTTTACTGCTTTGTTAGCAAATGTAGAAATGGAGGAGCGTATTCATGGTGTTTCAATTTGTAGGAAAGCACCAAGGATTTCCCACTTGCTATTTGCAGATGATTCCTTACTCTTTTGCCAAGCCACACAAAGGGAGGTCACAGTAGTCACTGAGATCCTACAGTTATATACAAAAGCTTCCGGCCAATGCATAAATATGGAAAAATCATCAGTCCTCTTTAGTAGCAATACATCTGCTACACAAAAGGAGTGGATCAAGTCCACTTTTGGAGTGAAGGAAGTGGAGTGTTTTGAGACTTATTTAGGGCTGCCCACAATGGTGGGTCGTGCGAAGTACCAAGCTTTTACTTATTTGAAGGATAAAGTTTAGAGGAAATTGCAAAGTTGGAAGGGTAAATTGCTCTCAAGAGCCTGGAAGGAAATTTTAATAAAAGCGGTGGCCCAATCGATTCCGACATACACAATGGGTGTTTTCTTATTACCGGTAAAATTATGTGATGATCTAAACCAAATGTGTGCAAGGTTTTGGTGGGGACAAGCTGAAAATGAAAGAAAGATACATTGGAAGAGTTGGGGCTTGCTATCTCAATCAAAAAGGAAGGGTGGAATGGGATTTCATGATCTAAGGGCTTTCAATTTAGCCATGCTAGCAAAGCAAGGTTGGCGGCTGATGCAGAATCAGGAGTCTCTCATTTACCAATGCTTTAAACACCGATACTTTCCTAGGTGCTCGTTTTTGGAGGCATGTGATTCCACAAATAGTTCATATGTTTGGAAGAGTCTAATGGCCGCTATGCCAATCTTGAAACAAGGAAGCTGTTGGAGGGTAGGGAATGGGGCATCTATCAGTGTAATGCATGACAAATGGATTACAAACCATCCTACAGGTAAGGTTCTTCATCCTCTAGAAGTGCAGGAGTGGGAATGGAGGGTCTCTGATCTAATAGATCCAAACAGGAGGTGCTGGGATAGAGAGCTAGTCTGGAGTAAATTTCATGAAGAAGATGCAAAAGCAATTTGTCGAATGCCCGAGTAACCGGTGTACTACAGACCAGGTAATGTGGCTTTACAATAGAAATGGAAAGTACTCAAGTAAAATATGGATACCATGTGGCGAAACAGGTCCTTAGAACGGTTGATTGGGTTGAGTGCTCATCGGGTCCAGGTGGCTTGGAGGTGTGGATGAAGCTATGGAAAGTAAATGTCCCAAACATGATTAAAGTTTTCGCATGGAGGGCCTGTCAAAATATATTACCAACACGTGTGAATTTAGCTCGAAGGAAGATTATTGAGGATGATTTATGTGAGCTGTGTAAATGCGCTCCAGAGAATGGAATTCATGCCCTCTTGGAATGTAGGGTGGCGCGAGATATATGGGCAGGAAGCTCGGTGAAATTACAAAAGTTCACACAAGGACAAGGTGATGTTTTACAACTCTTCGATGAATTGTTGCAGAGATTGTCGACTGAAGAGTTTGAAGTTTTCTTAACGGTGGCTTGGCTTATTTGGAATCAGCGGAACTCGGTGATTCATGGAGGGAAAGTGAAGGATCCACGGCAGGTGCTAAAAAGAGCTAAAGATTTTTTGACAGAGTATCATAAAGCGCAAGACCAATTGGTGCCTCTGCAAAAAGTGCAACAACAGTTGGGTGGTTGGCAGCCTCCTCATTCTGACCACTACAAGCTGAATTTTGATGCAGCAATATTTACAAATTTGGGGTGTTCAAGGGTTGGAGCTATTATTCGAAATGAGACGGGAGAGGTGATGGCAGCTCTGTCTGCTAAGGGTCATTTTGTTCAAGACAGCAAAGAAGCTGAGACTTTAGCTTGTAGAAAAGCACTTGAATTTGCTGTAGATGTGGGAATCTCAGACTTGATAATTGAGGGTGACAATGTTTCAGTAATGAGAGCTGTTGCATCAAACTCTATGGATGGGTCCAGACTTGGCAACGTATTTGAAGATATCCATTGTCTCATGAGTGGACTACGATGGAGTTCTATTAGCTGTGTTAAGCGAAGTGCCAACACCGTCGCCCACTCTTTAGCCCGTTTTGCTAGAAATGTATCTGATGAGCTGGTTTGGATCGAGGATAGTCCACAACCTGCTAGGGAAGCCTTGTATAATGATTCATTGAATTTCAGTTAAATGAATGAAAGCCCACGATTCAAAAAATAAAAATAAAAAAAATAGTGCAGACTCCATTGAATGGGATGAGACATAGTCCAAAAAAAATGAATAAATCCACACGCACACTGATAATAACTTCAATACTATTTTATTGTTCATTAACTCTTTTTCCAAAAAAAAAAAATTCATTTTTTAAAAAAAAAAGGCATAAATGCACTTTTAGCCCTCAGATTTTGCACATTTTTCTATTTTGGTCCCTATATTTTTTTTTTACCACTTTTAGTCCCAAAAATAATTAACGCCCCACATTTTAGTCCCTACCGTCCATCAACTAACGGAGAGGGTTGACGTGGCTGACGGAAAGAGCTGTGATTCATTTTATAATAATAAAAAATCCACTGTGGCAAGCCGTTGCAGCACGCGTGGCCTTCCCCGCCCAACTTACTCGCACGCAGTTGCCACGTGAGTCACCACTACCACGTTAATCAGTAGCAGAAATGAGAGAAATGAGAAAACCCAAAATCCCCAAATCGAAACAAACCCTAACTAACAACAAAAAACATTCCTTACCTCCAGCCACAGCTATTCCTCGAAGCCTAGACCAGAATGGAAGAAACCTGTTCATCAAGTTCCAGCTTCAAGAGGAGAGCACCAATGAGGTGCTACTGTAATCAAAAACCGGTCATAGTTGTGTCATGGACATCAGAGAATCCTGGCAGAAGATTCTACGGCTGTCCAAACTACTAGGTAAGTTGATTCAAAATGTGATGGTTCTAAAAAACAAAACAATTCCCTGCTTTTTTTACACATGCATTCTCGGAAAAAGAAGGATGTCCGTTGTGATACTGTATTTTTCGTTTTGATAGAGATATTTAAAGAGAATGATTTTCGTTTTCATTTTTTCTTTTTTTTTAAATATCTCGAATAGAGTATGAAATGATTATTGTTTTCTTAAAAAAAAAAAATTCCTCCAGATTGAGTGGATGTTCTTCGTGAATAGCTTACTGAGTGAATAACTGTATTTTTCGTTTTGATAGAGATATTTAAAGAGAAGGATTTTCGTTTTCATTTTTTCTTTTTTTTTAAATATCTTGAATAGAGTATGAAATGATTATTGTTTTCTTAAAAAAAAAAAATTCCTCCAGATTGAATAGAGTACTATTACCAATAGTCAATCTGTTGTATCTGTGGATGTTCTTCATGAATAGCTTACTGAGTGAATAACGGGATTTTATTGGATGCTCAAAAGATTGATCTTTACTTGCAATATTGATGGTCATAGATGGAGCATTCCTCTAATTGGATGGCCAAGTAGTTAGTGATATTGATCTTTACTTGCAATATTGTCAAAGAATAGTACTAGTAGTTAGTGTAAAGAAAAACTGTGTGCTGTGCTGCTGCTGCAATAGTTTGTGGGTTTTCACTAATTGGAGAATTATTGATTGGATAATTATTAATTACTACATTAATTAATTCACTAATTCAGTAATTGGAGAATTATTGATTACTACATTAATTAATTTCAGTATTTTGATTCAATTTGTTGCTGCAATAGTTTATGGTTTTTGATTTTTTGAGCATTATTTGCATTTCAGGTGGGGCGTAAGTGTAGGTTCTTCCAATGGCGTGACGATGAGATATGTGCTCGTGGTAAGGTGCTTATCCCACAACAAAGGCAGAGGATCATCACACTTGAGGTTGAGGTTGCAAGTTGCAAGAAGAGGGAGAAGTTTTTAGTTGTGGCTGTGGCATTGTTAATTCTGATATGTGTAGTTTTGTGTTTGGTTAGGTAATGTAGGTAATGTAGGTAATGTATGTAGTGTTTGTTTAGGTAATGTATGTAATGTAGGGGTGAGTAAACTGCTGCTGGTGTGCTCTGCTGCTGATGCTGGTGTGCTCTGCTGCTGTGGCCATTTTTCACTGCTGCTAGTGTGCTCTGCTGATGATGCTGGTGTGCTCTGCTGCTGCTGCTACTGTGCTGCTACTGCTGTGCTGCTGCTGTGCTATTGCTGCTGCTGCTATTGTTAACAGAGCTGATAGTTTAGACAGTTTAGATGTATGTAAGGTAGTGATTGTTGTTATGTTATGGGAATTCTTAGGGCAGTTTTGGTTTATGTGTACAATTTTTGTATGAGATGTGCTCTTGCCAGGCAACTCATATCAATGTAGCCCACTTCCCTATGAAATTAATACAGTTTTTGTTCAAGATACAAATATAAATTCTGATTTGAATGCATCTATCTATGGATTCCACCATGTGAATGAAATGAATAAAACTATTGTAGAAAATGCATTAACCATACTATTGCTGTTTTGTACCTGGAAATGTACCTGTTTTGAAGAAAATTCTGTTTTGTAGAAAATGTATCAATACAAATACATTTACTGCCTCTCATTGATGTCAGTACCAACATTAAATGACACAAGATTCAATGTTAAACTAAACAACACAGTTTGAATAGAAACACATCTTTAACTTATCACCATAATTACAGTGACCATAATTACATTGTTCAACTACAACACTAACACTAACAACCAAAGTGGCCATAATTACATAATTCAACTACAACAACAACACTAACAACCACTGTGGCTATAATTACATTGTTCAACTACAACAACAACACTAACAACCATAGTGGCCATAATTACATAGTTCAACTACAACAACAACACTAACAACCACTGTGGCTATAATTATATTGTTCAACTACAACAACAACACTAACAACCATAGTGGCCATAATTACATAGTTCAACTACAATAGTTAAGCCAAAATATCTGACTTGTTCCATAGTGAGGCAGATCACCATAAATACACAAAACAAGTGACCCTTATCAACAAAAGGAAAAACCTACTTCTTGCTTTCTTCATTTCCTTGGACCCTACACAGATGATTGACTTCCAACATGTTTGATTGCTTCCATGTATCTGGATGCATTCTTAGAAGCCTTCAAAGTCTCTGATGTGACCACCCTTTTCTTTTTCTGCCTTGAGGTTGGGTTGCTGCTGTTGGAGCTATGATGTGCACTTGATTGGTGTGGTGCATTTGGGGTGGATGGGCTATGCCTGGTAGCCTAGTGTGGTGCAAATGGTGTGGCTGAGGCTGGCCTGGCCTGTGATGGAGCACTTTTGGTTCTGCTGGTCTACAAACACGAAATTCACAGACAAGGTTAATAGTAAGTATTGAATAGCAACTGTTTCACCATAATGTTACTTTATTACCTTCTTATATGTGTTGGTTTTATTTGTGGTGCTTGGCAGTGAAGAGTTCCCTCCAATCTCACCCTTGCAACTTCTCCTATTGTGGCCTAACTTACCACAAGTCTTACACTGCTTAGATATGCCAGCTCTCTTACCACTTGTTGGCTCATTAGGTTCCCTTACTCTCTTCTTCTTAGGCCTGCCAGGTGGTCTTCTTTTGATAGGGGGCTGAACTGGGGTCACATCACTTGGCTTCCACATATTTTGCCCATTGATTGGTGCTATGATTGGCTCGTAGCATGCTCTGTACGTAGATACATGGTAACAGGGGTGAACATACTGCTCAGCATCTTGTCTGTTGAAAAATATGCAGGAGATTGCATGGGCACATGGTATGCCAGTTATGTTCCACTTCCTACAACTGCAGTGTGCTGTAGCCAAGTCAACAGTGAAACTCTGCAGACCATTTTTCACTTCAAATTGTGTTTGCCCTGCCCAGCAAGCTAACCACCTATTGGCTGCCAGCTTTTCCTTGTGCAACCTCTTCATCACCTTGGCACAAATATCTGACTCTAGCCTCACACCCTTCTCTCTGTTCTCTTGGAACCTAGTCATTAGATATAGCCTGATGCACTCAAGCTACAATCACATGCAAGTACAATGAAACATTAGATATTAATTGCAACAATTGCCATAAACAGTACCAAACAATCACTATAATTAACTTTAGGTGATCATAAATACTCATACCATGCTAATTATGGGCTTAGATCTGAATTTAAGAATCCTGCTGTTGAAGCTCTCACACATATTGTTGAGTATGGTGTCAGTCAAGCCATCCTCACTAAACATGTGTCTGGCCCATTTTGTTGTTGAGTGAGAATCCAACCACTCGTGTGCATCAGCATCAATCTCCTTCAGCTCATCCATCACCCTATCAAACTCTTCTTTGTAAGTTGCCTTGGCTACCCTCCAAAACATATCTCTGATCAAAACACCAGGATGGTCCTTCCTGAAGTTGTTATAGAGGTGCCTGCAGCAAATCCTGTGTTCATACTGTGGCCAGTTGTCAATGAATGTTTGCACCAACCCCTGTCACAAACAATATCACAGGCAAGGATGTGAAGTTAGTGGACCAAAAGTTCAATGAATAAATACAAGTTAAAATAACCAATGGAGAATTAACTACACACCTTTTGCTGGTCTGACATAAACACCAATCTCCTATTCTGGCCTATGTCTGCAAGTAACAAATTAATGAACCAAGTCCAAGAGTCCTTGGTTTCAGCCTCTACCACTGCATATGCAAGTGGAAAATACTCTTCATTAGGATTTCTGCATACTGCAGTAATCAATTGCCCCCCTGACTTATTTTTCAAATGGCAGGCATCCAACCCAATGAATGGCCTGCATCCAGCCAAAAACCCCTTTTTGCATCCCTCCAAACATATGTATAGCCTCTCAAAATAAGGCACTCCACACACCAAGTCAGACTCAGCTGCTAAATCACCATCATTGAAGGTGTGTACCTTCATAAGTATTGTACTGGCAGGACTAGACCTCCTTAATTCATCACAGTACTCCCACAGCTGGTTGTACTATTGTGTATAAGCTCCATCCACATATTCTCTAGCCTTATCCCTAGCCCTACTTGCTTTTTCTGCACTTATGTTTATGGTATACTTGTCATGGACAGCTTCTTGGATGTCTCTCAGCTTCATGTTGGGCTGTCTTTTCACCTTCTTCATCAACTTTTTCCCAATGTATGATGAAGTACACCTACGGTTCTTAAAAGATCTAGAGCATGTATGTTCCAAATTCAATGTCCTTTTTTAGTAGCTCCTCTCCCTTGGCACCTTTGCTAGATAGGCAACAAACTTGCAGTTTTCTTGGCAAACAGCTCTTACTCTTTGCAGGTCATTTTTTACAAATTTGATGCCCCATCCACCATGAACTGCATATTCTGTTATAGCTTCCTTGAATTGCTTGAGTGTTGTAAACAACATATCTTTTTCAAAAGAAATATGCTCTGCCTTAGCCACTGGTTTAAACACAGGGAACTTCTTCACTTCTTCATTTTTTTGTCCCTTACCATTTCCCACACGTGTACTTCTACCATCCTCAACATCATCATCACTATCATACCCAAGCTCATCATCAGATGATGATTCCACCAAACTGTGCAATTCTTCATTCTCATAATCAGAGTTCATTACACCAGCACCCATTTGGCCTGGTTCAACAACATCATCATCATCCTTACCATCCCAACTGTCACTACTGTCTTCAACAAAGTCCCTAACACCATGACCCATAATTACCTCATCATCTAGCCCACTTCCCCCATCTCCACTATCACTGTCATCACTTATAATAACCACCTCAGGTGGGTGCTTAATAATAGGTTTTTTACCTACTCTCCTTGAACCCATCTGGGAAGCAGCAACATCAGCATTAAAATTTTGATCATTACCATCCACCTCAGTTGGCTCATCCTCATTGTTAAAAGTTTGATCATCACTATCATAAAAATTGAAAAATTCATCACTATCACTATCATCATCACTGCCATCACTATAATAACCCATAGGGCCTTGCTCCACTGCCAATGGCTGCATACCCTTACTAACATCCTCTCCTTCATCAACTAGTATAGGATCATCTATTGGGTGCTCCACATACACATGAATCTCTTCATGACCCTTCACTAATTCTGTCATGTACATGGCATCTTGATCATCAACAACCAAATGAAAGTTTGCCCTTTCTTGGTCCATACCAGGCATTGTATACCACAGCCTGCTAATAGATGTGTACCCAAAGTCTCTACATATACCCTCTATCTCAACCTTGGACCACTTATCAAGGTCACAATTATCAACAATAGCTACTTCACCTCCCACATATTTTTAGGGTTCTCAGTAAAATAGCCACCATGATGCACGGATATACTGAATAGGTCATCCATTCTGCAAGCCAAAACAACATCTATTAAACAATGCAAGAACAATACAATAGTCATTTACCAACACAGCACCTAATTAAATATTTCATTCTGCATGCACACAACACTAATCAAATTTCATTCTGCATGCACATGCACACAACACAACACTTAATAAAGTATTTACCAACACAACACTAATCGAATAATTGTTCACACAACACAACACTGACTTCAATAGTTTTGTCGTACTAAAATAGACATACATAGTTATCAAATTACTCCAAAAACCCTCATACAATACTGTTAGCCTTACTTAACTCTTTTCAACAGGGGCACATAGGGAACACAGAACATAGGGAACATATGGACCACAATCAAAAGTAAAATACAAAACATACAAAAAGCAAACAAAAATATTGTGGCCCTACTACCAGAACCAACCAACAAGCATATTGTCAAGTTATAAGTTATAAATAAGGACATAGACAGAGAAAGCAAATACCTTTTCACATAGAGAGAGAGATAGACAGAAAAACAATACGGCCTTCAAGTGGGAAATACTGGGTTTTGATGGTGATGGTGGCTTCAAGTCAAGTGATGGAGCTGCTCTTTCTCAAAAAAACAAAGTGATGGAGCTGATTGATAATCGTTGATGATCATGGTTCAAGTGACAGAGCTAATTTGGTGGTTTCAGAGAGAGGCTAAGGATGGAGCAGCCAAGCCCAAGCAAAAGTCTAAGAAGATCAAGCTTGTAGATGAGGAACTCGGACTCGTGCAGAGCTGCTCTTTCTCAAAAAAAAAAAGTGACGGAGCTCATTCATAATCGTTGATGATCGTGGTACGAAGCAGCCAAGCCCAAGCAAAAGTCTAAGACGATCAAGCTTGTAGATGAGGAACTCGGACTCGTGATGAGGAACTCTCAGGTAACTAGGGATTAGAGATCAAAAATAAAGCTCAAGTGACAGACATTTGGGGATTTTCAGTGAATAAAGTGGGGATTTTCAGACTTTCAGTGATAAACGTGGCCATGAACAGTGGAAATAGTGGGAGGTTAACTCACGTGGCAACTGGGTGCGAGTATGTTGGGCAGGGAAGGCCACGCGTGCTGCAACGACTTGCTACAGTGCAATTTTTATTATTATAAAATGAATCACAGCTCTTTCCGTCAGCCACGGCAGCCCTCTCTGTTAGTTGATGGACGGTAGGGACTAAAATGTGGGGCGTTAATTATTTTTGGGACTAAAAGTGGTAAAAAAAAAAAAAAAAGGGACCAAAATAGAAAAAGGTGCAAAATCTGAGGACTAAAAGTGCATTTACGCCAAAAAAAAATTATGTCTCATCCCACACTTCACTATTTTGGTGATCAACAAATACATAAATCTCATTAAACTAAGGCATAAACCTCAAATCGGAATAAATAAAAAATTTTGACATTAAAACAAAAGTCTTTAAGCTGGTTTTTGACAAGGTTAGTCCAGTATGTAACTATGTATTTGCATTTTTTAAAGAGGTGTTTGGTTTACCGTGATATTATACCATACTGTAATATTACTTTTTTATAATCTTACTTTAATATAATATCAATACAAAAATATAATATTATATTGTTTAGAAAAGTGATGAGATTAAGGTGGTGTTATATATTTTGTAATTTTAGATTATGGTAATATTAGAAAAAATAAAATAAACCAAAAACCTTTGGGTATGTTTGGTAGACTATAATAAGCATTGTAATGTAATTCTTAAACCTATGGTTTAGCTGTTCAGTAATTTGATTATATTTTTATTATAGAGAATAAATTATTCCTTATGAATAGCTATTATTTAAAATGAGAAATAATTATTCATCTAAAAAAGAGTTGTAATAGACTAATAGTTATTTTTTAATAGGTGTATTTAATTTCTAAAATTAATATATTTCCAAATAAACAAACTTTCTATATGCACATAACAATTATGAAAATAATAAATCATTAAAAATAACTAACATCTCTTTCAAATTAAAAAAAAAATTATTTAAAAAAAATATAATTATATTAGTAAGATATTTCTTAAAATATATCCTAAGTTTGATTTAAAATGTTTTTATTTCATTGTTTTCAAAGTTTTATTATTGTATTGTTACCAAATAAATGGATAGTAATAAGTATTGTATTAAAGTATCTTATATTAGTTTCTCAAAAAAAAAAAAAAAAAGTATCTTATATTCTTCGTAATACTTACTCCTATGTAATTACTGTTACAGTTTACCAAATATGTCTTTAATATCACATCAAAACCCATCAGAATGAATTAAAACGCCTCCTAAGGGCATGTTTGGTAGACTATAATAGGTGTTGTAACGTAATAGTTATTCCTATGGTTTAGTTATTCTTTAGTTTGGTTATGTTTTTATTACAAGGAATAGTCATTCCTTATGAATAACTGTGGGTGAGAAAGCCCGACGCCACATGATGGGCCTGAGGCCCAGTTCAAATACGACTCACTGTCCGAAGAGGTTAAATGTATCAATGCTTTGCCACCCTGGTGGAAGCGCAGCCCATAAGGAACAAACGCTCTGTCCGAAGACAACCTGGTTGGGCCGAAGGGACCCTACCCAACGGAGCTGCCCAGAGCTTGATCGAGTAGACATGCTAAAGATCTCCCTGCCAGGGCTGATCTTCGGACATGTCTAACTGCGTAACTATCATGAAATGTCTTGCCAATAAAGCTGCCACCGCCACATTTAATGCACTGCAGCAACTTTCCTGGCCGCATTTATGTAGAGAAGACACCTGAACAGCGTGTCTACACCCCCCACCACTCACTGCAGGTTAAAGCAAACGGCTGATGTGACTAGTACTCAAGTGGGCGCCTAGATGGAGGACAAGTGTGCGGTGAAGATGGGAAAAGGGGGGATATATAAGGGAAGTAAGTCTCACAGAGGGGGGGGGGGAGAAAAAAATGTATTCACTAAGTCTTGAAATAGTAAGCCTCTTCGGACTGAAGGGATTTGTCTTGTTGAAGACCTGACACAATCTTTCTTTTTCTTCTTTCATTATCGGTTTGGTTCATTTGGATCGTTGCTAAATCCATCACTAGCCCAGTTGTTTAACCCATTCTCTACAAATTTATTGTTGGGAATTTGGTGGGCTCACCATATAAAGAGTTGGTGTCTGGCCCAACAAATTTTGACCCTACAATAACTATTATTCAAAATGAGGAATAACTATTCCTCTTTAAAAGGTTGTATTAGCTATTCTTTAGTAAGTGCAATAATTTCAAAACTTAATATAGTTTCAAATAAACAAACTTTCTATATACATTTAACAATTATAAAAATAAAAAATCATAAAAAATAACACATATCTCTCTTAAATTTAAAAATAACAAATTTTAAGGAGATATAATTATCTAAGTAAGATATTTTCTAAAATAAATGTTAAGTTTCATTCTAATGTTATAACTCACAACCAAACTAATGAATATGTTTAGTTATTACATTACAATACACTTTATTACTAGTAATAAAGATTACAATTCATGCCGTAATCTCTATTCAGTATACCAAACATACTCTAAGAGTACTGATTATCTTATACTTAAGAAAAAGTATTTTGTATCAAATACTTACTCTTGTATATATTTTATACACAGTTTTTTAAAATTGTGAACACAATTTTAACTAAAATTTATTGATTCGCATTTTGAATTGAATTTTTGTCTTCAAATTTTTTTTTCAAAGGAATGAGTAAAGCTAGTGTGTGCAAGTCTTTATCAAGATCTAACAAAATCTTTAATGATGATCTATCAAGCTCCAGCACATGGGAATGTCCCATCCCGTGAGGCTCCTTTTAGAAAAGAGACGCGGACCTGATAAACGTGTGGAAAAGATGTTCCCCACTGAATAAATAAAAGAAAAAAAAATAGTAGTTGCTTTTTATCTTTTAAATGGATAATAGCAGTTGCTGCTAGTCTTTAAAACGATGCAATTCTTCTCTACTTTCCAAGTACTTCAAGCTAAACATCAATTTTGTTAATAATTTTTTTACAATGTAATATCTATAAATCTCAAGCTTTGAGGTTTTATTTTTCTTTTATTTATTTATTTTCTTTTATTTTTAATATTCCTCGCAAAGATGAAATTAAATAGCCAAAGATAATTATTTTGCACGTGTTTTGTATAAAGCAAATGTCACAACATTATTCATGTAAGCCACCAAATCCCTACATCTTGACCAAGTATGCATATTTCATAATGAAATGACATAAATATTATTCAATATGTATGTTTTATCATTTAATTCTTTTTTCTTTCTTGTCTGTTAAATTTGTTTTATCATTTAATTCTTTTTTTCTTTCATAAGGAAATGGCATAAATATTCTTTCTTTCTTTCTTGCCAATTTTTTTTGGCTTATAAGTTAGAATTGTTTAAATTTAAGCAATCAAGCAAAATTAATAAAGAATCTAAATTTTGAGGAACCAAATTGGTTTTCTTTTTTAAAATCCAAATATGCGCTAACAAGAAATAAAATTATAAGATAAATAAAGGTAATTACAAGTTGGGATACAAAGAATAAAATAAAGGAATTATTTTTGTTATGTTTGCAAAAAAAACAAAAAAAAACAAAAAACTCTTATCTTGGAATAAAAAAGAAATTAACAAAAAGAGATGCTTTAATGTTTTTATTTTTTCTTAAACTGGAACAAAATAAAAATTAGTTTTGAATTTGAGAGTACCACATCCTCTAATTTTTAGATTGATTTATGCTTTAATACATTTGCGATGTTGTTTAACATTTAATAGCGACAGTAATAACGTGTAATGATCATTGATATATAGGACAAAATTAAACAACTCTTATTCTTATACAACAAGATTGAAATTGTTTAAATTTAAACATGGCAAAACAAGTTCTTAGTTTTGTGCTTTGGTTCTCGTTAACTTGTAATTTTTATTTCTCATTATTTCATATTTGTTATCAATTTGATCTTTAAAAATTACTAGAAGTTAACGAGTGCTGGTCCTGTTTGTTCAAGCCTGGGCCCCATCCTGAAAGACACAACACAACCCATCTTCTTTATTATCTCCACAGGCTATTATTACCATCCCTCTCTCTCTCTCCCCTCTCTCTCTCTCTTACTATTCCTGACCTCCATTGTTGACTGCATCTTCCTATGACATTGACTTGCTTTAAAAGCTTGTTGCAAAAATGTCGTGCTACAATAATTGAGGAGTGGTTTTGGCGCCATAATTCTGTGCATAATTTACCCATGGGATAAATTGTGATCGGTGGGGAGGTAATGGTGTTGCCCACATGACGAATTGTGATTGATGGAGAGGTGACTGTCATCTTTGCACCAATCACAACTCGTCACGTGGGCGAATTATGCACAAAATTGTGTCATCAGAATTTTACATAATTGAGTGACTCAACTGATCATAATTCATAAACCTTAAAAGACCAAAATAATTTGATTAATGAAATGTCAATTTTGGGCCTTTATTTATATACAAATGTCATTTTTACAACCAAAGGAGAGACCACCTGATTTACCCCTAGTAAGAAGAGTTTAAATCTTCTGTCTCATCAATTGTGCTCCACTTTATGTTTCACCAATAAAATTTGGATAACTAGCCTCTCTCATTAAATGAGATATATGCCTGACAAAACGAAGTTTTCAATTATTAATTTCATTTATTAACATCCACTTAAATTTCTAGCAAAAAATGAAAAAGAAAAAGAGTTTTTTGATTCAGCGTATAATTTCTCGGTTGGTTGAGTCTGGACATGTAGCAATCTCTTTAATAATTCCAAGGTTCAAATCTAACCAACAACTTGGGGACATCACTTTGGTCCTATCACATCCCAGCTACACTTTGTTCACGTGATCTGGTCTGATCTGCTGCTAAATTTGGCAAGTCCATTCAGATCTCGAAGCTCACTTTTCAGACAACAAAAGGTTAAGGCAAATTTTTTGATAATCAAAAGGTTAAGGCAAATTAATTAATTGTATTAACAAATCGGAGTTAAAACAATCTCTTCTGTTCTGTCTGCTTCTAGAAGGAAATGCTAGTGCTGTGGCTATAAAATTTTTGCAACAAATTATACATAGCTAGTTATTATTGATTGTTATGAATAAAAAAAAAAAAAATAAGTAGTGGATTCGAACTAAAAAAATTAAACTCTTAGTTCTTTTTTTCAACATTTGTTATTCTTCTATATGGCTCAAACCTTTAACAATCATTAACACAAAAAATAAATAATAGAAGACTTTCTTATTCTTTTTCAAATGAAGTTTGACACATAAAAGAAACAATAATCTATTAATTATGATATAAATAAAAACAATAGTTGCATAGATAATTCCTAAAAATGAAGGAAAACTTAAAAAAAAATAAAACTTTATAAGATGGGAAAAGTGGGGTGTGTGAGGGACAAATTTATTATAAACTTTACATTTGTGATAATATAAACTCTTTCTGGGTGAGTTGGTTGGGAAAAACCAAAAACCAAAGAATCTCATGAGGCTTTTTAAAACAAAGAAGGGCCATGGTTATTAGTTGGATCTCTTCTAAAATTTCCAAGATAAGAACCGAATTAACCTTTGAATTAATTTATAAATGTGTCCTGAAAGTAGTGATTATGTAGATGCATAGTGTCTGGACGATGAGTAGTGATAAGTTAGGGGTAAAAGTAAAATAATAGAGACTAATTGATACAAAATTTTTAACAACAATTTTTAATGTTTAAATACTAAAAAACTGTTACCAAGAAAAAAAACATATTTAGTAAGATGTTTTAAACATGTTTTTTGTACTATAAATACTTTAAATATGTATTGTTTACCATACTTTTTAAATTACCATTTTCACGTCTTTTTTATCAAAGCTGTATTTAAAGGGTCTGCGGTTAATGCTTTCAGTGCTTTGACGCATAGTAAAAGTAACTCTGATGTTTGCACAAGAGATTCCCTGTTGACTGGCAGATGGAGATGATTATTATATTTGCACAGGAATTCCATCTATCGACACATCGGATCCATTTTCTCTTCAATAATTGAGATACGGAAGGAAACTTTAGCAAAGGTTCACAAACGCGTTTTACACGTTGCCAGACCATTACGGCTTTGTTTGGATTCATTTATTTGGCTAAAATTAAGATTTTTATAGTAAATAAAAGTAAATATTAGTTAAAATAATACCATAAAATCTATAAGTAGTTCTAAAAAAATAGAATAAAAGCTATAAATGTAATAAAAATAAATAAATAGTAAAATAAGCGGAATTAAAAAAAAAAACCCCTACGTCTTTCTCTTCTCTTCCTCTTTATACTTCTCAGACTATTTCTATTTCCTTCTCTCTCTCTCTCTCTTTTTGATCAGCTCCTTCTCTCTTTCTCTCACTCTTCCTGACGGCCAGTGACTGCATCTACAAGCTACTACAGTAAGTGCACCCTCACATGTCTTTCATGCTATTCAATTTTATTATTATTTTAAATTGGCTGAATATATAGTTTTACTAATCATTAATCATTTCAATTCATATATTATATCGGAAAAAAAAAATCAAATCTATTTTATTCAAATTATTTAAACTAGAAGATAAAATCCAAATCTTTATTATTATTTTTTTGAGGTAAATTGCATATATCCGGTATATTCTTAATATATGCAACTATTACGTGGTTCATTTTTTATGACACTTACGGGCTTATCTCTTATATGATATTTTTTGGTTAAACGTCTCTCTTGCTATTTGTTTCATGAGATATTCGGACCATTTTTATCTAAGTCATGTTCATTTGTTTTGATGGAAAGAATTGTGTAAATATAGTTTTTTATATTTTAGTATAAGAAAAAATAATTTAAAGAAAAATTATTTGTATCAAAAGAAAAAGTATGGCTTATTTTTAGAAATGATTTTCAATTAAATGTTTTTAGAAAACATTTCTATCTTACCGCAAGCGACATAAAAGAAGTTTGGAGATTATTTTTTAACTTATTTAAGGTTGCTATCATCAACCTCACAAAATGAGATAGTTTTATAAAAAAATATTTTTTGAAAAATAACTATTTTTCTAAGAAATATTATTGCCAAAACTTAAAACAAACAGAGCGAATTGAAATTAGAAAAACTCGAGTCTAAACTTGCTTTTTAATATATCAACCTTGTTCAGTCAAGAGCAAGACTAGTGGTGAAGCCAAAGCGACTCTCATATGCATACACATGAATACGAGTACTTGAGTCTAATCTAAATAAAAAAGAAAAAGAAAAATTCATATTGTATTTATTTGTTTGAGGGTTCTATTTTTTATTTTAATGAATGTGTTACACATGAATAATTTATTTTGTTTTTTTCTTTTAAAGAAAATTTCCACTTCTCTCATGAAAGGAATTTTAGAAACTAGACAGATCTCATATAAAGCTTGTGTCAATTCTGAAATTTTGGTTAATATACTCATAGAATGATTAAGTTGCAATAATTTAACAACTAATGTGAATATATATACTTGAAACATAATAGTCAACTTCAAAAAAAATATTAAAATTTTGACTGCTCTTATAATTCTTATTTGTACACAAACTTATGTGAAAAAGAATAAATTATTACATGAATTTGTGTTTTTTTTTAAGTCATCGCTCTCAAAAGTTAATAATAAATTTCTTTTTCTTTTTTTTTTTTTAAATTATAATTTTAGTTCTTTTTTCAACTTTTTGTTGGCTTGGTTTAAACCTTTAACAATCTTTGATAAAATAAAAAAGAATTATTATTCTTTTTCAAATGAAGGTTGACACTTAAAGAAACAGTAATCTATTAATTATGATATAAATAAAAAAGAATTGCATATATAATCCATAAAAAATGAAGGAAAACTAATAATAATAATAATAATAATAATAAAACTGCAAGATGGGTAAAGTGTTTTTCGGGGGGGGGGGGGGGGGGGGGGGGGGGGGTGGAAACGAAGGGGGACAAATAAACTTTATATTTGTGATAATATAAACTCATTCCGGCAGTGTTAGTCCTACCACTAGTTCTAATCATGAGTCTTTCGGAGAGTGATATGAAACACATTATAATAAATTGCTATACGATTACACTCTGACATGTCTTTCATACTATGGATTTTATATTTTCTTGGCTAAATATTACAGTTTATTAACGCAGTAAACAAAATAAGATGAAAAGTTTGATGGGAGAGTTTCAAGGATTATATTTATTGATCGTGATATTGCTATTTGTAGAAAGGTTCCTAAATATACACGAATTCCAAGCTTATCTAGCCATTAGAGGGCTTAGCAAAAAACTACTTGAAGGTGATTTTGATAGACATAAAATAATTATATAATATTTTTAAAGAAATATAACAAGCTTATTTTTATTATTCTATAAATCTATATTATTTAAATTAATATTATTACTCTACAGATCCATTTTTACTATAAATTTTTTTATTCTAATATTAAACTCTTTATATATCTATTGTAAGGGAAAATAAATATGGTTCGAAAGAGAGATCGATTTTGGGAGTATGCTGAAGAACTAAATGGTCGTTTCAAATGTAATTTTTGTAAACGTGAATTTCCTGGGGGTGCTACAAGGATTAAATCTCACTTGGCTAAAGCTAAAGGTCGCGATATCGATATCTGTACAAAAGTGCCTAAAGAGGTCCAAGAGGAAGCTTCTCTAACAATTGAACCTAAGAAAAAACTCAAGGGTGCATCAACTTCAAACAAGGATAAGGAGAGGGAAATCAGCTCAACTTCAATATCAAAGGATGAAATGTTAAGCAGAGTGTTCGAAAAGGTGAGTAAAGATGTAAATATTTTATATTTAGATTATATTTCATCAAAATCTTAGCAGTGAACTTGTGATAACATTTTCAGTTATTGATTTTAATTGTTTGAATCAAGTGATTAAAACATTATAATAAATTTATGTATTATTAAGTGAATTATTTTTCCTTGCAACAAGTGGGGAAGGGGAATTTGAACTCATGTTCTCTTCCATTGGAGAAGTGTAATGTTAGTAAACTGCGAAATTCTTAACATTATTATTATTTTATTTATTTATTTATATAATTTGATAGTTATAACATAGGGAAGAGGGGATAAGTGTGTTTGTTTATGAATTTTTTTTTTGGGGGGGGGGGGGGGAGGGAAAATAATGTAGAACACAAAAAATTGGACAAAAGATTTGTATTCAATACTAATCTATTTTGAAGTATAGTATTTATTATTGTTATGTTTTTGTTCAACCACGTTGGCGGCCAAGTCTTCATTTTCTTTCCGTCATTTCTTCAAAAAATATGTATATAAATATTAATGTATGCAATAATACATTATACCTTTACTCAATCTCAAAACTAATTATAACTTATCAATCATGATATGATCATCACTTTACACATTCTTGAACTTAATGGTGTGTTTGTTTGAAGGTGAAATAGGGTGGATGGAAAATTTTGGAGAGAAAATGGGAAAGAAAACTTTTTGGAATGTGTTTGGTTGGGTGGAAAGGAAGGAAAATAATGTGGAACACAAAAAATGGGACAAAAGATTTGTATTCAATACTAATCTATACAATATCTAAAAGTTGAAGTGTAGTATTTATTATTGTTATGTTTTTGTTAAACCACGTTGGCAGCCAAGTCTTCATTTTCTTTCTGTCATTTCTTCAAAAAATATGTATATAAATATTAATGTATGCAATAATACATTATACCTTTACTCAATCTCAAAACTAATTATAACTTATCAATCATGATATGATCATCACTTTACAAATTTTTGAACTTAAGGGTGTGTTTGTTTGAAGGTGAAATAGGATGGATGGAAAATTTTGGAGAGAAAATGGAAAAGAAAACTTTTTAGAGTGTGTTTAGTTGGGTGGAAAGGAAGAAAAATAAATAATGGGACCCAACTGTTTTTTTCCTGGACCCATCAAAAAGTTTTCTCCCTAAAATGGAGAGAAAACTGAAGGTTGGACATTATTTTTGGACAAAAATGCCCATGTGTAGTTGCACATGGCCTTGTCCACGTTGCTCTTTTTTGTTTTTTTTCCTCCTGGACGTGGCCTTTTTTTCCCTTTTTTTTCTTTGATTACTGGGCAGGCTTCGTACACGTCCAGATAATTTTTTTTTTCTTTTGCTTTCTTTTGTGTATTTTTTTTTTTTTTTTTGTTTAGATGTGATTTTTTTTTTCTAGACATGATTTTTTTTTTTTAATAAATTTAGGTGATTGATTTTTTTTTTTTTGGTTGTTTATCACTTTATTTTTATTTTTATTTTAATTGGGCATCATTTTTTAATAAGAGTATATGCGTAAATTTATACAAACTTATTTTTTTCATCTTTCCACTTTTCCACTCTCAACCAAACAAAAAAGAGGGAAATTAAAATATTTTCTATCCTCCCACTTTTTCATCCTCCCACCATTTTCTATTCTCTCACATTTCCATTCCTCCAACCAAAGGGACTCTAAATGTAACTTATAATAAAAAATACATGTAATACAAACATCTTAGATGGAGGCACCATTTATTTATTTTTAGTTTAAACTCACTTGAAAAAAATCTCATTCCACCACTGTATACATATCCATGTGCTAATGTAGTATTCAAGGCTAAGTTGATGGGTCTAATTCTACCTCTACTTAGAGAACCATATGTCATTTTCATCAATCAATGTCAAAGGATAGAGATAATAAAGCTCTTAACAAAGTGTCTCCCCCTCCCTCTTTTCTTTTTCTTTTTGAATAAAATATTACATGTAAGTGGTTTTTCTAATTTTTTTCTATGGTGTACATAGTACCAAATTTAATTTGAATAAAACTTTCAACAAGTACGTAGAATCACAAGTGCATGCATAATAATTTAGTAAAAAATATTAATGTATTTACAAATTTGATTGATATTACTTTTAAAATAATCCACTTCCATCACATTTGAATGCATTACTTATCTCAGATAATGGTTTTACATCACTTTATTATTATAATAATTATTAATTTTTTGAGTTATGTTTACTAATTACAATTCAGCATTTAGTCCATAACAGTCCAATTTGATCTATTACAGTTCAGTCTGGTCCAACTCATTCCAGTTCAGTCCATAATGGTCCACTTCAATCCATTTTGGTGTACGTACCTAAAAATAGGGAGAAAAAAAAAAGGTTTGGGTTGGGAGTACTATATTGCTATCAATTATTTGAGTAATATTTATTGTAACTATATGACAATCTTCTTAAGAGAATAAAAAAATTGAAAGATATATTTGAAACTTAAAAATTTTAGTTATATAAAAAGAAATTAGGAAAATATAGTGCATAACAAAAATAGTTAGAAAAATATGAACTTAAAAAAATTAAATCAATCAAAAACACCATAAATGATAAAATTATATATTTGTAAAAATAGAGAACTATAAATTACTTTTAGAGTTTATTTAATTTTTGGGGAGAACAAATTATCTACAATAAAATTTAGATAATAAGTTATATATTATACCGCATTTAAAAATAATTATATATTTCCATGTATTGCACATGTTTGCGACTAGTTATTATCAAACTCCAAAAGAAAAAAAAAACTATTAATTATTGTATAAAAATTAAGAAGGTGAAAATTGTAATATAAGTTTTTATATTTCCAATATATAAATATATCTGGACCCATCTTGTTTATTTTTAATAGAATTGTACTCTACACTCCACAAACATTTTCATACTATTGTCTCTTGTGCAGAGTAAGGCGGAATTCAAAGTTGATATTTTACTTGGTGTTTTTGTGGAGGGACTTCTAGCCAAGTTGAGATCAGTTGTTATAGAGCAACATATTAGTTTTGAGTTGGGTTTCAAGGAAGGGCTAATAGATCTTCTCATCTTGTTAACCCAAATTAAACTTGGGTTAAATGATGCTGAGAAAAGACAAGCAAGTGATGATTTTGTGAGGAGTTGGTTAGCAAAGCTTAGACGTGTTGCTTATGACATTGATGATGTGCTAGGCGAGTTTGGCTATAACATTCTTCAGCAAAAGGTACTAAACTACTCTTCACCCTCTAATGACATTATCAATATGGCAAACAAAATTAAGACCATCAACGAATCGTTAAATAGACTTAAAGGTGACATTGATAGTTATGATCTTCGGGCGGAGCTTAAGAATTCGATCCCTGATATTAGCTTTAACATGGAGATAGACTCCTTCCTTGATGATTCAAAAGTTAATCAAAATGTTGGAAATAACATTGTTGAAGCAACCTATTGTGATAGTGTGATAGAAATCACAGAGACTCTTCCCCAATATGAATTAACAGAATATGATTATTGGTCCATATTCAAGAAAAGAGCATCTGCAAATGGAAGACTTCTAACTCCAAATTTGGAGAAAATTGGAAAGGAGATTGTTAAAAAATGTAAAAGGGTTCCATGGGCTGCAAGATTTTTAGGGGGAATAATGTACTTTATACATGATAAAGATGAATGGCTATCGATTCAAAATAATAAAATTTGGGATTTATTGGACAATGATAACAATGGAGTGTTTCACATATTAAAGTTAGGTTATGATCATCTTCGAACACCATCTTTGAAACGATGTTTTGCATACTGTGCAATTTTCCGTAAAGATTATAACATGAAAAAGGACGAAGTAATTCGGCATTGGATGGCTGAAGGGTTCCTTGAACCATCTAAAGAAGGTAATACGGTGATGGAAGATATTGGTAACACGTATTTCAATATTTTGTTGGCTACTTCCTTTTTCCAAAATGCTAGAAAGGATGCCTATGGTGATACTATTAGTTGCAAAATGCATAATTTGGTGCATGATTTTGCTATTTCAATTTCAAAATCTGAAATTCTAATTTTGGATGGAGATTCTGTGGATAATGTTAGTAAAGTACAACCTTTATTTGTCCGATCTAATGGTGAAACAACACCAAGAACTTCATTTAGTGGAGATAGTTTCATAAAAATCCGCACATTAATTTCAGAAAATCTAGACTTTGATGACATGTTATCAAATTTTAAATGCTTACGTGTTTTAAAATTATCTGGGCATAGTATAATAGCGTTGCCAGATTCAATTGAGCAGTTGATACATTTGAGGCTTCTCCACATCTTGCACACTAAAATTAAGGAATTACGAAAATCCATTACCAAACTCTACCATTTGCAAACTTTAAGAATCGAAGCATGCCCTAATCTCAAGAAGCTTCCGGAAGACCTAAGCAATTTGATTAACTTGAGACATATTTGTATTAATACTGGTCAGTACAAAGATTGTCTACTCAAAAATATGGGACAGTTGACTTGCCTTCAAACATTGAATTTTTTTGGTGTGGGTCAAGATGAAGGTTATAGGATTAATGAAATAGGACCCTTAAAGAATCTTAGAGAGATAAACATATACAATTTAGAGAAGGTGACAAATGAGGAAGAAGCCAAAAGTGCAAAACTAAAAGAAAAAGAAATATTAAAGTTGGGATTATACTGGGAAGATAAATATCCAAATGCAATGGACCGGTATGATAAAGATGAAAAGGTGTTGGAAGGCCTCCATCCTCACCCAAATTTGAAAAGCTTAACAATCAAAAGGTATGGAGGAAAGAAATTCCCATCTTGGGTTAATGATTTGTCGCTATTTCACAATCTGATTCATATCAAATTGAATTTTTGTAGGGAATGTGAAGAAGTTCCCACTCTGGGGCAATTACCTTGTCTTAGGGTTCTTAAAATAAACCATTTGTACAAGGTAAGAATTAGAAGAAGTATAGGAAGTAAGTTTTACAGTTGTTATGGGAGTTACAGAAATACTACTACATTATTTCCGGTATTGAGAATACTCAAATTGGCGGGGATGTCTGGCTTAGAAGAATGGAAGGATGCAAAGGAGTTGACAAGCGCAGGTGAGGTGTTGTTGGTGTTTCCTTGCCTTGAGAAGTTGATTATTATAGGGTGTCATAAACTGAGAGATTTGCCAAGTGTCCCGTTAGTTATTCAACACTTGGAGATAATAGGGTGTGGTATTGATGATGAACTACTCAGTGGGCTACAATTCTGTACATCTCTTCAATACTTGAAGATTGAGCACTGTCCGAATCTGAAATCAATTCCAGGTGTCCCGTCAGTTATTCAACACTTAGAGATAATAAGGTGTGGTATTGATGAACTAACCAGTGGGCTACAATTCTGTACATCTCTTCAATATTTGAAGATTGGGAACTGTCGGAATCTGAAATCAATTCCAGAATCACTGCACTCCTGCGTTTCCCTTCAGAAATTCGTAGTAGAGCATTGTCCTGAGCTGAGGTCATTGCCAGGTGTCCCGTCAGTTATTCAACACTTGGAGATAATATGGTGTGGTATTGATGAACTAACCAGTGGGCTACAATTCTGTACATCTCTTCAATACTTGAAGATTGGGGACTGTCGGAATTTGAAATCAATTCCAGAATCACTGCACTCCTGCGCTTCCCTTCAGAAATTCGTAGTAGAGCATTGTCCTGAGCTGAGGTCATTGCCAGGTGTCCCGTCAGTTATTCAACACTTGGAGATAATATGGTGTGGTATTGATGAACTACCCAGTGGGCTACAATTCTGTACATCTCTTCAATATTTGAAGATTGGGGACTGTTGGAATTTGAAATCAATTCCAGAATCACTGCACTCCTGCGCTTCCCTTCAGAAATTCGTAGAAGAGCATTGTCCTAAGTTGAGGTCATTGCCAGGTGTCCCGTCAGTTATTCAACACTTGGAGATAATATGGTGTGGTATTGATGAACTACCCAGTGGACTACAATTCTGTACATCTCTTCAATATTTGAAGATTGGGGGTTGTTGGAATTTGAAATCAATTCCAGAATCACTGCACTCCTGCGCCTCCCTTCAGAAATTCGTAGTAGAGCATTGTCCTAAGCTGAGGTCATTGCCAGGTGTCCTGTCAGTTATTCAACACTTGGAGATAATAGGGTGTGGTATTGATGAAGTACCCAGTGGGCTACAATTCTGTACATCTCTTCAATATTTGAAGATTGAGCGCTGTCAGAATCTAAAATCAATTCCAGATTTAGGAGAACTATTTCATTCTCTTATTAATTTAAAAATTAGCAACTGTGCCGATCCAAGACTGAAGCTTTTGCGAGAAGGCCGCTTAAAGACTTTGGAAATCGGTGGGTTTATTGAAGAGTTGGATGCTTTCCCGATTCTGCGTTATCCTTTCATTCGATACTCGCACGCGTCCCTCAAAAAGCTAATATTGTTTGGGAGGCCTACACTCAACTCTCTCCCGAACGAAATTAAACTCTTCACTGCCCTTGAAGAGCTGCAGATACTGAACTTTAACGGAATGGAAGCTTTGCCTGATTGGTTGAGCTATCTTTCTTCTCTTCAAAAGCTGTCTCTTTGCTACTGCAAAAAGCTGATGTATCTTCCCATTCCACACCTCACCAATTTAAAACATCTGCACATTGATTATTGCCCCAATTTAGAGGAAAGATATGCAGAAGGGAGCGGCGCTGAGTGGTTCCAGATTACCCATGTTCCAAACATCAGAATCAATGAAGAATACGACTTTTACGACTCTGACTATGACGAATTTGACGTCTTTGATCACTCTGAAGATGAGTAGTAAGTATATTCCATTTCCTACTGGCCCCCAATTTATTTATGTAATTCTTTTTTAAACGGGCTATTCTTAAATTTCACATCTTAACATTTTAAGTTAATTATAAAAATATAAATATTTTAGATTAATGCATATTGAATTAATTAATAGAAATTTATCTCACCAACCACACTGATTACTGGAATTTTTCAAAAAATCTGAAACTTTGCACTTCACAATGCATGTCCTCCTGGCAATTATCAGAGCCTGCTTTTTGTCCATTCATGATAACATGCATACTCATTCTTTTTCTCAGCGTTTCTTCTAACCTTCACTTATTGGTGTCAAATTGATTATGTCCATTGATGAAAACATACTCATTCTTTTCAATTTCATGAGCTGGAATTCTAATATAATACATGGAGCAGCTCTTGTTTTCAGGGCTTTGTAAAAGTTGGAAATAGATTTTGTTAATTTGGACTGCAGGGTCATAATTCCTATGTTTATTTAAGTGAATTTATTTTGGGAAATTGGAGTTGGGTTGCATAAGAATGAGATTAGACATTGGGTGGGAGCAGGTCTTGCTTATTTTTGTTTTCATGTTTGGGTTGGAAGGTCAGTTTTACTGTTCCATGAAGTTATGTGATCCCCAGTCTACTAGTGGAAGCAAAGCTTAAATTTCTTATAAAGTTGTAGACAGCACTGAAGGTGTTGATGGTTCTAATATATTTATATATCGGTTTTAGCTTTTGAAGGTTTCTAACACATTTTAATTTTTTTGGCTAAATCATGAAGCTTGCAAGAAGATTCCATCTTGGAAAATAACCAACTCAATGACAACTGGTGCCAAGGTACTTCAGGATTGGAAAATAACCAACTCGATGACAACTGATGCCAAGGTACTTCAGGTCTGCTTTCACTTTACCATTTCAGATACGTGCATATAACTTACTTCTTAATTAATTGGTGCTTTGTGAGATCCAATTCAGTTAATATATATTTGTACAGTGATTGGGTTCTGTACCCATTGTGCCTATCTGCATAAACAAAATTGTTAGTCTATGTAAAGGTGTGCATGTCAACTCCATATATGTGTTCATATGTCACCAAGACAGTGTATAGAGTTTGATTGAGTAGTCAGATCACAGAATTATGGTTTGACACTCTTTGACATGAAAGTCATTCCATGCATCAGGTATTATTATAGCTTAACCTGAGCAAATGTCATTTGCTTTCACTCTTTTAATTGCTAACATGTATATATTAAACTAATTGCTAGGAGCATGGGATGTTAAAAAAATAACAACATGTGGACACTAGGGACAACATATCTATTGTGTTCAGCCAGAGGAAAAATTAATTTACTTATGGAGTTTTTAATCTAGCTGCAAGCTAATGGAAGCTTATAAGATTTGGTAAGTTTTCTCAAATCATCTCTTATGTTTGAATAATTAGAGTACTAATTCAATCTGATAAGTATATCATTCATGCCAAAAAAGTTTAACAATTTTCAGATCTTAATGGTCAAGAGTTTAAAATAATCTCCACTGTTTTGTGTGGTTGGTGAAGATGACACACCATTAGCACCAGCTGCAGCGGTTGAAGTTGCACGCTGCCTTTTCTATGATTTTCATGTCCCTTTACTGGTTGATTTACACCTGGGTATAACCTGCGAGGTTTCTCTGTTAATTATTCAGAACCTTTAAGCAAATAATTAAAGATTACAACAAATTATAAAAAAATAAAATAAAATAAAAAATTGAGAGAAGAGAGAATGAGAGAGTGAATACAATATTTGCAACACTTTGAAACCTTGAGTAAAAGACTATGAAGCCTTTTCTTTAGTCCATTAACCCTCATAAAATTAGATTCAATTAAGGTTTTCCATCTATTTTGGTGTTTTCTTCCTGCAAGCTTTACGTTATTTTCATACCCAACAGGTGACCATTCTGATTGTTCTAAATCAAGCAATTGTTTGGAGGATAGATCCCACTCACTTGCATATATGGTGATGGACCAGTATCTGTAAACTGACCACGTTGTTGAAACATTCTGACAACTTCCATAGCAATTTAGAAAAGGCAAGATGCAATAAATGTTAATATCTCACTGAAGTGCCTGGTTATGCATAACTTTGCTCGTTTCCTAATTATTTTATATTTATTTTATTTTAACAAATGGGTAAGTTGTGATTCTTGTGAATGAGTTGGATGTTATTGGTTATTGAGGATGCTAACCAAAAATAGATCACATAGATTCAGGTTCTACTTGGTTTAATATTTATTTTTTAAAACTATACACAATTAATGACCACTTAAGTCCTGTGATGAAACCTTTGGTGCCATTCATCACAGATGAAACCTTTTGTCAATTGTAGTTAGTCCCCGCAAGAGATAAAAGGAGCTTTGGAGATCGAGGACTCTATTTGGATCTTCCATGATTGTTTTGAGCATACTTTTGAAATAGGCAATCATACTTCTAGTTGACTCCTATATCTTCATTCCTCTACTCCGTTTTCCCAAGACTGTTTACTTCATGACATAATTTTATTGATGTCATGTTTAGTTAAATTCAATTGAGACAATATGCCTATTGTTTCCAGCTGGCAGAACAATTGATAATAATTGCAAGCTGATGAACAGAGGAGGAATGTATATACTTAATATTGAGAGAGCAATCTTCAAGGACAAGGAGGAAGCTGGGGTTGGGCTGATAATCAGAGTTGCACGGGACTACTTATAGCTGTGATGAGTAAGAGAAGTTTGTTTATGAATCCAACGAAATCGAGGTGATTGTTGTTGACTGCTGATAGAGAGCTGAGTTTTGCAAACTATCAAATATATTAAGGTACATATGATCTGTTTGCATCTGGGAAAATAATCAACTTGATTCAACTAATGCCAAGGTACATATGATCTGTTTTTCCTTTACCATTTGGGATTTGTATATATAATTTACTTCGAACTGTATTTATATATAGTCAGTGTGTTATGTAGCCAACGTGCATATCTGCATAAACAAAACTTTTAGTCCATGTAAAGTTGTGCATGTGAACTCCAGATATGTGTTCAGATGTCACCAAAACAATGTTTAGATTGAGTACAGTTGGATTGATGAATTGTAGTTTTTCAATTTTTGATATGAAACTCATTCTGTGTGTCTAGTATTGTTATTGCTTAGCTTGAACAGTGTGAAATGTCCTTTGCTTTGACGCTTTTAGTTGCTGACATGGATATGACAAACTAATTGCTAGGACCCTAGGATGTTAAAAAGCTAACAAAACTAACAACACATGGATTCTCATTGTTAAAAGAATTAAAAGACTATTCAATTAGTTAAATATGTTGCCTTGATATGCAGGCACTGGGTACAGCATATCTATTGTGTTTAGCTGGAGGAAAAATTTATTCATTGAGCTTTAACGCTGCCAAGAAAATGGAAGAGAAGAATATCCGTCACTGAAAGATGTGCAAAGGGGAGCGGTGCAGAGTGGGTGGTCTAGGATTTCTTTCCCACATTCCAAATATCATTTTTTGTTAATTTTATCAGAGAAGAAGCAGTTTGAAGATCATATACATTATTAAGATGGATGACCAGTAAGTTCTCTCACCTCATCCTCCTTTCTTTTCTAATACTCTCCTTAACAACATAAGAGTGTTTTTTTTTAATTGCTCCCAATTCCTTCATTTCTCCTTTAATCAATAAAAAGTTGCCATTAAGTGCAGACACTAGGGACAGCATATCTATTGTATTCAGCCGGAGGAAAAATTTATTAACTTATGGACTTTTAATCTAGCCACAAGCTATAGGAAGTTCATGAGAATTGGTAAGTTTCCGTAATCTTTGCTTGTCTTCAAATATATGAAGTACTAATTCAATCCAATAAGTATACCATTTATGCCAATTATCCCCTCTTCCCTTTCACTTTTCCTTACAATAGTGTCTATTTCATCTTGGTATTCTGATGATATTCTAATACTTGTAGTATTCACGTGTTGATGTCATTGTATCAATGTTGTAAGTGATAGGTAGCACTTGACATTTCTTCTAATGTAAAAGCCACCAGAATTCCTTATTTATCAGAGGATTTCTTTTTCCGATGTCAAGGATACTTCACTCACCACCCATTTTGGAGCCTAATCTTCTTTTGGTTGTCAGAGCTGTTTGGCCAGCTTTGACACCTATATGTGCTTAGTTGGAGGCATTAAATTTTGACAATGTTGGAGCCTCTGCATATGTTCTGTGGTAACTTTTCGTCTTTGTAAGAATTGAAGTTCTGGAACAAGAACTGCTACTACCTACCAACAATGCAGGAGGTGCCCTTGCTTTCTATGGAAAGCTAAATGGAAGATTCCCGGAGTGGTTGTCAAAGCTGGATGCTTTGTTTCTTACTGTTTGCTAGAGTTGCATTGGTAGAAGATTGGTCATATTCCAAGAATCACAGTGGGGAAATTTAAATTGGTTCCAATGCAATTGACTTAGTAAAATTTGTAAGTTCTCTCATTAACATCTTCTTCTCTTTTCATTTCTCTCTTCCAACAAAACCTATTGTCAATCCTAATTTTTGGTTCTTTTCTACTTTCAATTTTGTATACAAGTTTCTAAATTTGTTGTTCATATACTATTTCCAGATTTGGTTATCCATCTGTAAACACGAAATCTCTACACCTTCATTTTCCAATTAGCGATATCACTTCAATTTTATTTCAAACTTGTTTACAATGTAGTACAACAAATTTTTCTGGGTAGTGAATGTAGGCCTTCATATCTCTCTCTCTCTCTCTCTTTTCAATCAATTTATTTATTTGTTTATTTTTTTGGTTAGTTCTTATTAAAAAAAGAAGGTTAGTTTTACATATAAATTTCTGCTCTACTTCTTACTATTGCATTTTCCCTATAAAGTTTTGACTTGTCAGTTTTCTAATAATTAAGGCGCTTTATTTGTCCAAATTTCAAGTCATTTCTATAGTATCACTTTGACCCTTACTTTGTTAATGTCATGAAATTTTTTGAATTTTTTTTTTCAAACTTTAGAATAATTGATTGCATCAATTATTTATTTTACCCTAATCAGAGTTGTGCATGAACTTAAAAGTCCCGTATATTGTACCACATAAGGAAGCATCTTGAGACTCAATTCAAATTGAACCAGACCCTGATTGCATTTTTGTTTTTTCTGAGATCAATTTATGACCATGGATACGACATAGTACTAGTAATTAGAATACTTGAAGATTGCACTGGAATTATATTGATTTTATTGTCTTGAGTTCTCTCTCTCTCTCCTAAAAAAATTCTGGTTGTAGGTCATATTGAACTATATCATATACTTGTTTTTAAGTTTTTACCAGTATACATAGTTGACAACACTTCTGACAAAGCATTTGGTGAGGCCAAGGATTTTCTTGTACATAGGCTATAGTTTGATCCATTCTCTATATAACTAGCAATGTATATTTTCCTTCCATAATATACGGATGCTTGATAATTCTTCTGCCTTTCAAATCCTATGTTATTTATTGTGGTTTCCTAACATAAGGCTTTCATGCAAATGACTTCAACAGCTTTCGGGATTATGAGGTAGAGATCTATAGATAGTCTTTTTACATGTTGGTTGTCATTAAATTCATTTATACACATCTCTATTAGAAATTTAAAAGTACCATATTCAGTTAAGGTTTTCCACTATTGTGTGGTTTTCTTCTTGTAACCTTGACATGATGGTCTTACCCAACAGGTGACCATTCTGGTTGCTCTAGATCATGCAAATAGTTGTAGGATTGTTCTCGATCCCTTAGATATAAGAAAATGGGCCTTTTCCCTATAAACACTAAATGTCTGTTATTTAATAGTTTTAATACATTTTGGTTGAGAATTTGGTTTTGTACTACCTATCAAAAAAGTTACTATTTTGAGTACTAATATAAGTAGTTCAAGCTACCACAGTGTTGATACATTCTGATGACTTCCATAACAATTTAGAAAAGGAAAAATGCATCATATGCTCCAATATTGTTGTTTCTTGATCCTTTTTACACGGCAGATTAGTAAGGAAGTTGCCCCTGAAACTGGATAAATGCATGACTCTGATAGTTTGTTAATTTTTTTTGGATATGAACAAATGGGTAAGTTGTGATTCTTGTGAATGAGTTGGATGTCATTGGTTGTTGAGGATGCTTGCCAAAAACAGATCACATAAGTTCTACTTTTTTTTTTTTTTTTTTTTTTTTATGGTTGATCACGTAAGTTCTACTCACAACATGCGTAAAGCATTTTGAGTCATTAGACAATTGATGACGATCCATGTCTTGCTATGACCTCTCATAATCTTTGCTGCTGTAAATTGCAGCTGAAACTTTTTGTCAATTGTCATTAATCCCTTGCAAGAGATAAAAGGAGCCTTTGGAGACTGAGGAGTCTTTTCAGATCTTCTCCAAATTGTTTTGAACATTCTTTTCCCCCTACTTATAATTATAATGTTGTCATCTTTACGCACTTGAGACAATTTGTCAAAGTGTTTACATGTACAGATATATAAATGATAGCAGATATTATCTAGCAAGTAGACGTTGTAATTAGAGCTTTGAATATTTGTTCACCCTGATGCACTTGAACCTCTTCATCACACTTGAATTTCTCACCAACAACGCACAATTAAAATCTCTCACATGGGAGAAATTCTTTTGTAATTTAATGAAAAGTGAAAGAATCATTCTCATTAGTCAATATCATGTTGATAGTGAAAAATAGGCTGTTATAAATGTGGATGGACTAATCTTTTATCTCCTCTTCATCTACTTGAACACACTACACTAACGTATTTGAAAATCACATAACCAAATAGGGAAAATATTTTCTGCAGTAAACTATACATTTAGGATAAGCTGCAATACTTGCTTATGGTGTGAGTAGCTCATTGCATCACTAAATTAAAATATCAGTGATCTTTCATTGTGTCAGTTAGAGGTCATGTAGTTTAGCACAAACTGGACAAAGATTAATTGCTCATTTTCCAGTTATTAAGATAAATATTTGATACATCCTGCTCTAAGGTCAAATATTGGTACATCCTTTGCTTTGACACTTTTAGTTGCTGACGTGGATATATTGAACTAGGAGCCTGGGATTTTAAAAAGCTAACAAAACTAACAACACATGGATTCTCATTATTCAAAGAACTAAAAATTTATTAATCAGTTAAATATGTTACCTCAATATGCAGGGACTGGCATATCTAATGTGTTCAACTGGAGGAAACATTTATTCATGGGGCTTTTAACCCACCTCAAATCCAACTGAAGAGCTAATATCCTGTCATTGCTCCAAATTAATTGAAAGATGTGCAAGGGGGCGTGGTGCAGAGTGGTCTTGGATTTCCCACATTCCAGATATCTATTTTAGTGAATACATTAAACCAGAAGCTGTCTGAAGATCATGTACATTATTAAGATGGATGACCAGTAAGTTTCAGACAATTAAAATCTCTGACATGGTAGAAGTTCTTTTGTAATATAAGAGGAAATGGAAAAGAATCAGTCTTCTTTTTGGTCAATCATATGTCAATGGTGAAAATTAGGCTATTATATATGTGGATGGACTCTACCCTAACATATTTGAGAATGTCTTAGACAGTAGTGGAAAGCCACCTATTGTTCTTACATGAGCTGTACATTTGCAAGAAGCTGCAATATCTGCTTATGGTGTAACTAGCTCATTGCAATATTTGCTTATGGTGTAAGTGGCCATTGCATTACTAAATTAAAAATACCTGTGATCTTTCATTGTCCCAATTAGAGGTCATGTAGTTTAGCACAAAAGATTCTAAGATTGCCCATGTTCCTGTGATTAATAAAAACCTTTGATACATTCTACATTCCTATTCTAAGCTCAAAGTCATTTATAATTTCTATGTTCTCTTCTGTTTGCTGTGAAGTTGACTCACTATTCATGATTTGTTCTATATATATATTACCATATTCTTGGGTTAACAATGTCTAAACAGTTTTATGTCAAACCATTAATTCATATTTATGTAACATATATTTATTACATAATTTTTGTGTATCTTCAATTTTTAGCTCTATTTCTTTGTGGTTATTCCGTGATGGTTGGATTTCTTTTAGCGCATCAAATATTTTTCAGAAATTAAGAGTTTTTTTTTTTAAGTAATTCATTTGAATTATCACCCCCCTTATGTTTTCATATTCTTTATTAATATTTAACTATGATTTCTGTAAGCCAAAGTTAGCCGCACTTGAAAATTCTTTTGATGTAACTGCCACCAGTAATTTCTTTTTTATCAGCGAATACTTTTTCCGTGTCAAGGATGCTTCGTGATTATTTGGGGCTGGGGTAACTTTTTATCTCTTCAAGAACTGAAGTTCAGGAGCAGGAGTGCTACTACCTACCAGCAAAGCAAGTGGCCCACTCACTTTCCATGGAAAGCTAAATGAAGAGCTGAAGCTTGAATTGGTTCCAAATTTCCAATCTAATTGTTTCATTGAAATTTGTGAGTTGTCACATTCTCTTCTTCATTTCATTTGTTCTCTCTTCCATCAAAACCTAACATGATTCCTTTTGATTCTTTTTTCTTCTTTCAATTTCATATATTATTATTATTAAATTTGTTGTTTTATACTACTTATAGATTTTGGTCATCCTTCATATCCCAATTAGTACTCATGCACTTCAGCACAGAGTGGTCCTAGATTGGCCCTATTCCCAATATCCAGATAAATATATGATTCCTATTCTAAGCTCAAAATAATATTAAATCCATATTTCTTCTCAAAGGTCCTTTTTTCTAACATTTCATTTTGGAATAAACTAGTTCATTTTACAATTAATTTACCATATTTCTTATCCATTTATTAAAGCGATTTCCCTTCAATTTTTGTGTCAAACTTGTATATCTATGTACTGCAACATATTCTGTTGCATAGCATATGTAAACCTTCAAATTTTTGTTTCAAACAAACCCCTCAAATTTTTTGGATTTATTTTACCTAGGAAATTCTGGTCTGTTACTATTGCATTGTCTTCACTATAATGTTTTGACTTATCAATTTTCTAATACTAATGGCTATTATAGAATATTAAGAAATAGCATTTTGTATATGCTTTGTTCATAATCAGATTTCACTTTAAAAATGAAAAGCTAGAACCATATGCTTTCTCAGTCTCTCTATATATTGACCATCTAGCTATCACATCTGCTGCATGTGTTCATTTGAGGACTCAATATGCCTCCTAATTGCAGCCAGGAAACTACTATAAAGTTCATATATATGCTTATGTGCACAAATGCATGTATTCCAGAACCATGCAAGAATCCAATAAGCGAATTCTTGAGCATCATTCATCTCTCTTACATTTCTCTCTGTTATAGGAGATAAAAGGAGCAGCAAAACCAACATATACATGAAGGCATAAATACACTGTGAAAATGGCTCTACTTGACTGCATGCAAAGAAATGGTGACAATACTAAAAGTCCTATCAGCCCCTCTTTGAAGCTTCTCCAAGGTAATTCCAACCATGCCATCGTGGTTTAAGCATCCTACATAAATTTGTGTCTTGGTCCTGGTGGTAGAGAGGTTTCTGGTACATACTTAGACCGTCACTTTTAAACCATATACAGCATTTTCAGCTTGGTATTTGTTAAAGGCTTCATTTAATTTTGAATGAAAATTCCATGACTTGAACACACTTTTTATAAGGTTCAAAGTGGTTGCCTACCTCCTCATCTCCTACATTTGGAAAGGATCTTGACCCAGAAGGAATATGTTCATCATTACAGGAAATGAGTTCCCACCAAATTGAAGAAGGCCAAGAATTTGAGACATACTCTCAGCATGAAGAAACATAATTGGGATGTTAGCACCACACCTTCTTGGGTTGTCAGGTTGGATGGTGATGAAGATGAAGAAGATCCTGAATTCTATGGAGCCCCAGGTAATATTTTTTACACCCTTACTTTGTGCAACACATTTATTCCCATGTTTTTTTCTTTCTTTATTATTTTACTGCTTTTGTGAGGTAAAATGGAAACACTCCAACATGATTCCTAATTCTTAATGCCCCTTATCATTATTTTCAGCATTTGAATCAAGGTTGGCTCCTAAGGGGTACAAGGAAACCACTAGACATAATCCAAGAGCAATTCATAAGAATTTCAGGAAGCATGTTTTAGAAAGCACTGTCAATCTTACTATTAAAAAGAAAAACAGATGCCTGCAAGTCTTAAAAGGATATTAACTGAAACTGTAACTGAAAATTTGGCATCAGCTTTCGCTGTGGTATCAGAAATTCGGAGTTCTTTCCACAAATTTATTCTGTCTCTGTTGCTACTGAAAGAGGAAAGCAAGATAATAAGGGTGAGCAAATATGGATAAGGTTGTTTCAGCGAAGGAGTATCTAATGCATAAACTTGAGCTCCAGTGATATCAAAGGCAATGAGTCCAAAGAGAGCTCCTGGTGATATGGGTGTGGTATGAGGGATGCTGTGACTTGCTCCAACATGAGGAATTGTTCAAATACACAGCTATGAGTTCAGTTAGAAACCGAATATTGCCCATGCCAATTTCCACCAATTTGCATTCAGCTAAAGACTCGCCATCACACACTCAGATCTCAGCCAATACTCATAATTTTTTTTTTTTTTTGGTGTCAATTTTGATCCTGAACGTATATGGAGACATCTTAACGAGCTTCAATTAGTTTTTCACCCGAATGTACCAATACTAAAAACCATCACCATCAGAAATGCATTATCTGATGCTACTTATTCTTTTGAAGTTCCATTGTACAGTCTTTGGTAACCATGGGATGCATTTGATAAATGGTATGAAATCGCCTGGTCAAATTTATGTCAATATTTAGTTATCTAAACAAGGCCCTAACCATGTTATGGATTCCAAGTGCTATGGTATAATTTCTCTTTATGGTATATTATAATTCATATCTCATGTATATTTCTCGTGTGCAGTTTGTTGGAAAGAAAATCATTGCATAATCCTCCAAGCCAATCGAGAGGGGAACCCAACTGTTGATAAAGAAACGAATTTCTGAGCTGTTTTTGACTTCCATGTATCGATAAGTAGTTTATTTATGTATATAAAGATTTCCTTCCTTTGTTCGAAGAAGAGTTTTCTAGTTACCAAAAAAATGTTTTGCAGCATGTAAGTTGAAAAAAGTCCAAACCAATGCAACAAATGTGAATATCTGCCTTTATAATATAGGTTAAAGACATGCTTTAATGCATTGATAGTACCAAATTACTAAGTCAGCTGCCATTTTGGATTTGTTATTGTATTTTTAAGTGTTATTGTTATCAATCTCATAATAGCCAATTTTAGTTGGTATAGCTTGTAATTCGTGCGATGGCTTAAGAGCGGTAAGAAGATGATGGTTGTATTGTATTAGGGTAACAGGTTTATGAACTGATCATGCATTTCTTTATAAAATAAATAAATAAATATATGAATAAAAAACTAATCATTCAATTTGAGGAAAAGGAGACCGTTTTAAAGCTAGGCCGGATTTGTTCATACCCAACCAATAGCTGGGCCTAGCAGTAGGCCTGCAACAAACTATTTGGATTTCGAAGCTATCTTACTGGACATCGTTCATGATGAAATGATTCTGGAGAGTTGGCTATGTTGGTTGCTCTTCTTTTATGTCATCCTTAATTAATTTTATTTATTCTCTTTGCTTATGTCCTTTTGCTTTTATCTTTAATTATTATTATAATATCATTTGTTAAGGTGCAACTAAAAGTGACTTAAAAATCCGCTTGAGCCACGTGTTTTACAATATGTTCTTTTTATTTTTATTTTTTTTTATGTGATTGCTATTTTTACTAACAATATTTAAACTTTGGTAAAAAGAATTTGTTAAAAATTTGGAATATTCTGTTACTAATATTAATGGAAGGGAGTGAGTATCATTTTATTCAAACCTTAAGGGAGGGAAATTTTTTTTCCTTTCATATTTGGGAGGTGAGAGTCATTCTCCCAAACCTTAAGGGAAGGGAGTGTAATTTGCCCTTAATTTTTTTTTTTTTTTTTTAGGCTAAACATGGTCGCTTGGTTTGGGTTTCTTAAAAAAGTATCAAATTTCATCCACATAGTGAAATGTTAAAAACTGATTTATTTTTTGAACAGTACTCATGATTGTAGCATTAACATATGAATGAAATTGCCTTTGGTAATTGTTGAATTTTAAATAAAATATCTAAGAAAAAGAGGATATGAGAATACAACACTATCTTTTTTTACCCTAATGTGAAAAAAAAAAAAAGAATAGAAAATTGATATAACACTTTATTTTTTTTAACTCTTTATGTGATGTAGGATATGACAAAATTAGTGTTATGTATAATAGTTGTAGGGACTGGGTTTGGGCACTGCTCGCTTTGGATGAGTGGACTCAAACCCAGCTAGCCCCATACAATGAATTTGTAGAGAGCGGGTCAAAGGGCCGGGCTCTAGCATATGGACAACAGTTAGTATGGTGTTCATGGCCACCAAACAGAGATGAATCGATTTTGACAAAGAGAGTTTATTCTCGGCACAATCTGGGGAGCTTCCTTCTTGTTAGGACCAGTGAGCCTCATTACAAAAGTTCTGCCAGTCCCCCCTTTCTAGAAGAGTTTCTTACATTATATACCCCTTTTCAGTTGATCCTAACCCTACATTTGTTGATCAAGCAGGTCACTACTTGAGTGCTTGTCCCATCAGCCGTTTTTACATCCTTTTGTGAGTTGTTGCTACCAGGGCAGCATTGTTCAGGGGTCATTTCCTCATTAATGCGACCAGAATGTCAGCGGCGAGCATTTAATGCGGAGGTGACAGTTTATCTTGGATTTGCTTCTCCACCATCCTTCCATGGCCGACGCGTTATACTTGTTCCTTTTCCTAGGATGCTTTGGGACGCTGCCTTTGGTGGTGTTTTGCTCTTCCTTTCCATGATCTCGGCTGGCTGAGGACAGGATTGTCCTCGGCAGTGCTTCTTGGTAATTGAAGCTTCCTTGATTCGTCTTCAGACATTTCTTCCTCCTCGGCATGGGCCTTAGGCTTGGTACAAAGTGGGCCGGGGTTGCCTAATTCTTTGGCCCCACAATAGCCCCTCAAAATCCTACTGTTCGGCTATTCGGACGAGGAGGAGGATTTTGATATCCTCGAGCCTACGTCATGGCTTGCCCCCAGTCAGTGCTGGAGTCCCTTCGCTTGTCTAAGGCACGCTTTTGGGGCTTCGATGTACGAGGCGCGCCTTTATTAGTGTCCTCGCGAAGTGGTGCAGATCCAACGGTTGAGAATTTCTTTGGAAATTGTGCGAGGTTTCTTTCGTAGTTGAGGATTTCTTGGGAAGTTGAGCGGGATTTGCTTTGCCGTATCTCTTTCCCCGAATTTCATGCGGATTAATTTTCACCAGATTTCACCTTCTATAAAAGGCCCTTTGGGGGAATGGTTCTTTCTCATTTATAAATCCTCACATTCAGCAAGAACTTCGAGCTCTCAACACTTAAGGCATTTCCAAGGACTTTGCCAAGATCGAGATCAAGGCTTAGGGAATGAGATAGCCCTGGATAAAGGCAAGGGCAAGGAAGCCAAGCCCTTTTCAAGAACCAAGAATGTTGCCCAGATCTTTAGCGGTGCAGTTGAGGCAGAGGAAGCAAAGGCCAAAGATGTTCCTTCCTTTCAACCGAGCAAGAAAGAAGACCCTCCTCCTTCAGCCAAGAACCAAAGCGAGCGTGGATCGCATCAAACTTTCGGTGTGGCAAAGTTTGGGTCTCACATTGATGGTAGGACCTCGATGGAGGTTAGCAAGATTGCTGAACGGTGGATGCCCAAGTGTTGCCATCTCCAATGCTTAATTATCATGAAACTGGGAGAGAATTAGGGGAACATCCTAAGATGGGGCCATCAGGTGCTTCCATCTCTTCTTCTTTCTCATCGCCGGTACCACCCATACTGGCTCGGTTTGTTGTCGGTAGCCTTAAAATAGGTCTGCCTCGGCTTTTATTTTTATAGCCGACTTTAGGACAAGTCTGCCAAAGCCTCTGCTTTTGTAATTAGTTTTAGAACAAGCATGCCAAAGCCATTTGGTGTATGATTTACTTTTCCTTTATTTAATAAAGAAATGGCTGCACATTTTACTTTACGAATTTTTTCTTTTCCCTGCAGTAATTGCTGTGTGTGTGTGTTGTTATTATTTAATTATTTATATATATTTTTTATGGGATTTGGGACTGGTGTTGTTGATGGTAGCGCAAAGTTGTCACCTTGACTTTAACACAGCCGACAATGGCATCCAGCCGCTAACTTTAAACAGGCCAACTATGTGGTCATAATCAATAGCATAGCCATTGTACTTTATACCGCAAACTGTGCAACCATGAAAGGACGTTGGGTTTAAAGTAAGCCATCCGGGGGGATCCTCGTGCATTAAGGCTCTATTCGTCGTACATAATGATGTCACGGCGTCGGTTTTCCCCAAGCGTCTAATCCAAGGATCCAGGCACGCTTTAGGTTCTGTCTAGGACTTAGTTTTTTTTTTTTTTTTTTGAAGTACTTAGTTTCCCCATAAGTTTGAGTCCGAGAACCACACAAGACCTTGGTTCTATCTAGGACTTAGTTTCTTCTCAAAGTACCTAATTTCCCTATAGGTTTAAGTCCGAGGACCATGCAAGACCCTAGTTCTGTCTAGGACTTAGTTTCTTCTCAAAGTACCTAGTTTCCCCATAGGTTTGAGTCCGAGGACCATGCAAGACTTTGATTCTGTCTAGGACTTAGTTTTTTCTTGAAGTACCTAATTTCTCCATAGGTTTGAGTCCTAAGACCATGCAAGACCTTGGTTCTGTCTAGGACTTAGTTTCCTTCTTGAAGTACCTAATTTTCCCATAGGTTTGAGTCCGAGGACCATGCAAGACCTTAGTTCTGTCTAGGATTTAGTTTCCTTCTTGAAGTACCTAATTTCCTCATAGGTTTGAGTTCGAGGACCATGCAAGATCTTGATTCTGTCTAGGACTTAGTTTCTTCTCAAAGTACCTAGTTTCCCCATAGGTTTGAGTTTGAAGACCATGCAAGACCCTGGTTCTGTCTAGGAATTAGTTTCCTTCTTGAAGTACCTAGTTTCTCCATAGGTTTGAGTCCAAAGACCATGCAAGACCTTGGTTCTGTCTAGAACTTAGTTTTTTCTTAAAGTACCTAGTTTCCCCATAGGTTTGAGTTCGAATACTATGCAAGACCTTGGTTCTGTGTAGGACTTAGTTTTTTCTTGAAGTAACTAGTTTCCCCATATGTTTGAGTCCGAGGACTATACAAGACCTTGATTCTGTGTAGGACTTAGTTTTTTCTTGAAGTACCTAGTTTCCCCATAAGTTTGAGTTCGGGGATCATGCAAGACCTTGGTTCTGTCTAGGAATTAGTTTCCTTCTTGAAGTACCTAGTTTCCCCATAGGTATGCAAGACCTTGGTTCTGTCTAGGACTTAGTTTTTTCTTGAAGTACCTAGTTTTCCCATAGGTTTGAGTCCGAGGACCATGCAAGACTTTGGTTCTGTCTAGGATTTAATTTTTTTCTTGAAGTACCTAGTTTCCCCATAAGTTTGAGTCCAAGGACCATGCAAGACCTTGATTCTGTCTATGACTTAGTTGTTCGTGAGGACCAGCCCTATAATAGAGGTACAGAGCATATGGATGATGCCAGGAGCCCCTAGAGCTGTGTCCCACATAGTAATCCACTCCATATAATCAGCACTGCGAAGTGTTGACTTGAGCGAGCGTTGAGTTATGACAAAGACCGTGTATGTTCTTGGAAACAATGGTGGTGCTTTCGTGCAGCATGCACTGCCGTTAAAGTGGCCCTCTCCAGGGACTCTTACTGATGGGAGCTCAAGCCCACCTTAACTAATCGTTGCACTCGCCATCACACAGGCCCTTCTCACAGACGGTACCAATTGTAGGAACTGGGTTTGGGCACTGCTCGCTTTGGATGAGTGGACTTAAACCCAGCTAGCCTCATATAATGAATTTGTAGAGAGTGGGTCAAAGGGCCGGGCTCTAGCACGTGGACAACAGTTAGTATGGCGTTCATGGCCACCAAACAGAGATGAACCGATTTTGACAAAGAGAGTTTATTCTCGGCACAATCTGGGGAGCTTCCTTCTTGTTAGGACCAGTGAGCCTCGTTATAGAAGTTTTGCGAGTCCCCCCCCCTAGAAGAGTTTCTTACATTATATACCCATTTTCAGTTGATCCTAGCCCTACATTTGTTGATCAAGCAGGTCACTACTTGAGTGCTTGTCCCATCAGCCGTTTTTACATCCTTCTGTGAGTTGTTACTACCAGGGCAGCATTGTTCAGGGGCCATTTCCTCATTAATGGGGCCAGAACGTCAACGGCGAGCATTTAATGCGGAGGTAACAGTTTATCTTGGATTTGCTCCTCCACCATCCCTCCATGGCCAACGCGTTATACTTGTTCTTTTTCCTTGAATGCTCTGGGACACTGCCTTTGATGGTGTTTTACTCTTCCTTTCCATAATCTCGGTTGGCCGAGGACAGGATTGTCCTCGGCAGTGCTTCTTGGTAATTGAAGCTTCCTTGATTCGTCTTCGGACATTTCTTCCTCCTCGGCGTAGGCCTTGGGCTTGGTATGAAGTGGGCCGGAGTTGCCTAATTTTTTGGCCCCACAATAGTATAACCTCACCATTTTAGTAGGTGTACTTATTTTTTTTTATAATATATATTCAATTCAACTACTCTCTATATCAAATTCAACTGCACGCATACAACTATGCTTTAATCAAGAGGATGAGGTAATGGTATTATTTTTATATCCCACCATAATCCAAGTTTAAAAGAAAACAGATATGTATAAACACATATTTGATAAGTACATGTCTTCTTTTCGGTTCATCAAAAAACATGTCTTCTTTCCTTCCAATTTATTTATTTTGGGTAGAGAGGGTGGGAATACACTTTACCTTTTCATGCTATATTGTTGTAAGATCTACTGCACATTTCTTTCATTTTTAAACAATTTAAATTGTGTAGAAGAGATTATAAAAAAAATAAAAAAATCTTGTCCAATGTACTACTTTTGCGTGGTCTTGGGAAGTTCATGCTAACAACTTTATCTACTTTAAGCCACTAAACAATCTAACATTTCATTCTATAAGAGCATTCACAGCAATGGATCTAAATTTTTAGCTTTTTAGCTACACAAAAAGTCACTTTATCTATTTTACCTACATACATGCTGCAGCAGTAGATCTATTTTAGCTTTCAACACAATAAAATAACATAAACATCACAATAAAATAATATAACCACTTCAATAATGTAATATATCCCTCTACTAAAAAAAAAACATACACAGCACCATCCACAACCCCCTCTACCATCAGCCACACCTACAACCACCACCTCCACCACCACCACCACCACCATCGACGACCAGTCCACAGCAAGAAAAAAAAAAAAAAAAAAATCGAACCCACAAATCCACAACCACCTCTACCATCAGCCACACCCACAACCACCACCACCACCACCACCGGCCACCAGTCCACAGCAGAAAAAAAAAAAAAAAAAAAAAAAAAAAAAAAACCCAAATCGAACCCACAGCCACAAATCACTATTTAGACCCAGCCATCACAAATCGAACCCACACCGATACGACCCACCACCAGCAAAACGACCCACCACCACCACCACCATCTCCACCGTGACCCCTGAAATCCAGCAACCTAAACGCCGAAACCCACCAAACCCAAATTCAGCTATCCAAACATCGAAACCACACACTGATCTCAACCTTGATACCAATGCACACCGGAGCACAACCACGACCTAGCGGCGAAGTGGAGGTGAGGGAAGCCACTTCGATCCACGAGCACGGAGCACAACCACGATCCACAGAAAGCCACTTCGATCCACGAGGCCGGAGCACAACCACGACCCAGCGGCCGGAGCACAACGTTGAGAGAGTGAGGTTGAGAGAGATACCGGAGTTGAGAGAGTGAGATTGAGAGAGATGAGATGAGAGTGAATGAGGGAGAGAGAGGCACGGTGAGAGTGAATGAGAGAGAGAGAGGATTTTTTTAATAAAAAGCCGGAATAAAATAATGTTATTTTTTTTAGCTCTCATGAACAGTACACATCTATAGATAGTTGTGCACTGTTCATGTGGAGCTAAAAAAAATGGATATAGCTCCATTGCTGGAGCATCAATTTTGTGTTAGTATAGCTAAAATATAACATTATAGCAGTATACCTCCACTGCTGTGAATGCTCTAAGAAAATATTTTTGTTAAGTTAGACTTTTCTACAGTATAAATGCTTCATAATCGTCAGTCTTGAACAAAAACAATGAATTAGAGATCCATACAAATGCATCCACACATTTTCACCTTATCCAATTGATGCAATGAAAAGAGTTGGCTTTTTGTATCTTTGAAAAAAAATTTATATATAATAATTTAAAATTTTATATTTATCTACCTTTAAAAAAGATTTGTGACCACCATAAATTTTTTTTATCCAATAAAATTAAATTTTGGTTCATAATGTGATTAACTTAACAATATATTATGGTCTTTTAAGGAAGAAAAAAAAAAAAAAAAAAAAACCTAAATTATTTTTTGAACTAAAATCTAGAAAATAATTTATAATAATAGCAAGCCCAAATGCCACCCACGAAAAAAAGGCCCAAGATAAATCCCCAATCACCACTCAAGATAGATTTTTAAATCAACAAATATATTAATAATAATAATAATAGTAATAATAATAATTAAATTTCTGTAAACTATATTAGGGTCTTCAGCAATCAGCGACTCAGCAACAGCAAAACCCAGAGACAGCAACTGCGACGGCGAGATCAGGACAACTTCAGCCTTCAACGTGCCGCCGTCCCTGACCTTAGCCTGCAACATCAAGGTATTTCAGTTCTCTCTCTTTTTTCTCTATCTCATCTCTGCTCTGACTGAGAGCGGCACTCTCTCTCCCTCTCTTTTTCTCTATCTCATCCTCATAGTCTGACTATTGATGACTTGTGTTGTGACTTACTTAGGCAGCCCCTTATCTTTTGACAATATAAATTGGCTTTTCAGCTTTTGTCTTTTTGGGTTAGTGTATGTAAAATATAAAACTGTTGATTGGCTCTTGTCTCTTCCGAGGGGGGTAGATGGGGTCGTGGCATTGAATATTTGAATTGGGTTAGTAAGTGAACACTGAACAAGACAATACAAAAAGACAAAAAAAATTAAACCATGTTGGGCAGTGGGTTTAGCCATGTTTTTTGGTTGTTGTTGTCATCGTCAATATATGAATTTCTTAAGGGACCACCTTGGAAAAAAAAAATTCTTGGAGGCATCTTTAATTTGTTTTCTACCTATCACAGTCAAACAATAAATTAAGGGCACCTTAATCAAATGTTGTATTAGCAATAAGAGTTTAAAAGCATTTTGTTTTCTTTTAACTCCAAAATGTTACAATGGGTTTACAAATTAACAATTCAGAAATACTTTTACCACTATTGTTATTGGTTTTAATCTGGGTACATTACTAATATCACTTTTTTACCCAACAATAACTTGCCAGTTCAAATTTGTTGTTTAGTACTTATGAAAGTGTTGTCAATATATCAATTTTCTTAATAATATACGTACTATACACGTAAAAACATTAAATTGAAATGAATGAGTATAAGGATGTCAAACAAGTCACAATTGCTACACTATTACTTCTCTTCTTCATCCTACCTCTTCTTCTCAGACGTTGTTACCTCTTCTCTTTCTCTTGGGGTCCACTCACTGCATCTACCTGTTTGTATACTAATCCAGTAAGTTCACTCTTAACATGCCATTGATTTTATTTTTCTAGGCTAAATAAATAGTTTATTAAACACAACAATTAAAATAAGATGAAAATTTTAATTTGATATTTACCACTATCGAGAAAACAGACCAATTCGGAATGAGTATGGATATATAATGTTTAAAGCGTGCTCTTAATTTCATTAAGTGAATAAAATAATTCTAAATTGTTTTAATATTTTATTTTATTTGAAGTTTGAACTCTCTCTCACTCTCCCCACACACACACACACACACACACACATATATATATATATATAATTGGGAGAGAGAGAAAAAAAAAATTATGTGATTCTCAAGAAAAGAAAAAGAAAAGTAATACTCCTTTATAGATCCTTTTTATATTTTGCAAATAAATTTGTATTTGATCTTGATATGGAGTTCTTTATTATTATTATTTTTTTTTTTTGAGAATCATATGATATTCTTTATGTATTTATTATAAGGAGAAATAAATATGGATAGAAAGAAAGATCAATTTTGGAAACATGTTGAGAAATTAGATTGTTGTTTAAAATGTAAGTTTTGTGAACATAAGTTTGATGGAGGTGTTTCAAGGATTAAATCACATCCGGCAAAGTTATTGATCATGATATTGTTATTTGTAAAAAAGCTACTAAAATTGTTCAAGAAGAAGCTTATCTTTCCCTCAAAAAAAAAAAAAAAAAAAAAAAAAAAAAAGAAAAGAAAAAAAAGAAAAGAAGAAGCTTATCTAGCCTTTAAAATTTAGAGGGCGTACAAAAAGTTAAGGTGATTTTGATTTAATTATATTTATAGTATATGTATGTGCTATAGAGTATAAAGAGAAAAAACATAACATAATTATATAATATTTTTTTTAAAAATTAGAAAAAGCTTATTTTTATAATTCTATAGATCCATATCTTTTAAATTTTTTTATTTATTATTGTATAGATCCAATTTTACTCTCAATTTTTGTATTCTAATATTATATTCTTTATCTATTTATTGTAAGGCAAAAGAAATATGGTCTGAAAGAAAGATCGATTTTGGGAGTATGTTGAAGAACTAAATGGTCGTTTCAAATGTAAGTTTTGTGAATGTAATTTTGCTGGGGGTGCTACAAGGATTAAAGCACACTTAGCTGGAATTAAAGGTCATGATATTGATATTTGTAAAAAAGTACCTAAAAAAGTCCAAGAAGCAGCTTCTCTAATTATTGGACAGCCTAACAAAAAACTTAAAGGTGCATCGACTTCAAGCAAGGCTGAGGAGAGGAAAATCGGCTCAACTTCAATATTGAAGGATGACACATTAAGTGGACTCTTTAAAAAGGCGAGTGATGTTTGTAATCAATGATGTAAATATTTTATTGTTAGTTTATATTTTGCCACAATTTTGGTTGAGATAACTAATTCAATTAGTGATTTTAAATGTTTGAATCAAGTAAAACATTATACTAAATTTCATTAATGAATTTTTTGTTATAAGAAGATGGGGAGGGGGGGGAGGGATGTCAAAAAGTCACGCTTGCACACACACTTTGACACAACTTAGACATGTGGCAAGTGGTGATTAGATTACTTTTCTCTAAGCTCCAATGGTAGACATATATGTAAGTGATATAATTTAATCACACATTGACAAATGTGTAAGTTGTGTTAAAGTGTGTGAGCAATTGTGTGTGTCCCTAGAAGAACATTAAGTAGTCTAGCCAATTTTATAATCTCTGTACAGCCAATTTTTTTTTACCACTAATTTTTTACAATTTAATAGTTACAATAGGGGAGAGGAGATTTGGACCTTGGATAGCTCAATTAGAAACATAGTCGATGTCAACCGGTTGATCAACAAGACTCTTGGCACTAAGTCACTAACTACTAATTATTCCATGAAAAATTTAGTAGGGAAAATTTGTCATATTAGTTTTTATCTAGCCCCACTTATATACTTTAATATCTAGACCTACCTATATATGGTTGTTTATTCCCCCCCCCCCCCCCCCCCCCCTCCCTTTTTGGAGTCATATGGTTGTTTATTTATAATATAATTGCACTCTACAATCTACAATCTAGAAATCTTTCTATTATATTTTCTCTTATGCAGAGTAAGGAAGAATACAGAGCTGAAATTATACTAAATGTTGTTGTGGAGGGACTTTTAGCCAAGTTGAGATCAAATGTTATAGAGCACCATACTAGTTTAGAGTGGGGTTTCAAGGAGGGGCTAATAGACCTTCTTATCTTGTTAACCCAGATTCAACTCGTTTTAAATGATGTCGAGAAAAGACAAGTAAGTGATGAGTTTTTGAGAAGTTGGTCAGCAAAGCTTAGAGATGTAGCTTATGACATTGATGATGTGCTAGATGAGTTTGGCTGTAAGATTCTTCAGCAGAAGGTACTAAGCTCCTATTTACTCTCCAATCACATTGTATCCCCCCTCAATGTGGCAGAAAATATTAAGACCATCAAGGAATCATTAAATATACTTAAAGATGACATTGCTAGTTATGATCTTCGAGTGGAGTTTGTGAATTCGATCCCTGAGATTAGCTTTAACATGGAGATAGACTCCTTCCTTGATGATTCAAAAGTTAATCAAAATGTTGGAAATAACATTGTTGAAGCAACCTATTGTGATACTGTGACAGAAATCATGGAGACTCTTCCCCAATATGAATTAACAGAATATGATTTGTTGGTCCATATTTAAGAAAAGAGCATCTGCAAATGAGAGACTTTTAACTCTAGATTTGGAGAAAATTGGAAAGGAGATTGTTAAAAAATGTAAAAGGATTCCATGGGCTGCAAGATTTTTAGGGGGAATAATGTACTTTATACATGATAAAGGTGAATGGCTATCGATTCAAAATAATAAAAATTGGGATTTACTAGACGATGATAATAATGGAGTGTTTCACATATTAAAGTTAGGCTATGATCATCTTCGAACACCATCTTTGAAACGATGTTTCGCATACTGTGCAATTTTCCCTAAGGATTATGACATGAAAAAAGACGAAGTAATTCAGCATTGGATGGCTGAAGGGTTTCTTGAACCATCTACAGAAGCTAATATGGTGATGGAGGATATTGGTAACATGCATTTCAATATTTTGTTGGCCACTTCCTTTTTCCAAAATGCTACAAAGGATGCCTATGGTGATATTATTAGTTGCAAAATGCATGATTTAGTGCATGATTTTGCCATCTCAATTTCAAAATCTGAAATTCTGATTTTGGAGGGAGATTCTGGGGATAATATTAGGAAAGTACAACCTTTATTTGTCCGATTTGATGGCGAAACAACACCAGGAACTTCATTTGGTGGAGATGGTTTCATAAAAATGCGCACATTAATTTCAAAAAATCTAGACTTTGATGACATGTTATCAAATTTTAAATGCTTACGTGTTTTAAAATTATCCGGGCATAGTATAATAGGTTTGCCAAATTCAATTGAGCGGTTGATACATTTGAGGCTTCTTCACATCTTACACACTAAAATTGAGTAATTACCAAGATCCATTACCAAACTCTACAATTTGCAAACTTTAAGAATTGAAGAATACCCTAAACTTATGAAGCTTCCGGAAGACCTAAGCAACTTGATTAACTTGAGACATATTAATATTGGTTGTTTGATGGGGTTATCGTACATATATAAATTACTCAAAAATATGGGGCGGTTGACTTGCCTTCAAACATTGCCATTTTTTGGTGTGGGTCGAGATGAAGGTTATTGGATCAAAGAATTGGGACCATGGAAGAATCTTAGAGGAGAAATAGGCATTTACAATCTAGGGTATGTGGAAGATGAGGAAGAAGCCAAAAGTGCAAAATTAAAAGAAAAGGAAATATTCAACTTGGGATTATACTGGGAATATTCAATAGCAGCCTCACCCAAATTTGAAAAGCTTGAGAATCAAATTTTACGGAGGAAAGAAATTCCCATCATGGGTTGGTTTGTCACTATATCACAATTTGATATAGATCTATATAACAACACTACCCAGTGGGGTACAGTGTTATACATTGTCTGTTGAATATATGGAGAATGGGGATTGTCTGTCCTGTTCCTGGACCAAATTCAATACTTCATTGCCCTTAAAATTCTGTGGATACAGGAATTTGGTGAAATGGTAGCTTTACCAGAGTGGTTGGGCAACCTTTCCTCTCTTCAAGAGCTGTATATTGTGGATTGCAAGAACTTGGTGAATCGCCCACCGAGGAAACCATGCGATGCCTCACCGAATTGAAAACGGTGATGATATATGGTTGCCCCAAATTAAACAATCAGATTGACCACAATCCATTTATTCAATTTCCCAATTTGTAAGTTTACTCATACCTTATATCCTCTTCTGTTTGTAATGGGTGAGAGTATTAATACTTAATTGGACACCACTAAGAAAATGTATAAATGCTTCAATTTTGGTTAATGATTCTTTAAATAAATAGTAGATATTAATATTACCAACCAGTCTGTTAATACTTGAAAATTTCAATTTATGAAATTACTTTTTGCAGTCATTTGCCTTGGTGCTATTCAAATTTTGGTTTTTGCAAATCATCACAAGACTTAAAAAGTTGCTAAAAGCATAGTTTATTTGTACAATTTAGGTCAACCACATTCCGGTTGTTGAAATAGCTGACTCCGTTACCAATTTGTCTTGCTGCGATTCAGTTTCTGTTTGCTAAGCTATTTTCTTTCTGCAATTTATTCAAAATTTAAATTTTCTGGAGATTGGGAAATTTGGAGTGTTGGATTTATCAATTTTTTCAAATTTAAAATTTTCTTTCTCTCAGCATTTCTTGTAACCTTCATATTTTGATACTGTAAGAGTTCATGGATCAGTTCTTTTGCTTAGGGCTAGGTCGTAATTGCTCTGTTTATGAGGGTCAGTTTATTGTGGAAAAATAGAGTTTAGTTGCATAAGAACGAGAAATTGGGTGGATGAGGGTCTTGCTGATTTTCTTTTCACGTTGGGTGGGTGAAGGTCAGTTTTACTGTTCACTGTTAATGAAATTATGTGATCCCCAGTTCTAGTAGTGCAATCAAATTTTAACTTAAAAAATTTCAGACAGCACTGAAGGTGTTGACGGTTCTTATATATCTATATATGGTTTTTACCTTTTGAAGGTACCCACATTGCAAAGATTTTGAAGACTAACTCAGGAAGCTGGCAGAAAGTTTGCATCTGGGAAAATAATTAAGTTGATGACAACTTTTGCAAAGGCACTTTAGGTTTGCTTTCTCTTACCGTTTGGGATATTGATACATAATTTACTTCATAAATGGTGATTTACAAAACCAAATTCAGTTTATATATATTTGTAGTGCCACAATATCTGTAGCCAATGTGCATATCTACAATGTATAGAGTTATGTTGAGTGCAGCCAAATCACTGAATTTTGGTTCGACACTCTTTGACATGAAAGTCATTCTATGCTTTTGGTGTTATTATAGCTCAGCGGCATCAGCCTGAACAGTGTGAAATGTCCTTTGCTGTGACTCTTTTAGTTGCTGACATGGATATAACAAAGCAATTACTAGTCATTTATTTGCCATTAGTCAGAAAAATTACAAATGCCTTTGTGTCACTGTCACCATTAATAACAGCAAATTCTGTCAATCATTTGGATAATTTGATTTGGAATTTACTTTTTTTCTTCTTTTTATTTTATAGTAGAAACTGAGGTTAATGAATTATAAATATTCATAAATGGGCTTCTGTTAACAACTCAAACTGTTCTTTCTATAACATAACTTTTAACATATTTACCACAATAATCTTAAATCAAAGAGTAATAAGGTAATAAATGTAAAATTTTCATGGCAACAAAATAGACTTGCAAATTTTTTCCTTAGCTTTCCCAGTCTTTTTGTACTTAAGAAACTTAGATTCAAACTGATTGTCAAACTCAGATTCAAACTGAATTGTCAAACTGAATGCTTTTTCATTATAAGGGCCAGTACTCTTAATCAGATTTTGATGCTCAAACTTGTAACAATTATCTGTGCTGCTTTTTGTGTGTGGTGGGTGAAGATGACACACCATTAGCAGCAGCTGAAGTGATTGAAATTGCATGTTGGGTTTTCTATGGTTTTCTACGCCTTTTGCTATTAGACTTAGGCTTGTGTCACTGTAGCTTCACTCCTTGTATCCCCTGCGAGGTTTCTTTGTAAATTATTCAGAATCCAAAAGCAAATAACTAAAGATAACAACAAACTTTAAAATAAAAATAAAAAATGAAAGAAGAAAGAAATGAGATAGTGAATTACATATTTGCCACACTTTTACACCTTGAATAAATGACTATGAAACCTCCTCATTAAGTCCATTAATCCTCATAAAATTTATTAGAAATAAAAGAAAAAACGAAAGTTTTGTATTACTGAGTAAAGAAAGGGAGATCAGTTTTTCTAGCATAATTGTTCCAAGACTAAATACTTTGCTCTACTTCAATACTTTCTCCAAAATGAACCTCAAATTACTCTCAGGTTCCCATCCTTATTTAGCAGAATTAATAACACCTGGATCCGCATTATTGATAGACCTAAAATATTATTCAATTAGTTAAATATGTTGCCTTGATTTGCAGGCGCTAGGGACAGCAATTCTGTTGTGTTCAGCTGGATGAAGAATTAAATATTATGATGTTTTAATCCCCTCCCAAGCCAACAGATTTTTTAGTTGGTAAGTTTTCTCAATTTTCTAATGTTTTCTAGTATATAAAGTATTGATTTAATCCAAAAAGTATATTATTCATTTCAATTGTCCCCTCCTTCCTCCCTTTGTTCCAACAACATTTTCGAACCTGTTACTTAGCAATAGAAAAAAAAAATTGATAATCCATTATATTTTTAGGAAATTATTTTTGCATGATTGGTGTTGGTAGTAGCTTCTCAGTCAACTGAGGAAAGCCTTCTAGGAAATTATTTATACATGATTTGTGTTAGTAGTAGCTTTTCAGTCAACTGAGGAAAGCCTTCGTGAAATCTTTTGCTCATTTTCCAACATTTGAGACCATTTCATTATAATGTACTAACCTTTACAACTTAGGCATGAAGGTATACTTGGCATGCCATCACCAACCTCATTTTTTTCACTGTTTTTGCTATTTTAAATTAATAATGTGTTGCCACTACTTTTTTGTGAATCTAATTATGTCTTTTGTTCTTTATTTGACCATTCAATCATTGCCATTCAATATTGCATACATTAAGCTTATCCATTTTGAAAATTTAAAAATCCAACTAAGTAAATGGAGAGATTTAGATTTCAAGATCATGTAAAAGTTCCTTACGCATAAAAAGTGTAGGATTTTTTCAGTTAAGGGGGGAAATGATTAATCTTTTTCTTGATTGTGGTGTGATATTTGCTTTTGGAATTTTTTCTGCTTAATGTATTTCCCATTTTCATATTTCGAATGTTTTAGTGGATTGTTTGGACCAATGATTTACCTTAGTAGAATGAATTCGCCAAATCATTTGGATATTAATACCTAGAAACTTGCATCTAAAATGATGAACTCCTGAGTCTTTTATGCTTGTCGGGTATGTGAGCTGCTGCATTGTTTTCATATGAGATGCTTATTCAGAATCATTATTGCATAGTATAACACTTTGTTTATTGTTGTTAAAATTCTGTTCAGCAGTTAAAATTACTTTATCTGTTACTGATGGCCCTAATCTTCTGCTCTTGATGAAGACTGACGATTTTCTTCAAAAATTGCATACCGTACTTATGATTGTAGAAAGCTGATCCATCTGCTCCCACACATTGCCTCACCCATTTTGGAGGTCCAAGAGTGTCCATTACCAATAGATAGCTCGATCGTTCAACTGGTAACAGCTGAATTTTATGTGATGTCATAGAAAGCCAATAGTATGTCCGTGTAAAACAGACTTCTTACTTTTTCTGTTCTCCAAATCTTACTTTTTATAATATATATATATATATATATATTATAGCATCAAATACCAATTCTTCAACTTATTCACAAAATTTGGGCATGATGTGTCTGTAGGGTTATTTGTTACTTGTTTCTTTTAATTGGGAGAATTTTGAAGTACTTAAACTAATGCACCAATAAGTTCAAGTACTTCAACTCTCTTGCTTGTGAAGGCTTATCCCCCCTTCCACTGACATAACATAATGTTTGAGAATTGTATTGTTTTCCATATTTAATTCCAATGCTTGCTTAAATGTGCTGGAAAAAGTTATAATATGCAAATGATTGATCCTTTAAAATTTGAAAATATTATATTATTCTAGGATGTCAACTAATAATCAGTTTTTATTTTTTTTTATTTTATATTTTAGGTGGGGGGGGGGGGGGGGGGGGAGGGCTGTGGGGGGACAACTTATCCTATAATTCCTCAATTTACTAGAAATCTAACTTTTTAGTTGCATTTTAAAATCCTAGCATTATATTTATAGTTGTTAGCTCATTCTAAGAAGTTAACAAAACTTAAGCTAAAATGAAATCGAAAATTAAGAATCACTAAATACCAAGAACTTAATTTGTCAGCCTTAGTGCACCTCTTTATCAATAACCACCATTACTTGCTCTTCTTGACCAATCCCAAGACAAGGGAAACAAAGAATATGATATTGCTGAAAATAAAGTATGGCTCAGCAAAATTTCTTCTTTCGATACTTATAACAAATTCCAAGACCTGCAAAACATCATTGCTTCTTTTCTATCTTGATATTCTTATATATGTATTTTTAAGTGTGGACGTCGTTGCATCATTGGACAATATATCAAAATTTCTAATCCACAGGTCACGCTTGGCAATTCTTAAGGTATAAGAGCTAGCCACTTCTAGTTTTTGAATCAGAGGAATTTGATGGAATGGAAGCTTTTACTGAATGTTTAGGACCTTTCAACTGTTCAACTATAGAATCTTCACAATTGCAAGATCTAAATGTATCTTCCCGTGGCACATGAGCCATGCAATGCCTCACCTTATTCGAAGAACTTATTTGTCATTGCCCCTAATTAAAGGAAAAATGTGCAAAGGGGAGCAGTGCAGAGTGGTCCAAGATTTGCCATAATCCAAATTTCTGCATCAATGAATGCATTAAACAAGCAGTTTGAAGATCATATACATAGTTAAGACAGATGTCCAGTAAGTTTTCTCCTAGCTCATCCTCTCTTCTTCTCTTATAGCTTACTTTATAGTTTATATCGACCTAGGAATATTTTTGTAATTGCTTCCATTTTTTTTTCTCTCTTCAGTTTCCCTAAATCTTTTTGTTTTTGTTTTTGGTTATTTTCTATTTAATGAGTTCAATATGTTGCCTTAATGTGCAGATACTAGGGATGGCATATCTATTGTGTTCAGCTGGAGAAAAATTAATTACATTATGGATTTTTAATATACTCCCAAGCTAGAGGAAGTTTATAAGAGTTTGTAAGTTTACTCAGATCTTCTCCTCTTGTCTAATATATGAATTATAAATTCAATCCAATAAGTATGTCATTCGTGGTAATTATCCTCTCTTCCCTCTTTTTCCAGTTTTCCTACAAATCCTTTGAACCTGTTACTTATTATATTTACCATCTTGATATTCTGATAGATGTAGTTTTCAAGTGTTGATGTCATTGTATCAATATTTGTAACCCATAGGTAGCACTTGACAATTTGACATATAAGAGCCAAAAGTAATTTCTGATGTATTAGAGAATTCTTTTCAAATCCCAAGGATACCTCACATACCACCATCCTGGAGCCTAACTTTCTTTTGGTGATCTAAGTTGTTGGGCCAACTTTGGCACCTATATGTCCTTTGTTGGAGGCATTAAATTTGTGATGATGTTGGAGCCTTTCCAGAGGTGTTGGGGAAACTTTTCATCTCTTCAAAACCTGAAATTCAGTTACAAGAACTGCTACTACCTACCAACAAAGCAAGAAGTGAGATCCCTTTCCATGTAATGTTGAATGAAAGTTTGCCGGAGTGATTGAGGTAAGAGATCTTATAGCGATGTGAATCCTAGGAGTTCTGTACAGCTAGATGTTTTGTTTCTTACTGTTTGCTTTGAAATGGATATGGAAGTAGTGGGAGTGGCCCATCGGCAGAATATTGTTGATAGTCCAAGAATTACAATAGAGGGAATTCTAAATTGATTCCATTGCAATTATGTCATCAAAATTTGTGAGTTTCTCATTTCTCGTCTACTTCTCTTTTGATTTCTCTCTTCCAACAAAACCTATCAATGTTCCTTTGTTCTTTTTTCTACTTCCAATTTCCCATACTATTTGCTAAATTTGTTAGGCATATACAATTTACAGACGTTTGTTATCCTTCATTTCCTAATTAGTGTTCATGTACTTCGGCATAGAGTGGTCCAAGAATGCCCTTGTAACATCACAATAAATTGTTGTGCTCTCTCGCATGTCCTTTTTTTTTCTTTTCTTTTTTCTCTAACACCACTTTCTAATAAATTGCTATTTCCAAATATCTAGTTATATCATAGAGATATCCCTTCATTTTTGGTGGAAACTTCTATTTCCATGTGGTGCGTCATATTTTGCTGCATAGCATTTGTAGACCTTCAAATTTTTGTTTCAATCAATTCCATTAATGTTGTTTTGTTTTGTTTTGTATTTAAAAATTCTGGTTTACTTCTTATTATTGCATTGTCTTCAGAATAAATTTTTGACTTGTCAGTTGTCTAATAATTAGGGCTCTTTCTTTGTACATATTTCAAAAGTCATTTTATTGTATCACATTCACCCTTAGGTGTATGTGTAACTTATGGGAAGAAATGCCGAATGTATGACTGTGGCTTTTAACATTATCATTAAGTGAACCTGGAATTTTAAAGTCCATTATATTTTGTTAATATCATAAATTATTTTTAAGTTAATTTTCAATGTTGAGAAATAATCAATGAAATTTATTTATTTAGTTTGTCCTGATTAGAATTGTGCATGAACTTAAATTCCAATTTATTGTACCCCATAATCTTGAGATTCAACTCAAATTGAACTAGATCCTGATTGCATTTTTTTCTGAGATCAAGTTATGACTTTAGATATGCCATATTACTTGTAATTAGATTTCTTGAAGATTGCACTAAAACCATGTTGATTTTGTTGTCTTGTGTTTTCTCTCTCTCCCCTCAGAAATATCTAGTGGTCAGTCAACTTGAACCATATTGTACATTATTTACATGTTTTGATCAGTATATTATACATGACAACACTTCCAGCGTATATTATACATGACAACACTTCCAGCAAAGCAATAGGTGAGGCCATGGATTTTCCTGTGCTTATGGAATAGTTGCTTCTATCAAATGACTTCAACAGCTTATTGGATCATGCGGTAGACATCTATAGTTAAGTCTTTTTACTTGTTGGTTGTCTTCATAAGCATTTCACTAAAAATCATTTGTACCTATCTCTATTAGGACATTTAAAAATACAATATTCTATTAAGGTTTTTGATATGAGCCAAGATAATTGAAAGATAACTTAGACTACTTAGTCAATTCGAGGAGACTAAGCTCCTGAACTTGAGGAGAAAGGATTGTTGGGATTAATTCTCTGCTTAAGTTCCATTCCTTTCTTCATAGTACATATATAATACTCATAGTGAGATAACTATCCTAACAAATTGGAACTAACTTCTATCAAATATAAATTTTAAACAATATCAACCTAATCTACTACTGCTTATTTATCCTCATCTGCTGCTGCATAATTATCTGCCATGTGGCCTTGGGACACAATAGTTTTCCATTTATTCTGGTGTTTTCTCCTTGTAAGCTTACTCTATTTTCATACCCAACAGGCGACCGTTCTGATTGCACTAGATCATGCAATTGTTCGGAAGATAGATCCCACTCACTTACATATAAGGTGATTATTCGAAAAAATTTGTACAATTTGGTTTTGTACCTTGGAAATTGGTGTTCATACATTCTGATGACTTCCATAATGATTTAGAAAAGGCTAGATGCGACACATGCTCTGCTGTCTTTGTTTCTTTTAACAGAGCAGATTAGTAGCAACTTGCCGTTGAAGTGCTTGGATGATATCTTTTTTGGGCAACACTAGACAGTTAATGACCAACCATGCCCTGTGATGACCTCTCACTGTCTGTGGTGCCATTAATCACGGATGAAAGGAGCTTTGGACATTGAGGACTCTATTTGGATCTTCTCAAGATTGTTTTGAGCATGCTTTTAAAACAGAATATCATACTTATAATATACTCATATTTCATCATTCCTCTATTCTGTTTTCCCAATACTAACATTTTCTCTTTTTTCCTTGCTTTGTCACATGATTATATTGTTATCATGTGTAGGAAAATGCAATTGAGACAATGTCTATTGTTTCCAGCTGGAGGAACAATTTATTATAATTGCTAGCAGACATACAAGGAGGAAGCTGGAATGGGGGCAACTTTGAGTATGAATTTGACGAATTCAAGGCAATTGGCCCTCAGTGGAGAGCTATGCATAACAAAAGGCAAACCCTAAGTGAATCCAAGCTTTGTTAAAAAGTCTGCTTCCTTGTTCCCTTCACAGTAGGAATGATTTAGCTGGAGATGGGATATCAAGCTTGTGAAGTGCCAGTAGTCTCTAACCATACCAGCATAAAACTTTGTTGAAGTAACAGTATCAGTAAAGTCATGGATGTATGGATGATCTTATAATAAAATTCGTTCCTTTTCTTAATTAAAAAAAGTGCTAGTTGAGCTCCTAGGCTCTTGGCATGTTGGTGAATTGTTTGTTTAAGGTAGAAGTGGAATTAACTTATGAATGTAATGATAATCTGGTTGATATGAACAAATTTGGGTGAAGAGTTGGTTGGGGAAAACCAAGAATCTCATGAGGACTAGACCAATTTGTAACTTTACCTTTCTTCCAACCTTTGGTCCATTGGTCATAAATTTTTTTTTTTCCCGTAATGTTATGTTTTCATTTTCCCCAGCTAAAGTTTGACCACGTGAATCTATTGCCACTAAATCCTAGGCTAATAAGTCCTTGTTCGTATATGAATTTTCTACTGGCATCATTATTAGTTCCACAAGGTCCACCAATTTGGAATCTTGTGTAATTAATTTTTTGCGACAACTATTTTTTTGTTGTTGAATTCTTTATACCGATCAGTTTGTAAAATGATTATATATGTGTAAGAGGCTATTTGACAATAGTACTTAAAATGTGACGGCAATTGTTTTGAATTCTTTCATTTTCAATCTAATATCAAAATCGACATTGATATGCTCAATTGCTTGTCGCTGAAATGTCATGCTATGACAATTTTTAGTGGCTAATCGATCATGATTCATGAACCTTGAATACTAGAAAATGGATGAAATGTCAGTTTTGGGCCATTACTTCAATATCAATGTCATTTTCCAACCAAAGCTGAGTCCACTTGATTTACCCATAGCATGGAATCAAAATATGCCTAACAAAACTAAAGTTATCAATTATTGATTTCATTTTATTAACATCTACTTTAGTTTCTTGACCAAAAATTAGTTTGATTAAAATTTTTTCATCATGCCAGATTCTCCTATGCAATCCTTAATCTTTCTCTATGGACCTGTACTTGGGTCTAGCCATGGGACAATCTCTTCAATTTCATTAATAACTGGACTGGCTTTGTTTGGTTGAGTTGAAAAGTGGGTGGATAGAAAATAAAAATGTTTTTCCTATAAAAAGAAGACACAAAAAAAAAAAAAAAAAGAAAAAAAAAAGAAAAAAGAAAGATGATTTGGTTTCAAGAGAAAATGGGAGTTTGAAGTGTCACTAGGGCCCACTAAAAGCCTATAAGATTACTTTTCTATCTATCCTCCAACTTATTTCAGCAGCTCAATTGCATTGTCCTCTTCCTCTATTCAGCATTGTGCTGTTTTTATTATTATTATTATTATTATTATTATTTGTTTTAACAAACTTGTTCACCACTGTGCTGTTTTTCTGCAAATGCAAATTTCAGCTGACTACCCTATGGAGAAAATGTTAGATTAGATTATGTTCTTTTCATTTCATACTTCAGATTTTGCTTGTATTTCCAATAGTCCTTCCAAAATGTTATAGGCCAATTCTGTTCATTTCATGTACAATTGCTCACAATTTTGCTTTCTTAACACGTACAATTCGAAATTGTTTTGAACTAAGTAAATGGGTTGAGCCCAGAAAAGGGGAAAAAAAAGACTAAATAGGTTGAAAACCAAAAGTCATTGCTGAACCCAAGTCCAAATAAAGGACCTGAGTGTGGGCTATTGAAAAGTATTTGTATAGGATTCTGGGATTTGGACTTAGTCCCACTGCCGCGGAATGAGGCCATTCCATTACCACTTCTTTTGGGTGCTTAGCCTTTTAGGTCTTGAGCCCATTATTGGGTCTTCTGCTCCTTGATTAAGGTTTCCGGGCTGCACCCATTCTTGGGCTGTTGCCTCACTTTTTTGGGGCTTTCCCTCTTTTCCTTACTGTTGGGCCCATAGCTCCTAGTTGTGGGCCATTTTGTCCAAGGGCTTCTTCTGTTGACCTGCGGGTCCTTTGTGCTTGTTCTAGCCCAAATTCACTTGGCCTGCGAAGTCTATTTTCTTCAAATTTTGCGTGTCTACAAATATACTAATAATTATCATTATGATATGTTCACCTTTTTTAAGTTTTTGATTTAACTAATTTATTTACTCACTTTTTTTTTTTAAATGAAATAAATGGGTATATAAAATAAAGTAATATACTAATTACGATACCTTAACTTTATAAAAGCTCATTTTTAGTTTTTTTTTTTTTTTTTTGGGAAGAAAACCTAAAGACTTTATTGAGAAGAAACGACTATATTAACTGAAGTATGGAATAAAAAATGGATGGAACATCCTCTATCTAAACAGCATAATTTGAGATATTAAGAAAATGCCTAGTTAGACCATGGGCAAGTTTATTACCTTCTCTCCTTGTATGAGAGCAAAGTAATTGATTGAATTTGATCCTTAACCAATTAAGTTTGACAAATTATTTTTTTAATTATGTAATATAAGAAAAAAAATTAATTCTTATGTATTAGGGCAGGGAGGGCTCTACATGTTAATCAAGGTCGTCATGACTTTAATTTTTTTTATATACCTTAAATAATTAAGTTTTTTTTATTTATTTTATTTATTTATTTTTTTTTTGGAGATGGAAAAAAATGGGTATATAAAATAAAGTAATATATTAATTACAACACCTTAACTTTATAAAAGCTCATCTTTAGTATTTTTTTTTAGAAGAAAAGCTGAAGACTTTATTGAGAAGAAAAGATTTTATTAACTGAAATATGTAATAAAAAATAGATGGAACATTCTCCATCTAAACAGCATAATCTGAAATATTAAGAAAATGCCTAGCTAGACCATGGGCAAGTTTATTACCTTCTCTCCTAGTATGAGAGCAAAGTGATTGATTGAATTTGATCTTTAACTAATTAAATTTGATAAATCATTTTTTTTAATCATGTAATATAAGAAAAAAATTAATTCTTATGTATCAACAATACCACCCATATTTGTGTTGCCATGGATGGGTGTCACTCACAATCTGCACTCTAAGATATAGTGCTTGTTTCCAAATGCTTTGGAAAACCATAGGTTGTATCAATCTAAGATTAGGTGAAAAACATAGTTTATAAGTTCATCTATGTTACTAACTAGCATCCTAACCTTTTTACAAAGCCACTCAATCTCAGATTAACAAGGTGGGCGGTGTAGTTTAAGAGTTACCTTATTTCAATTATCCTAACAGATCCCTATTTTCTACCTTGACAAACCTTTATATTTTTATATTTATTTATTGAATATACCTTTGACAAGTTAAATTATGTGTTTTGTGACATAAGATAATATCATGAA